>OX940792.1:18566557-19766557 GCA_954870985.1 Trifolium fragiferum
AAACTTTTAAAGGTATTTTTATGAGTTATTAGAAACTAAAAAATAGTTTTAGATTTTGTTTTGACTCAAACCAACTTAACGTATTTCATTATTCAAAGAGTTCAGCATACAAGCAGGAGGATAATGAAAGTCACTTCGAGGAGCATAAGAGATAGATTGTTTTAGATAAAACTATGAAGCACGGATACTCCTCGGGTTAGGCATGTGCTGGTGTCAGACACAATAGCTACACTTATGATGATTACATTGAAATATGTCATTTTCTTAAATTATTATCGGTGTTGACGTGTCAGTGACGTGTCTGGTGTCCGTGGTTGTGTCTGTGCTTCATAGGATAAAAGAAAAACCCCTCCTATTATATATGTTAGAAACTAATCTAACCTAGGGTTATATCACAATAACTAACTCTAGGGCATGGGAGCTATCACCATAAAATAAAAATTTCACATGATAATAATGAGTATGAATTAATTTCAAAAATTCACATTCCACACACAGCAGTTGAATTAATTTCAAAAAATTGAAACAAATCTAACACACACAGCACTTACGTTTTAGATAAAGCATCAAAGATGTTCTGTGCTTCAGTAGTAACACCAACCCCAATCCTCTCAGCATCTGCTTCAGCTTGTCTACAACCCAAAAACAAAAATCACTTAAAAATAAAAACTTTTACAAATTTAAAACAACAAAAATGAAAAGTTGGAAATTAAAATACCTAATTGCAAGTTCTTCCCTTGATTGAAGAGCATTAAGATCGAGGGAACAATCATGAGAATGAAGTGGGTCTTGACCTTGACCTAAAAAGGTGAAATCTTTGATATAATCAGCTTTCAAAATCCTGATGTTTCGACGTGGGCCATGATGTTTGGAAGATTCTTGGATTGCGAGGTAATTGGTTTCACGATCAAAGGTCATAACTTGACCTTCAAATTCATCACCCAATGTTGTCCTAATTGAAAGAAAACAACCAACAGCAAATTCATCTCCGTTCTCCATCGTCATCGACATCTCTTTTGTTTGACTGATGATGTTGCTGCTGTGCCGTAAATGAAATCATGTCATGTTTTTTTTTTTGTTTTCCAACTTATTTATATTGAGCTTCTTCTTCTCACTAGTTTACCCTCAATTAAACTCTTTATTACAATCTTATCCTTAAGAAAAGATAAAAACAACTTTCCTATCCTTAATTCTTCTACATGGATTATAATTTATGTGGCGATCGGAGAGAGATGACTGCATTGCAGATAGTCAAATCTAAATCGTTTAATTGATATTGGAGATGATGATTAATAACTTAGAAAATAAATAAAATGATAGTATAAAGCAGGTTGGACGGCTGAGATCACCTTGCAATCACTATTTGACTGCAGGGAATCGAGATCCTTAATTCTTGTATAGGGGCAGTCGAACAGAAAAGGATTGCATGCAGTCATTGTGTCCTATGGTAATTAATTGCGACCGTCTGATCATAAATTATTCTGATTTGTTACAGCGTAAAACTATGTCATATATTTACGGCAGGAAATCCTAGCCCGGGACAACCTTAAATAATTTTTATTTAGGCATCACATACATAAAAATTTAAATAAATGAAATGAATTGAAAAGATGATGAAGTGATTTAAATTTGTTTATATTTAAATTTTTTTCATTTCTATGTGTCCAAATAATTTTTATTTGGGATTTGTCTATATAAGAAGGAAAATGCTGAATATTACGAATTCAGCTTCAACGAAACAGAAGAAATACACTATGACTTACTTGATATTACCATTTTATCCATGTTTTATTTTCTATTTCACCAAATTACCCCATGTATGGTTAGTTATTTGCACTGTCGTCCAATTTCGTGACTTAGCCTTCCGTACTCTATAGCATAGCTGATATAAGAATCGTTCAATTATGTACGTCGCAATTTCATCAAAGGTTCAATCATGCACGCCGTGATTTCATCAAAGGTCTCACACGAATCAATCTTGGTTCCTTGGTACTCTACTGAGAGAAATTAGAGAGCATGCATGGTTATCACATTGTCCTAATTTAAAAGTTTCATCTTGGTATCAAAACTCTCAACCCCTCATTCTTTTCAAAATTCTTTTTTTTTCTTCGCAAACTTTGAGTCTCAAATCACCATTCTTCCTCAAGACTTTCTATATTCATTTGGTATCAAAGAAAAGATAATGCATCTTTTAAACCTAAACGTTTTATCAATTAACGTTTTTTTTTAGAAATTGTACTGGCATGGAACATAAGTTACGATACGAGAGATGATTGGAGTGGAACTTCCAATCAATTTTGAAATGGTAATTGCACTGCATTTCCTATTTTGTTTTAGTATTTTGGTTTTAATTTATTGTTTTTGCCAGGGGTCGCACCTCCTCTTAAAGACAATTCTCTGCCAATAAAGTCTAACTCATGGTCTATGCTCAATTATGCAATATCCAAACCCCAATACCCACATTTGACGCCTACTCACGTGATCGTCGAAATGTGTGCATGTAAACCCCTCAACGTAGCTCGCTAATCAACGACCCGAAATAGTCAAATCCACTTAGATCTCCAGGTCCTGAGTAAAGACCATTTGTAAAACATAAATCAACTTTCTAATAAAATGAATTCAATAAGCAAATAGATATGCTTCTAAAATGTTGGTCTAACAAAATTGTTAATCAATAGTATTAATCACCCAAGAGCTATGGTATATTGAGTAATTTAAATTTCTAGAAAATCCTATAATATTCTACCACAAATAATGACACTTCTAGAAAAGCATTTTTGCCCAAGAAAACACCAACATGACATTGCCATCAACAAAAAACAACTGGCTGATTTATCATATGCCAAAAATCCTGCTAAGCAGTTTATACATAAAAATTAGTTGCAACAATTTTTAATGTTCTCTTGCCAACGGTAAAGGACTTCATAAGTAATGTTTCCTCACACAAGCATGAAACTGAAATATCATCCATTTCTGACACTTGGATGGCCATTTTAGTTTGCATATTTCACTCATTTAATTCTTCTGTATGATATATATAAGTATGTAACAGCAAATCAACCCACTGAGGCAGCTGATGTAATGAACAAACTCACAGCCTCCATCCCCCATAGCACTGAAAGAAAAATGTGGAGGAACCAATTTTGACCGACCGACAAAGATTGAACAAATAACTTCAACACATGAAGAGCTGCAAACTCATAGCTAGTACGCCTGGTGCTTCAACATGAAACAAAATTCGCTGAAACAGCTTATGACTGCATATGAGGAAGTAAAAAAAAGTTTAGCATGAACAAGATAACTTATTTCACTTCTCCAAAGAGAAAATCCCAATCCACACACAAGACTGAAATACGAAATTGTGATCTCATAACAGTAATGAAATGTGGAGTAAACCGAAATAATAAACATATCTGACCACAGATGACCTATAAAATACATAAATTTCCTTGCTAAAAGGTACTAATTGCCCTTAACCGGGAAAGAGGCAGGCATTTTACCTTTCCAACTTGTTTCAAGGCACAAGGGGGTTTGATATTTCATGTAATAGAAATTTACAGACCTCTTTTGCAATACATTTTCAGGCATTAGTCAGCACACTTGCGATTTTATCCCTAGCTTCTTTGCATAGCATGTCAGCCTCATTTCCATCTATAGGTTTATGTATAACAACTTTCACGGAACCTAAGTTTACTATACTCTCCCTTCCTGCTGGCATGATTTGGCCAGTTCCAATAAGGGTAATTGGTACAACTGGTACTTTAGTCTTTGCAGCAATGCTGAAAGCTCCCTTCTGTGCATCCCCAAGGGAAAAAATAAAAGCTGACGGTCAGTTCATTGAAATGAAATCTCCAATAAAAATAAATAGGTGCAGGAAAATAAAAGACTTGAAAAGAATAGATCTCAATTTTAATGTGTGTAATGCTCCCTATCTAAGTGAAATTAGCATCCCAGTCCTAAGCATGTCATTCCCATGTGAAGACAGGAATGAAGAAAAGCGACCTCAATACCATGGTAAATAAAATATGTACACAGAGTGAAGCCAATGTTTCATTTTAAATTATGATTATTCTCTTTCTTTGCAAGCCTTGTTAAGTTAGTAATGTTGTGGCTGTTGCCTTGTTCCAATTGTACTACTTTGGTACGAGCTCTATATTATATATATGGGTGGGTGGGTGGGTGGGAAGGAATCAACTTCCTCCAAGACTAACTGTTGTTTGAGTGACTCAAAGAACTATTAATTTGACAGTTGGATTGATGAAAATTAATGTGCAAAGAGTTATTAAGCAGCGTAACTCAAACAATAGTTACTCATAGAATAAGTTGATCCCCACCCTATATATATATATATATATAGACACACACACATGAGAGGGGATCCGTTGATTCTAAGAGTAACTCTTTAGAGTTACTCCAAATCTTGACCTTGAATTTAATATTAATGGCAATAATTAGATAGATATGTGGTTTGGTTTGGGTATTTAGGAAGGATAGGTATCATAGGACATAATATTATCAGTACATATGAAATACAGTATATTATTTCAGTTTTACTTTGTTAGTTTTCGGCTATAATTTTGATACCTTATTTATTTGTTAAGTGCCCCAACTCATGTTCCTGGTTATGTGCTATTTTTTCTCAAGAACATATAAATAACTCAATTATCTACAATTGTTGGCTTCTAAATCATGATTATCTAATCTACAAAGGTGAAAATAATTGCATGAAAACTAACCTTGAATACACCTAAGTTTCCATCTTTAGTGCGTGTACCCTCTGGGAAGAAAAAAACAGAGGCACCTTTCTTGATCAGATCCATGCACTGTTTAAGACAGTCCTATACATGAAGAAGCAAAGACAAGCATGATTTGAGAGATACCGTGGGGAGAGATAATTTACAAGAAAACACCGAGATTTAAGAACTGGTTAAAATTAGCTGCAAAAAACAATGGTGAAAGAATACCATTTGGCTTCGGCTGTCCATGCGCTTCAAAGGAATAACACCCAAAAGAAACATTGCCCACCCGATTATCGGAAAAAGGAATATCCCAGTCTTGCTTATGAATTTAAAACTTCTTCCCAGAGTAAGAAGAGTATAGATGTCTAGAAAACTCTGATGATTTGAAACATAGACGGCGGGAGTATCTGGAGGTGGCAGATTCTCCAACCCTTCATATTCAATTTTGAAAAACGGGGTCACAGTCAGCGTAGCCCAGGCTTTGGCAACAAAATAATGGAACTTCCTCCGGTAACGATCAAACAGGAGCACAAATGGATGTCCAACCAGCATAAACAGAAAAAGAAACATAGCAGCAAAAGAAGTAACGGCATAAAAACAAACTCCCCTAACTTTTGCTTCCAATTTCAGTTCTGCAATAAATCGAAGATCAACCATCACATGACATAAAGAACAGGCCTTCCATTTTAACCTAAACAAACAACACATTTTAATACAAACCGGGTATTGAATAGCCATCTCCTGCAGTAATCTCAGATCTTACAATCACATCCCTTGGGAGTTTATGTTGAGGATTCAATTTGTTACAGAAACGAGGTCCACACTGCTCGATTTGGGGACAAAATGACACCCTCAACGCATTTGTTTGCTTTTTGGGGATGCCTAACAAACTACTTTGAGAAGCTATACAGGAAAAAGAAGATAAAATCAAATTGAGATTAATGTTGATGTAACTATTACTACTACTACTACAATTGATTGACAATCTACTAAAAAACTTGAATCCAAACTAAATTAATTGCACATATTCAAACACTTAACAAGTAAATAAACAGATAACTAGTTGCAAAAATTGACAAACCACAAACACAAACTTACTGAAAACTGGATGTTTACAAGGTGTTCCTCTATGAGAGAGTAACTGCAATAATCAGAGGAGTTCAATGAAACAAAACACACATGTAATGGATAAAGATTTAGAGAAAAATGCTCACACTAACGAGTGTGAAAGAGGAGAAAACTTGTAAATTGTAATCCTTTCCATGAATACATACATAACATAACAACGGACTGAAGAGCTAGAAAACAAAGTTAGCTAGCAAACCTTAGAAGGTGCATCATAAGTTTTGTCATTGTTATCTTTTCTCCCTCCAAATACGCCATATAGTCGAAAGCATCTTTGGTCATGTCCAACTTTTTTATAACTGCTCCGCGATAGTATCTTCATGTCAACTCTATTTGAACTGGAATTTAGATTACCTAAATAATACATATCCACTGATGAGTAAATTCCAGATAACAATTCAAACCTTTTAATCAAAAGAAAACATGGATTTACTTTACTTACATAACTTGTTGCCACTTATCATCATCATATTCAAATCCACTTACAAATTATTACATTAAACATACTTGTAAATCATGTGGTTTGTGTTATGATGAAGTTGAAAATGGGGGGGGGGGGGGGGAGAGAGAGAGAGAGATACCGAGAGAAGTTGATAAAAGGGTATTGTGCTTCCTTTTGCCGTCACAGAACCCGATTGCATTTGAGAGAGAGACCATTGACGCCATTGGCTTCCACACACATTCAGCAATAAAAAAAATAGCTGAACAAGCAGAAAAGCCTTGTTTCTTAATGGGATATTCTATGAGCAAACCACCAAATTAGTCTCTGGCTTTGTAATACAATCAAAATAGTTTTTAACTTTATGAATATTTAAAAAGGTCATTGACACTATTAAAATGCCAAGTTGGTCCCTATATTTTAACTACTTACTATCAATTTGGTCCCTAAATTTATCCACTTATTAATTTAGTCCCTAACATATTCTTTGAAGGACTAATTTGAGTAAAATTTTCCAGAGTCAGAAACCTTTTTGAAATAATTAGCGTCAAGGACCTATTTGAGAGTATCTTACAAATTCAGAGACTTATTTGGAAGTTTGCTTTATATTCTATATAAAGAAAATACTTTAATAAACACAAGAATTTGGTGGACATAAGATTTGGACACATTCACATAAAAATACATATATTTAATTATTCAAAAAACAAGCATTATTTAAGTATTGGCAAATGCTAGCGAGTGCCCCAGGGCACTTTTAAGACCTTAAATGGTAAGTTTTTCTATAGAATTTTTATGGGAATGCGTAAAGTCAACGCATTGAAAATTGTAGCGTTTAATTTTTTGAATAAAAAGTTTATTTAAATGGAATGTTAAAGAGTGCCCCGGCTAGCAAGACCCTTGATTATTTTCACTATCTACGAAGATTAAACATGATCTCGTAAAGATAATCTCAACAGAGATGATCATACACCTTATTGATATCCAAGTTGAGAACTATATCCCTCTTCAAACCTTTTGTTTACATATTAGATAGTGAACTATGTCAGTGCCAATGACACCATTATCCACAACAAAGCCTAGTTTTTTTTTTTTTTTTTGTCATTGAGCTACCACTATGGTGGTTCATAGACTAACCCCAATTTCCATAATTCAAGTTTAATATTACCAGAATTTTGATTGGCCATTAATTGACAATAAAAATAAGAAAACTAAACATAGAGTGCAAATTTCTCCTAAAGTTACGAACCAGAACAAGATAATAGATCAAACAAAACAGTAAAAATAAATGAAATGAAATTCAAACCTAACGAATTAGAAATCAATAACCAGAAGACAATGTTATCAAACCTGGCCTGTTTTGGAACTGAAAGCGAATCGGTGAGACGCGAAAGAGAAGAGCTAGTGATGAAGCGAGGGTGAGATTGATAGAGAGAGAACCACGGCGGCGTAGCTCGGTGATCGGTGAGCGATAGAGATGAGTTAGCGGGGACGATGAGAGCGAGGTTGAGACAGAACAGAATCTGAGCGACAAGGATAGGATTTTTAGAGGGTTTTGTAATTACCAATTTAGTAAGGGTATTATAAAAATTTTCTTTAAAAAATTCAAATTAAGCAATAAGTGGAAATTAAAATTAACCCCACACTCTATTTTATTAAAATTATTTGGACTAATTTATTATAGGTGTGAGTTGGATTTTTAATTATAAGACATAATGTTCACTTTTTTTCTTATGAGACGGGGCGAAATTTTGACCATTTAATATTACAGTTTTATTTTGTATTATGAAATGAATTTGATTATATTATCTTATTATTTTTTTTTACTTAAATTATATTATCTTATTATTATCTACCTAATTACAAATAATTATATATTTTATTATTTATTTTTAAAAAGTTAAATATTTCATATAAAACATAAATATAAAAAAAAGTTAGAAAATAAATAATTACAAAAAATAGAAAATATATCATAATATAAATAAAAATACCAAAATAAGAAGAAACAAATAAATACAACTACATTACTATAAAATTGCTTATGAAAAAGTATATATCACAAGTAAGAATTCAATAACAATCAAGAAAAATAAATTAAGATTTTTTTTATCATTTAGAATTTGGTTGATTTCCCGTTACAAAAAACTTTGATAAATAAATTGCATAAATAAAGTATCTAATATCGGCTTTTCAATATACTTGGTATATAAAGCAAGATACTTTCCTCGTTGTGACTTTCTTGATTCTAAATTGGGGCATAATCCAAGTTTTGTTTGGAGAAGTATTTGTAACTCTAAGTTTATATTACGAGCAGTAAGCCGATGGAGAATAGGAAGTGGTCGCGACATTCCTCTTTTCAACGAGAATTGGTTGCATGACGCGTCAGCGGTGAATAGGCAACAATCAGATATGTTGCTAGATAATTGTGCGACGGTGGCTAATATTATTATTCAGGATGATAAGTGTTGGAATGTGCCTCTTATAACAACACTATTTGAACCGAGTTGTGCAACGAAAATCCTTGCCTACTCCTTTGTTTAAATTTGTTTCTGATGATAAACAGATATGGAGGGTTGAGAATAATGGTGCGTACTCCGTTAGAAGTGCTTATAGATTGTGTGTGCAGGAATTATTAGACACTTCGCACCTTAAAAAGCATGGTGAGTGGAAACTGCTTTGGAAAATTCAATGTCCTCCCCGTGTTAAAAATCTATTATGGCGAATTTGTCGCCATTGCATACCGACTCGTGCTAATATGCAGCAAAAGGGAGTAAATTGCCCAACCAATTATGCACTATGTAATAACAATGTTGAAGATAGCTATCATGTGTTCTTCAAATGTCCAAGCAGTAAGAATGTATGGAGTATGTGTAGTTTTCATCCTCTAATTTTTTCAGCTGTTCAGAATTTTCAAGATGCATCTGAGTTGGTTTTCTATCTACTATAAGAGTTGAATGCAGATGATGTATCTCTCTTTGCATGTGTTATGTGGAGTATATGGAAGCAACGTAATAATTTAATTTGGAACAATGTCACAGATGCGCAAAACTTTGTTTTTACGCGTGCACATAATATGTTGCTTGACTGGCGGGTTGTGCAAGCTACCAAAGCTGGTGCTGATGCAGACCAGCACACAGAACATGTTCACAAATGGAATAAGCCAGTGAGTGGGCGGGTGAAATGCAATATTGATGCGTCCTTCTCATCGGTATATAATTGAATTGGCATTGGCATTTGTATTAGACATGAGTTTGGTGCCTATGTTTTGGCAAAGTATGAGCAATTCACTCCATTATGTGATGTGGAGATTGGCGAAGCTCTCGGACTACTTTTCGCTCTTAAGTGGGTGCACGAACTAAACTTAGGTCCCGTGGATTTTGAGCTTGATTCAAAGGTTGCGGTGGAGAAATTTCACTCCAACAAGATTGATGACACATAGCTAGGAGATATTATGTCACATTGTAAACGACTCTTTTCTACTTGTTGTAATAACTCTAGTGTTGAGTTTGTTCGGTGACAAGCAAATGAGGTGACTCATAGATTAGCTAAGGCGGCCTCATGTATAGCTAGTCCCCAAATTATGGTTGAAATACCTAATTGTATTGAACATCTTTTGATTAATGATATGCTATAAACACTTTCTCTTCAAAAAAAAAATAATAATCTAGATTGTCTGTTGTAGGCTTGTAGCATAAGCATACAATTTTATGCTATTTTGAATTTTGACAGTTAATTTGAGATCTCACGAGTAAGATTTCTTTTGATAACAGAGAGGGCGAAAGCCCCTCTTTGATTTCTAATTAAAAAAATAAACATTAAAAGATCTCGACCATAAATTCCAAACTGAACTATTTAGAGTTAGAGTCAAGTTAAACAGCGCACCCATGCTAAACAGTACTTCTTTGGCAACTCTCAATTCAACATTTTTCACTTAATATTTATCCAAAAGTAAAAAACTTTATTATTATATGAGTAAAAAGGCCTAAGTTATTATGCTTAAACATTTTACTTATGCAGGGTGCATAAGTAAATATTAGCCACTAGATCTATCTGCCACGTGTTATAATCCTAGCATTCCCAGCAATTAACGGAATTTTCACACGCGCGGTTAACGGTTTCCTCTCTCAATTGACGGAAGTTCACACGCAACTATCCAAGCTCTGCTCCGACGAAATCCGACGGCGAAATCATCATCACCGTCTCCGGAATCATCATCTCCGTCACTGATTGCATCGTTCATCGCCATCGCCGCCATTTTTCTGGAATCACGTTTAAGGTTGGTGTTGCACAGAAAAATTGATTTCAATTTCGATTTTGATTTATTATGTTTGTTTTCCGTTTTGATTTAATTTCTGGATGCTTGTGGTTATTTGTTGATTGTTATGAGGAGGTATATGAATCATTAGGTTGTTGTTTTTTTGCTGATTTGAGGAGGTATAGGAATTGTTGTTGAAGATGGTAAAACTAACACTAATACACAACAGTTAGTAGTTAGTACTGATTGTTATGTAATTGATGTTAATAGACACAATGAATTTGTATGAAGTTGTTTATTTGTGAAACCTAAATCCAAAGAGTGAAAATGGGATTGAGTAGTAAAAGCTTAGCAGCTTATCAGACCACAAAACTTCAATAATTCTATTTCAATTTCAATTTCATGTATCAATGCAAATCCAAATTCTACATGCTTAATGTTTGATGTCGATGAAATTTAAGTGGATTCATTGTCTAACGTCGAATTAATTGTAATGTTGATTAATTTTGGACTGTAGGTCTTCATAGTAGTGGATTAATTGTAATGTTTCATTAGCAGCATATTAAATTTACATGCAACCATAATGATAGTTAAATGGTTTCCAGCTTTTATACCTTGAAACCATGAATATAGAGGAATGGTTTCAAGAACAACAATTTGCTATGTAAATGATTTTTAAGTACACTACTTTATGCGTGTTATTTTGGTTGTTGTTCTAGTGGTTAACTAAATTTTACATGATTTTTGTTTATAGGGATTGTCGCTGTCTTTAATGGATTCGATGTCAACTTCATTTGAAACACTCCCATTGTCCGTTGTTGATAGTTCAAACACACAGGCGGATAGTTCAAGAACACTTGTTGATACATTTCAATGTTGGGAGTCTCTTACTAAAAAGGAAAATTGGGAGTCTCTTGCTTTTAAATCTGTTGAAGAAGTTGAAAAATTTTATGGTGACTATGCATTTAAATGTGGGTTTTCAGTTCGGACTTTGATGAGATTAAAAAAGAATTCACAAAATAAGCCATCTGATAGATATCATTACCTACGTTATGGTTGTAACAAACAAGGTTACAAGAAAGGAAGTTTGTTGGATCCAAAGAACAAGCCAAATTCAGAGAGTCCTGTTGTGGTTGAATTTGAGAAAGTAAAAGAAAAAGCAGAGGAAAGGATTGGTTGTAGAGCTGCGATTTCTTTAAAGTTGGATGAAACTCTGAATGTTTACAAGATATATAAATGGGATGTGGCCCATTGTCATCAGTTACATAAACCAGAGCATGGACGTTACTTGAGATCATTTAGGTCGGTGAATGAAGTGCAAGGACAGCTTGCTGTAATTAATTCGAAAGCTGGGATGTCAATGAGAACTTCATATGAGGTCATGGGTCAGGGTGTTGGAGGCACAAATAACTTGCCTTTTCGATTTTCGGATTTAAAAAATTATTTGATGACAATCCGGTCGAAAGAGATGGTGGTTGGTGATGCAACTGTGATTCAAGTTGATGCAGCAGAAGATATAGCTAGTATTTTTTGGGCAGATGGGATTATGCAGCTTGATTATTCCTTGTTTGGTGATGTTATAAGTTTTGATACAACTTACCGAACCAACAACCATTATCGCCCTTTAGGTTTGTTTTTTTGAACTTCTACCAGGTTAAAAATTTTTGTTTTTATTCCATTATGTTATATAATGTGTTGCCATGAATAGTATAGGTAAGTTGAATATGTTGAAACCGTTTACCAATAATAATGGTTTCTTTGTATATCTTTCTGAAACCATTTATCATTAGTAATGGTTTCACTTGTTAACATGTTGATACCAAAATAGCCCTTTAATTGTTTAAGTGTTTTTTATAATATAAGTGAAACCATAATTTTGATATCTGCTTTGTGTCCTTTTAGTTGCTCCATTTTATATTTCAATGATAGTGTGGCATTTGTTTGATAGTTTCAGTACCAAACATAATCAATTATAAGTAGCAGTTACTAGTAATTAGGGATTCAATTTATCCTTATGTAATTATGGTTGATCCTTGCAGTACATGTTCTTGTTAATAGTGTGGCAAAATAGTTGTTTTATTTGGTTTTTATGTTGTTTGTGAATTCAAAACCAATGAGAAACCATAAATAGGATTCACTTAATGTGTATCTGAAACCCAAATATTCATGTTATGGGTTGAATAGGTTTTATAATATAACTGAAACCATAAATCTGACTTAATGGTTTCACTGTATTTATTTCTGAAACCAAAGTTGCCACCTTATGGTTTCAGTTATAGCATGGCATTTGTTTGATGGTTTCAGCACTCAAGATAATCAATTCTAAGTGAAATAATAATTATGATTGATCCTTGAATTTGTTTTGCTTGTTTTTTAAGCAGTTGTTTTAATAATTTTTTAATCTTAGCTGTTTGTGAATTCAAAACCAATAAGAAACCATAAGTGTGGGTTAATGGTTTCACTGGGTATGTATCTGAAACCAAAATAGTCTCCTTATGGTTTCACTAGGTTGTTATTAGCTGGGGATTATATTTTTGATCTCAATATTAATTGTCCTTTTATATATGCATTTTTCCCCTGATTTGGTTTATTTACATTTCAGCTGCATTCATGGGCTTTGACAATCATCGGACAAGTGTCTTATTTGGTGCTGCCCTTTTGTATGATGAGACTTCAGCAACTTTTGATTGGTTGTTTGCGACTTTTTTGAGGTGTATGTCTAATAAGAAACCACAATCCATATATACAGACCAGGCGCCTGCATTGTTGAAGTCAATTCCTAATGTTTTTGAGGGTGTTTTCCATGGCTTGTGCTCATGGCATATGTCAGAGAATGCTAAAAAAAATCTGGGGTCTCGTGCAAATGCTGCATTTTTCAATGAGTTCAATTATTTGATTTCAAATGTTGAGACTGAATCGGATTTTGATTAATACTGGGATCAGATGATGAAAAACTGCTTTGGTGGAAGGCCAACTTCTGATTTTAGTTGGCTTGTTCAAACACACAAGAATCGAATGCACTGGTCGTCAGTTTGGGTCAAGTCGCATTTCACAGCTGGTTTGAAAACGACCCAATTAAGTGAGTCCTTTAATGCGTTTCTTCGTCGTTTTCTGCAACCTGACCATTCTCTAGTTCAATTTTTTAGCCATTTTAATATCATGGTTCAAAGATTGAGGGATAAGCATGCTGAGTTGGATTTTAAGGCTGCAAACACTAGATCAAGAAACAATTATCCCAATAGTCAACTGATGCGGTCTGTTGTAAACAAGTACACCCCAGCATGTTTTGCATTCATTCATAGACAGTATGATCTTTCCTTCAAATACTTCTATGAAGAGGTCACAACTCAATGTTCTGCCTTTAACAAGGTTTTCAAAGTTTTTACAATTGAACAGCTTGATGAACCTGAGGAAGTAGGTGGTGCTAATTATGATGATGATGCTAATGATGGACATTCAGACTGCAATTTTTTGGATGAAGAAATTTCTGAAAACCTTTCCCCAAATTTTGAACAGCATGATCGACTTGATGAAAGGGTTGTGACAATTGATATTAGGACGAAACATATTAGCTGCACATGTCGTATGTTTGAGAACAGGGGTTTTTTATGTCGGCACGTTTTCAAAATATTGGAATTTTTAGGTGGTTCCGTGCAATATCATAGTTTGAAAACGATACCTGCAGAATATGTGTTGAAGCGGTGGACTAGAGATGTTCGTCATTCGATTGATAAGATTAAACCTACCATCAATGCTGGCACTGAAGGGACGACTCAAGCACAAAGATATCAACAGATTTGTGCTGTTACAATCCAGATTTGTACACGTGTTTGTACAGACCCTGAGGCTTCTCAAGTTTTCCTTAATGGTGTACTTGAAGCTGGGAAAAAGGCAGAGGAGTTGATTATGTCCAAAGGTTTTTAAATATTTTCTTTTTGAACTATGTTTTTCACCTTGGCTGTCTGTGTGTTATAACTGAAACCCTAAGTATGGCTGAATGGTTTCATTGTCTTTGTTAGTGAAACCAAAGGTGCCTTCTTATGGTTACAAGTGCTTTTGTTGTGTCATTTGTTTTGAGGGTTTGAGTATTCAATTTATCTGCACAATGATTGATGAATTTTTTTTATAATTGTATAGGTATTCATACAGAACCACCTGTTGTGACGCCATCTAAGTCTTCCAATACAACTACTGTTGGTGAACCATCTGATGGGGTAAAGTCAACTGCTCCAAAGTTCAAAGTCAGACCAAATCCAATTAGAACAAAGAGGCGAATGAAAAGTGATTATGAAATTGTTAGGGAACGCCAGAAAAGGAAAGTAGAGCGGAGGAGACAACAAAGAGAGGATGAGGCTTTAAAGGAGAAAGAGACTAATGTTTGATATATTTACATTTGTTTTTGTTTCATGTTAACTGTTTGTAATAGACTTTGTTACAAAACCATTAGACTTGTAGGAATCGTACTTCGTCATTTTCATGTTCTTTGTGTGGTATGTATTGATGATTATAAGATATCGATCATTAGACATATATTTTATTTGTATTAGAGAGAATGATTATCATAATTTATGTCTGTTATACTTGAATGCATACTTGTTTGGTATAATATGAATGAAACCATAAGTCTGGCTGAATGGTTTCATTGTATTTATTTCTAAAACCAAAGTAGCATTCTTTTGGTTTCAATGAAACAATGAACATTTACATACGTATTTTAATATATCATATATTATTGAAATATACAGTCATAATTTCTTTAAAAAAATATCTATATTCAAGTATTATTGAAAAAAAATCTTTGCCAAAAGCATTATAATAAACTCATATTATCTAACATGTCGAATAATTAAATGTAATCAAATAAAATCATAGATTATTGTTATTATACAAATAATCAAGACTATTCATATTATATAAATTATTATGATATTATTATATATGTCTCTTTATACCTGAACCCATAATTGTTTGGTATAATGTAAATGAAAACCATAATAGTGGCTCAATGGTTTCACTCCATATATTTCTGAAACCAAAGTACCCATCTTATGGTTTCAGGTAGTAATAACCAAGGTTTTTTAGTAAAATGTTGTTGTTTGAAAGTTAAAAGGGTATTATTGGAATTCCAGAAGAGGCTACACCAAAATGATTTTTTGCCTTTATATATTAGTATAGAAGTATAGATAATCAAGTCTATTGAATAATTAATGAAACCATAAGTTCTGCTAAATGGTTTCACTGCACTTATTTTTGAAACCAAAGTATCCCTCTTTTGGTTTCAATGAACATTACATACGTATTTTAATATATCATATATTCAAAAAACTATATATTTTAAATTTTACAATTTGATAGTTGTTGAAGCTTGTTTTTTAAACAGTGAAAACTAAATTTCCATGTGTGTATATTATAAGGTACATCTAAAGTAAAGATTGATTAAGAATTAAATTTCATAATCTACAAAGAGCAATTCATTAAAACTAGTCAGTAAATTGAACATAACTTGTCCCAAGAAGAAAAAAACATTAAAACAATCCATAAAATCAGCAACAGAGTGTTTTGTCAATAAAAGTGTTCTAATGAGCAGGAGAGAACAAACTACGAATACAACCCTATCAAAAGATGCTGAAACCATTTTTGCAATACCAATGGTTTCAAGACAAAGCACCTTGAAACCATTTAACAGTACTAATGGTTCCTAACAGAACAACTTGGCATCTTTTGAAGCAGCTCTTCATGGTATGAAATTGCAAGCTTTTTCACATCATCTTTCATGGAATTGCTTGGATGGCTTAAGATTTCTGAACACAAATCGATCCGAAGATCCATGATTTTTGCAACCTTTGCATGCTTTTTGAGTCTTGACCAACCTTTGAAAGATTGTATTTCACCTCCCCATTCAGCTAGATACTTCATGCAGAATACACCACAATTGTCCGAATCAATCTGTGTAGCAACCTTTGGTGTATCCCAAGTGAATGTGATGAAGGAGAAAGGCATTTTCATTTTCCTTTGCTTATACAATTCAGCCACAAATGCTTCTACCTCATTTACCCAGACATCAAATAGCTTCTTGTATGAGGTTGGTTCACCATCCTTGGTTTCCAATCTTTCTCCTACACCCGCCAAACTGTTCAGGAATTGGAATTTGCGGTCTTTGAGATTGACAACGAAGCAAACATAATGGCTTCCCGGGTTACCAACTATTGCTGGTGCCATGATCTGTTCCACCATGACAAACATAGTATTAGAATCACATTATTTAACTAAAATTTTAATAATAAAATCATTATCATAAAGCATGTATCTGAAAGGTTTTGAAAAGAGACTTACGTATTCCAGCTTTTCAGGGTCAATGGCCTTCCAATCCATGTATTTGAATTGGTTGAGCCTCTCAAGAAATCTCCAGCATGCAATATTCCTACTCACGGGAGGCATTCTTTCCTGGTCAAACTGTTTATATAAAATGAGTAAAATAATCAATAATATGTAAATAAACAATATTATGTTAATTTTTAATATTAATGGATTGTGATACATACATAAGTAAGTAATGGTGTCACCAGTTTTGTCATGCTACTCTGTTGATCCCAATTCAGACAATTAACCCAGACGTTTATGACCAGACATGACACCCATTCGTCCTTCTGAAGGGTCCATAAAGCATCTCTTCGTAGGGAATAAAGATGAGCCTTGTTGTTGGAGCAGTACATAATTTCATACCTATACAATAATTAAGCATTTACTATTGGTAATAATATTTAATCTGAGTGAAACCATAAGGAGACTTTATGGTTTCAGATAAATATCCAGTGAAACCATTAAGCCAGTCTTATGGTTTCACATTGGGTTTGAATTCACAAACAGCTAATTTTAAAACATTATTCAAACAACTGATTAAGAACCAAACAAAACAAATACAAGGGTCAATCACATTTATTGTTTCATTTATATTTGGTTATGTTGAGTGCTGAAACCATCAAACAAATGCCACATTACAACTGAAACCATAAGGTGGCTACTTTGGTTTCAGAAATCAATACAATGAAACCATTCAGCCACACTCATGGTTTCATTTACATTACACAACCTAGTGAAACCATGAGAGGGCTATTTTGGTTTCGTATACACATTCAGTGAAACCATCAAGCTTAACTTATGGTTTCTCATTGATTAAGCATTATCAAACAACTTCAAAATCAAATAAAACAACCATTTTTCCAAAAAATCACATTTGCACTAAGCTAAATAAGAAACAGTTTTTAACTTACTGATCAAGATCTGGGCTCCAAGCATATGTTGACAACTGTTTCTGCAACTCAGTTGTATTAGACTCATGGACAGCGTCATCATATGGGCTTGCAAGGTATTTAGATTTTTTCACCACCCGTCGACGCTCAGGGTACGTCCTATCAGAGTGAAGCACATTATGTCTCTTTCTTTTTTTTGGAGTGACATTGTCAATGTCAATAATTTCATCTGGAAGCATTGTCTTTATTGGAGTTGCACTGTGAAATAATAGTACATAATAATGTTATTTTCTGCAGGATTTAAATAATATTATATTTATCACACTGTTTGATTCTTACTTTATAACAGTGTCTGAGTCACGTTCTTCAGACTTCTCCTGTTGTGACACATCTGGTACCAACACTAGCGCACGGCATTGGTTGGGTACTTCAAAATATTGCGGGAACTTCAGGATTGTTTCAGTTGTGGCTTTTTCTGTGTCTTGTGACACTGAAACTTGTGGTACTGGCGCATCTTTAATCAACCTGAAACAATCAAAACAATAATTTAGTTTTGAAACATCTTATATGAAAACCATTTGACAAACGATTTGAAAGTTAAGATATCTTACTCTGCATCAAAAAACTCAGGAAACTTCAACATAGTTTCCAATGTTGCCGATTCAGCCCCTTGTGACACCGAAACATTTTTGTTAGAAGCTTCAGCCCGATCAAAAAACTCTAGAAACTTCAAGATAGTTTCCTGAGTTAATGTCAGGCCTGCATTCGGTGTCAGCTTCACTGAATGATCAGTGATGTTGCATGCTGCCATCACTGCATCATCAATGATTTTTGGAGCGATCTCATCTTCTTCATCTGTCTCTTCATAATTCTCATGTTGCATGCTGCCTGCATCAACATTAGGTGTTACTTTCATTGAATCATCAATGATGTTGCATGCTGTCGGCACTGCATCATCAATGAGTTTGGGACTGATCTGATCTTCTTCATCCTTGTCCTCATCCTTGTCATCTTGAACTTTATCATTGTCATCTTTGTTGCTATTTTGACCAATGATTTTGTCATCCTCTTCATCATTACCACTTAACCTACATTATTGAATTTTCAGAAAGTCACAACATAACTCCCAATCATAAAGCATTCAGAAAAAACATTTTTAATGTTGAATTAAATTATTATTTGTATTGGAAACCATACGATGGGTATTTTGGTTTCAGAATCAACTATAATGAAACCAATAAGTCACTCTTATGGTTTCAGTTATATTATTCATGTTGTATAGAATATGAATACATATATTAAGGAAAGGTCCTGAAACCAAATTAAACGCAGTACCTCTCTTCCGCTTGAGTTCTTTTTCCAACATCATCATCATCATTCAACCTGGAAATCATTAGTGTGAATTTTCATAAACTAATCCAGCAAAATTTAATTGTCTGAAAAAGTTAAATTAAATGCAGTACCTTTCAGTTTCAGGTACAACACCAATATTGGAACTCTTATTCCTCTCATTTTCACCTTCTACTTCAATTGGATTATCTTTTCCTGAAGTTCCGGCATTTGCTTCAGTTATTCTTCTTTCCAATGTTTCTGCGGTTTTTGTATAGACAGTTATACAAGACCTACAATGAGTAAGATACATTTGTGCCTGCCAAGGACAATCACAAGTTAAACCATTAAGAAACATCTATGGTACGATTTCCAATATTTTATATTCGATTAGCATTTGAAAAGAAAATGCAGTACATGAGAATCAATGACAATCACCTTAGACAGTGGACAAGTGTCTGCATCAAAGCACAATACAATCGGACTTCCTGCGGTTCTGCTCAGACTTGGTAACCCAGCTGGTAGTCCATTATCAAGTCTTGTTACCCCTGCTGTCAGTCCATTCTCAAGTCCCATAATATCATGGATCTTTTGAAGTTCTTGGTTTGCGAGCTTGACATCCCAATCACGGAGGGATGGCCGATTGTACTTTCCTGTCAAAAATGGACTTCTTTTTCCCATTTTCTCCATGTAATTAATCTGCAACAATTAGTTAGTATTGTGTCACATAACAACTCCAAAGCATAGATCATTAATTAGAATATTTGTACGTTGAATAGAATTTGAATAGTTTAATGGGAACCATTATAGGCCTATCTTGGTTTCAGATGCAAATACAATGAAACCATTAAGACACACTAATGGTTTCAGTTAAAAGATATAAGATATAAAGGATAATAACAGCAATTAGCAATTAAACATAGGTTATTGCAAGTAGTTCTCAAATATGAATATTTAATGGGAACCATTATAGGTCTATTTTGGTTTCAGATGCAAATACAATGAAACCATTAAGACACACTAATGGTTTCAGTTAAAAGATACAAGATATAAAAGATGCAAATACATTTAGGAATTAAACATAGGTTATTGCATTGAGGGTAGATCATTACCATTAAAAAGTGGAAGTCTGCTAGTGGATTCAAAACATCTGGAGATTGCAAGCCTTTTTTCATATAGTCCAGAACATGTGAGCACCAGTTATATGAAGATACTCCAGCTGGATCTTCCAAAATATCTGCATACTGGAGAGACACATTTCCTCTATTAGTTGGGCACAAAATGTTGTGAATGATGTAACAAATTGCACCCTTCACCCATGTTCTAGGTTTCTCTATTGTCTTCAGTGAGCTTTCCAATTCCGCAACCTTCACAATTGGAGAATAATCTCCAATCAATCCTAATTCCTTCCTCAGCCTTTTAATTGCTCCTTCAGAGCAAAGGTCAGTGTCTATTTTCTTTCCAGCTGTTGGTAGTTCGTAGACTCTATGCACATCATCCTCTTTCAACATCAGGACCTCTGTATCACTCAGCCTTATCCACATATGCTCATGTTCAAATCGTTTGACAACCCAATCCACAAAAAAGGTGTGGATCCTTTTCTAGTTGCATATATGCATTATCCCTCCAAAGCCACATTCGTGTAGTTGGTCAATTATTTCCTGTTTCCTCTTTTTGGCATTTACTGAATGCATAAGTTCATAGACCTTAGGTACACTCATTTTATGCCTGAGTCTTGCATCCGCATCAGGATCTTTTGTCACAACAACTTGTTTCACATTTTCTTCACCCGAGCTTGCTTCATCAGAATCTTCTGTTGCCATTGTTGCTCTCTTTTTACGACCACGAGATGTAGAAGCAACGCTCTCACCACGTTTTGTCTGTTCTTTCTTTTTTTGCTTCTTGTTTTTGACACGTCCCCTCTCGTTTTTTTGATCACTACCAGATAACGAATCATTCTTATTCCGTTTATCGTCATCTGACGGTGTCAAACCAATACTAAATGATGGCATTTGCTGTAGTTCCTTTGATTCTTTCCCCTGTATCAAATGAAACAAGTAAGTATGGTTTCATATGGCAGAAAATAAGTGAAATACTATAAGTGTTTCATATCATGGTAGAACATAAGTTAAATACTCTAAGTATAATTTAAATTCATTGAAACCTTATGGGGGCTACTTTGGTTTCATATCATTGTAGAACATAAGTTAAATACTCTAAGTACATTTTAAACTCATTGAAACCTTAAGGGGGCTACTTTGGTTTTAGATACGTACCAAGTGAAACCATAAAGGCACACTTATGGTTTCAAATAGTTTTATCTAATTTATGTTGACAGTCTGGAAGATGGTTTGTTGATGCATCTGACAATATAAAAAAGTGATTATAGGAATTTGGGGTAAACTAATTAATTAAAAGCAACACTATACATACATTTCTGAAAATGAAGTTGCTTATGGACACATAACTGAACTATCCCGTAGATTGTTATTAGACGTTAATTTGGTCCTGTAATATGATTTGAAAGTTTCCCTATTTCGTCCATTTGATGAGCTACGCCTCATCGATTTGTTTAGACATTGGATTTTAAGTTTCTTTTGTCAACCTTACCCAATAACTTAAAGCATTATTCTATTGTTTTATAAAAAAAATTTGACACAAAATACACTGAAACCATAAGAGGGCTAATTTGGTTTCAGAAACAAATACATTGAAACCATTTAGCCACACTTATGGTTTCCATGACAACAAACAGGAATCCTCAAACAAAATTAATATGTAAACCAAATGAAGCAAAGTAACTCATCTCAACAAGGTAATTCATCTAAACACAATCTGATACCAAACAGTTGTTATTTTTGTTCCATTCCTACCCATTCTCAAAATAGTACTGAAACTATATTTTGTTTGGCTATCATTGAAACCATAAGAGGGCTATTTTGGTTTCAATGATAGCCTAGATCAAATAAAAAATTACCAGCATCCAGATAACATATACAATTTGTAAACTATATCATTTCAGTATATGATTTAAAATGATTTCAAAAGTTAGGTTTTCACACATGCAATTACTTTACTAATTAAGCAAAATGATTTCAAACTACTAGATAAACTTCCAAAAACCATTGATGAAGTTCAAACCTGATTTGATTTCTTCTTTCTAATATATCCAGCTATTTCGTTCATTATCTTGCTTTCTTCGATTACACATGGTCCCTTATTACGTTGCTTCCGTTCCATTACGATGATGAACAGTGATGATGAAAAATGATAATGACGATGATGACGATTATGGTTGCGCGACAGTGATGATTACGACGGTGAAGGCGATGACGTGAGGTGGTGTTGATTTTGGTGACGAAAGTGACGTGTGTGAAGAAATGGGAATTGGGAAGTAACCGTTAATTTTGGACGATAACCGTTAGTGATGGAAGTATGTGTATTAGCAAATAGTGAGGTGGGCGCAGTATTTTAGTTGGGCTGGGCTTTCTTATGCAGTGTGCTTAAGGAATGTTTAAGCATAATAACCGGACCCGAGTAAAAACATAGACCATTAGAAATCATACAAAAAATTAGGTCTCCTACTAATATATGAGTATAACTATCGGCTTCGTAGAAATTATCAAAAAATAGACAACCTTATTAATGAGTACATTAGTAACGTAGCATAGTGGCTAGAAACATATTTGACCGATTTATAAAAATAAAGTATATTTAACCACTTTTCCTCGATATATTTCCATTAAATTAAGAATATTGGCTCTTAAGTAGCATGTATGTGTTAAAGTAATTTATATCAATCAATGGCAAAATATTTCCTTTGTTTCCACTTATATCTTTTGGTGGAGGTGGTATAAATGGCCCTACTCAATATAATATATTATTTCACATTTTTCAATTATTTAAACCACCCAACTATATTTTTTAAATATTCATACTACTCATCCAAAATTTTACCATGAGTCTCATAAGAAAGCTTTTCACTACTACTTTAACATGCTACTCGATATTTTAATGATAAAACTTTTAAAACAATAAAAAGAAGCAAATGATACGGTTGCCTTGCTTGGCAATGTGGTTAAGGAAAGACACAGAGTCACAGTCATTGTATCCAAACATCCATGCCACTCTGACTACAATGGTAATAGGTGGATATGCAGCCCGCGATAATTGTGCTCTTAGGGGGTTTAAAAGTTTTGTATGTGTGTTTGTAAGTTATTTGAATTAATGTGTGTATATCAAAATGTAACAATACTTAGGACAATGGTAATAAATGAATTTACAATGACCACTTTGCTTTTTCAAAATATGTTCATTAAATTCGTATAAATTATATTTGTCACTTAGAGTATTTCCATGGTGCAACCCATTTTGAGTTTTTTGGATGGGCTCCACAATGTCACATTACTATGAAGCAACATCTTTATTTTTCTCTCCAATGGTAGAATTTTAAAGAACTCGCTTTGGGTCCCATAACTTCATGGTTGAATGCTCTATTTCCTTCTTTTTTTTGGTAAACCAAAGGTATCCTCCGCGCGCAACTGCAGAGACTAATCCCCTCGAGGTAACTGAGATCCATTTAAGGGGTTGACCTCTCCCAACAAATGTTTTTCCATACGCACCGGCCAGGGATCGAACCCAAGACCAAATGGTTAAGGGGCCCAAACATCTACCACTTGTGCCACACTATGTTGGTGCTCTATTTCCTTCTTGACAATAAAAAACATGTGCTTTAACCATGATGTCTTTCTCCGAAGTCTTGCTTTTCTTGCCACGAACATCTAATTTGTAACAACCAACAAATTTTTGAACAAACCCATTTATGCGATGTCATTGAGCCTTTAATTACCAATTGTCTTCTCACAACTTCTCACAATACTCATTATAATTCGATGTTATTCTTAACCAAAAATTATATGCTTTTTGATCAACTCCTACAATTGAATCCTTTGAAATGTTGAGTCACGATTGAACCTCTTCTCTTGTGAATAACTCTCGAGTTTTTTTCTTAACATGTTTTTCTCCCTCTTCAAATGTAATATTTTCAAGAACAACTTGGCTTGAAAATTGTGGAACTTGACACTCCGACACAGACCCGATCGGTGTTCGAGTTTCATAATGAGGAAACTCTACACGTTGAGTATCCATTTGAGATCTATAAAACATGTTGGGGGGTTTGTTGGTGATGGTAAAAATTGAGAATTTTGAGAATTAGAATCTTTATAATTTTGCACAAGATTCCACATAATTATGAAAATTATATTGATTTGGATCGATTTGATTTGAAGAAATAAGATGAAAAATTGAGTAAAAAAAAGTTGTCAAATGAAACTCAAACGGATGAAATATGAGATAAAAAATTATGAGAGCAAAAATGAGTGTAAAATTTAAAATAAAGACAAGAAATTGTGAGCTGAAAGTTGCGTCTAATATTTCAAATGACCAAGATTTATAGGAAATTTTTTTATTACGATTAATGTTAATAAAACATGGTATTGCAACTAATAAAAAGATGATAATGTGTACCGTGGAAGCAACATATTTTCATGACTTTTTCTTCACATTCAAATATAAAATAATATATTAATTTATATAGCATTTGTCAGTAGGGTTGGGAACAGGCCAGACCAGATCAAGCTTTGATAGGCCTGAGCCTGACCTATGATTTTTTTTAAGCTTAAGCCTGGCCTGCGGCCCATCAAATACTTTGTTTTTTGGCCTGGTCTAGGTCTGTTTAAAGCCTGACCTGATAGCCTGTTTAAAAGCCTATTTTACATTTAATTTTTTATAATTTCTACAATATTAAGAAAAACCTAATAAAATGCTTAGCAAACTAATTTCTATTTTGCCTAACAAATATAATTTGTCTTTGTCAAAAGGAAAACAACTATATTCTGTCTAATAAATATTTTTCATTTATATAAATAATATTTATTTTTTATAAACGATGATATAAATAATAATAATTAAATATAAACAGACCGACCTAATAGACTTTGCAGACTTTTTTAAAAGATTAAGTTTGACCTATTTATGTAAAGAGAATCTTTTTAAAATCTGAACCTAACATTTTTAATAAACAAGTAAGGCCGTATGTCCTTAGAGACCGCCTGACCTATTCCCAACCCTATTTGTCAGGGATGAACCAAGCATGGACGTTGCTTGGTGAAGCAAAACACACTTGAGAGCCGGCGAGCAAGAATGAAACAAGGCCATGACATATTTTTGAAAAGTGCTTGACAGCTAGCGAATAAGTGGTGAAGGACTACCGTTGGAGTTGCTTTTACTTTACTCTTTCTTCATAATAAGATTGAACATTATTTTCATTTATGAGGTTACTTCATACCTTTGAGGATAAATTCTTTAATAATGAGTTGCGATTTGCAAGTAAGAGACCATTTACAAACGTAGTTATTACTTAGCTTACACCATCCCAAATATCAAGTCTTCTTTGTAAGCTTAATTTAATTGATGATAAGCAGTTAATTATATATAAAGATCAATTTAACAATTTAATAGAATAAAAAAACTTTTTCACTGCACTGCCACTTGTAAGTTTCAATTCAACTTGGGGATTTTAAATTGTATTCCCTACCACAAAGCCAGAAACTACTAACCCATAAAATATCCCATTCACAAACAAACTTCTTCTGTTACTTCAGTTCGGTTTTGCTGCTCTTCAATGGCGTCAATGCTCTCTCTCTCAAACGCAATTGGATTCTCCCACACCAAAACCAACCACAATACTCTATTATCAACTTCTCTCTGTAACTCTCTCTCTCTCTCTCTCTCTCTCTCTCTCCGTTTAATTTACAAGTATGTTTAATTTTATAATTTATAAGTGGATTTGATTTTGAATATGATGATGATGATATAGGTTATGTAAGCAAAGTAAATCCATGTTTTCTTTTGATTAAAAGTTTTAATTGTTATCAGGAATTATTTACTCATAATTGTGTATATATTATTTAGGTAATCTAAATTCCAGTTCAAATATAGTTGACATCAAGATACTATCGCGGCGCAGTTGTACAAAAGTTGGACATTATCAAAGATGTTTTCGATTATATGGCCTATTTGGAGGGAGAAAAGATAATAATAATAATAAAAGTGATGATGCACCTTCTAAGGTTAGCTAGCTAACTTTGTTTTCACTCCATTTTTATGTTATTTATATACTCATGGATAGGATTAGTCCACAAGTCCTAGCTCAATTGACAAAAATTGCCGAAATTGTTAGGCCGGACGCCATAACCAGGGTTCGAACCCCGGTTCTCTCACTTATGTGCGAGAGTTTATAATGGCTTTACCATTTTGTCTGTGTACCAAAAGAAAAAAAGGATAGGATTACAAGTTTTATTTTGTACCCAGCTTTCTCATTAAACTATTAATCAAAATAATCGAGCGCCAAACTCCAAAGGTTTGGTCTAGTGGTTAAAAGACAGGTCTTAAATCCAAGAGGTCTGGGATTTGAGCCCTGCTAGTGAATACCTTTGTAAGTGCTCTTTGAGCCTGAAGGTCATCTCTGTCTTGGACTGGGGCACCATTCCTTCACTCTAAATTTATTGTATCCAAAAAAATAAAATAAAAAATCGAGCGCCTTAAAATCTTCATTTGAACAAAATATTAGTCTACTAAACAAGGACACCCTATTTTTGTGCTGTGTTTGTATGTGTCCTGCACTGCGTAGTCTCTTGTGCTGGATAAAATACCAAAGACAAAAACATAATGGACAGGAGACAAATGAAGATATGGTAGAAAGTTATAAATGGGGTTTAGGCTAAGAGTAGGGGAAAGTTAGTTGAAAATAGAGACAACTGGAGTCAGTACATGGGAGGAGCTTGGAGTAGGAACCAACTCACTTGGCGTAGCGTTAAGTAAAGAATGTGACTGATAAGTGATGCCAAATTGGCACAACCGAGGACCAAACATTAGGTGTGTTAAATAAGTATCTAGCACCTTTTGAGCTGTAGGAGGAGAAACAATAGAGTTAAAATCTATGTAGTCAAATACTCAATAGTGATGTCATTGAGGAATCCCAGAGTGCCAGAGAGGTCTGTTGCAATGCTAAAAAAGTTAAAATGCTACCTGGGTAACCTGAGTAAGCTTCCAACCAACCAAATGCTTCAAATTACTCAGGTTTCCATGGTATTGCAAAAATTTAGCCACTTTATTATTTCTATAAAAATTAGTCGAAGGATCTACTCAAGGGAATGTAAAATGAATTCCATGTGTTTTAATCTTGTGTGTCAAAACACCAAGTCATTCGACTATTTATAGCTTTCAAATTCAATGAGTATTTTACTCTTTGTCAATGATTATGCTTTACTTATCTCATTCTGACAATATAGAATATACTAATGCATTTGTATATTTTTGGTTGGTTTTGTATGTTTTGCTGACTTAGTGACTTAGTGTGATATTCATAATTGGATCGTTTTAGGCAGGAGTTCTTGGAAACATGCAAAACCTGTTTGAGACTGTGAAGAAGGCACAAATGGTTGTCCAAGTTGAAGCAGTGAGGGTTCAGAAAGAACTTGCAGCGTATGATTGTCTTATTAAACAATTACAGTTTATCCATTTGTTTTTCTGAGTATACTTTGTTAGGATTTGACTTTTTAAGAAAGCATATTTAAGAATAAATAAAGTGAATAGGGAGGAAGTTGACACGGCTATAGCTAACTAACTAACTAACGAACAGAAGTGACCAAAATTTCATGTTTTACATAGAAATGATTAGGACTTTGGGGAGTTGTTGAAGAAGTGAATTCTGTTTGGGAGAGTTGAGTTACTCTTGAATTAGCCCTAGAGCACGATACATTATTCATTGATCATGTCACCTTTAGAGGATGCCTTTAAAATAAATTCTCGTCTTCATTGTTTCTGCAAGTTCCGCTATTTCCTTTCTAATACATTATACAACTATAATGCAGGGCTGAGTTTGATGGTTATTGTGAGGGTGAGTTAGTAAAGGTATGAGTTTTGTGATGCATGTGATCATGCCCTTTTTATGTTTATCCTAGCAGAATTGGTTAGCCTTTGGTTTTTCTTTAGTTTTACTTTTAAAAGATAAAGGGGGAACTTTATTTGTATAATCATAATATGAATGTTTTGTACCCCCTCCGTCCCAAAATATAAGCAAAAGTTGGTCAACAAAAATGAATGTATTTGGTCCAAATTCTGATCCAAATACATCAAATTTCTTTGACACAATTTTGCTTATATTTTGGGACGGAGGGAGTATACTAGATGGGGTTTTTAACAGCATCTGTTTAGTTGCACTTAATGTTAAATGTTCTTCGATTCCTTGGGTTTTCTATATCTATTTTTTATCATGATATGGTGAATTTATTTATCAATATTAGTCTATTAATTGCTAAGTGTGGTTTTGTTAACTGCTAATGAAGTATGATTCTTAGGTAACTCTGTCTGGAAACCAGCAACCCTTACGAACAGAAATTACTGAGGCAGCTATGGAATTGGGATCAGAAGTAAGTAAACAATTAAACTTAACCTGTGATCCTGATTATATACTTTATCCTGTCAGATTGTATATAAATAGTACAAACATTTAGATTAAAAGGAGTTCTATGTTTAAATAATAATAAACACATATTCTTGATTTTTTTTTCCTTCTACGGTAAGATGATAATGGAATAAAGACCGTGTCAAGTTCCTTATATTTATTTTTCTTCCTTGCATTCAAGAATAATGTTTTGGTTAGGAATTATGTACCAAAGGTAAACAAATAGAGGAGGGACCAATTAGAAAGCATAATTACAATTTGGAATTTAGAGGAGGGACCAATTAGAAAGCATAACTACAATTTCCACTTTGTCAGTTACCCGATGTTTATGCCGCTCACCTGTTGGGGGTAAGAGACAACCTTTAAGAGAAACAAGGTCTACTGCCCCCGGTACGGTGTGATTGTAGTTAGATTTCTCCGTCCATGTACTTTCACTGGCCCTTTGAATTAATTGTTAACTTGCTCCTATGTCAATAAGATTTGGTAATGAACATTAAATGTCGTAGAAATCTGGAAGTCAATGAATATTATTTACCATACACTGGGAGTTCAGCCTTACACAGGAAACATGCATTTCAAAAAACAGATTGAAAATACTCTAGACTTCAGTGAGAAACGGAAGCCTAAGGACTTAGGCCTCAAAATGACTCCCTGCCATGAAGAACAGTGAAAGCGTTAAAAGTCATCTAAATTTAAATGGTCTGTCATTAGACATAATTTATGGTAGGATAATACGACTTCATTTGATTTGATCTGGAACATGATTTGTGAAACCGGAGACTGACTAGGGTGGGGACTGGGAGTGATGTGCATAAGACTTGTATAGACATTGAGCAGCTCCTGGAAGCTTCCGATCAAAAAGAGGGCACATGAGTGAACCAAATTCACATCGGAATGAGAGATCTCGAGACCATGTAGGTTGACTGCATGGTTGAAGGAACACTTTTAAGAATTGATTTGCACTACCTATATCAACAAGATGCATCTTCTTTTCGGCAGCCCATTCTATAAGAACTCCACAGTTAAGAGTTCTTGATTTGGAGGATTCTTTGGATGAGCGACCTTCTGGGAAGTTCCCAGAAAGTTTGTGAGTGAGGACAAAACACTTTGAAAAAACTTGTGTTGGTTTGTGGGGTTAGGGTCAGTCGGCAATACTCAAAAGTCGTCTGGGATGCTACATGATTCACACGGTGCCTGCCCGTAGTCTATTCTCATATGGTCGTCTAACTTTTTTTGCAAAGATCTCTTCCTTTCCTCCACTGCCTTATCTCTATTCCCCCATGTGCCTTAGAATTATAAATTTTGTTTCATCTATTGCAATAAACTATAAACGAACTATGGCCTTGAATGCTCAGCCAGGATAAACTATTTATTTATTGTCAAATATGTGTTTCAGAAACTTTCACTTTTAATCACCGAAGCTTACAAGGAAGCACATCAGAAAAGTGTCCAGGTAAACATCTCTATTTTCAATAGGAAAGGATAACATTTCATTTGCTTTTATGATTGTTGAATTGAACAAAAACGATACTTCTTTTGTTATTAGGCCATGAAGGAAAGGATGAATGATCTTGCACAAAGCTTAGGAATGCCACCCGGGCTTGGTGAAGGATTGAAGTGATGATATTTTTAACAGAGTTTATAACATGACACAGGCCTCATTTTTGCATGCAAAATATGCCAGATGGATAAGCTTATATATTTTATTTATTTTCCATCGTGATATTCAAGCTTTCGAGTTATTTGAAATGGTGAAGGATCTTCTTTTCCCACCTGTTATTCTAGTCTTTGTGTTTTGATAGACTTGCAGGTTGGAATATAATGAAATGTGATGAGGTTAATTACAGAAGAATACCTTTTTGTATAGGGTTTCTATACTTCCCTTGATGTGCATGCTATTTGGCCCCTTTCATATTCAAATACAACTTTTTAACGTTATATTCTTTTTTTTTTTTTTTTTTTGTAAAAAATAAAAGTAGTTATATTCTATTCTAATATGCTAATGATTTGAAATACTCTTCGAATATAAACTATTCTAACAAAACTTTCTAATATGTTAACACAAATATCCTTAAAGTAGATGGTCTTTTATCAAGTGAGATGTAATTAGAGAACAATGATTTATACAATTTTTTTAAAAAAAGTCTAGTTATTATATATATTAGAAACTACAATAATTTTATGAAAATATCCAATGCAACATAGGTCATATGGATTTGACAAAGTTTAGAAAAAGGAACAAATATACCCATATGACAATTTGACCATAAGTCTCGGCTGACCTCATTATGATTCCTCGTTTTTATGTTGTAACAGAATTAACAAACAAATTTTGAATAATGGGTGAATACTAAGTCAAAAGAGAAACATACGAGAAACCAAATCTTGTGGTTGTGTCAAACATTCAAAGTATATTATATATATAAAGAAAAGCTAGTTAGATAGCACAATTAAATTATATAATATTTTTGAATATTATGATGACACAAACTACACTTTGCATCATGTTACGTGCTTTCCTAGTTACTTTGTTGTTATTGTCCATTTGTTTGCAAACAACTAATGGGGAAAATGAGAAGAGATTAGCCTTAGAACATACAAAGACAAGAGCACTTCTTAGTCACCACTTTCAACTTTTAGAGAACAAGGAAAGGCTATTGTTGGATGATGACAAGATCCCCTTTCATGGCAGAAAGCTTGGAGACAAGAAAAAGAAGAAGAAGAAGAAGAAGAAAGACAAATCATCCGCGAATCAAACTGGAATCACCATATTCCGCGCTACCTCAATATTTTGCACTTCGCTTGTGGTTTTTTTCCTCCTTATGTAATTCCGCGTTGTTACTCATTTTTGTTATTTTTTTAGATACAATAAATTTAGAATGAGGGAATGATGTTTTAGTTTAAGGTGATTACATTGCATGCCTACCTCTAAGGTCATGCAGAGCTCAATCTATCTTTTTACCACGAGATCAAACTCTTAAAGTTGACGTTTTCTTGTTATTAATAATCTTTTCTTTTGTTCGTGCAATTTTTGATATTGTTATCAATTTTTTGTAATGGATTTTATGTGTTGCATGATGTGCCTTGTGTTCCTACTCCAAAATGACGTAGTTTGAACTTCTATTATTGTTCAAAATGCCTGCGCCAAATCTGATCTATTATGATGAAAATTATCCTTAATAGAATCTGATAAACTGTTTCACCAGGTGAGACTATGAGCGGAAAGGCCAAAGGAAGATATATGATAATTCACTTTATGTGATGTTTTTAGTTTTTTGTTACTTGAATTATTAACTGTCAATATGATGATCACTATATGTTTTGAGTAATTTTTATGTGTTTTTGAGTCAAGCACACTTGGTGCTATGTTTTGTGGATTTCACGTTATTTTAATGTACAAAGTTTAGCTTGGTGATATCTAGTGTCAAGACACCTGATTTCGTACAACTGAGAGTTGCAGTTAGTCAGAGCGCAAGTCTAAGTGTTGCGTTGGCAGGAAAATAAGAACAAAATAAGCTTGATGATCTCTAAAAATAAATGAAAAATCACAAGTAACAACTTTTGTTCTGTTACTCTAGTTACAAAATAAGTACAAAGTTTGGTCTCCTCCTTGCATGTATTTCACAAAACTTTTTCTTTGAATCACATAATTCATTTTAAGTAAATAAACATATTCAACAACTGATTCCACATTGTTTAACATCAGGCCCTTTAGTTTTCAACACAAAAGGGTCAATTCTTACCCAAACCAAAGAGAAAATAGAAGCCAAAAGAACAGACCAAATAACAATAAGTGTTGGTGTTCTATTCTGTCTTCCCATTAGTCCTTTAAGGAAAGGATAAAGATGAGCAATAACCCATGAAGCAAAAAACAGTTTCCCAATCAATAATCCCCATTCATGTTCACCACTATTTATAGCATCTGTGAAACCGGCAACAATACCAATAAGGTTTATTATTGTGACTGTTGTTGGAGGTATTAGTAGTACTGACCATCTAATGGTGTATAATTCGTTAAACTCGCCATCATCATCCGGTGCCTTCGATACAATGCTGAAATGTGCATTGACTCTACTAATGAATCCTCCCATAAGGCTTTGTACAATTGCAAAGAGATGTGCTGATACACTTCCAATGACCCAAAACTGTTGATTTCTCCACCATTCCTCAAGACTAACTCCACTCCATCTTAGTTCAAGAATGGCAGAAGCAAAGATTGAGATGAATAGAGAAATGAATACTAGACTTGCAAAAGTTCCTACCTGAACAATATTATATGTAAGCAAACCAATTAATAATGGATTTATCAGTAATAAGAGATTATTGACCTATTTGGTTAAACAACTTATTTAAGGCGCTTTTAGCATAAGCGCTTATCATATAATAATGTCAGACTGTTTTCATAAGCTATTCGGAAGAGGTTATGGAAATAAGCTGTAAACAATTTATGAATGTCATAAGTTGTTTCCATAAGTTCTTTTGAACAGTTTAACAAAAGCTTATGTTAGTAGACAAGCTCAAATAAGCTAATCCAGCAAACCTTAATATTTATGTACAGACACTGTGATAGAGTAAAACTTTTTACACATGCATTCAATCAAATCATGTCGTGATACTGATGCAATATTATATTGGATGTGTAAAAAAATTATGCGGAGAGTGTATACAAAGTAAATTCAATAAATAAATATAAGAAAATGGGTTACCGATGGTGTGATGAATTTCTCAGTGAGCAAGCAGACGGCAGGAATGATACAATAGATTGTGAGAGGTAATGCACTAAAAGGGTAGACGGTGCTGTTAATATAGGCAATCCTTTGAAGAACCTTGAGTCTTCCTTCCTTAAAACCATACCATAATGGGCAGTGGCGGCTGAATAGGATTTCAAGTGATCCTACAGCCCATCTAAGTACTTGGTTAAGTCTTTCTGTGAGATTGATTGGTGCTGTTCCTCGGAAAGCTGCCCTTTCTGGCATGCAGTATACCGATCTCCAGCCGCGAGTGTGCAGCTTTAAACTTGTAAGAGTATCTGCTGCTATAGATCCATAGCTCATACCAACCTGTTGATGGAAAAAGTGATCAAGAATGTTTCAATAATGTATTTGTTTTTGATAACTTGCGGACCAAGTTTTGTCCTTTCTATAATGAGTTGTGTTATTTTGATGCAGAATAGGCCAAAAATTTAGATGGTTATTAAAGTTCAAATGAACATCAGAAATATCTTAAGTAGACCTGGAAGTTGTATCTCAACACGATTTGAAATTGTATTTGAAATGTGTTAAACATTCAAATTGCTGTTGAAATTTGTTATCAAATCTGTGTAAAAATATCATTTCTGTTTTTATGATATACCTCGTATCCCCAAAGTGTTCTGTCTTCGTAGCTACAACTCATGACATGAACCGCTTCTTTAAGTAAGACTTCTTGAGTTGAAGAAGGATCTACACCACCTTCTTCTGTTAATGAAGAATTCATGAAGAATGTAGACTTTCCAAATTTATTTTCAGTATTCATATCTGATTGCAATAGCTGCTTGTCTTCATCTGTTGCTTCTATAAAAAGAAAAGTAATTGTTATAGACATGAAAATGGAAAAGAATTTTGTTTTGTTTTGTTTTTTCAGTGGAATTAGGGTCACCTATAATGCTTGCATTTGCATCCTCTTCATTTTCATCCTGTTTTGAGTGTACTTGTACGATTTGAGAGCGTTTTGCCGCCTTAGGAGGATCAAAGCCATTTAATGCTTTCCTTCTGAATATACAACCTGATCCAATATAAACTGGTCCTTGAATTCCATCTAAACACCTCAAGTTAATCTGCAGAAAATAATTATAGAAAAGGTACCATGTCACTGTCAAATTCCACCCACTCAAATACAATTAAGGTCGCCTGCGAAGGACAGACACAGACACGATACTGAAACTGACATGTAGAGGAAACTGGAAGTGATTGAATGTAACAACATAACCTGTCAGGCAGAAATTGAATTTAAATTGTGGAACTTACATCAAATAAAATAGTGTTTTTGTTGGCATAACGATCATTTCTATCAAGACTATCAAATCTTAGAGGAAACTGGACAAAAGCAATGCTATTCCCAAGTTGAATGTCCATAAAGAAACACATAGCCTCTCTCACAACTTTGCTGTTATTCACATAATGATTACAATCCAAGTTGAGCACAAAAGGAGCGTTGCTCAACACAGCCGATACGCGAAGCTGAAAACAATAATTAAAACCTTAGCTTGAGAATGTTGATAAAAAAAATCTAAATTGAAATTCGGAAATGTAAATTACCAAGGCATTCATTGCGCCGGCTTTTGTGTGATGTTGAAATGCAGGCCTTTTCTCTCTAGAGATGTAGACAAGAGACGGAAGCTCGTTATCTTTATTGTCTCCTCCATAATGACCAAGAAGGATTTGTATCATACTTGGATGATCTTTTGAATTGTTTCCTGGCCATGGTGTATCATCTTTCATACTCCATCCTTCTGAGGGAACTCTCATGGATTTAGCCACAAGTGCATTGATTCTAACCTTAAATTCTTCATATTCTCTCTGTTAGCCAAGTAAGTGTCAATGAAACTTCAGTAGTATTGTATATTCTAATAAAACAGAAATGCATGCTATGCTACTAACCTTCATAGTACGGCGTTCTTTTACATATGTGGTCTGAATCTTATCCTTCAGAAAATCTACCTTCTCAGAGAAATACTTCTCTGGTGCTCGAGGCTCTACAGAGAATTGTTTACAAAAAGGTACCCATTTTTGCGCGAATTCAGCAGTTTCTTGAAGAGCTTCAAATGTGAGCATGGAAGCACCGTCATCAGAAACGTAGCATGAGATTTTGTGCGCAGGATAATCCAGTGCCAAAATTGAAAGAATAGTATTGGCTGTAACAAGAGGCGGTTCCTTGATTGGGTCCGCAGTTGTTACAAAGATATCAATTGGAGATAGCATATTGGGCTTGTTTTCCGGTTCAAACCTGCATTAAAATGAAGTCCACCAGATGTCAGCTCAGTAGTAAGAGTTTAACCTTGTAACCTCAGGACACGGATTCCAAATCCCCTCGTAGACAGTTGTAAAATAATATCAATCATATCAAAGTAAAATAATTAGCTTGATGACCTGACTGAAAGGCGATCAAGGTATGTCTCGCGATCAATGGGAAACCATTTTGGAATCTGATCAACCATCCATGACAATGCAAGCCAAATTTCACATGATATAGATATGAACCAAAGTCCAATTGCTTCAGGTACTGGATGGAAGATTCTATACTCAAAAAAGAGTATTAGAAGGATCAGCCTAGTAACAACCATCATTCTATATGGACTGAGTTTTCCTGAAGGTATTGCCACTTTCCTCGAAAGTGGCTGTCTAGTTTCATCTTTCCTGCACGCATCATGTTACACAAAGAATTAATTAGTCTATGACATTTTTGGATAAATAACTTAGATAAGCGCTCAAATAAAAAACCTTTATCGTATAAGTGTGCTTATGTATAAGTTATTTATATAACAAAGATATAATAAAGTTAAACTCTTTATATAAATTATAAGTTGTTTTCATAAGCTATCTGGAGGACATATAAAAGTGCTTATGTCGGTAGATGATAGATCACATCAAAAGGTTCCTAAATTCATGATGCATGACATACATACATGGCCTTTTCAGGATCAACTGCATCAGTTTCAATCAACAGATTGCCTTGTTGCAACTTCCAATCATCTGTTTTCTCCTTGTTATCAAAATTTGCACCACCTGCTTCATGAAGATTAATGTCATAATTATATTTATAATAAACAAAAACCTGTTTTATATTATATTCTAAATTATTATTAATTAATATTATGGTTTTGCCTAACATACTGTGGGAAGATAAGGGCAGCTCCCCATATTTAGTATTCTCATCGTCGTCATAATCTCTGCTACTCATATTCTCTTCATGCTTAAGCTTGTACTTTTCCTCTTCCATTTTAAATTCGTATTCGATGTCATCCACATCTTCTTCATCTTCATCTCCCTCAACTCTTGGACTTCCTTTTGCATAGCAAGAAATAAAATCAAAGGTAAAGTTATATCATTAGATAAATCCATTTATGGTATGGTACAAATCACACACACAGACACATACACCAAATACGATACTGACATTGACACAGATAACAATTTTAAAAAGTAAAAGTGATTGAACGCAATCATATACACTGTTGGTGTCAGACACTGATACATGTCAATCACCAGACACACCATAAATTTCGAAATACCTTTGATACGCTTGTATCTTGTATGGCACTGAGGGCAAACTTGAGTGCCTTCCCTTCTTTCATACTCATAGCATGGTCTGCAGACAGGGAAGCCACACTCTTCACAAGCAATAAATAAATCTCCATCTACCGTACGCCCTACAGAATCGCCACATATCTCACATACTTGGCCATCCAAGTTCTTCACTGTCTTAGGCTGCAAAAACATCAATTAATTAAGATTATACGTGTTATTAAAAAAAAAAAATACTAATATTAGGAGATAGTAATTAATGTGTTATCCTAATTAATTTCTGCATGATTTACCTCATTGTGTCCTTGGATGACCACAAGTTCATTGCTGTTAAGAGACCCTGCAAAAAGACCACTCTTAGCATCCATGTTGAGTGTGTATGCAAGGGTGAGGAATAGAGATATATTGCTGTAAATATATATGAGTTATTGAGAATTGAAATTGTGGTTTACATATCAATTTAATTATATATGATATGATAAAAAACATGTGTAGTGAAATAAAGTAAAGCTGTAAAGTATTGAAGTGCTTGTTTGAATTTCATGTGTCACATAAAGTTACTATTGATGGTTGTGGTGTTACAATTGATTATTAGTTGAAAATATACTGCAACTTAATTTATGTTAAAAGTATGATACGATTTGCTTTTATGAAATATATAGCTTAACTTAATGCAGAGAGCTAGAGACATATTTGTTTGAAGTGGACCTGTTTTTTTGGTAGATGTTATTGTTTAAAGCTTGTTAAGGTTAGGTTTCTATTTCATGTGTGCAACTCTAGAAATTTGACATGTTTCCTACACAATAACAATATTGTCCCGAAAAATTCTAATATGGACACAAACCCAAATAATTTTATTTTAGACATAGTCACAACAAAGGTAAAAAGTTAAAGAGAAAATGATTAGAATGATATTGATTGATGTGATTTTTTATTTTTAATTTTATAAATGGATACACGCCTAAATTCGTGTCCATATTTTGTGACTAGGTAAGAATTCCTTTACCGTTTCCATAAACTTATATATGCAGAGAGAGATTGTGATTAGAACCACCTTAAAGTGGAAGTCTAGCCAAGTAGAGGAGCTAAACTCCCACAATGCAACAAACCCAAATTTGAATTTTCTTTTCAATTCTGTTGCAAATATTGTGTAAATATGATATGACTATGCATTTTTCTTCAAATGCAAGTTAATTCAAATTTATTAAATGTATCTAATTGATCAGTTGAATGGAGATATATTTTTGCGTAAAATAATTTTACATTAATATTAAATATAGATTTATATTTTTGTTTGTAATAGAGCTGAAGATAGAACTTAGGACCTCGATAAAAAGAGCTCTTATTATTATTTTTACTTTTAAAATTAGTGAAAACAAATGAGTATGATTGTAAATTGCATTCAATCAATAAAAAAAAAATCATAAATCTCTTTTTCTCTTCCCTCTTCTTTTCCCCAAAATTCCCTCCACAGTGTTCAACTTCATATAACCAGCTCTAAGCTTGCGTGTGTCTTCATCTTTGACTTGCTATGTGTAAAATTCAATGAAGCTATCTTCTTCAAAAGGTAATTTTTTTTCCTCCATTTTATTTAATTTTTGTTTTCTTCCAATATTCTTCTTTTTATTTATCCATGGATGGTATCATGGTAATGTATTTTCATTCTAAGTTCCAATCACTATGAATTAATACATACATTCTATAACATTTCAAGAGCCTCAACATGAAACCTTGCCTAATCAAGTCAATAATATTGATGAGTGTTTTTCTTTTGAAGGGCAAATATTTAACAACGAATCAACGATGATGAAGCTTATGAATTTTATTGTTTATTTACACGGAAAGATGGATTTTCAATTTATTTCTCCTTATCGTAGCATCTCAATTGTTGATCAAAGTCGTATAATGTTGTTTGTCAAAAGCCGGTTGCTCTATAAATCTAATTATCATGAGAGTGCTCAAATTTGAGAAAGAAATATGTATAGGTGATCTACCATTTTTAGAGAAAGATATTAGAAAGTGATGCTTCGGATGTTCTTAAATTAAGCAAACGTTTGAAAGATATAGACGACGTCTTTAAATATGAATTAACAATTGATGAAATTAAAGTAGCAAATTGGAGCATATTTGGTGATTCAATTTGAGCATATGAAGCTTTTGAAGATGTAGTTTATTTATAGCACATATAGAATAAATCGTTATGATATGCCACTTGAGATATAAGTTAGTGTTGATAACCACGAAAATACAATTTTCTTTGGTTGTGTAGATGAGAAGATTTCTCCCTTCACATAGACTTTAAAGGTAAAATTCTATTTACTTACAGTTATTATCACTATTGAATTTATAGCAAGTTTATTATTGAATTGTTTTATGTTAATGTTACTATTTTCAGACTATCCTAACTTTTGCTAAAGGAAAATATGCAAAAACTTTCTTACGGATCAAGATTCCGCACTTAAAAAAGTAATTGTAATATGGAATTGGCAAATACAAAACATGCATTTTGCAAATGACGAATTATAGCAAAATTGTCAAGCTGTTCTCTTTTCCACTAGGTTGGAGATATAATATAACTTTGTAATTCCGGCACTCACAGTAGATAGATGTGTTGACGGATGTTCCAACACCTGTCTCCACGAACGTAAAGCAAGTAAAAGCAGGAAAATAAACTTGCACACTTGGTTTGTTAACTCAGTTCGGACGCAACTGCTCCTAATCTGGGGATACCAATCCAGAAATGAATCCACTATAATAGTATTGATTCAGAGGCTAACCACCTGCTAACACTCCTCACTCAATCCCTATCTGTGCAAACTCTACCTAGGCCTAACCTAGATATGACCAGCCCAGGTCACTTCCTTAATAACGATGCTCCTCCACACCATCGTAAACCTACCGGGGTATAAAACACAGTTCTAAGACCTTTGATGGAGACACACTTCTAGACACTCTATGCACTTTTACCTAAAGGCTTCAAGTGCTCAATTAAACCAAACTCCTTGCTTCAAAGCTTCGAAGAAGGTAACATACAACTCAATAAAATACTGTCCTTAGCATGCATCAATGTGATGCAAGAAAGGCTCACAAAGTGAACATGACGAACACCTAAACACCTAGACCCTAAATAATAAAAATACGCCTAGACTCCCACCTAAACTAGGTTTTGTCTTCACATATTTATAGCCCTGAGTTGATGGGCTACTTGAACCATTAGGGTTTCAACAATACTTCAGCTCCAAGACAAATATATTTTCCACAAATATATTTGCACCAAATATTCCTTTCATAAATATATTCATTGTCCATAAATATATTTTTAATAATAATCTTCAGGCTGCAGGAAATAAATATAAATTTGTTGGGTTTAGTCCATATAAATTCGCAGGAAAATCCGAAGAAAAATCTGCAGGCTGCAAATTTTGACTTTAGAGACTAAAAAACCAACAACTTTTGTACATTCAATAACTTATTTGCAACAAAAAAGTACAGTGACTAAAATAAAAAATGATATTAAAGAAAAAAATATGACTTTAAGCTTGAGTTTGATAAAAGGTGTATCATGTAATGTTGTTTTAATTAAATAAGTGTGATTTTCACATATATTTAATATTTCTTTCGTTTGTTTTTTGATTTCATCCTTTGTTTTGATAATATTGTTGTCCCGTCTTAGTGCGGAGTATTGTTGTCCTGTCTTGGTGCGGTGTTTATTTGTTTCAGGTTGAAAGATTAAGGTTGATTCAGTGCAGATCGAATCAATGACTTTTGTGCCATCAACGCTATAGATCCGGAGGCATGGATATTCCGGAAAAATAAATATAGTCAAATATGTAGACTTATGCAATGTGCCGTTTTATGCTATTAACACGGATGCTGTGAGTTTATTCGCAGATTCATCATTTTTATTTTTAGCGATTTTGAATTTGTATTGCATCGATGTACTCTTATCAATTTGAATGAATGAATATCTTTTATTTAGTAAAAAAAAATGTAATGTTGGACCCTAGCTTAGTTGAAAGACACTTTTTTTTTTCCGACGAGATGACGACAATAGGACGCTCATCTCATCAGAATCAATAAACCCATATATTAAAAAAATATTTAGGTGCAAAAACAAGTTTGACAAATTTTGTAAATCAAGTATGAACATATCTTATAATTTTTGAATTAGCTTAGATTTTTTAATCAATTTTGTGTGTATGGTTGGTATTCTTGTCAAAAGAATGCAGCAACTGAAACATTAATATTGAAATTATCTATCATACTACTGTGCATTTTATTATTTATAAATGAAATTATTCATATTTGTGTGGGGTGGTGGGGGCAGCATTTATTTTTCAATAAGAGTATTTTGCCACCACAATTTTTTTTTTTTTTTTTATATTTCAAACAATATAGTCAATTATTCGGTTTAGTTATTTAGTCTCATAACTAATATTCTACAAGATACAACGTTCGCCTTTTGTTAGAATTTATAAATTTCTATTACCTCCGTCCTATTTTATAAGAACCGTTTTAATTAAATACACTATTTATATATTTTGCTTTGATCGTATTTTTTTAAAGATATATAAATATAAATATTATCATATAAAATCTTGTTTGATTTATTTCGATGAGTGTTGTCAAAATATCAAATTTTTATAATTTTTACAATTAGACAACTAAAGATATCCACAATCAAAATTGTGTATTGACATACGTACAATTGTGAATGTGTTCTTATATTTTGGGACGAAGGTAGTACGTTTTATGGTTGACCAAATACCATGATTCACTCCCGCTCTCTCAAAAAGCCAAATCATGATGATGATCATTGTTAGAAAGTAGAGTGATTTATGTCCCAAATTAGTTGGAATAGTTGATGTTAAGCAATATAATAGTGAGAAGATTCATAAACCTTATCTCCTGTTTTATATGAAGATGTGGTATTAAAAGTCAATTATGTGATTGCTCTTAGACCATCTCCAATGGGGAGTTCTTAACATTTAAGAATCAGTACCTATTAGTACTCCCATTGGACCAAAATCAAAATGGTACTTATATAGGTACATATTCCTATTTAAGCAATTTATCTCTCCGGTTCTTAATATGACCCACTTGCTTTTAAATATATTTCTTTTTTTTTCTATCACATTTAAAAACTATGAACTAATTATAAATGATGTAGAGTTATTTGTGGGATCCATTTAGAACTTTTAAAAGAAGTGCTGGGTTGAAGGGATTAAGTGCTTATTTTGTTCTTAATGATGTGTACACGTGGGACCCGATTAAAAGATGATGTATACATTTAAGTAATAAAAAATAGAGTACTCCATTGTGGATGCTCTTAGCCCAACAATAGTACTCCCTCCGGCCTTTTTTATAAGCAAAAATTGCTTTTTAGGTTCATTGAAGAAGTAATGTATCTAGTTTATATTTAAGACTAAATACATTACTTTTTCAATGAATCTAAAAAACAACTTTTGCTTATAAAAAAGGCCGGAGTAAGTATCAATAATACTTATGTCAAAACAATAAATGAATGGTGATAAATCATAGACACAAAGAGATAGACTGACGAATGAAACTCCCCCTACAATCATGTGTATTCATTCAAACTCACACCTAGACAACATAGACCCATGCAAAATCACAGGTACGGCATTACACCAGGGGCGGATCTGTGTAAAGGCGTGTGGTTATTGCCGCATCAGCCGAGCCGAATTTCTTTTAAAAAATAATAATAATAATAATTTTATAAATAACTTTAAATTATTCTATATATATATTCGTATAAATATTAATGTAAATATTAGTTTAGAGTTTATTATTGATAATTATAAATCCCTCGGTACATATTAGTTTAAGTATTAGTGCAAATATTGATTTATAATTTATTATTGATGATTTTAAGTGTTTCGTTATACTTAGTGTATTATTTTAAGTTATATACTTTAATTTTATATGGTAATAACATTGACTTTGTTTGTCAAAAAATAGTGAATAACTAAATGAAATTGTAATATTGGGTAAAATTTATTAACGATTGAACTAGCATATGAATATGAAATGACATCAATAATAAGTTTAATTTTTTCAAGTAAGATGATATGGGTACAATTAGAATACAAATTAATAAGTTATAAGTTTGTATAATTTTATGTTCTATATATTTTGATCCAAGGTAGAATCTTGATAAGTATCAAACAATAATAATATGCATGATTTTAAAAATAATCAATAAGTTATACACATTTTTTTTTCGAATAGAAAATTTGTGGTTTTTTGAATATCTTTTGTTAGTTTGCTGATATTTTTTGTTGTTTAACTGAATTATTAAGATGAATTTTTGCTGGTGTTCTTTTTTAGAATGTACATTGTATTAGTAGTTGTTTTTGGTGTTCTAAATATAAATTTTATGGTTTGTTGATGTTCTTTTTTAGAATGTACATTGTATTAGTAGTAATTCTATATATTGTTTGTTGTTTAACTGAATTATTGAGATGAATTTTTTTTCTTCAATAATGCTAATTTTTTTTAGCCCCACTAATAATTTTCGTCCAGATCCGCCTCTTATTACACTATTTCATTTAGAAATGACAATTAGTCAAGAAAAGAAATAACCGGTAGACATGTCGGCAAAGTCATATATATATATATCGTATGAATTTGTCAAGCATAAGTTTTTTTGCCTCACGCAAAAGTAAACATAGCTTTTTTTCTTCCTGAATGAGATTGATTACCAACTCATGATAGGTCAACCAAAAAATGTGTTTATAAATACAACGTGACATATATACATTATTCTATATACTTGTAAAACCAATTAAAACTAACACATGGAGACATCTTGGTTCATAGTCCTTGCAATTTTTTTATGTCTTTTAATTCTTATTATCAAAAGAAAAAGATCGCTTCATTCCATTCCACTCCCTCCCGGACCGTTCCATTTTCCTATTATTTCCGACATTTTATGGCTTCGAAAATCATTCCCACAACTCGAGCCAATTCTTCGCGACTTCCATGCTAGAAACGGCCCTATCATCTCATTTAGGTTTTGGTCTACTCCCCACATTTCGATATCCAATCGTTTCCTTGCCCACAAGGCTTTAATCCATAATGGTTCCATTTTTGCCGACCGTCCTAAAACCCTATTTGTAAACAAACCACTCAATATTGCATCCTCTTGTTATGGCTCAACATGGCGTATTCTACGTAATAATCTCACCACCACAATGCTTCACCCATCGCGGTTCAACTCCTTCTCTAACATCCGCAAATGTGTCCTTGAAGCACTCATTAAGCAATTAAAATCCGAAGCAGAATCAAACTATTCTATAAAGTTCATTGACCACATTCAACATGCAATTTTTTGCTTACTAGTTTTTATGTGTTTCGGTAAAAAAGTTGGCAGCGATAAAATAGAAGTCATTAAAAATGTCCAACGCCTTTGGATTATAAGCTCAGGAAAATTCGACGCACTAAATTTCTTTCCAAAAATGATCTCTCGCGTGTTATTCCAAAAACGTTGGAACGAGTATTTGCATCTTCAAAAGGAACAAAAAGATATATTCATTGATTTAGTAAGAACAAGAGAAAAAGAAAACAATAAAAATAATCTTGATGATGAATGCAGTGACACTTGTTATGTTGATACCTTGTTGAATATACAATTGCATGAAGTAAAAAGAAAGCTTAATGACGATGAAATTGCCGCACTATGTTCGGAGTTTCTAACTGCAGGAACAGATACAACTTCAACTGCACTGGAATGGATTATGGCTAATTTGGTGAAATATAGACACATGCAACATAGGCTCGTGGATGAAATTGGAGAGGTTATTGGTGATCGAGAGAAAAGAGAAGTAAAAGAGGAAGATTTCGAGAAGTTACCATATCTTAAGGCTGTGATTTTAGAAGGGTTAAGGCGCCACCCTCCTTCGCACTACTTAATTCCACACGCAGTGACCGAGGATGTGATTTTTAATGGTTACTTGGTGCCTAAAAATGGGACAGTTAATTTTATGGTAGCAGAATTTGGGTGGGATCCAACAGTTTGGGAGGATCCTATGGAGTTTAAGCCAGAGAGGTTTGAGAAAAGTAGTAGTGGATTTGATGTTACTAGTCAAAATGAGATAAAGATGATGCCATTTGGAGCAGGGAGAAGGATTTGTCCTGCTTATAACTTGGCAATGCTTCATTTGGAATATTTTGTGGCAAATTTGGTTTGGAACTTCGAATGGAAGACTTCATTATTAGGGAGTGATGTTGATTTGTCAGAAAAACAGGAATTTACTATGGTGATGAAACATCCATTGGAAGTTCAAATATCTCCTAGGAACTAGATTAATTATGAGCCTATTATTTGATCTATCAATGTAAATAAAATAAATCTATTCGTATGTTAAGTAGTCTCACATCGGTTGCAAGAAAGCATGAATATGCGTTTATAAGTAAGAAACAATCATCACCTTTCAAGCCGGCTTTGTAAGGATGAGTTACACCCAATATAAAAATCTAAGATTGTATTTGTTATTACACCATAGTCATATTTAAGAAACAAAGGGACATGACACATTAATAGCAAAAGGTTAAGCTCTGAGATACCCGGTCTAGTTTGCCTTTGATGGCTGTTTAAGGAGAATTTTAAGATCAAAATAGACCGTGAAACCATAGCAAAAGATTTCAAGTCAAACGATAATCCTAGGAGCTGATGGGGTGCTGTTGTTGATCAGATTAAGGAGAAATTAGGATTTCTCGAGTTTGCTAGCGTTAATAATGACCGTAGGAAAGGAACATGGCTACACACTTGTTAGGCATTAGCGCAAAGCGTCCTCATAGATTTTGGATGGAAGAAAATTCTTTTATTTTTTTCGACAGTAATGTAACACATCGACATCTCTAATATTATTGGAAGCACATACAAATGCTTCATTAGATAGTGACAGTACAGATGTAGCTAGTGAAGAGAGTAGTCGCAGAAGTCGGATGAAAGATAAATCAAATAGTTCAATTAGAAAAACGATGCATGAGTGAGAAATTTGACGAAAGAAAGCCTGGCATTGGAGTTAAGGACAGGCTCGCATATTGACAAATATCATGAATCAGAATGCTTAGTCATATACTTGTTACTGATTTGTTATAATGTCAAAGATTTCATAAATGGATGAAGAAAACATACAAAAGAAATACGAAAAAATGAATTCCAAAAACGAGAAAAACAAATTACAGGAAATAGACTATGTCAAATCTATTATATATTCTTGACACCAAACACAAGCCATGAAATGACAATAAAAGAGAGCTAGCTTAAAACAGTGATTGCCCTGAGAATTACATTGTTTTAGCACCTAACACAAGCCATGGAAATGGAATGGACTCAGCAGAATGGATTGCTTGTTTTTGGCTCTGGTGATTTGGGAGTAACTCTGCATTTACAACATAAGAAAAAACAATATTAATTAATATCACTAAGTCACTATGCAATTTGAACAATCGACTAGAATCTAGATTATTAAGTTTTTTCGTTACTAAGAAAATGACACGATGCATCAATTTCAAGCGATACTTAAAGCCGAATAAATATATGTATGCATTATACCAAAAGATAAAAAATGTTGATCACAAACTAATTGATTTTGAGATTGTTTCGATATTTAGAAGGCCTACCTATTTTTCCTACGTCGAACGAATTCAAGAAGTGAACCTCTTCTATTGGAAGTGAACGTATCAATTGGTTTTTGTTCTTTATAGTAATCAATTATGGTTGGTCCTGTATAGGAATGAAATTTATGATTAATCACTGTTAAAAAAATTCAATCAACCAAAATTTTCTATTAGAAGTAATCAATCAAGAGCAATTACCTAGAGTTATTTGTGAGGAACTGGAAGATGCTGGTTGAGGGCTCATATTAGGAACATTGGCAGGCTGAGTCAGAGTTTCGGCAAATGACTTTAACTCCTCGAATTTGTCAGCAGGAAAATCATTCACCAGACAACCATTTTCACCATGCAACATTATCAGGGGTTCAGTTTTACGCCCGTTAGCCATAGAGTTAAATCGACTGTAAAAAAATCAAGATCGCGTGTAAATCATTATGAAATGCACATAATAATAACTAAAATCTGAATGTAATAAGAAAGTTATTTGAATAACAGTGGATGAGATTCTAACTAAAGTATAGCTATAACATTGAATGTAATTAGAATTGTGTCCTATAACAGTAACAGATTCAACATCAAAATTTTCAGATCAATGAGAAATCAAAAGTTAACAACATAGAACTAAAGATCAGAAGAGCCAACAAGCAAGAAACAGAAAACCAGCACACAAGATTGGCTCTTAACAATTCAATAAATATAGCAAACTCCACAATAAGAGATTGAAAAAATGCAAAATTTGATTCCCTTCTGGTTTTTCTATAGGCAAAATCTTAAGAAAGATAGAACATTTTTCTTATATTCACTTTCTACCAAACAATGCCTTTAAATGTTCAAACTTGTTTTCCTAATCTTTACATTATCTAACTCAATTCTTTGAAACAAGGTAAAATGCCAAGAACATTACCTTTTACACCAAGAAGATAAAAAACTAAAATTTAAAATGAAATGAAACGAAACAGAAAATGCGTGCAGAGAATCTTCTGAGTTCAAAGAGGGAATGCATTCAGAGAGAGTATAGCTTACATGAAAGCTTTGAAGGAGAGTAGATGGAGAGAGGAAGAAGGAAGATGAACAAAGAAAACTGAAGATTGTGAAGCCTTTCTCTGTCTTGTGAGGAACCTTGATTTTAGAAGGAAAATTTCATTTAACAAAAGAGTTTGTTCTTTCAAGTATTTATAAACAATTACTTGTATCACAAGCTAGTTAACTAACTCATTGTTAGTTACTAACTGTTTTGTCTCACTTTGCTAGAATTAGTTTAGCTTTGGAACCACTTACAGTTAGATTAGTTATAATCACTATGACATGTATAAATATGTAATCCATCACATTGTGCAAGTTAGATTTGTGAATAAAATTTTATTGGAAAAATAAAGCACCTCGCACATTAGATAGATTTTGTTTGCTAAGATTAAACCAGATTGTGTTTGATTTTTGCTAACTCATTCCCATTTTAGAATGACTTATCAGTTCGTAAGCAAATGAATATTCCTAGTCCATTTTTGGTAATAGGATATATTAAAGGTGAAGAGAGATTGTCCGAAAAACTCGAAGTTGTATATGTATGATGTTTGTCATTTTGTCTACGGATAACAAAAATTAAAGAGGGGTCATTCAAAACAAAAAGGTTGAAGAGAGATCAGTTGCAATTTATTTTATGAAAAGTTACCATTTTCTTTTGGTCAATATATATATTGGTTACCATTTTTACTATCCAATCACTTATTAAATATTTCACGGCTCCTTTAGTGGCTATTAAATGGATAAAAGTGTCTTATAGAAAATATAAAAATGGATAAAAGTGAAATATGATATCGCAATTGTTTTAGTATATTATGACAATTTATGAAACATAGACACATATATGAACATCAGACACGACATGACACGTCGACACCGATAATAATTTGGAAAAATGACACAATTCAATATAATTATTAGTATCAGTATTCGACACTAATACGTGTCCGACATCAGGACACTTCTAATTCGAGAAATATAAGAGAAATTTTATTTATTGAAAAATTAATGTATCTGACTTATATTAATATTATAAACTAGATACATCAATATTTCAATATATCTAAAAATAAATTTCTTCTTATATTAAGGGTTAGAGGGAATATTTCTTTTAACATTTTTACTAGATTATTACACATTTGGAGACGTCAATGATGATAAAGTGGTAAAGAGTATCTAACAATGGTTGTGAATTGTGATAAGTGATAACCAAGAAAAGAAAGCTACTAGGTGGTATAGGCTGCCTAGATAGAGGATTCATGTATGGCAGCAAATATATCGTATGAATTTGTTAAACATAAGTTTAATTGGCTCACGGAAAAGTAATTATTACAAACTCTTGATAAAGAGATATATAAATACAAGGTGACATGCATTATTCTTACAATGCAATACAAATGAAACTAATACATGGAGGCACCTTGGTTAATAGTCTTTGTATTTTTGTGTCTTTTAATACTTATTATCAAAAGAATAAGATCCCTCCAATCCATTCAACTCCCTCCCGGACCCCTCCATTTTCCTATCATTTCCGACATCTTTTGGCTACGAAAATCATTCTCAGAACTCGAACCAATTCTTCGCAACCTCCATGCCAAACATGGCCCTATCATCTCATTCCACTTTTGGTCTAATCCCCATGTTTCCATATCTGATTGTTTCCTTGCCCACAAGGCCTTAATCCAAAACGGTGCCATATTTGCTGACCGCCCTAAAACACTTACTCTAAACAAACCACTCAACATTGCCTCCTCTTGTTACGGCTCCACATGGCGTGTTCTCCGCAATAATCTAGCCACCACAATGCTTCACCCATCGCGGTTCAATTCCTTCTCTAACACCCGCAAATGTGTCATGGATGCACTAGTGAAGCAATTAAAATCTGAAGCTGCATCAAACTATTCTATTAAGTTCATCAATCACATTCATCATGCAATTTTTTGCTTACTAGTATGTATGTGTTTCGGTGAAAAAGTTGACAACGAGAAAATTGAAGTAATTAAACACGTCCAACACCTTTGGATTATAAGCTCCGGAAAATTTGGCGTGCTAAACTATTTTCCAAAAGCAATCTCTCACATCTTGTTCCGAAAGCGTTGAAATGAGTTTTTGCATCTTCAAAACAATCAAAAGGATGTATTTATTGAGCTAATAAGAGCGAGAGAAAAAGAAAATAATAAAAATAGTATTGATGATGAAAATGTCATTTGTTATGTTGATACCTTGTTGAATATACAATTGCCTGAGGAAAACCGGAAGCTTGATGATGATGAACTTGTTGCGCTCTGTTCAGAGTTTCTAACTGCAGGAACAGATACAACTTCATCTGCATTGGAGTGGGTTATGGCAAATTTGGTGAAATATGGACATGTGCAACAGAGGATAGTAGAGGAAATTGGAAAGGTGGTTGGTCATAGAGAAGAAAGAGAAGTTAAAGAGAAAGATTTGGAGAAGTTACCTTATCTTAAGGCTGTGATTTTGGAAGGGTTAAGGCGCCACCCTCCTTCTCACTATTTAATTCCACACGCAGTGACTGAGGATGTTATTTTTAATGGTTACTTGGTGCCTAAAAATGGGACAGTTAATTTTATGGTGGCAGAGGTTGGGTGGGATCCAACAGCTTGGGAGGATCCTATGGCGTTTAAGCCAGAGAGGTTTGAGGAAAGTAGTAGTGGATTTGATGTTACTGGTCAAACTGAGATAAAGATGATGCCATTTGGAGCAGGGAGAAGGATTTGTCCTGCTTATCACTTGGCAATGCTCCATTTGGAATACTTTGTGGCAAATTTGGTTTGGAACTTTGAATGGAAAACTTTATCACCTGAAAGTAATGTTGATTTGTCAGAAAAACAGGAATTTACTATGGTGATGAAACATCCATTGGAAGCTCAAATATCTCCTAGGAACTAGGCTCATTTCTAAAGTGTCTAATATATTATTGTTCAAGTCCATTAATGTAAATAAATAAATAAATCTATTCAAAATTAATAGTTGCCTACACTAGTTGTTTGTCTCAACTTATTTCTTGTTTTATTGTGTCCGATATAACACACGACAATAGGTCTATGAATCAAAACTCATCACATACCAGTATCTCGATCTAGGAATCTCAACGTATATCGTTGATTGCAATCAGATCATCACCATTATCACGTTTGAGAATTACCAAGTAGAATATCAACAAGATCATTACTAATAGTATCATATCCCCGCACACATATACATACCCATCAAATACTCATGATCCTAAGGAAATCATCGTCAAGAAAACTAAACCACAATCATACATGCTACAAAATATTCCAGAGCAAAATACGACACATAAAGCATGTTGAGAATATTATTACTTCACATAGACACATACATAATACAAAATATGCCACTATCACTTCCACCAGCCACCTATATTCGCTTGTAAATAAAGTTAAAAGTCCTTCACTAAAAATTGCAACTATAAGTCAACTGTCAAATCAAACTCTCCTCAGATGAATTTTGTCAATTGCATTAATGATTTTTCTCTTTTATCTCTAGAAAATAAGTGGAGAGTTTGATTTGACGGTTAGTCTATAGTTTGAATTTAAATTTAAGGTCTCCTGACTTAATTTACAATGTACACTGTGATGGAAATTGTTGTGTCCACTTGTATTATTTTTCTGCAATTATTTATTTTCCCTGCAAGTGTAACTCGTGTACAATGATATCCATCTAATCTTGTTCTACCAATTAGTGAGATTAAGAACACATTAAAGGTGGGAATGATGATTTATAACATTTATGGCTGCATAAACAAAAAAACAAATCTCTACAACTTTATGTTGGTTCATCCCATCGTACATGCTATATACAAAATTCTCCCCGTGCAACAGTGGGTGTAAAATACGTGTGTGTGTGTGTGTGTGTGTGTGTGTGTGTGTGTGTGTGTGTGTGTGTGTGTGTTCAAGACTGAAAACTGAATCAAATGCTAGTGCATCCACGGGTGTGAAATACTAGTGTGTATGTGTGTGTGCACGCGCGCATGTGTGTGTTCAACAACTAAAATGGGATAACTCAAATGTAAACTCTCTTTTGTTAAACTAATACGAGTTTAAATAAACTCTGATAAAATTGGTAAACTCTCAATTTAACTAGAAACTTTACTATCCTATAATTTTATATTAGATTTATAAAGTTAATTTTACATCTTAAATATTTTTTTTTGTGTTGTCTTATTCAGCTACAAAATAACGTAAGTCTTAACTATAAATTACATGTTTTCACCTAAGTAACTTATGTTTTATGAGTTTGTGGATGATTTGGGCATTAGTGCAGTATGATCTTATCTAGTACTAATATATACAAGCGCACTTTATTATTGTGGTTTGTTATTTGCTTTACTATTATGGAGTTGAAATAGTAAATTATTGTTGGGTTAAACTGTTTTAAATTATGTATGTATGTATGTAAGTATGCTATTTATAGATCTTTTCTAATATTAAGTAAACTCGTAAGAGTTTAAAGTCAACTCTACGAGTTCGGTTCAGTTTAAGAAAGCTCCGTGAGTTTGACAATTTTGATTATGCCACTAGCCTAGTAAAGGAGTTTTGCATTTCATAAATCTGGTTGAACTATAAATTTGGAAATGCCAAAATAGTAAAAGATGATTAAAAAAGGATTTTCAAACCTCATCTTAAGAGTAGGACACTATCTCAGGTGAAATATATTTCAAACATGGACCTTTCTTGATTTGTACTATTCTTTGTTCAATCTGCTCTTTATTTGATGGATCGGTAAAACATTCTTCAAGCAAGCCAGACATAAGGATCCTGTAATAAACAGCTAACTAATTTAAACAACAAGTAGAAATATTGTGTAACTTAAACACAACATAGAAATTTACAGAATTTTTAATCTTTGGAAAATTACATTAACAAAATTTACCAGAAAATGAAAATGGTACTGTTGATTAGAAGAGCATGGAAAGATAATATTTGGATTCTGTAAAGTTATGCAATTTCTCTGTGTCAAACTCAGATCACACACCTTCTATTTAAAATGATACAACAATAAATACATCGAATGCCTAGAAAGTTGTAGTTATTAGAATTATTAACAAGTGACCTACAAAGCTGTACAATCTAATGGATATTAAAAAGGTTAACTGAATTCTAACAGAAGTTCATCCAGTATTATGAGAAAAGTAATGATTAAAATCTATATGGACATCATTCCCAAAAGCAGTCCCAACCCATATCAAGAAACTATTGAGACTAACAATGCTGTTGCAAATATCAAAGCTGAATTTGTTTTTAAACTGCAGCAAGTAGTTTAAGAGATTAAAAAAATATGGCTAAAAATTAATAGATTTAAATAATTATATGTCCAACTCAAATAATAACATGCAGAAAGAAAAAGAGAAGCATTGCACAGAATTACATCCTACCAGACATTTCCACCTCTCCATTTGATCATGCTTGGTCAAAAGAATGGAAAGTGAACTCTGATCATTTGCAAAATATGGTTTGAGTTTTAATGTGAAGGCTAAGATATGAAGAGGTAATGAATCTCAATCATCAATAAACAAAACAATCAAGAGCCAGACCATTAATATATGCTTATAAATGCACACAAATCATTTCATCATAATACTAAATAATGCAAATTATCAATGCAAAAAAAAAAAAAATGCAAATTAAGAATTTCAGTGCTCAAAAAATAAATTCACAATATGCTAATGTGTTATTCTCAATTCAAAGGACGTACCTAAGCTCCAATAGAAGTCATCAGGCTTGACAGCACCATAACTTATAATAAATCTGCAACACCAAATTCCGCGCAAAATTGCAAAATTCTAGTGTTCATAGCGGGGAGTTCCAGTTAAATTTTCATCGGAACCCTCACCAATAATCACCACAAGAGCATACACCATCCTTAAAATGGTGGAATCTATTAGTATCTCTAACAACAATTTCGCGTTCAACTATTTTGGAGATCAACTTTGCAGCAATATGGCAATCTCCACAAACACGAAGGTTTTTGGTAATTCTGATTTGAGACTCTTGCGTATTCAAAAGGGCAAAGACAATAGCTAACTTTTCACTATGAACAGCTAGATGGCCTTCCTTATCCTCCTCCTCCACATCATGAAGTGCTGAATCGGTCTCTGGTACATATCCTAACTCTTTCATCTTCCCCACCAGCACACCTAGCTCTTCATATATTTCCTTTGACTGTGGATGCGATGTGTCGCCCGCAAGAAATGTATGAACCTGATTGTTTAGCTCAACATTGCTGATGCCGGGAGTTTTCCGAATTTTTCTTCTCTTCATTACTGATCGAATTTCAGTTACTTCTTTCCATCTACCAGCCTTTGCATAAATATTAGATAACAACACGTAGTAACCAGATTGCTCAGGAGCCAATTGAAGTAGGCTGTCAGCTGCTAAAAGTCCAATATCCATGTTTGAATACACCCTGCAAGAGCTAAGAAGTGTCCCCCAAACTCTTGCATTTGGCTCAATTGGCATTTCTTTGATAAAATTATAGGCCTCGTCTACGCGTCCGGCACGTCCTAATAGATCAACCATACAAGCAAAGTGTTCGATTCTTGGTGTTATTCTATAATCATTGGTCATCTGTTTAAAGTAAATCTTCCCTTCATCCAGTAATCCTGAATGACTACAAGCCGAGAGAATTGCGACGAATGCAATAGAATCTGGAATTTGACCTGAATTTAGCATTTCTGTGAAGAGTGTGACAGCATTATAGCCTTTCCCGGTCATACCATAAGCAGATATCAACGAAGTCCAAGATGCAACATCGCGGAATTTCATTCTTTCAAAAACCCTTTTTGCATCTTCTAAACATCCACACCTAGCATACATATCTATCAAAGAATTCTCCAATAGCAAATTTGGACGTAAATTCCTCCTCTCAATGTATTCATGAATCCTCCTTCCTAACAACAGTGCTGAAAGATCTCCACATGCAGGAAGAACACTAGCAAATGTGATTGCATCTGGTTCGACTCCACTTTTCTCCATTTGCAAATACAAATCCACAGCTTTTGTAGGCATGGAATTTTTCATATAAACTCTTATCATCACATTCCACGATATCAAATTCTTCCACTCCAAATTCACAAAAATCTTCTCAACACACAAAACATTCTCTGACGAAGTGTTGGCTACAGCTGGCATGAGACTAGCCATTGTACCTCCATCTGGTTTTTGTCCCAAATCCTCCATTTCCCTACAAATCTCCAACGCATCATCAAACTGCATATTTTGTGCATACCCCGCAACCATCGAGTTCCACGAAACAACATCCCTACACAACATCTCATCAAACACACGCCGTGCCTCAACCAAGCAACCACATTTCCCATACATAGCAATAAGACCATTCCCAACAAACAAATTCAAATCCATTCGAACCTTCAACAAATCTCCATGAATCTGCAACCCAAAGGTCAAATTTTCCGAGCAAGAGCAAGCCTTAAGAACACAAGGGTATGTATAATTATCAGGTCTAAACCCTCCATTAACCATATCCCTAAAAACAAACAATGCATCATTATACCAACAATTATTCACATAGCTTCTAATCATAACATTGTAGAAAACAACATTCCTCTCAGACATTTCATCAAACACCTTGCGTGTCAAGCCAGGTTCTCCACAAGCAGCATATGCTCTCATGAGTTTGATCCCTAAAGATGGATTTTGGTGTGAATTGAGGTAAAAAATCTTGGTGTGGAAATTTTTCAAGGTTTTGATATCTGGGTTATGGTCTAGTGCTTTGGATAGAAGTTCGAAAGCAAGAAGTGGGCTTTTTGAATTGTGGAATGAAGAAACCAATGCTTGTAATTCCGAAATGTGGCGAGGCATTTTATAGAATGACATGACATGGAATGGAGAGGAGGAGTGTAAGGTTCAGAGGCAAATTTGTGTTCTGTTCAACGCTGCCAAGCTACGGCCACCGACAAGCTCTTGCATGCGCAGCCGTTGTTAGATGAAACTATTGTTCCAAATTTTTTTTTAAAAATTGACATTTTATAGTTTTGAATTGTAAATGTTTACGTACTCGCTCCGGTTCTTAGAATTGTTACATGATTATCATCTTTTGCTTGGTTCCCGTTTTGTTTAGTTCAATTCCATAATTCTTACATACATGACAAAAAAAAAAAACCACCTCCTCCACAATTTTATAATGCTTAATAAACTAAACAATTTACATAAATGCAGTTTTGGTCCTCTATTTTATAAAATACACAATTTTGGTCCCCATATTTTGTTTTACGTAATTTTGATCTATCTATTTTGAAAAATGAGCGATTTTCTAATAATAAGGTTAATATTCAATTATTTTCATGTAAGATAATAAGGTTAAATTTGAAAGAAAAAATGATAAACTTTAAGCTAAATCAAGATATAAACTAGAAGTAAAAATAATTTTAAACTAGTGAGAAACAATGTTACAAACAACCTTTTTTTCAATAAATGAGGCAATAATAAGTCAATAATACCTTAAAAAAATCAAAACCATGGAAACTTTCTCTGCATAACAATCTGAATCTTTCAGTCCAAAAAATTAAAAATAACAATCTAAATCACTAAAAATAAAGCTCCTTTAATGATGTCCTATGCCAAAGTATGTCAACTATTCAGTGTATTATTTGAAATAATTGAATGAGCATAAAACTCTAGCTTGCATAGAAGCAACAATGAAGGAATATAAACAGAATTATGAACTAACTGATGTTTCTATGTATCTGCACTTATCAGCACTTCATGAATGAGCATATGTATATTGCATGGGATATGTCATAGAACCCAAGTTCATTGGTTCCCCTGCCATAACTATCCCAGAATCCTGTCTAAGTTCAAAAGCCATGTGTCCAGCAGCAGTAAGAATCACTGGAATGCCAACTGCAGATACAAGGTGTCCTCCAATAGGGTGCTCGATCATAGGAGCAGCATAAATTCCAGCAGGTGGGGTTGGAGGAGCTTGTTCAGCTAATTGTCCAGCAGCAAAAAGATCTACTTGAGTACCAACTGCAGATACAAGGTGTCCTCCAATAGGGTGCTCGATCCAATGAGCAGCATAAATTCCAGCAGGTGAGGTTGGAGAAGCTTGTTCGGTTGATTGTCCAGCAGAAATTGATGCAGAATCGCTTGCTTGACCGGTAATTGGTCCTTCAGGTGAGGAAATGTCATCATTTTTTACATGGGTGACATCATGTATGCTGGATCGCTTTCTTTCTTTCTTCTTCTCTTTTAAATTCTGTCGGATTTTATATTTCTGAGCATGGCTTGCTACTTGTGTAGGTGTTCTTGTTACCACACAGTTCCTTGATATACTTCGCCAGTCACCCCATCCATGTTTTTCCAAGCCTTGAAGAAATAACCTATTGAACAAATTTGAAAATACTTTAATTATAACAATAATTATGAGTAATATGTTATTGGCAGTCATATATAACTAATCTCTGAGATTAATATTAATGACAGAGTGAAAGTCATATCTAAGCATGGCTGAACATCAAAATGAACCAAAACGATCCGATGCGTACTATTAATTACTACTTCAGAGGGAATGGAATCATTTAGCAATTTCATGAGCAGAAAAGGAAAAACGTCAATAACCTAACTTCCAACCTAGTCAAAAACTTCTGCATTGAGCATGTTTGTTAAAACATAACCAATCACAGTCCTTATTTATCAGTATTTACCAAACTTCCTAATTCAAACATTCCGATATTAGAAAAGATTTTATACTAAGATCCAGCACAAAGATGGAGACTTGTGTAAAATCATATTAAAATTAACAGTCAAAATGAGGCACACCAATCAAGGACCACAATGATTTGAACCCCAAACGCTTTGTCCAATACTATCTAATCCTACTAATTGAGGCAACCGTCATTGGAAGTACTCTAAGTTCTAATAAATCATTGGACCATAGACAACCACATCAGAAGAAATTATTACAGTAACATGGTTAATAATAACAGTCTCTCTTAATATGGAACTAGCAGAACTCAATTTTTTCATATAAGTCCCCATCAAACCCGTAGGTTTACTTACTTCGCCCTCACCTAAAACCTTAGGTAAATGCTACATACTGTGGTTAAGTAGCACCAGATACCATAGTTTAGTAAAACAGTCGCTGCAGTTCACTTTCATAACAAGACTGAGAACTTCTCTAACAAGGCACAACTCAGATTACTTAGGATACATAGAGCCTACAATCACATACCAGTGTTTTCAAATCGCGGCTATATTGGCACTATAGCATATTAGAATTTGAACAAATTGCTATGATTTTGTGATACACTATTTAGTACAAGGTGTTGTTAAATAGTAGCTATAACATTGTAGTCAGTGTTATTAAATGCAGGCTAGGGGGAAAACCAAAATTCGCCATTTTAAGCTGCCATATCCACCATAAAACATCGCAACACCCTTCACAAATCAGTTATGGCAATTGTAAAAAATCTGTCACTGAAATCCGCCATGGCCGATATTTGACAACAATTTGAAAAGAAAAAAACAAAAAACACTATTTCTTGCTATCCGCAATTGTAACACTGTCATATATAAGCTCCAAATATCGCAAGAGTATATACTTAAATAAAACAAAAAGCAAAATTGAGTGGTAGAAATAATATCAAATTCATTCATTTACTAGCATTTAGGGCCTGTTTGGATTGACTTATTTGAACTTATCTACTGATATAAGTTTTGTGACACTATTTTGGAGAATTTGTGAAAACAGCTTATAACAATAATTTTAAGGTTATTTTCATAAGTTTTCCAATATAGCTTATGAAAACAGCTTGTAACATATATAAAAACAATTTATATTTATCTTACCGTTTGCTATAAAAATAACTTATGCAAACTTATAAATAAGTATTAATCAAAATAAACGCTTGTACTATAAGCTGAAAATAAGTTGTTTATCTAAGCAAAGATAAACTAACTAACCTATGTTCAGCTTCTGTCCAATGAATACACTTTCGCCGTTCTTGAACAGATCTTGAAGTCTCGATTCCCTTTTTGACGGATCCTATTTCATTATAAGGTGGCAGAGGCACATAACCAGATTCAATGTGGTTAACATCATCAATCAAATTGACATAATGAGGCTTAATCGCTTCAAAACTTTTCTATTAGTAGTAATCAATCAAGAGCAATTACCTCGAGTAACTTGTGTGGAACTAGATGGTGGTGGTTGATGGATCATGTTAGGAACAATTGCAGGCTGAGTCAGAGTTTCGGCAAATGACTTTAACTCCTCGAATTTGTAAGCACTAAAATCACCCAACACAAAACCTTTTCCACCATATAACATTATCAAGGGTGCAGTTTTACGCTCATTAGCCATAGAGTTAAATCCACTGTAAAACAATATGAAGACCGCGTAAATCATTATGAAATGGCACATAATAATAACTAAATTTCTATGCTAAGTAAGCCAATATTACTAGCTAAGTAAAATCTGAATGTAATAAGAAAGTTATCTAAATAACAGTGGCTGAGATTCTAACTTAAGTATAGCTATAACACTGAATATAAGGTTCAAAATTAAAATTGTATGCTATATCAGATTCAACAAACAAGAAACAGAAAACCAGCACACAAGATTGGCTCTTCATAAATCAAGAAATATAGCAAACTCCACAATAATAGATTGTAACAATGCAAAATTTGATTCCCTTCTGGTTTTTCTATAGGAAAAATGTTAAGAAAGATACAACACTTTTCTTATATTCTCTTTCTACCAAACAACGCCTTTAAATGTTCAAACTTTTTTCCTAATCTTTACATTATCTAACTCAATTCTTTGAAACAAGGTAAAATGCCAAGAACATTACCTTTAACACCAAGAAGATAAAAAACTAAAATTTAAAATGAAACGAAACAGAAAATGGGTGCAGATAATCTTCTGAGTTCAAGAGAGGGAATGCATGCAAAGAGAGTATAGCTTACATGAAAGCTTTGAAGGAGAGTAGATGGAGAGAGGAAGAAGGAAGATGAACACAGAAAACTGAAGATTGTGAAGCCTTTATCTGTCTTGTGAGGAACCTTGATTTTAGAAGGAAAATTTCATTTAACAAAAGAGTTTGTTCTTTCAAGTATTTATAAACAATTACTTGTATCACAAGCTAGTTAACTAACTCAATGTTAGTTACTAACTGTTTTGTCTCACTTTGCTAGAATTAGTTTAACAAACAATGCATCATTGTACAAATAATTATTCACATAGCTTCTAATCATAACATTGTAGAAAGCAACATTCCTCTCAGACATTTCACCAAACACCTTGCGTGTCAACCCAGGTTCTCCACAAGCAGCATATGCTCTCATGAGTTTGATCCCTAAAGATGTAATTCCGAAATGTGGCGAGGCATTTTATAGAATGACATGATATGGAATGGAGAGGAGGAGTGTAAGGTTCAGAGGCAAATTTGTGTTCTGCTCAACGCCGCCAAGCTACGGCCACCGACCCGCTCATGCATGCGCAGCCGTCGTTAGCTGAAACTATTTTAAATGTGAGCTTATGCACACAGTTTATCCGATATGAATTTATGCTATTTTATAAGTTTAAACCGGTGAAAATTGTATTTTAATCAGTTATTTTATTATAAATTATCTTGATAAACTTATAATAATACATAAAAATCGCATAAGCTCCAAAAATAGGCTAATTCAAACGGCCTCAAAGAAGCATTTGTCAAACAAACATACACTAGACAAGAATTTAGAATATCTTCTTTCAAAAAGTAAAGGACGACGAGTCATCGATACTCGCAAATATTTTTGGTGGAGATTTGAATTTTGGCTATTTCCTTTCAAGTATTTGGTGTTTCTATTTCCTTTCAAGTGCCAATTCAACCTAGCTTTTTCTTGCCAAAAGAATTCAACTTGTTCTTAAGAGTTTTCAACTTATTACTCAGAATAAACATGGGACAACCTAAGACAGTGGTGTTACAATATGAGTGAAATGTCCACATTTTCATAAACTTGAATTGAGAATCGAAAGATACATTATCTAATTGTACTTCCAACAGCAGCGAAAAATGATCAGATCTATATATGTTTGATAAGGAGAAACACAAAATTTCAACTAATAGAATGATATTTGGGTTGTGATGATTAATATTAATCCTCTTCAAAGCTAATTTTGTTGGGAAATTAGCTAGACCCCTTGTAAATAAATTGAAAGACAAAATTTATAATAACTAACTTAAGAGTCAAGAATATAATCCTTTGGGACCCAAATTTTTGTAGCATGTGAAAGGTTGTAACTTAATTTCATAAAATCATGTGATCTTCATACTGGTAGATGAACAACTACCACATGTATTAATAAATTATAGTATTTTGTCCTGACCCTGTTTTTTTTTCTCTATATATATTTTCATCTTTATTTTATTTTTTCACTTGTGATTGATAATACAATTATAATGGCTACCAATGGAAAACTTGAGGTAGAAGTTGAAGTAAAGTCTAATGCAGTCAAGTTCTGGAATACTGTTAAGGATTGTGCAGCTATATTCCCTAAAGCTTTTCCAAATGATTACAAAAGCATTGAGATTCTTGAAGGTGATGGGAAGAGTGTTGGTTCTATCCGACTAGTCACTTTTGGTGAAGGTGTTCTAAAACTCCTTTCTTTTTGTTTTTTTAAGCAATTAAGTGACTCGATTTATACACTTTAAATTTTGAGAAGTGGAGAATCTAAGAGTTGGAACATCGCCCCTTATAATGATATCTTTAGTGGCTATATATCAACTGAGATATATTTACGGGATTTTTTTTCTCGTTTGTCGTATACTTTCTCCGACCTTAATTATAAGTATATACTCTCTTTTCAGATTCATTGATTTACTAATGTACCTAATCTACAGGGGCGGAGACAAGGCCTGATCAACCTGGGCACTTGCCCGCCCTCGGCTCAAAATTTTTGGTATTTTAGGGGTTAGTTCAAAACTGAAATTTTTGTTTAAAATTGAGATTTTGTCCAAACTTTATAAATCTTCTGGCTCCACCACTGCTAATCCATATTAAAGATTAGATACATCAAACCAAGATGTTGAACTCACATAATTAATGAATTTTCCCTATGACGAATCGTTCCGGAGATAAGACTTATGGAGAAAGATATTAAAAGAGTTTTTAATCCTTAAATATTTTTTTTAATAGCAATCTTAATATACTATAGATTATGATCAATAGGGTCCAAATACGATATTGTAATGTTTGCAATTTGAACTATTATCTTGTGGCTATTTTCAGGGTCACCACTTGTGAAGATAACCAAAGAGAAGATTGATGTTTTTGATGATTCAAAGAGGACACTAACTTATAGTGTGATTGATGGAGACCTCCTCAAGTACTTCAAAAAATTTAAGGGACACCTTAGTGTGACACCTAAGGGTGATGGAAGTTTGGTGAAATGGTCTTCTGAGTATGAAAAAGATAGCCAAGAGGTTCCTGAGCCAGAACTCATCAAGGAATTTGCTGTTAAGACCTTTCTTAAGGTTGATGATTATACCTTAAATGCATAAAAGTATGAGTCAAATTAGTATGGTAGTGTTTGAATTATGAAATAATGAGATGTGTATTGTTACATTTCCCTTTCTATTTTGGATGGTAATGCTTCAGAAAAAAATAGGGATGGTCCTATATATGTATATTTGGTTAATTGTTGCTTTAATAAATTATGTCCTCTCTGGCTGTTCTAGTTAATTTGAAAATGAGACCTTAGGCTTTGTTTGGCAAACAAATAGTAGATAATAGATGAGTTTATAGTTTATAGTTTATGAGCTAGCTTATATAGTTTAAAGTGGATAAACTGGTAGATTGATTCATAGTCATAGAATGCGCTATGAAACAAAAAATTGTGAGAGAGAAGAAGAGGTCAAAATAGATCTGAGAAAGCTTTGTTTGCCATTGAAGATGAATTTAACTCTTCTTAAAAATAAAAAATAAAAAATGAATAGTGCTGGTACAAGTTGGTGTTTTGTTGATGATGGTTTTCTCAAATATTAATATTTTTTAAAATCTATATTAATTCATATAATTATTCATGTTGGTCTTAAAGCAAGGAGAGAGAGATGCGGTGCAGGTGGTTAAGTATTCAAGAGGATAAATTGATAGTCTCAAGGCAATATTTTAATTAATATGAACTGTATTATTGTATTACCAAAGCAGAATTGAAAAGACATTTCTTGGCACTAGCTATTATTAATGTGCAGGAGGTTAAGTTAATTACTCCCTCCGTCCCTATATATAAGCCCTCTAAGAGAAATTTTACGCTTATTAAGAAAAGTTGATAGTGTAATTAATGTATAATTTTTCTATTATCTATTTTTTTCTCAATTAACATTTTTTTTATTTGTAACGTACCGAGTATTATATTTGAACGTACCACGAACCTAATCGGCGTACCGACTCTCTATACCCCCGCGTACCTAATTCTTTGAGAGTTGCGAACCGCGTATCCGAACCCGTATCATGTACCGAAGCGAATTGCGAACCGTGTGACTATGGATTGATTTTCTAATGATAAGGTTAATATTCAAAAAATATTCATGTAAGATGATAAGGTTAAAATTGGAAGAAAAAATGATAAGCTATAAGCTAAATAAATATAAGCTATAAACGAGTAAAAATAAGTTTTAAACTCGTGAGAAACAACAAACAACCTTCTTTTTCAATAAATATTAGCTTATAAGCTATAAGCGACCATATAAGTACAATAATACCTTAAAAATGAAAACCATAGAAACTTTATCTACATAACAAACGAATCACTTTATATGACTATTTACAATAACAATCTGAATCTTTCAGTCCAAAAAAAAAATTAACAATCAAAATCACTAAAAATAAAGTTGCTTTAATGATGTCCTATTCCAAAGGATTTCAACTATTCAGTGTCTTATTTGAAATAATTGAATGAGCATAAAACCAGCTTGCATAAAAGCAACAATGAAGGAATATAAACAGAATTATGAACTAACTGATGTTTCTATGTATGTGCACTTATCAGCACTTCATGAATGAGCATATGTATATTGCATGGGATATGTCATAGGACCCAAGTTCATTGGTTCCCCTGCCATAACTGTCCCAGAATCCTGTCCAAGTTCATAAGCCATGTGTCCAGCAGCAGTAAGATTCATTGGAGTGCCAACTGCAGATACAAGGGGTCCTCCAAAAGAGTGCTCGATCCTAGGAGCAGCATAAATTCCAGCAGGTGGAGTTGGAGGAGCTTGTTCGGCTGATTGTCCAGCAGCAGAAAGATTTCCTTGAGTGCCAACTGCAGATACAAGGTGTCTTCCAATAGGGTGCTCGATCCTAGGAGCAGCATAAATTCCAGCAGGTGGGGATGGAGGAGCTTGTTCAGTTGATTGTCCAGCAGAAATTGCTGCAGAACCGCTTGCTTGACCGGTAATAATTGGTTCTTGAGGTGGTGAAATGTCATCGTTTTTTACATGAGTGACATCATGTATGCTGGATCGCTTTCTTTCTTTCTTCTTCTCTTTTGAATTCTGTCGAATTTTATATTTCTGAGCATGGCTTGCTACTTGCGTAGGTGTTCTTGTTACCACACAGTTCCTTGATATACTTCGCCAGTCACCCCATCCATGTTTCTCCAAGCCTTGAAGAAATAACCTGTTGAACAAATTTGAAAATACTTTAATTATAACAATAATTATGAGTAATATGTTATTGGCAGCCATATATAACTAATCTCTGAGATTAATATTAATGACAGAGTGAAAGTCATATCTAAGCATGGCTGAACATCAAACCAATAAGATCCGACACGTACTATTAATTACTTCAGAGGGAATGGAATCATTTAGCAATTTCATGAGAAGAAGAGGAAAAACGTCAATAACCTAACTTCCAACCTAGTCAAAAGCTTCCGCATTTAGCATGTTTGGAAAAACGTCAATAACCTAACTTCAAACCTACTAATTGAGAAAACCCTCATTGGAAGTACTCTAAGTTCTAATAAATCGTTGGACCATAGACGACCACATCAGAAGAAATTATTACAGTAACATGGTTAATAATCACAGTCTCTCTTAATATGGAACTAGCAGAACTCGATCTATTCATACAAGTCCCCATCAAACCCATAGTTTTACTTACTTCGCCCTCACCTAAAACCTTAGATAAATGCTACATACTGGTTAAGGAGCACCAGATACCATAGTTTAGCAAAACAGTCACTGCATAAAACATCACGACACCCTTCACAAATCGGTTATGGCATTTGTCAAAATATCTGTCACTGCAATCCTCCATAGCCGATATTTGACAACAATTTGAAAAGAAAACAAAAAAAAAAAAAAAAAACTATTTCTTGCTATCCGCAATTGTACCACTGTCATATATAAAACAAAAGGCAAAATTTGAGTGATAGAAATAATATCAAATTCATTCATTTACTAGCATTTAGGACCTATTTGGGTTGACCTATATGAAGTTATCTACTGACATAAGTTTTGTGACATAATTTTGGAGAATTTGTGAAAACAGCTTATGACAATTTTTATAAGGTTATTTTCATAAGTTTTCCAATATAGCTTATGAATAAGTATTAATCATAATAAACGCTTGTACTATAAGCTGCAAATAAGTTGTTTATCTAAGCAAAGATAAACAAACCAACCTATGTTCAGCTTCTGTCCAAGGAATACCCTTTCGCCGTTCTTGAACAGTTTTTGAAGTCTCAGTTCCCTTTTTGACAGATCTTATTTCATTATAAGATGGCAGAGGCACATAACCAGATTCAATTCGGTTAACATCATCGATCAAATCGACATAATGACGCCTAATCTCTTCGAAACTTTTCCCAGTTACATTGGCCACAATTTGCTCCCATTCATCCGGATAATTTGCCAACGCATTTTCAAACTCTATATCTTGCTCTCTACTCCAATCACAGCTACTATTTCCCAATTCATCCATAGCCAAAATTTAGATTGTGATTTTAGTTTCTTGTCAATTACTTCAATGGTGATTTTGGATTCTTGTGATTTTATAACCTATTGATTATAAAAATAAAATAAAAAAGGAACAAAATTCAGTTAGAATACGTGAAATCATTGTCATGTGAAAAATTGATTATTAGTGTGATGAAAATTAGGGTTATGAATGAATTTTTGGGTAAAGCAGAAAATTAATGAATGAAGTAGAAAATATAGAACACTCACGTTGCATAAAGAAGAAAAAAGGAAAATCTTGATTGTAATTTATCACTCACTGTTGAGTTGAATGCCACTCCTAATTTTTGAGTTTGAATGTTTTAGGGTTTATATTTATATATGTTTAACGGAATGGGCCCCTTTAAAAGTGGATTTATTAATTTGGATTAGAATCTCAACTATAGTAGCGACATTCTCTCTTAATAAAAATAAAATAAAATAAAATATTGTCTCGATACTTTTTTATTATTAGCGACATTTAATTTATTTTTGTTCCTTTTAGTCCTTTAACTATGTTTCTGTCGTTCATAATAGTTTTTTACGTTAATTTTAATCTCAAATATAGAAGGTGTATCAATATTGTAAATGATCTTTCATAGATTTCAATAAATATTTTAATTTTAACCATTCGATCTTTTTGTTAAAATTTAAACCGTTGGATATTATAAGTTTATGATATTTAATAGTAAATCACTCATACTTCGGGTCCGTTTGGCCTAGCTTATTTTAGAGCTTATGCAAACGGCTTATGCAACATAAATTATGTTTTAAGCTATTTTATAAGTTTAAACTGGTGAAAATTGAATTTTTAGAAGCTATTTTATCATAAACTACCTTAAAAAACTTATAATAATACATAAAAATTGCATAAGTTGTTTGCATAAACTCAAAAATAAACTAGGCCAAACGGACCCTTCATTTTATTTCACTTTTTTTCATTTTCTTGTCTCTTCTCTTTTTCATGTTCATCACCATCTTTGTATAAACTAGCTTTATTCATTATAAGCTAAAAATCAGCTTATAAGTTATTCACTATAAGCTTATCTGATATAAGTTAGCTTATCAGCTATTCGCTATTTTTTACCGTCTAAGTCTAGCTTTCTTTGAACATGGTGATGAATATTTAGTGTATAATTATTTCTTATAATTATTTCTAAATTATCGTATAAATGTAAATGCATTTCTAATTAAATTTTCATATTCCAAAATAAAGTAATACTATTAATAATAATATTAAATAGAGATTTGAATGCCCCTTATACTCACATTAATATATTTTTGTGCTTATAAAAAAATATTAAATAGGATTATAGTTGGAGAACAAAATAATCAATATATCTAGTACATTTGAACAACTCGTTTGATTTTAATCAAATACACTTCAAAAAATCAATTTTATTTTTATTGTTTTTTTAATTCTAGAAATACTAAGGTTAAATATGGTCCGACCAATTAATATCGAATAGTCACTAACACATGACTGCATGTTATTGCGGGGTTCGTTCACTGTAGCAAATAAGATCTCCAACCTATGTGATGCACAAGTCTTAGGAAATGGATCATGTGCAGTTGAATATTTGATGCAGTCATTTTATAGCCGTTCGATCATGATCGGACGGTTTAAACAAATACAGTTATTAAATACAATTTTTAAATCGTGACCATCCGATCTTGATCAGACGGCTATAAATAGCGTGACTGCACGACTGCACCAAAAAATCGACTGCATGGAATCCGAATCCACAAGTCTTATTAGATGTATTATGTAACCGTATAATATATCATAAATAAATTTTATAATAAATATTAATAAAAAAGTTGTACGACAAAAAATTATTACCATTAAACATGTGAACCGTTAATCAATAAGTTCATATATTTTTACTGCAACGTGTATATCATTAACGAAACATATACAATTACACATGGACAAGTTATCATAGCTATTAAGAGCTTGGGACTTGAGAATATGCTCTTCTTAAGATTTCATATTCGATCCTCACCGGTGCCAATTTAGATGGGTTAATTTACTTCTTTTTAAAAAAAATTCGCTTAGCCATTAAGAGCAACATGATTGCATTGGAAAGTAGATTTTCCACTTCATATCAACTTTCCAAACTTGTAAAATTTGAGCTCCTTTGTATCTTGAGTTGTATCAGTATTGGGAAATAGATTTTACGCAAGACTTGTGGTTGATGGTGTCTTTGATTTTGGATACCTAATACTTTTGGCTCTTAATTAAGTTTTCTATATCTTTTATTTCTATGTTGATGTTGATGTTGATTAATTTATAATGGTGTTGTGCTTTCAGCAGCCACACTACTAAGAAAAGATTGTCTTCTTGTTTATTTCATTCCATATTCTTATGATATTAGCATTTTGGATGAAATTGTGCACCCCTCTAATCAACTATTGGTTACTTACAGTTTTGGTTCTGGTTACACGTTACTTGTTAAATAAGTAATCTAACTAACTTCGTCAGTTATGAGGTTTTGGGCCTATTTATTTGCTTGTAAGCTCATTACTTGAAAAATATAAATGTTTACAATTTGAATGATAATATAAATGTGAAGTAGAGCTCTCAAAACGGATTGTCCGAACGGGTTTCGGACTTCATCGGGTCGTGCTAAAAAATTTGGACATGGGCTTCAAAAATAAAGTTCGGAATAGGTGGTCGGACTTTCGAGCGGACCCGTTTTATTTTTTTAGTTATTAGTGTTCAATTAAAATAGATATTACTAAAAATTAACAATCTTTGTTATTAGTACTCAATTAAACGGGTGGTTGAGGTATCTAATGCACATGCGATTTCCGCAAGAGATAAGATAATTAATAATCTTATATTAAAAACTATTATACCACATGGTTTGCTTCAGTTATATGTTTCTTATTTAATTGAGTTCTCCAGTGTGTCAATTCCATCACCAGGTTCAGATCTAAAGAACTCATCATGTTCAATTTCTTGCACTCTAGATCATAGACCCTGCCATAAAAAAAATCTATAATTAGACATATATTACGGGCCTGTTTGTTTCGGCTTTAAAAAAATGAATTTTTTCTTTGTATTTTTGAAAATAGATTTTGTAAAACCGGTTTTCAAAATATTACAAGTTTTTTTATATTCGTTTTTTGAAAATTGAAACACTAATTTTGACATCATATAACATAAACATACATTGTTGAGGATCAAAATATAGTCAAAATCGTAATTTTTTTAAAAAATGATTTTTATGAAAATCTATTTGAAATAGTTTCAAAACTAAGTGATTTTTTGAAATTTTCATATCCAAAAAAGTTTTAATAAAATGATGAAATACCTAATATAACATTTTAAGAATAACTATTCAAACCAAATTTTTATTTAAAACTCTTGTAAAAAGTTTCTTTATAAATTTTTTTTATACAAAATTATATAACACTATAAAATTTATTTTTTAAAAAAACAAAAACAAATGGGCCCAACATTTTATAATATGAATGAAGTATTATAAATTGACAATTTCTCTTCCAGCCACTCGCGTTTCTTTTATACCCTCCAAAAATCCGATTTTTCCCTTAATAAAAATTTCGGTTCGCAGAAACCGAAATTTTTCTAGTTCAAATTTCAGAAAATTTCGGTTTCTAGAAACCAAAGTTGTATTTCAAGGCAAAATAAATTTCGGTTTATAGAAACCAAAGTTTTTCGTAAAAGCAAAATAGAAAATTCGAGAGATAAAAAACAAACGTGGGGGGCTAAAAGAGAAAATATCTTATAAATTTCATCATCACCTCTTAACCTTTACTTTTTTGACTGCATTTTTTAGTTTTATTTTGTGCGAGCTTCTTCTTAACAATTTGATCAACTTTAGAAGTCTTCATTTTATGGGGGACACCCTTTACTTCAAGTCGCCATAGGATCAAGAATTATAGTAGTTTGGTTTTGAACTGACCTATCTTCTATAATTTTAGAGGGAAGACTAAATAATATAAAAAAGTTGTTTCAATTATATTTGAACCCACAACCTTTTTACACAGTGTTATTATTTAGCCACTTGAATTTATTTGAAATATGTTGTTAATACAACTTGATAACTATGACTTTCAATGCATCAACTACATTTTATTTTTCATCGCATTTTCAATCTTTTTTTTAATCCAATTATTATTGTTTGATGTACCTGAACTAAATTTTTTTAAAATATTTTCGTTGTGATGAACAATATTATATTTCCTTTTTTTTTTAGTTTTTAAATTTTTTTTGTGGCATTGCAATTTTTTTATCATATTTTTCTTTTTATACTATAAATTCAATTTGTTTTATTGCTTATAAAATTCAATCAGTTTTTATATGGAACTTTTTAAAAAATTTATTATATTAAGTACGAATAACAAGCAACTAATTAAAAAACTACTTAACCCTAATCAATACTTCCTCTACTTTCTCTTATTCTGCTCATGTTCATCTTCTCCGTTACTTTTTTTTTTCTAATCTGAGATTCTCTCTACCATTTCCATGATTTCTTTCTTGGCCCGCAATGAATAAACCTCACTATGCACGTTCAAGCTTATGCTTTTTTTTCTTCATTTTCGAATGAAACTTTTTTCGTTAAGTTGTAACTTGAGTCTTATTTGATTTCCTCTTTATGAATTCCTCTCATTTTTTCTTCAATATTGCAGATAAGAATGAATGAGATGAGCAACTTTCAAATCTAGCTGATGAGAAGTTGAGCAACGTAACAATAAACCTTTGATACTTAATTATGCAAACTCAAGGACATGAGAGGTGGATTTGTTGAATCTTTTTATTGTTTTGAATATTGAGTTTGTAAATGAAAGTTTGATCTACTACTCTTTTGCATTTTCTATTTCTTTTATAATTTTAATCATTTGGTCTGCTTCTTCATGTAATTAAATATATCTAAATTTGTTGTTTTTTATTTTGATTTTTCTTTTCCTTTGATTTTGAAGAATACATGGGAATACAAAGTGCATAGAAAATTCAAATAACTATAATATTGAACAAGCTAAAGAGGAAGCCAAGAAACTTATATAATGTCACAATCTCACTAAATGACCGTAAATAAAGTGCATGTACAAAGGTGAAGGTGAGGGAATAACATGACGAGAAATCAAACAACACTGCACAAGACGACGGACAACTCGATGATATGCTCAGAAGACAAAATCGTATAAAGAAAACACAAAAGAGAAAACGTGAGCTATTTAAAAACCATTTATTTAAATTAAAAGTAAGAAAAATCACTCATCTCTTTTTAAATACTATCATACTTTATTTTTATCATTTGATGAAATATTTTGGACATCGTCTTTGTTTTTAATATCATATTTTGTGTTTTTGTTAGTCTAAGTTGATCTTAATCAATAAAGTATTTACTTTAGCTATATACCAAACATATTTCTAATGGTGCATTGTAATATTGATTCACATATAACAATGAACATATAAATGTATACAATTGTTACTTGTTACTAACTATAGTTTAGTTAGAATTACTTGTTAAATAAGTAAGCTAACTAACTATGTCAGTTATGAGGTTTTGAGCCTATTTATTTGCTTGTAAGCCCATTACTTGAAAAATATAAATGTGAAGGATGATAACCAATTTCACAATTCCATAATTTCCTCTCTTCCTTTCTCTCTAGTTTTTGACACCAGAACATTGCAACCTCCTCAGTGAATTACTCCATATATAGGACCTAAGATATAATACAGCTAGACATAGACCAAGATATTAATTACTTCAATATTAAGAAACAAAGTCGTTCATATCACATCAAAAACTTCACTCAGTGAATTTTGTAGAGACTAAAAGTTGAAAAAAAGTTACAGGGACATAATTATAAAGTTACAGGGTATTTGATTATATGTTGAGGCACATATTCGATCCTACATTCAATGTCCCTAATACTATAAAACAGAGATTCCCATATGATAAAATACAAACAATGTTGAGCTTGATTTAGTCATGCTAATTGGTACTGATTCAATAAAAAAGTAATCACTAAAACAAAACCAACATTTTTGTTATCAACTTTAAACTAAATTGTCCTTTTATGAGATAGTGATTATAACTCATCAACTTGCTAAGTTTCAATTTTCAAATATTTCCATCATTTTCTCTAGTTTCTCTTTTGATAGAAAGTGTTATGGAACCTCAAAACTCAACCAGAGAATTATCAGCACTGGTTGTAGATGACGATAGATTAACACTTAAAATGTAACATACTAACAAATATTTATTTTTATAATTTTTTTTTATTATAATTTATTCAGGCATTCGGCCTATCCGTGGCCCATTCGGGCTAGCCCATATTTTAAGCGTATTTAAACCGGTCGGGTTAAAAAGTCCGAAAAAAATTCGGGCTCAAATTTTAAGCTCCAAGCCCGAAAAAATTCGGGTCATTCGGGCCGGCCCATTCGAACTAGCCCGACAACTCTAATGTGAAGGATGATCATAACCAATTTCACAATTTCCTCTCTTCCTTTCTCTTTAGTTTTTCATCCCCAAAATCCACACCAGAACACTGCAACCTCCCTCAAGTTCTAACAGTATATACTCCATATATAGGACCTAAGATATTAAGACATAGACCAAGATATTAATTACTTCAATATTAAGAAAAAAATTCGTTCATATCACACCAAAAACTGCACTCAGTGAATTTTGTAGAGACTAAAAGTTGAAGAAAAAAAAGTTACAGGGACATAATTATGAAGTTACATGATATTTGATTATATGTTGAGGCACATATTCGATCCTACAGTCAATGTCCCTAATACTATAAAAAATAGATTCTCATATGATAAAATACAAACAATGTTGAGCTTGATTTAGTCATGCTAATTGGTACTTATTAGATAAAGAAGTAATTACAAAAATAAAACCAATAATTTACATGCATTTTTGTGATCAACTTCAAACTTAATTGTCTTTTCATTTGTATATATATATAATAATTGAGAGAGTGATTATAACTCATCAAATTGCTAAGTTTCAAATTTTTCCATCATTATCTCTGATTTTCTCTTTGATAGAAAGTGATATGGAACCTCAAAACTCAACCAGAGAATTATCAGCACTGGTTGTAGATGACGATAAGATTGTCCGAAAGATTCATCAAGGTTTTTTGAAAAAAGCTGGTGTGAAAAATGTTGAAGAAGTAAATAATGGTGAAGAAGCTGTGGAAGTTCATCGTAGAGGAAGACGTTTTGACCTTATTCTAATGGATAAGGACATGGCTGTGATGAATGGAGTTGAGGCAACGAAGAAACTGCGATCGATGGATATTAATAGCATGATTGTTGGTGTGTCGACCCGTGAAAAAGAAGCTGAAAAACAAGAATTCATGGATGCTGGGCTGAATGACTTGAAAAATAAACCTTTGAATATTGATGTAGTTCGTTCCATTGTTGTTGATGTTGTAAAAGCTAGCATTTAGATGCTGCTTTAATTAATAATTTAGTTGGTGTTAGTTAGTTTTCTCGTAGTTATCATAATCCAATCCTCATGATGTATGAGGATTCCCAATTGTATCAAACAATTTTCTGAATCAATACAATTGAGCTTGTTTTTGCGCCTATAGCTTTGTAGCTTCTAGTCTCTTTGAGCGCACGATGCGCCTTTCCGCTGCAAGCATGAAGGTGAAGCTCACCTTTTCACAGGTTTCAAAAATATTTTAGCTAGCATTGCAGTCGAGTGGATATGACTTAAGAGCATCAGGAACATAATCAGAATGCTCGACGTTTTGCGTTTTCTGCTATTTTTACTTTTTCTTTAACAGCAAAAATATTATTAAGAGATGTAAGAAAGTACTGAGTACTTTACTCACAAGACGGGATGAAGTACGAGGTATTCATATTTACTTGGTTACTATGTGACATTATCAATCTATAAACATTGAATTCTTTGTTCTAGGGGACTCTAGAATTTAAAGTTTTACTATAGTTGTGAACTTATAATTACACATTTGCATCCAAACATTTCTGCTGAATTTCGTGCACACTTAGGTCAAGCTGTTGTTTCTGCAGCAAGTTTAGTTTCAAAATGCTGATCACAGTGTTTTAGATAAGTTGTATTCAATGCTTAAATTATCCAATATTATGTTAAAATTCTATGCTTAGAGAATCTTCAACAAATCGCAACAGATTTACTCGTTATCTATTTGACAATGCCAAATTTTGAGTTTATAATCTATAAACTCATTTTGAAGAAAAACATATTTCTTTAAACTTAACTTATAGTTTATCATTTTTTTCCTTCGTATTGTACCTTTGTCATCTTATTTTAAAATAATTAAATATTAATTTTAATAAAAATAATTAAATATTAATTAAATATATCTTTTTAATATAATTTCATATTTATTTATAAGATAATTTCAACCGCTAATTTTACTAAACCTTGTCTGAAATAAACTAACTTATAATCAATAAACTTATCAATTATCCAATATTTTTTGGCAAGCATAAATACACACACATGTGGCAATCGTACAGTTGAATTGTTATTATCAGAAGTCAAAGCAAACGTACCGTATCGAATCTCTGCACTCCCAATCCCATGGCTTCAACCAACGGTAAATGCTTTACATTTTATCTTCACCCCCAACCTCTTTTGTGTTCATTCAATTTTAATTAATTGATTAAATGGTTTTGACAGGTGCTGTTATTGTGATCATGGGTGTCAGTGGTGCTGGAAAAACGTAAGTGTCCACTTTTTTCCTATCAATAATTAAATGGTTAAGTTTTTCATAGCTAAACTTATTTGTTGGTTTGGTTCTCTATTCAACAGCACAATTGGTCGGAGGCTCGAAAAACAGATTAGTTATAAGTATCTTGATGCTGATGATTTTCATTCTCAATTAAACAAAGGTGTGTGTATCATGATTTTCTTGTCTTTTTTTATGTACTCCGGTAGTTCGGACAGATATCTCCTATGAAGCATAGACTCAGACATGTCAACACCGATAATACTTTGATATAATTTAATGTAATCATGAGTGTCGTGTCGGTTCCTGTCTTGCGTGTCCAACACAAAGACGTGTCCGTGCTTCATGGGATATCTTTGCACTCACGTAGTCAGTATATTGGTGACCCTTGGATTTAGATTGCACAATTCACAAAATATGCAAATTCGATCATGGACCATTCAATCTTGATCCAACAGGTCACCAATGTGTGTGTATTCTCTTTTGATTTGTTTTTGCCTCATTTGTTTCAATACAACAGACAAGATGAGCGCGGGAATCCCACTTACGGATGAAGACAGGATACCATGGCTTGAATCACTGAGAGATGCAATAAAAGAATCCTTAATTAACAAAAAGGGTTTGATTCTTGGTTGCTCTGCTTTGAAGCAGCAATATAGAGAAATACTTAGATCAGGTGACCCTGATTATAAATTGGAGACTTATGCAAGTGCTGTTAACTTCATTCTATTGGATGCTCCTGCTGAAGTGCTAATTGCTCGATTAAATAAGAGAGCCGCAGAAGGAAAACATTATATGCCTGCATCTCTCCTGCAATCTCAGTTAGATTTGCTTAACATTGATGACTCTGAGGGAATACTTAAAGTTGATGCTACTTTAAGCCCTGAATCCATTGTTGACACCATTAAAGAAATGCACCCTTTTCAGGGTTGTATTCAATCATGATTATGTTGAACTTGAACCTCAGTAATAACATGAAAATTCTTATAGATTCTTCAACTTAACTATTACATTCAATAAGTATTGTAACTTTGTGTACAATTTTTAGTTTGATGTTAATAAGATATGCTAAGAATTTTTGCTGTTTTTCTTAAGCAATTTTTTAAACAGTTTTAGCTAAACAAAATTACGGACATCATCACAGGAAAAAATCGTATAAAAAAATCGAGGAAGTAATTACACTTCTGTCAAATCTGACATGAATAAATAATAAACCACAACTAAACAATTAAATTTCGATTCATGTTCCTAGATGTACATTAATTGAGCTAGGAATTTCAAAGGGAGTCCTCGGCACAGCAGGAACAGCCCTCTTTTAAGGAAGGGAGGAGTGAAGAAAGTACTTTAGCTTTATGTCACCCCAGCAAAGTCTTATTTTTTTGCCTTGGCAAATCTGAGACAACGGTATTTTTCACCACTTACTGTAATTTCAAGAGCTCCATCTTGGTTATCTTGATTTGATGCAGTTCCCATTAAGACACTTTTCTCTTTCTCAAGATTATCTCTCTCCATCTTCAGTCTTGCTTCTTGTCTAGCAATCTCTGCCTGCAAAATTGCAAACATGATGACACCGAAATCAATTTAGTTTTTGGTGAAAGCAGGATGTTAAATGGAAATATTGTTAGAATTCCAAGTTAATTTCCATTATTTTATGATGCCGCGATATTTTTGCTTCACTATTAATATAGGACAAATCAGTAAATATAAAAAAAGTGGTTCCCCATATTGTGTGTGAAACTAGTTACTATGCAAAACATCAAAAGTATTATGTACTCATGCCCGGAAAATATAACTATCTAATCTAAAGAGAAAAAGAATTCTGCTGAAAGCTGCATCTGGCGGCATCTTATAAATCAAATGCAATCACTGCAACAAACTACAAATGGTGAAATAAATTTAACTGAAGATATAATACCCGGGGCATAATTCAGATTCAAAGTCTGGCCATGTCACTATTCAACTTTTACTTTCAATTTTTATAACTACATATTTATTGTGTTTCTTGCAATCATGAACCAGTTGTTTCAGTTATACTTGTTTATGTCTGGATTTGTTCCACTATGTTCAGTCACCACGCCAGTGGCGGTAAGGGCTTTATGATATATAAAATACTCGGTGGGAAAATTTGTCAGGTACTTCTACTAATACTACTACTACAAGGCTTCTTTATTCTAGATTAAGATATATAATCATTTTTACCTAAAATGCCCAGTGATTAAAATAGTTTTCTTTCTCTTAAGTTTCAGAAGCAGTTCACTGAAACTGCATCAATATCACAATTAGCGGTACTGTTAACCTCATTAATTTGATGGTCTTAAGTACTCTCCTAAAGAAGAAATTCATCATTCATCTAGTATACAATAATTTCTCAGTCATGGAGGGTCAGTAAGGTAAGATAAGATGCTCAGTAAAGTAAAGTAAGCTCACAATTCAGAAATAAAAAGTGTGCAACATCTAGACCAAATATAGGATATACATCACATTACTATGAAGCATAGACACTAGAGACGGATACATAAACACTGGTAATATCCAAAATATTGGACACCACACAAGCACACACACAGTCATGTCCAAATATAGACACCGGTAATGTCCAAAATATCATATTACAACTCATTAAGACATTTTCCCAATGATGATGAATTTCACCAAGAAATACTATCAGAGACATCATTATACTATTTGAACACTTTGTTTCTTTACAAACATAAATTGAACTATGTTTTTCACCTTCAATCCAATCATCTACTACCAAAAAGCTAAAAAGATCTTTGTAAAGAAAATTTGAAGAAGAGATGCAAAATAAATTGTTTGCAAATGATTGGATGTCACACGTCTAGTATCCATATGATCATAGGATGTCACAGGAAGACTAGAAAATTTGGAGAAGAGATGCAAAATAAATTGTTACTCAAAAATAAACTGTAAAACTATCATTGCTTAGAAGATAATACTGTAAAACATTACTGGTAGTTAAGGAAATTACAAAAATGCATCAAAACACAGAACACTGCTATTTCCATTATTCTTTATTTTATTTTTTTTATTATTTGGGAACTAGCTACTGATTTAAGCCATAATTCTTGTACAGTAGGAACGTAATCAGAGTTTCCTGTCTGAAACTAAAATAGGAAAACCATTATAATTATCTGATCGATCATATACAGCATTTTACAAATATTAATATTTTTAAATTAATAATTGCAATAACCTTACAGCAACAGAACCATGATAATTTGAGTTCAACTTCTTTCAAGTAGTTACATTAAAAAAAAAAAAACACTTTTTCAGGTAGTTGGAAACAAAAGAAATTGAATTGAAAAGAGAGAATAAATTTATTGAATGAATGAGAATTCTCCTCCTAGGAATTTGGATTCCTCTTCTACAAAGGAATTTCCTTTCACAAAACTCTCAAAATACAGAATACCCCGGTATTTTAATTTCACTTATCTATACAAAACACCCTCTCTAACAACTTAACTTCCTTTATTTTTCTCTAACTGTCCCTATATCCTAACAGGAAACAATCAATAACAAAGTTAAGGGGAGAATCCCTGAGAAATAGCTCAAATGGCAGAACAGTGGAACAAGCAACAAGTGCACTGAGCTTGTGGGTCTCCTCCTCTAAGCTATGTTTGGATATCTAATGTTGAGTGAGATGAAATAGAATATAATAAATTTATCATTTGATTGTTTAGATATTTTAGAATAAAAGGGATGGCGAATTTGATTTTATCCCCATCCTCCAAATTGAAGAGGAAAAACAATCTAAACAATCAAGATCTAACACGGGTTCATACTTCACCCCTGATGTAGATTATCCCTTACATTAAAAAAATAAAAATTCCAATAATCATTCAGTATGAATATATATGATGAACAACCGATTCAGCTTCACCTAAAAGGCTTTCACTGATCAACTAAAAACAACTAGCCAGGCAGGGAAATTAAGGCGCAGACGAAAAGAAGATATAAAGTCCACATTAATTTTTTCAAAAGAAAACGAAATTAAGAGTTTGAATGAACCAAGTAGGATACCTCGCGACGAGAAAGATCAGCCTTCCAAGCAGCTTCACGCTCGGCAACTTCACGCTCACGTTCTTGGATGTAACTTTGCATCTCTCTATCCTTCATGATCCTATCCTGAATATCAGCATCCAATGCTTCTTTCAACTCCTCAACAAATTTATCCACCACAGCCTTTATCCGCAGAGACATCTTGTGCTAAAATACCAACCTAATCCCAAGTCACATCCAAAAGAATCCAATGACTCGCTTTCAAAAACATAATACCCTTTCTTTCAATGAAATGAAATAATAGAAAAACATAACACGCTAACAAATTAATTTTAAAATCTCTCTGCTTCTGGAGGGTTGGGTAGCTCAACTGACTTTAGCTAAGGATTGAAGGAGTTGAAAGAGTTAAAAGGTCGAGGTTCAAACCCTAATGAAAGAGATAATACTAACAAAATGACTAATATATTAACATTTGTCGATAAAACAAGGAGATTGACATTTCTCTTCCCTTTCCCTTCATTCTCTTCGCCAAACAAAACACCTAATTAAATTCCCTTCCATTCTTTGAACTAAACACTAAATAAGGAAATATTTGGATCGAAGATTTTTAAATTAAGAGAATTATCATTTATATAAAATGTACTGCATCAAAATAAATGGTTTCATAAAATTTTACCCTTGTTTCTCTTTCACTCCAAAACCCTATCTCCAAAAGAACTGCATTTCTCTTTCCATCCATTTTCGCATTTATTTAAGAGAAGCCTCCCAACTATGATATTGACATCGCCGATTGAATGGATGTGTCAGTGTCTGACCCCAAGATATGTGATTACATTCAATCACAACTATTTGCCTAAATTACTACAGGTGTTTATGTGTCAGTGTCGTGTTTAGTGTGTGTGCACGATTCATACGCTCCTAATAATAGCACAATTTTTGGAATCACTATTATTATAGAATTATATAATAAACCAAAAGAAATATGATTATGTAAGCAAGCTCTAACCCTGTTATTCTGCTTAAATGTTAACAGAGAAAACAAAAGAAATGCAACTTGTTCTGTGAAGTTGAATTGAGTCCTAATTACACTTCTAATAGCTATTTATGAAAAGATGAAACGGAACTGTAATTAATGGGTAATTTGAATTTGTGGTAACAAACAAAAAAAAAATGAGAACTGAAATGAAAAGATGTACCAAAACGACGACGTTAGTATCTTTGTATGATGATGATGCTATTTACTCTTTGCTCATGTCGATTGATTTTCTGCTTTGTTTAAGGGTTTCATTAACTGTGAAAACATAAACGCAACAAGCCACACGCAAAAGGAGATGCGTGAATGAACGAACGAACGAACGAACGAACGAACTCAAATGAAAACTGAATGAATGAAATTGGGGTCGGGATTCTCTGACGTTAAAGCGTCAAAGTCACGGTGCTTTCATTGCTTCTGTACCGTTGGATCAATCAAACCAATAAGAAGATGCCACATGGTCTCTTATTATAGTCAAAGTCAACAAATTTTTATTGTCTCATTTTATAAGACACTTTTTAACAGATTTTATTTATGTTGACGAATGAATGCAGAGGCTGCACTCCCTTATTCGAACTTCACCCATTTCATTGCCATGTCTCAAAGCTGCCCATTGTCTAGCAATCAAGTCAGGTTCCATACCAGACCTCTACATATCCAACAACCTCATAACAACCTATGCAAAATGCGCACAACTTCCCCTCGCTCACCAATTGTTCGACGAAATGTCTCACAGAGATATTGTATCATGGAATGCCATCGTTTCAGGTTATATAAACACCGGCGACCTGGATTCCACGTGGCAACTTTTAAATGCCATGAGAATCTCTGGATACGGATTTGACAACCACACGTTTGGGAGTGTTCTCAAAGGTGTTGCTCGAGCTCGCAGATTTGAGCTCGGGCAACAACTGCATTCGGTTATGATTAAGATGAGGCTAACTGAGAATGTGTTTTCGGGGAGTGCACTTCTTGACATGTATGCCAAGTGTGGTAGAGTTGATGAGGCATTGGTTGTGTTTCGGTACTTGCCAGACCGCAATTACGTGTCGTGGAACACGCTGATCGCTGGTTATTCGCGAGTTGGTGATCTTCAAATGGTGTTTTGGTTGCTGAGATGTCAGGAGTTGGAGGGTGTTCGGATTGATGACGGCACGGTGTCTCCGCTTTTGACATTGCTCGATGGTGTTGAGTTTTATAGTCTGGTAAAGCAGTTGCATTGTAAAATTATGAAACATGGGTTGGAGACACTTAGCATTGTCTCCAATGCCATTATCACGGCATACTCAGAGTGTTGTTCTCTACAAGATGCTGAGAGAGTGTTTGATGGTGCTGTCACGTGTCGCGATCTGGTTACATGGAATTCCATGCTTGCTGCTTACTTGCTTCGCAAGAAAGAAGATCTGGTGTTTGAAATTTTCATTAACATGCAAAGGTTTGGGTTTGAGCCTGATGATTATAGTTATACTGGTGTTATCAGCGGTTGCTCTGTCAAGGAGCATAAAAGCTGTGGAGAATCTGTACATGGGTTGGTGATAAAAAGAGGGCTTCAGGTTTCTGTGCCTATTTCCAATGCTTTGATTGCCATGTATTTTGCATTTGATAATAGCTCCGTGGAAGATGCTTTGAGAATCTTCTTTTCCATGGATGTTAAAGATTGTTGTACGTGGAACTCAGTTTTGGCGGGGTACGTGCAGGTTGGTTGGAGTGAGGATGCCTTGAGGTTGTTTGTACAGGTGAGATCTCTTTTTGTAGAAATTGATGACTATACCTTTTCCGCTGTCATCAGGTGTTGTTCAGATTTAGCAACACTGCAGCTAGGCCAACAAGTTCATGTTTTGGCACTTAAAGTAGGCTTTGATGCCAATAAATATGTTAGGAGTTCATTGATCTTCATGTATTCTAAATGTGGTGTCATAGAAGATGCTAGGAAATGTTTTGAAGGAACTTCCAATGACATTGCAATTGTTTGGAACTCGATCATCTTTGGGTATGCACAACATGGACAAGGAAACATTGCACTTGAACTCTTTTACTTATTGAGAGAGAGAAAGGTGAAACCTGATCATATAACATTTGTAGCAGTTCTCACTGCTTGTAGTCATAATGGGCTAGTAGAAGAAGGCCGCAAAATTATACAGTCTATGGAGTCGGATTTTGGTATTCCGCTAAGAATGGAGCACTATGCTTGTGCAGTTGATCTCTTTGGTCGGGCTGGGCTTCTAGAGGAGGCAAAAGCTTTGGTTGAAACAATGCCTTTTGAACCTGATGCAATGGTGTTGAGGACTTTATTAGGTGCATGTAGAAGTTGTGGTAATATTGAATTAGCTAGTCATGTGGCAAAAATGTTGCTAGAGTTGGAGCCTGAGGATCATAGCACTTATGTTCTGCTCTCTGACCTGTATGGGCGTTTGAAAATGTGGGATGAAAAGGCTAGTGTAACTAGGCTGATGCGAGAAACGGGTGTGAAAAAGGTTCCTGGTTGGAGTTGGATAGAAGTGAAAAATAAAGTCCATGCATTCAATGCTGAAGATCACTCTCACCCTCAGAGCGAAGAGATATATGAACTGCTACTACAATTAAAGGAGGGGATTAAGTTGTTTGATAATTTTTACGGTCAACCTTTATCACTTCAATGTGTGGATTTATTAGATGGTTATGATGATCAAAATTTCTTATGATGAAAGTGTATTGTTTATTGGGTTTGATTGTAAGATTTCAAGGATGGTGCACACCATAGTTTTAAAATGCGGTCTGCAACAACAATTTAGATTGCAAAGCATAGGTATTTATTTAGCTCTTTGTGACTATATCATGATCCAATTACGACCACATTTGTCTGCATGTCTCTGTGATGTAATCGCCATCATGACTGCACCATGTATCTTCATAAGATGTTGACATTAATTTCATAAGGAAGAAATAATAGTCTTGTGCTTCCTTTTCAAAGTAAATATTATTCTTGCTATAAAGTTTTCTCTTTTCACTGCATATTGAATACAGTACTTGCAATTGCCATATAGGATCGAAGGAATTCTTGCCAGAAGGTTTGAAATAAGTTATAGCATGATGTTTATAATCTCCTTTGAAATGGTGAGACGTAGTAAATGTGTAGTATCACCAAATGTTCCTATCCTCTAATATTATTACTTTTGTTTGATACAATGCTAGTCAATGGAAAAAGAACACAACTCTTTTGCCGAAACTTTCATGCAAGCAGAATATGCACTGCTAATTGCATGTTGCATACAAATCCTGCTATTTGCTGGCTCTCGTTCACTGCTAATTGCATACCACTCCTACTATTTAGATTATCATTGTCAAACTTGAAGCTTAAAACATCACTTATTTGGATTCAATTCCTTTGAAGTTTAACTATGATAAGAAATGGAAATTCAATTTGCTACCAGCACCTGACTTTTTCCCTATTTTATTTCTTTTAGCAGAAAGCTGCAATTAAGAAGATGGATACACAATCATCAAAAGAATTCCTTGCTAAACTAAAGGTTCTGACACAGGTCCATCACTTGAATTGGTATGACATTTTCCTAACACTGATATTATTCAACATTTGAACCTAAGACTATTTAGAGTTATTATACAAAAAGGTGGGAAGAGCCCAAGCAAGAACTATGCCAACACATATGGCAGACAATTGAGTAACATATAATGGATAATCTTTATACCTTTCTTATGTGATCAATTAAGTTGTTCTATTTATCGTCCCCCTTTCTCCAAACTTTTAATTAAGGTTGAACCAGACAACATCACTACTAGCTTTGTAAATTCCAATGATCAATTGCTCGATGTCTTTACTAAATCCTCGAGAGTCTTTGAATTAGTTATATATGTAACAAACTTGGTGCATATGTTTTATTTGCTACATCTGAAGGAAGAGTGTTGATATTTATGTAAATAATATATTTTATCTGTAGGAATATTAAGTGATTAGGATAGACATGATATTGTAGTTATTATATAGTTAATAGTTAATACTGAGATTATATGATTCTCTCAGTACCTATATAATAGAGTCTCCATAGTGTAGTTCAGACAAATGATTTTACCATATGTTTTCCTTTTTCTTTTTCTCTTTTTCCTTCTTTTATTTTAATTCCTCTTAAATATGAAATGTGTGCACATATGATAAAAAATTGAACGACAATTTTATCCTTAAAAGAAGCAAGGTATTCTAAACAAAAGATAGATCAAGAAATAAAAATAGTACAATGAACAACTAGTTAATCTATATTAGTATCATACAAATTTAACTACAGCTACACTAACTGCTTATTTTGGTTGAACCTTTTTCTGAACAAATTTACTCTTAACAACAACTCATTTCCTTTTCATACCATTGAAACTGAAGTCGGAACTAAATGTAAATAGAATGTAAAGCACTGAAATAAATCAAATAATATTAACAAAGCAAGATTCATATTCGAAATATGTCTGTCTGGTGATATACTTGATAATGGGTATAATGAGTAATGGAAATGCCTATTTGTATATTATTTACTTCATAACACTCAACTTAGTAATCCTAATGATTAATTATTTAGTGTTGGTGATCTGTTGAACAAAATATATCTGTTTGAACTTTAAATACAATTTGGTTGAGATATCTTTGCCATTGTTTTCTTGTGCTTTATCAATCTTGGTTATGAGATTTTACATTGTATTGATAGTTATTAAACTCTTTTTAAACAAGGTATACATAATTTGATTTTGATGTATTCACAAGTCCTTGTGGCCACTGCTACAAATCAAGATATAATGCATGTTTTGGTTGACAATGAATTTAGTTGAATGTGTACCACATTTGTTTTGGCAAAATCTACACTTTAGATCTTTTATACATTATGTTTGACAATTTAGAGCTACTTTTACTCATAACGTTTCACGTTGTGTAATTATACATGAGAAGGTGTGGAAGATTGGCCAAGGCATAATTATTTGTTGGACACATAGGGATCAAATTGTGGCAAAGGAACATGGCTTCAACTCAAGTGTAACTGTGTAAGAGGTGACATGGTGACAAATTCAAATTACTTTGGATGGAGGGCATTATTATAATTATGATTATAATAATCTTCTGTTATTGGAGGGCTAGTTGAACCTGGCCCATTGGACTGTACTGTATAAAAGCCTAATCTAGAAGGGAAACTATGGTAATAAAATCTTGAAAACTTGCCGAGTTAGCCGTGATCTCGTAGATGTGCAAGTCAGGAGCAAATCTTGTGTTTATGGTTTTATCTATTTTATTTTGCATGAATTTTGTACTTTACTCATCAGTGGATACTCTATTAGCGGATTGTGATCTATTCATGATGTAATATTTGACTTTTTAACCTCTTGACTGAATGAAATTTATCTTATTGACAAAAAATAAAAAATCTTGAAAACTTAGAACAAGAAACATGTGCAAGCATGTGCTTTCTGTTCCCACCACAAGGTCCAGCTAAGATTCAATGCTAGTGTTAGGCTAGACTAACAATATCATAAACTTCAGTGTGAGTGTGAATTTTAGGTATAGTTGAAAGACAAATGAAGTATATAATTAAGTATATAAAAGTATGATGGGGTGAAGTTCAAATTTATTTGAACTTTTGTATCATAGACCACAACTAAATTGAAAATTCTTATTCATTGATGTTACACCAACTAAGCCTCCATTAAATGATCGAATATGATATTAGAGTCTAATGTGGTTTCATAACTCACAATTCTACGAAAAACTATATATAAATGAGGCCTTGACTTAAACAGAGTAGTTTATGTAGCCATACGAGCATTAAGGGCTCGTTTGTTTTATGTAGCTCTATATATAGAGTCTTATAGCTATGATTTTCAATGAGAACAAAAATTAGAGTTTCTCCACATAAAAATATATCTCATCAAATTCCACAATACAAAAAACACAAAAAAACCATATCGGTTTGACATGTAAATTACAACTGGACCACTTATTCACATTTTAGTGCAATTGGACTTGTGAAGTTTAAATTGTTCGAACTTTTGAACCTTATATTATATGTCCCCAAAACTTTGATCACGAAAGTCGATCTGTTTTAGAAATTCTTGTTAATTAAGGGTTAAATTCATATCTAATACAATCTTTAGGTTAAGATGTAGTGTCAAACTCACTTGTGTGACTCTTAGTCAAATGTGATGATCTTCCGAAGATTCATTCATAATTCAACGATGGTATAATAGTTTATCATTTAACTAAAGATTGATCGTCTCCTTGTGTTAAAAATATTTCTTACAATAGTGATTAGGTGCAAGTATATATAATTGAAAAAAGTCATGTTTGAGGGAGAACGTACAAAGATAAATGAATGAAATATTTCGAAAGAGAGGTTGTTGATATGATATATTTCACTAAACATAAGTTCGAAAATTCGTAAATCTAATATCTTAAAGTTTTAAATTATAAGATGTCAAATTTACTTATATATAATTGCTATTGATATAATGTGACGATGTCCTTTCCTCAATACCCTTAACAAAATAGTGTTTTTATAGATGTTATTTCTTTCCCTTCTCTTTCAGCCAGCTACATGTCCATGAGGTATTTATATCATTTGAACATATATCACACAAATACATCCATCTCACAATAAATCAGTTACAGTTTCTATCCTAATGGATGTTTAATTAATTTGGTACCTCATGAATTGTCATTATCAATAGTCTTAGCAACCACATGGCACATGGATTGTATCTTGGATGTATTGTAAAATGCAACCAATTGATTCAATCTATATATATGGAATTCTATATATATGGAATTTGAATCGGGTGGAGTCACAATCCCATGACTACACACATTTAGCTATATGTATTGTTAGATTAACACCATATATTCTAAATTTTATTGCAAATTTTGAAGTGTTGAAATTTAAAGCTGTTTAATCTTAATCAATTGATTATTATTGTGATCGCACACAAAGTCCACAATCCAAATTCATGCATATGGCCCATGATCAAATCATCATCCAAATATATACATAGAGATAGATGCACCTAGGTAGCTAGGTAATTGATGAATATACACTATATAAGATAACACAATCATATCAAATCATGCCCTATTTTCCCCCTTTTCTACTTTTATGATATGTACATATGGTGAATTGCGAACAAGATTTAATGCTGTCAAATTACCTACAGTTTTCACAATATTTTGTATTATGATGGTCCGATCTGCAATCAACGTCTGACATTATTTAGAGTTAATTTTCTTAATATGTAATTTAAATCGTCCGATTAAAAATGAATGATCAGAATTTAAAATAGCATAGAACAATGTGTTTTTTCACAGCAGGCAATCATGATCCCGTGAATTGGCACAAGCATTTCATGATCCCAAAGAGATTAATAATATGATTGCCACAAGGGAGACAAGCCCTAGAAATCCGCAAAATATTTGAAAGCCCTCTTAAGAAAACTGACTCATCAACATGTATCAAATGGACCACACATACCATGAGCTATAGGGCCATACTCCCCGGTAAGCACGCTGCCAAATCCAGCCACACTCCATCTCTCATCTTTAAAAAGCTTCACCATTTAAGACATGCACTTCACTCACAACATATATTGTACAAACAAGTTTTTCTTTGTATAACAAGTACGTAGTAATTGATGTCTTGCATATAGTTATGGACATGTCTGTTTACTAATGTATAACTTTTGGTATCTTTGCCTCTTAGATCTGTATGTACATATATATTATTATGGACATAATGAAGGGCGGTAATAACAAAATAAATACGAGTATATGAAAACTAGTACTCCATCCGTTCCTTTTTATAACAAAATAAATAGAGTATATGAAAACGAGTATATTAAAGAACATCCATACGTGCATGTCAAACACCAAGACACACATAATCTAAGGATTATTTGTGCTTTCATAGAAAAACAATTTGATAATTTACTTAAATAAGTTTATCATCAATAGAAAAAGAAAAATTAACAACAACAATTAGACAGAAAATTCAAAATTCCATTAATTTCTAATGACAAAGTTAGAAGAATTTCTAGCTATTGCTTGACACATGCTTGACCGGCTACTAAAAAGCGACATCTACTCCTCTATAAAAAAGACTTCTAAAAAAATCGACACCAAGACAAAGAAACCAGCTAGCATACTTCAAAAAAGACACTCGCAAAAAACCACACCCAAAAGAAGACACCAACTAAACACCATTGAGTTAAAAAAAAAAAGATAACAATCATTTAAAACATTTTGGAGTGAATATTTTTCTCGAATATCGTCGGAGTTTAGATAATTTTTGAATTTTTATCTAACCCAACAAATTGATGCTTGATCTTTACAATATCTTCATTTATACGAGGTGCATGTAATTTATCTATAAAAAGCCTAATGACGAATAGACAAATTAAGCAAACTCTGCAAAGTTGCTTACGATTTTTGTACATACAACAAGTACTCGTATAGTGTAAGTGGATCCATCACTCAGTCTAGGAATTTACTATGCATTTCATTCAATTCATATCTCTTTCCGACAAGCCACGTGAGAGCTTTTCCAATAGTTCTTTGTGAGTCTAGATTACCCTATAGTTAGTTGCTGTGCAATGTGAATCTGCATTAACTCAAGGGCCACCCCACCCCACACGAGCAATTAGCAAATATGACAGTGTGCTACAACGTAGCTAGCATGGTCTCTAACTATAGCTAGTTCGAGCAAAATAGCTCCAATATGTTTGATTTTAAAGAATGATTACTACTCTATCTATCTATATGCAATGGATGTCATGTCATCTTTGTTTTAACTATGGCAAAAAAAATTTAATACATGTTTTTGTCATGCAATTGTAGCACCTTTTGGTATTAGTCTCTATAAAAAAAAATTATTTGGTTTTAGTCTTGCATTTTGAAATAAGAGGAGGGATTCGTTGACTTATTCCGCTTAATAACTCGATATCGACATTATATTTCTTCAATCCGACCGTTGAATTCAAATATCTCATTGAGTAGATCAACTGTATAAATTTTGATAAAAATTCAAAACCGTTCGATACTTTTTTTGATAACTTCAATTGAACGTATGACAAACTTTTCAAAAAACCGTTGAATTTCAATAATCCGAATACATAACTACATTTTTTGAATTTTTATAAAAAATTTTAAGAGTTGATCTACTCAATGAGATCTTTGAATTCAACGATCAGATTGAAGAAATATAATGCCGATATCAAGTTATTAAGCGGAGTAAATCGATGGAGACTTACTCCTAAAGTCAACGGATATCGAGTTATTAAGCGGAGTAAGTCGATGGAGACTTACTCCTTGTTGATGTGGCATGAATATATTGGGCCACGTGGCATACTGTTACTTTTCACTTTTTGTTAACGTTTTGGCAACGTCGGGGATCTAAAGCAAATTATTTTAAAGTGCAAAGACTAAAATCCAACAAAAAAAACTTGCATGGACAAATACCAATAAGTGGTACAATTGTTTATCCAAAAAAATAAAATAAGTGGTACAATTGCAATAATCAGTTACATGTTTAAATTTTTTTTATATATCGAGCTATAGCGACTTTTCAGTTGACTACTATTATTTGAGGATAAAGATTAACAAGAATTCTCTTAAAATATATGTTTGTTTTATTGAATATTAGAAAAAATTTGATTAATAAAAGTTTATGTATTTTATTTAACTTTTAAACGGATATATTAATTTTGTAGACCTTATGTAACATCCCGCAATTTTATCCACCTAATTAATTTTAATTAGAGTCTTGTCTAATAAATTAAAATTAGTTAGAGGTGATTAAATTAATTAAATCATTGGATTTAATTGTATTATGGGTAAATTAGGAGTACTCTTTGGAAACTAAATTACACATTAATACAATGGTGATTCAATTGTGATTTAATTAAAATGCATAGAAGCAAAATTACTCTCCATTTCCCTTCTTTCCAATGACTCACTCAAGTGACTCAATTCCCACTCATGCCACTACTCCCTATCCTTGAGACACCTCACACATTGACTCACCTTCCACTTTAGCTTGTGAGCAACACCTCACCTAGTACATGGAAACTTACTAAACCTTGTGACTTGTTCATTTCCAATTCATTTTCAGCAAAATGGAAACCCATAACACTCTTTTCTTTCTCTTCCACGAGCCAACAACAAAGCCAAGGCTCCCAAGGCTCACATTTTTCCTTCTTTCTCATCTTATTATTTATTCACCCACAACCAAAGTATTGAAACATCTCTTTATATCACTTCCATGAGCTGCATCAAGCTCTGCAACTATGCAAGCTTTTAATCAAGGAATCAAAACTGAGCTAGCATCTCTCCATTCTTCAAACTCATCAACTAAACCAAACAACAACCCCAAATTCATTCTTGTCTCTGGACCCATAGAAATGTATTGCATGCAACCAAAGCTTTGAACAAAACTCTACTGTCTTTTCCCCTCAGTAAACCTTCTATATAAATTCCTGAACTCAGAAGATTCAAGCATCATAACACTTCTATTCCAAGGGTTCAAAGTTCATCATTCCTTCCAAATTCCAAATTCTGTCAAAAAGGGATTCGTGGGCTGTAGCTGGGAATTTTGGTAACTGCTGTAGAGCCAAGGAGCAAGGATTAAAGTTTCTTTACAGGTGGGTTCTTAGGCTAATTTAGTTAGTTTCCCAAGTTATGAAATTGCATGCAAACTTAGGAAATTTATAGGAATAACTGTGTGAGTGAAATTAATCCCCAAATTTCGTTCTATTCTGTTCTATATCACTTAATATATGTTACTGCACTTTCTGGTATGAGGATTGTAGGTGTCTTTTGTCAAATTTGATGATTTTCGCAAAACAGAGGCTTTTCTGCATGAACTCGCCATAGCGAGTTGCTAGCGAGCATTCATGGCGAGCTCCAGGTTCTGGGCTGAAGAACTTCGCCATGGCGAGTATCTGCTCGCCTAGCGAGTTGTTTAGACAAGTACCTGTAAGTTCGCCATGGCGAGCTTGGTGACTCGCCGTAGCGAGCTAACCCAGAAATGACTTATTTTATTATTTTCAAAGATAAACGGAACACTCGTTTTATATCCTCGTTCAAGATTGTTATTCTGCGGAAATGTATATAATTTGATGTTAAACAGGAGGTCAATTACAGTTGAACTCTTAGGGTATTAACTTAAGGAATTAGAATATTGTATGCGCCCCGGGTATGGGAATTATTGGCAGCATGTTATGAATTTAGTGATCAGTCGATTAATTATATGAATATGTTATCAGTGTGGACTTCGTTTTAGATGTTCCATTAGAAAATTTATGTGAGCTTTATGCCGGAGCGCTTTCTGCTCGCGGATAAGGCGAACCCCTGAGACGTGCTCACCTTAGAGGGTTTGCGGTTTAAAATGAACAAGATAAACTCTGTGTTACACCTTTAATTATATTGCTTATGATAATTATGTTATGAATTAGATTATGATATGACTGATTAGGAGCCCCGGCTTTATAGCCTAGGAGGGTAGTAGAATTCACTGGGACGAAGTGACTGTCTCACCCCACTCCCTTTTCGATATAGGTAAGACATGTTATTTCGGAGCAGGGACCAGGATGAATCTGACGATTGGAGCCGAGCTTGGATCGTCAGCATTAGAAGACTTAGTCTTCATTCTTGCTTTATTTATCTTGTTATCTCTCTGTAGTTCTTTTCCGCTGCTTGTATTCGAATATTCATTATCATTTTAATGATAATCATATTATTCAGTTAACTCTTTTAATTAATGTACTCATATTCCAGTTTTTAATGTTCCGACTAAATATTCTAGATAATTTTAGTTGGGGCGTTACAATTGGTATCAGAGCAGGTCGATCTAGTATCGGACCTTGCCATGAGTCATTACAATCTCTTCCTCAGTAGAGCGGACCCTTTGGAGTCTGGACTGTTTACGCTGAAACCATCGCGTGCTGAGTCTGATCAGCTCAGTATTGTGCATGGTAGGCAGGGTATTACGGTTGAGAACCGAAGTGGACCACGGTGGTTAAGTAAGAAGACCGTAGTGGAGATGCAGTTCATAAGCAATCGTTGGCGAGAATTCTCTCTAACCGGATGTTAGAGCTGAAATAGTTAGGACCGAAGGAGTAAGTGGTGCAACGCCAACGAGTATACCAAGAGCTAAGATGGATTATATGGATTAAGACCAATAGTAGTAGGAAATTCAGGAGATTGTAATGAAGCAGTTGTTAAGATTATTGAGAGTAAGAACAGTTTGATGGAAGTATTAATCGCTCGAAGTAGAATTGTACATGGAAGAGCGTAAGTGTGTAGGTCCTTATAGTATCCAACTAACATCGCGTGTCAGGTAAATTTCCCGGACTTGAGAGTAATCATACCTTCTGGTGAACATGTTTACAAGAAACACGTAAGCCAAGTAAGAATCAACCTTCAGTAAATCAGAACTCTTCCTAGATACTTAACCTTACTTGTCAGATCTGTCCAAAACCATACTAGAAGTTGGAATATTCACCCATAGTAACACTCATCTGAAAACTTCCCAATAGATTATCCTATAGGAAGCCGACTCTTAATGCCTCCCTAAGAATAATTTAGCTTTTCAACATCGAAACTCGTATTCCTACCATACCACTTGAAGCTAGAATCAGTTTAGCATAACAAATAGAATTTCCTTTTATCGCTACCAGTTCAGGTCAGTTAACTCAGCAAACTATTAGAGACCAACCTTGACTAGAGTAACAGTTAAGAATCACTTCACAACACCATGCAGATACCTGACTTAAATTCATAAGGCATCATTCGTGAGCAGTAGAAATCAGAATTAACCGAATTAGCCTTGTAAGTAACAACCGATAGTTGTACCTTATCACTAGAGGTTGAGCAATATTAGATGTACCATTAGGAATTTCACCTTATTAACTTAGTGTCCATATGGACTTATAGGTGTAGTTGTCCACTCATCTCGAGCTAGTAACTTAGCATCAATAAATTACCCGACCATTCACATAGGAGAAATAGTTGACTTAGGCCAACTTAGCTTCATCAATCTTTGACATTTCGGCCTATTATGTTATCACGTAGGATATTGCTACATGCCAAATAAGATAAGTCTCAGCCTAACACATTACATTAGAGATCTCAACTAATCACTTGGGAAATAACCTCAACCGGAATGACAAGTAGGAACATTTCTTGACCATATTTAGTTATAAGATAGCTTACCTAACACTATCATATATTTCTTACATTAGCAGCTTAGTGTTGTAGCCTAGACAAATACCTTGTGAGAGAAAATAAGTTGAACCACTCGTGCTAGTGAATTACTTAGACGTCAGCCTGCTATCTTGTCATTTAGTACATTGTCAATGGGAACTCGTTACAGTAGAACAGTCTACCTCTTGAGATCAGCCTTAGTACCGAATCACTAGTATTCAAGTCTCGATCAAGTTAGCCAAAAATCAGGAGTTATCATTAGTACCTTCAGCCATCTAGATCAATCGTTATTTACCTATGTGAGTTCCCTCGTATCGAAAATAACTGAGTTGGATTTATCTTTTACCAACCACTCAGCACTTGTAACTGTTCAGACCTTCGAGTTAGGAATCTGTTGGAGTTAGTCAGATTCCCATTAAGAGTGCCTATCAGTACCCTAATTTGAGCCAGAACCAATAGAATTCAAATTCCAAATTCATGATCATTCTTTCGGACTTTTGATAAGATAAGTTCGTCAGACCAAACTATGATGGATTGGGTATCCATTGGACATAGGAACATGGAACGGGTTCACTCCCTAACTTGTTTGATTATGTCTCGGACAGATAACTCCTTCTCGTGCTCTATCATCTGTTAGTTGTTTTATCACTAGGAGTAGTTGAAAGGCAAACCTTCCAAATTCTTCGACATCGGTCAGTTAAACTGACATTGTGAGATTTCAATTACGAGTAATCCTGTTCAATCTTCCAGCTTTTCAGATATGTTGCTAGTAACTAATTATGATTCGTGAAATCCAGTTTATCTGGAGTGGACACGTGTGAATTCAGTTCAAGCTATCACTCATCGTATCGATCTTTTAATCAGTATCATTAGTCAATTACCCGTCGAACTATTCTGTTCAGTGTTAGTATCAGTTAATCATATAGGTCTTCGTGCATCTGAACGACTCCTCATTAATTCTATTGTATTGTTTGATCTTTCGGAGTCTTATCAGCTAAATCCCAGTTAAGTTCAGATCTTTCAGTTACGTAGAAATAGGAGTTATAGAATTACTAGTATCTAGATACCTCATCAAAACCATTCTCTGAATTCACGTTTGACAGTTTCATTCTCTGACGACTGTTTCAGTTTCTCCGTACATTATCAACCATAAATTCAGATCATCATAAATCAATCCTCGTGTAGAGTAACAGAGTTTCCTTGTACGAATCCAATTTTTACACTAACACATTGACTAGTTTGGACGAAGGATTTAAATCCAAGTCCTGTGTTGAAAGCGCAAATCTCCCGTGTTCAGTTAACTATCATTAGAATCCAAACACTTTAGCCAGATTCTTTTATGTTAGCCTATCAGTGAATTATCCAACCAACATAACCGTGTCCTTTAAGGAAGATTCGAACCTCAATTTTTGATGTGTTAAATGTATTACTCGACTACAGTGTTGTACTAGGATGGATCGAAATAGTAGGTGGAAAATTCTGTAGTACTATGGACTCGGTTGCAGATGAGTCCAACTCATTGGCGAAAGAATCTATAGTGCTTAAGCGTTCTTCACTCGTTTTATATTTCGATCTATCCTGGAGTATTTTAAACGACATGAACGGGACAGTGGTACGTGTGACGTGTCGCGAGCTGCAGCGTTCGGAATGGAGAAACACCTCGAAGAGAAAGATTTTGGATTATCATTATCAATACCCAAACCTTTCCCATTCAGCTATTCATATAGCGACAACCAGGCCAGATACCGACCTGTGGAAGTGTAGTGTGAGATAATAATGAGTACGAAGTGTAAGGCATCGCGAACATGTTGGACTGTAGTAGAGTATTGAGAATGCTGTCACATACTTACTTTCACAAGAAAATTATTACCTTGTGAGGTTATCCAGTGAGAGACGTTGTAATGGTGGAAATAAATTAGAAAGAAAAGATGGTGCGTCACCGTGTTGAATGAAATTGGAGTAAGGGCTTGATGACGCAGATAAAAGGGGATGACTACGAGTAGTCGGATCAGAGTGCGCAGTACGGGAGTAGACGAACATATAATTAGACGATCAAATTTGGACGAATAACCCTTTCAGAGAGGAAAGTTTTATTCTAAGGAAATAAAGGTAATCAAGAGTTCTTGACGATAACACCAAAGTTGGAACTACGAGGTGTTTTCAAAACGAAGAAATTCTATCCGAAGTATATAAGACCTTACCAGATCCTTCAACGCGTCGATCCTGTAACCTATCAGTTAATTCTACTTCCATCCATGTCAGGGTTACACGACGTGTTCCATGTGCCTCAACTTCGGAAAATTCACTCCTGATCCTTATCAACCTATAGGGATTGATCTTCAGTTAGCCTTAAATTATCAGCCGAACTCCGTTCGTATAGTTGGTTGTGAAGTTAAGATCCTTCGGAAGACAAGAGAATCCCAATAATCAAAGTCGGATGGGCTCAGGCTCATGACGACTAACTCACTCAGGAAACGGAAACCTGTCAGGAGGAAAGTTATTCCTATCCTTTCTAAAAGATAAATTTCTGAATTTCGAGGACGAAATTTTTTTAAGGGGGGTAGATTGTAACATCCCGCAATTTTATCCACCTAATTAATTTTAATTAGAGCCTTGTCTAATAAATTAAAATTAGTTAGAGGTGATTAAATTAATTAAATCATTGGATTTAATTGTATTATGGGTAAATTAGGAGTACTCTTTGGAAACTAAATTACACATTAATACAATGGTGATTCAATTGTGATTTAATTAAAATGCATAGAAGCAAAATTACCCTCCATTTCCCTTCTTTCCAATGACTCACTCAAGTGACTCAATTCCCACTCATGCCACTACTCCCTATCCTTGAGACACCTCACACATTGACTCACCTTCCACTTTAGCTTGTGAGCAACACCTCACCTAGTACATGCAAACTTACTAAACCTTGTGACTTGTTCATTTCCAATTCATTTTCAGCAAAATGGAAACCCATAACACTCTTTTCTTTCTCTTCCATGAGCCAACAACAAAGCCAAGGCTCCCAAGGCTCACATTTTTCCTTCTTTCTCATATTATTTATTCACCCACAACCAAAGTATTGAAACATCTCTTTATATCACTTCCATGAGCTGCAACTATGCAAGCTTTTAATCAAGGAATCAAAACTGAGCTAGCATCTCTCCATTCTTCAAACTCATCAACTAAACCAAACAACAATCCCAAATTCATTCTTGTCTCTGGACCCATAGAAATGTATTGCATGCAACCAAAGCTTTGAACAAAACTCTACTGTCTTTTCCCCTTAGTAAACCTTCTATATAAATTCCTGAACTCAGAAGATTCAAGCATCATAACACTTCTATTCCAAGGGTTCAAAGTTCATCATTCCTTCCAAATTCCAAATTCTGTCAAAAAGGGATTCATGGGCTGTAGCTGGGAATTTTGGTAACTGCTGTAGAGCCAAGGAGCAAGGATTAAAGTTTCGTTACAGGTGGGTTCTTAGGCTAATTTAGTTAGTTTCCCAAGTTATGAAATTGCATGCAAACTTAGGAAATTTATAGGAATAACTGTGTGAGTGAAATTAATCCCCAAATTTCGTTCTATTCTGTTCTATATCACTTAATATATGTTACTGCACTTTCTGGTATGAGGATTGTAGGTGTCTTTTGTAAAATTTGATGATTTTCGCAAAACAGAGGCTTTTCTGCATGAACTCGCCATAGCGAGTTGCTAGCGAGCATTCATGGCGAGCTCCAGGTTCTGGGCTGAAGAACTTCGCCATGGCGAGTATCTGCTCGCCTAGCGAGTTGTTTAGGCCAGTACCTGTAAGTTCGTCATGGCGAGCTTGGTGACTCGCCGTAGCGAGCTAACCCAGAAATGACTTATTTTATTATTTTCAAAGATAAACGGAACACTCGTTTTATATCCTCGTTCAAGATTGTTATTCTGCGGAAATGTATATAATTTGATGTTAAACAGGAGGTCAATTACAGTTGAACTCTTAGGGTATTAACTTAAGAAATTAGAATATTGTATGCGCCCCGGGTATGGGAATTATTGGCAGCATGTTATGAATTTAGTGATCAGTCGATTAATTATATGAATATGTTATCAGTGTGGACTTCGTTTTAGATGTTCCATTAGAAAATTTATGTGAGCTTTATGCCGGAGCGCTTTCTGCTCGCGGATAAGGCGAACCCCTGAGACGTGCTCACCTTAGAGGGTTTGCGGTTTAAAATGAACAAGATAAACTCTGTGTTACACCTTTAATTATATTGCTTATGATAATTATGTTATGAATTAGATTATGATATGACTGATTAGGAGCCCCGGCTTTATAGCCTAGGAGGGTAGTAGAATTCACTGGGACGAAGTGACTGTCTCACCCCACTCCCTTTTCGATATAGGTAAGACAGGTTATTTCGGAGCAGGGACCAGGATGGATCTGACGATTGGAGCCGAGCTTGGATCGTCAGCATTAGAAGACTTAGTCTTCATTCTTGCTTTATTTATCTTGTTATCTCTCTGTAGTTCTTTTCCGCTGCTTGTATTCGAATATTCATTATTATTTTAATGATAATCATATTATTCAGTTAACTCTTTTAATTAATGTACTCAGATTTCAGTTTTTAATGTTCCGACTAAATATTCTAGATAATTTTAGTTGGGGCGTTACACCTTACTTTATCTTAATAATTACTAGTTCTAAAAGAAAATGAAAGGAAATAGATTAAGTGAAAGAAAGGATGAATTTAATGAGTCAATATTTGAGTGAGTTATACATGTACTATATACATAGTTTATTTATAATTTTTTAATAATAATAACTAACAATAGTACTAGTACCTAATAAACTTATTAAATGGAATTAACTAATACAATAATTTTATATCATTTATTGATAATTTTATATCATTATATTTTAATTTTGTTTAATACTCCCTCCGTTCCTTTTTGTTTGATGTTTTAGGAAACAAAAATTGTTTCACATTGTTTGATGTTTTGATAATTTAAGGTTATATTTTGTCTATTATACCCTCCTTCCTATTTTTTTATTTTTTTTTTTGACTAAATTTTATATAATCGTTTAATTGTATCTTTATTTTTTACTAAACTTCTTCATATAATCTTTTTATTGTATCTTTTTTTTTACTAAACTTCTTCATATAATCTTTTTATTGTTTTTTTTGGAAAGATAAAGTGTGTGCAAAAAAATAGGAATTTTTTTTTATTAAAATTTGAGTATAATATATTCCAAAAAAAAGGGTATAATAGGAAAATAAAGTGCAAATTACACTTTCTTAATTTAGTATTTTTTTTCTCAAACATCAAACAAAAAGAAACGGAGGAAGTATATGCAATATATATATATATATATATATATATATATATATATATATATATATAGGGCGATATTCCTCAAAGGAGTCATTTGAGTTGCCACTAACGTCTGCATACGTCGCATCTATATTATGCCTTGTATCATTCCACCAGGTATGCGAACTTCACCTCTTCGCTTCATGTATACCATAAGGTTCCAAAGTATCTTAATAGACTATGCGTGCCGCCTTCCACTAGTATTAAGTCGCTTATCATTCTTAAATTCCTCGCACCACTTGTTGGTGTTACACTTACTTTTGTGACATCGACCATTGAAACTCCAACATTCACCTACAAGGAGTTTTTGGGATTAGCCGATTATTATAGAAGGTTCATTAAAAATAAAACAACTAAAAATAATATTTTTTTATTGAAAAATAAAAATTATACATTTAATATAAAATATGCAAATTTCAATACAAATTTACTATTTTGAACCTTTTAATATGTGTAAATTTACACGTGATAAAAAAACTCTTTTAATAATTAATTTTTTTTCTTTTTCTGTCTTTTCATCATACCAAACACATCATAAAATCTAATGCACCCAACTTATATTCACACTTGAACACGTTACTCCCTCCGTCCCAATTTAATTGAATCAGTTTGACTAAGTATATTATTCACATATCTTTCTTTAACCTTATTTTTCTACTAATAAATAAAAATAAATATTAGCATATAAGATGTTATTGGATTCATCTCAATGAGTACTTTCAAAATACCAAATTTTTATAATTTTTACTATTATACAATTAAAAATATTAATCATCAAAGTTATGTATTGGCATACATGCAGCAGTCAACTGGCTCATTCTTTTTGAGATGAAGGGAGTAAAACTTATTAAAACTAAACATGACGATTAATTTATTACATGGCAATTTCTAGCTGGGTGTCGAAGAGAGATTTTTCTATAGCAAAAAGAGTCATTTTTATAAAAGATTCCAATCCTAATTGACTCACACAATTAAATCATGAAAGTTGATAAATTTATAAGCTTCATATCTCCTCTTTCGGAGTCCAATCCTAATAAATATACTTACAACAGATATTTTGTATAAAATATAGTGATATAAGATGTTTTAAATTACACTATCAATTTTTTATTTTATTTATAATAATTTGGTTCTTTATTTTTTTTATATATATAGGCAAAATTAACTTTAAACAAAGTCATGTGCAACTTAAAGCTAGTTACATATACCACATATAAATATAGGAGAAAATCTTAGGTGAAGTCGAACGTAACACCACATTCTTGGAATCAACCAATTCGAAAATTTTAAATAATTAACTAATTAATAAAATAGAAAAAAAAATTTAACTTCATCCATTAAAAAAAATATACACTTTTAAAAAAAAAAAAGAACGCAAAAAAAAAAAAAAAAAAAAATTGTTTCTCACGAATTTACTTGTTCGGTTGTTCCATCTTTTTCGTCTTGTGAGAAAAACAAAAACACAAGAATAGTGAGGTCTATTTTTTTTTTGTCTTCATCATCATATAATTGCACGGACATGACAACCAAATTGGATGTCAACGTGGGGTTGTTAAAACACCTGTTGCAATGGTTGTGAAACAAAACTAGAATGGTTGATCAAGAAAAGGAAGAAGATGAAACAAGTTTAAATTCGTGGGAACCAAGGTTTTTTTTTTTTTTTTGCGTTCTTTGTGTTTTTTTTTTTTTTGAAAAGTGTATATTTTTTTTAATGGATGAGGTTCAATTTTGTTTTCTATTTTATTAATTAGTTTTTTTTTTTGAAAAGTGTATATTTTTTTAATGAATGAGGTTAAATTTTTTTTTCTATTTTAATAATTAGTTAATTATTTAAAATTTTCTGATTAGTTGATTCTAAGAATATGGTGTTACGTTTGACTTCACCTAAGATTTTCTCAAATATAGTAATTATGTGACTTAGGCCTCGTTTGGCCTAGCTTATTTTAGAACTTATGCAAACGGCTTATGCAATAAAAATTAAGTTTTATGCTATTTTATAAGTTTAAACTAGTAAAAATTGAATTTTTAAAAGCTATTTTATCATAAACTACATTGAAAAACTTATAATAATACATAAAAATTACATAAACTGTTTGCATAAACTCAAAAATAAGCTAGGCCAAACGGGCCCTTATTCTAATTATATTTTTTATAAACCGTAACTTATTCTTGTTAGTTGTTGAATCAAATTCAAATTATCAAAAAGTAGAGTAAACAACTAAACATCATCATAATTTTATTCAATAATCTTTAAATAAAACACTTAATTTTATTTTATAATCTTCACAAAGTATCTTCTTGAACACTCGTTAGAAGATCAGATATTAAATAATTAATGTGTGAGCATGCATTGGTGAAGGCTTTGGAGATTTGATTCAGTGAAGCATGCTCTCAAGATTTTGATTACTTCATCTATAGATTTGAATTCATAATTATTATTTTTACCGGTTTATTAAATCATTTAATCTGATTTGAAAGTCAGTTTTGATATCAAATTGTTCCAATTTTATCTAACTATAGTTGTGGAGATCGAACATGGTCTCCATCAATTTCAATATCAATCATCACTGAAGCGATTTGAATCCATGAATATATTTTTTTGACAATAACCGATTTGAATCCATGAACTTAATTCATACTACCTCCGTCCCAATAATATATAACACCTTTTTGCGTAAATCACGATTTCTATCTAACTATAGAGTTGGAGATCGAATGTGGTCTCTCCATCAATTTCAACGTCAATCATCACTGAAGCGATTTAAATCCATGATTTTTTTTTTACAATAACCAATTTGAATACATGAACTTAATTCATACTTTCTTCGTCCCAAAATATTAGACATTTTTGGGTAAATCACAAGAATTAAGAAAGTTAATTATGATATTAAATGTGTTGACTATTAGTATTATTTTCACAAATTTGCTCTTTATGAGAGAGAATTAGTTGATAATTTTACAAAGTATTTATTACCAATTGCAGAAAATGATGTACTCCCTCCGGTCTCATATATAATCAAATTTTCAAAAAAACACACATTTTAATAAAGTAAGTAAATGCATTGATTGAGGAGGAAAAACACTTTGAAAAGCGTAAAACATTGCATTTATCGGTTGAAATTGAAATAATGTCATAAAACATAATAATTATAATACACTTTTGCTTATATTTGAGACTTTCAATTTTTTTGTTTTGTTGCTTATATTTGAGACCGGAGGGAGTGTCATGATTAGGAGTATAGAGGAAAAGAAATAATAAATAATACTAATTGAACTTAAAAATTGAAAATAATTCTTATAAAATGAGATAAGTAAAAACATGCAAATGGTCTAATATTTTTGGACGGATGTAGTACTGATTTATTTAATATTTTACTAATATCAAACATAATTCTAACTTCTTTTTTCTTTAAAAAAAAAAGTTAGAATTATGTTTGAGTGAAACAAGGATTAGGTGCAGCTAGCAAAGGTCAGCAATATATATCTGGACTGGATGGAGTCTGGTTGGATCTCACCACACATAAGCAACAACAGCATGTGATTCCGCACGTGCTGAGCCGAATTTTACGCGTGGGTCCAAATAAGAAATATTCTGAACCGCACGATTTGCTTACTCTCATTCTGAATTATGATGCTGCGTGACGCAACAGATCAGATCCCGTGACAAGAGCGAACAACTGTCGGGATTTCAGGATACTAGGACACGCGTACGCAAACTAAGCCGTTCATAATACTACTCTTCTCCTCCCACCAAAAATTTGTTAAATACTCCCTCCATCAAAAAAATAAGTCAGTTTGACTAAGTATATTATTCATATATTTTGATTTGATCTTATTTTTCTACTAATAAATAAAAAATAAATATTAGTATATAAGATTTACTTGGACTAATCTTAATGAGTATTTCAAAATATCAATTTTTTATAATTTTTACTATTATATAATTAAAAATAGTAATCATAAGTTATATATTGATATGCGTGCAGCAGTCAACTGACTCAATCTTTTTGAGACGGAGGAAGTATCATTTCATGCTTATTAAGACGATGTTTAATAAAAATATTTTCTTGTTCATTTAATGTAAAAATTTAGTATTTTTTAGCATTTTTTGTTAACAAGCAAAATAACCACAAAAAAAGTGGATCCCTCGGAACAAGGCATACCGAGAAGAACTACAAAAGTTTACAAAAATCCAAAATAGCAACAACAATAAAACTACAAAGAGTCGATGCCTAGACATAGCAAATGGCTCGACCATCAACAATGAAAGTTATAGACTAAAATAACGTCCGTCGTCCGCATCCACCTATAGGAAAAAATCTTCACTTTATCCAAAAGTTGAGTCACAGTATTGGCCGAGTTACGAAAGGCTCGAAAATTTCTTTCATTCCACAGTACCCAGACACAAGCTAGCCAAACGAGTTGTAAGAATGACCGCCTAGCACGGAGACCACCAGCTAAATACGTGAATTGAACGAAACGATCTGAGAGACTATGGGAATCCACCGCTGAGAAACAAATCCAAGACCTAACTAGGGCCAAAGAGAACCGAAGGTGCTGCAAGAGAGAAATAAGTGTTGATCTGTATCTATGCCCCCGCACCCTATCCCACAATAATGGAGATCTAAAGAGATAATGCATCGGTTCACCAGGTTAGTCTTCGTTGGCAATCGATCACGCAAAAGACGCCACGTAGGGTTAGACACCTTCAAAGGAATATGTCTGTGCCATAAAAGATCTTCAGCTACCCCAAAGTAACCGAGTCCTGTGAGATCAAGATTTGTTATCTTTTTAACATTAACTTTATCTTTTTATTTCTTTTTTGAGTATGATTAACTAGTACATCAGGTGCACTTTTTAGCATGACTCTAAAAATAAATAACGGCATAATATATATATTGAATTATGCTTATATTTGATTTATATTGTAGATCAAATATATTTTAAAATTAAACGTTCGTTATGAAATGATTTTATTTTTTTCGTTTATATATTATGTTTGTTTTACTTTCAATGTATACACATTAAATTTTTATTTTTTCATAGAATCTCAATTATATAAAAGGAATTTTATTTGAATATTTAAATAGAATTATTATATTTGACATTGTATATTTCTTTTATATTCCTCTGTTCCTTTTTATTTGTCGTTTTAGAAAAGAAAATTTGTTTCAAATTATTTGCCGTTTTGATAATTTAATATTATATTTTGTCTATTATACTTAGGGGTGTGCATGGTCGGTTATTTTGCCAAACCAAACCATATCCAAACCAAAACCACATATATGGATTTGGATACATGACCATAACCATTATTTTTTATAAACCGGTTATATAACCAGTTATAAATTTGGATACAGATACATAACCATATATTTTTATAAAACCGGTTTAAAAGCGGATAATTTTTAAATCCAGTTTTTAACTGGTTATTTTTAAAACTGGATTAATAAATGGTTAATTTGATTTTTATTTTTTTTTACATAGACGAAAAACATATTAAAAACCTTTAGAAAATACACTTTTCTTTTTTTTATTCTTTGCATTCCTTCTTCTAGATTTCTTTTTTCCAATTTCAACGAGATAAGGTTATACAAATTGGAGAGAATGAGTGTGGTTCGTTTGGAAGAGAATATTGTCGATTAGAGTTCAATTGGAGAGATTATTGTAGATTTTAGATTTAGGGTTCATCGCAAATCACAATTGCTGAGATCACACACATGGTGATGGTTTGTGTGTGAATTAATTTTAATAAAAGGATATTTGTTTGTTTGTTTTTTTGACAAAAACAAATTTGAAAAGGATATTTGTTTTGTTTTACAGAAACAAATTTGAAAAGGATATAATAACCAATTTAAACCAAATACAAAATTTAATTTGGATGGATAACCGACCAGATGAAAATGGTTTGGTTAATAACTATATACCAAAATCCGGATTTTTTAAAATGGATTTGGATCCGGTTATGGATTTGGGTCTTATAACCGGATATTTTGCACACCCCTAATTATACTCTCTTTTCTAATTTTTTTTATTGACTAAATTGATTTTTTTTCAAGTATATTTTATCAAATTTCTTTTTTTTTTTTTTGAAAAGGCAAAGAAAAAAAACTTGTTTGTTATGATACGATCGGCCTTTAATTTTTTTTTTTTTTGTGATTTTAATTTTTTGGAAAGAGGAATTGTGTGAAAAAAAAAAAAAGATTTTTTTTTTGGATTAAAATTAGGAAATAATATATTCTAGAAAAAATGTATAATAGGAAAATAAGTTGCAAAAATACACTTTATTAATTTGATTTTTTTTTCTCGGACGACAAATAAAAAGGAACAAAGGGAGTACTAAATTTTGTACATTTATTTCTATCTTTTTCTTATTTTTTACAACTTACACACAATTTAAAAAATCGATCCAAATTAAACCGCATAAAATTGAATCTAATTTTTATTATTTGCTATCCAAAACCGAATCAAATCACAAATAAACTTATTTTTAAATCGAATTAGTTTTTGTCTCAAAACCGATCCAAACTGAACCGCGATCACCAACTAATATCAAAAATTTTAGTAGGAATGTGGCTGGCGCGAGCCAAGTAGGAAGTTTGAAAAGCTGTCAGACACGTGTGTGGGGCGCCTCAGGCCAAATACTAGCTGGGCCCACTAACCCAAAACACGCCAAACTTAGTGTTATTAAACCAACCAAGCGTGCAAAACCAAATCTAAACTCAGCTTCAATTTTTCAACCCGGCTCGGTTCGGCTCACATGGCCCATTTCTATAAGTCTTTAATTCCTTTGATTTTCTTTCCAACATCCATTTATATCCCTCTCCATATCTCATTTCATGCTCTCATTCATCATTCATATCATTCAACTATCTTCATCTTATTTTCTTTTCTCTCTATTTTTATATTTGATTGCTTCTTCTAAAAATCACACTCACATTGTGTATGAAAGAACATATTTATTTAATTTTTAAACAATTAATTGTTGATGGGTTGCAAAGATTTGGCAAAAATGAAGTTAAGGAGAAGGAGGAGACAAGTGGTTGTAGAGAGGAAGATGAAAAAATTGCAAAGGATAATTCCGGGAGGCGACGGCTTGAAGGCGGACCGGCTATTTTTGAGGACGGCGGAGCATATCCTGCAGTTGAGGTTGCAACTTAATGCATTGGAGGCTCTTACCAAGATATTCAATGCCTGATTCTAGTACAGCACTATTATAAAGTTTGTATGATTATTTGTTATTATATTTTTAATTTTATATATATATAGTTCCTTACTAAATCCTTTTGTAATATTTTTGAAGTGTAAATTTTCTTCACTTTTTAGTATCTATATATATATTAAATTGGGGAGTTTTTGTTTAAATCCTATATATATATATATATATATATATATATATATATATATATATATATATATATATATATATATATATATTGGTTAAATTATATTTGTGTATTTGTTCCGTGAGGTTAACTTATTTTATTGGGATATCACATCATATTTTGAACACTAAACGCTCAAATTATTAACCTTAACTAATATGCATTATACATTTTCCAAAAAATAAAGCTACTTATGTTTCTTGTCATATGATCACATTTTAAATTGTAGATTTTATTCTTTTTATTTTATTTTAAAACTACGAGCTTTAATTTTGAACAATTCAATCTTCGTCCTAAAATATAAAGCAAAAATTATTTTTTCTTATTCCAAGTAATAAGAGAAAAACACAAATATTTATATTTTTCAAATTTTTTTGCATTTTTCGTGAAATTAAATGCAAACTAAGTTTAATTTACTCTTTCTTATTTTATTTTTCCATAATTATCAATAAAAAATATTTTTACATTTCCATAAAAAAAAATTTACATCTTTCCATGCAACTATTTTCAAGTAAAATACAAAAATATATTTCAAATTATTATATTTAAAATTTTTTAATTAGTGTATTTATTTATTTTCCTTATAATTTGAGACTAAAGGGGTTGAACCGTATGCAAATGCAATTCAAATTATGCTGTTTTAGGCTCACTAAAAGTTTTTGACCAAAAAGAAAAAAAGGCTCACTAAAAGTTCCAAATACTACACTCTTCATAGTAGTAGTGGTAGTATCTAGTTCATGATAATTGGGCTTAAAATCAAGTATTACATTAATACCTTGACAAAAAGAAAAATTTAACCACTACTACTAGCTGGTCAATTGAAAAAAGAATTTAATTTAAGATGGAGTTTATTAACCACAACGTCTTGATATTCTCATTAACATATTGTCTTTTAAATAAATGTGAACCTCATACTTCATAATTTTTATTTTCAAATTGTTTAACAGTTAGACTCACGCACTATAAATATGAAAAAATGAGAAATTGGAATTCAAATTTAAGCCCTTCAATAATATTTGAAATAGTTATTAATTGAGTTATCATTAGAGGACTCTCACTGTATTTCTAGGTAACTAGTGCTTCTAGACACCTAGTGCAATAGTTAAAGATATAAAAAATATAAATTTTCTATTGGAAATACAATTTTTTATATTTTAAAATATATTTTTTTCAGGCGAAGAACATTCATATATCAGGGGACGAAGCAAGTTTCAACCTCATCCTTGCCTATATTTCTTTAATACATTAATGAAAAAACAAAAAAAGAAACATAAAATGGGGGACATTAATTTAATAGAGTGAGTCCATACAAAAGCTAGGACAATGCAAATAGTTGAAACATATTCTATTTCGAGTTAATCCTAACAAACTAATTAGAAGTCTACATGACGCGAATGAATCGATTGTTAAACTGACCAATTCATGTACCAACAACCTCATGTGAAAAGACACAACGAGCAGCAAAGACTCTTTTGAGCCATGATGTAACCGACCGTCAACATGAAAACATAAACAAACAATCAACGATTAGAGGCCATTTCTAGTCAAATCTAAACCAAATTGAACCAGTCGACTGAAACAGAAACACAACGACAAGGATCTTAAAATTCAGTCGCCTTTAAATAAAGATCTAATCCATGTCGCGACAAACAACCACACAAACAACATAGAACTGGATCTATTTTGGTTGTGTTGGCAAATTTCACAAATCCGGTTTTGCGGTGGTTCCCATGTCCAACAGGGGTGTTTTTCATGTTTAGTTGTGTTGGTGTTTTTTGTGGGGTTTCTCGCGGTGGTTTCAATAATGGTGGTTCTCACAGTGTAATTTGTTCGTCGGATATGGTTTTGACGGTGGTCATTTTGTGATGGCTTTGGTAGTTATGGTGAGATTCTGTTGCAATGGGGTTGGCGCGTACGGTGGTGTGGTGTGGTGGTGGAGGGTGTGTTTATATAGGTGGTTGAAGGTATCAAGGTGGTGTGATGGTTGGAGATGCTTAGGCGATGTTGTGGTGGTGGGTGGTGGTTTGGGGTATGATGGTGTTGGGGCAATCAAGTGGATGTTTTCCGTGTTGGATGATCTGTGGTGGTGCCTCTGTCATTGTCGGATGACTTTGATTTAAGTTCATCTCAACTGCCTCTAGCTCGTGTTGAATCTTCGATTTATTTTTGTTTGAGGGCGTTTGAAGTGTAGGTTGTCTTCGAGTTGGACTTCTCTAACTAGTTTTGATTCTACCATTGTCCCATCAATCTTTTGTCTCACAGAAAAATCTAAATTCAATATTTGAAAAACAATTTTTAACTAAATTTTATCTCCTTTTACTTTAGTAGCCAATTCTGACATTAACTGATTCCAACCCCTTCTGATTGGAGTCCGGTAGACCAAACTCCGCTTACATCTTTTTCCTTGCATTTCCACGATGCATCATTACTTTAGTTAGTTCATTTCAACTCGTGTTTTTTACTTTATATTGATTTGTTTATTATCTTATGCTATTTCCTATGCCTTAATGCAACAACAAAAAATTCTCTGCAATTTTTTTTATCATGCATTTGTCTTGTAGTTGAATTTGATGAAATAAGATAAATAGTATTCAATTTTTTTTCTTTACTTTATTTACTTTTTTTATTTTAATTATTAATCAGGAAGCTAGTAGAACTTGGGTACCACAGAAGTGCAAATAAATGCAAAGAGACATTTGAAAATATTTATAAATATCACAAGAGAACAAAAGATGCTCTCGGTGGGAAATCTAATGGTAAAACTTATCAATTTTTTGATCAATTAGAAGCCCATGATCATTTTTCATACCCCCTCCCCCTTTCTCTACTCATCCTCAAAATCAACCACAAATTTCTGCACCAACAATGACACCGCCACAAGTTATTATATTATATAAACAACAATAATTACAATGTCAAAACAACGACTTCACTCTTGGTATCCCTAATGTAAGTGTTCCATCATTTCCCATGCCTCATAACAATATTGTAACCATCTAATCAATTATGAATATGAACCAAACAATCCCTTCCAATCCTTCAATGATTTTTCAACCATCAACAACAAACCCTGCTACCATCGACTCTCTTCCATCTTTTCCTAACATTTCATATCAAATTTCATGGCGATTTCATACTCGACCTCTTCTGATGACCCAATGGAAGAAGGATCGCGAAAGAGGAAGCGGAAATGGACAAACTTTTTTGAGAGACTAATGGAAGCTATTGAGAAACAAGAGGATTTGCATAAGAGGTTCTTGGAAGCTATTGAGAAACGTGAACATGGACGAATGGCTAGAGAAGAAGCTCGGAGAGAACAAGAGATCCAAAGAATCAATAGAGAGGGGGAAATTCTTGCACAAGAAAAATCTATATCTGCAGCAAAAGATGCTGCAATTATGTCTTTCTTGCAAAAAATTGTTGGTCAACAAAATCTACGAGAATCATTGAATAACATCAATATTGCACAACCACCGCCACAACAAACACAACAACAACCACAAAAACAACGAAGCGCGGCACCAACACCTACCACCACCAACACCAATATTAGTGGTACAAGTCCACCCACCATCGTCTTCTCAACTACCACATGTGACAAAATCGGCCCTACCAATGATCTCACAATAACAACAACCGGTGACAAATATGGAAATAGTAAAAGTTGATACTAATGGTGAGAATTTGATGGGAGTAAGTCCGTCGAGGTGGCAAAAAGTGGAAGTTCAAGCACTGATAAATCTGAGAATGAGCATGGATAATAAGTAGCAAGAGAATGTACCAAAAGACCCTTTATGGGATGAGATGTTTTCGGCAATGAAGAACCTTGGATACAATAGGAATGCAAAAAGATGCAAAGAGAAATGGGAGAACATAAACAAGTACTTCAAGAAAGTGAAGGAAAGTAATAAGAAGAGACCCGAATATTCAAAGACATGTCCTTATTTTCATCAGTTGGATGCTTTGTATAAGGAGAAAGGTAAGGGGGACAATTCTGGTGGTAGTGGTAGTTCAAGCCAAGTGGTGAAGGCATAACATGACAGCACCATTAATGGTTAAACCGGAGCAACAATGACCACCTCAACAGGAAGCAGGTCGATTGAATCAAAACCATGGAGAGAAAGAAGATGGTCTGGATGAAGATGATAAGGAAGGAGAGGACGAAAATGAAGAAGATATGGATGAAATGGTGGTGGTAGTAACTTTAATGTTGTGATTTCGTCTAAACTCACACCAATTAAATCTTTTGATGTGTGGAGAAAATTGAACGACAACCAATATCAAGCAAATAAGCAATAATAATAAAGGCGATAAAAAGAAGAATGAGAAACACACGCGATATTTGTTTACCTAGTTCGGTCCAATAATGACCTACTATGGAGGAGTGAGCAGCTCTTTCTTCCACTATAATCAAATAATCATCTTACGCAAAGTGATTCCAATTGAGTTACAAGAATTATCACCTAATTCTACCCAAGTATCAAATCTCTTCCCGTGATCAAGAGACTAAATTTAACCTAGTCTACCCAAGGTGAATACAATAACCCTTTGCTCAACCCTATGATTATACCGAGAGACATTGCTTAGCTTCCAGGCTACTAAAGAAGACATCAATCCGACTCATAAAGATGCCATTGGACACTAACTCTTGATCTCAAATCAAAAGTGATCGACCCATCAGAATCTAAAAAAATAACTTCTTGAGTCAAAAGTTGATGGGGCAACGGTAGAATGAGGGCATAGACGGATAAGTCTCAGCTCGAAGATCGCCTCCAAACAGTCAACACCACATGATAGAGATCAACTAGATACAAAGAAACCTGCAAATTTTAACAGATTTAGAAACTATCAGAGATTAAAAAAAAGAATCTTGTAAATCTCAACATATTTGAAAAATCAATCCCACACGGCAGCAACCACACACTAGTGGGCCCAGATCCAAACACCACCACATCTGCACCTCAGCACCTCACAACCACCTCATCACCTCCAACCATCACCCAATACAACACCAAACAACCACAATCACCATCAAAACGAAGACAATGATCCACCCACCACCACATCACCTTCTCAATCAACACCTCCAACCACCACCACCACCACACAATAACACAACCGAATCCAAACGCCATAACACAGCCATATATGCCGGCAACAGTGACCTAGAGTGATCACATCACCTCCTCAATAGGGATGGCAAAACGGGTCAAGCCCATCGGGTCGGTCCGTTTAACCGGCCATTTTTTGCGGGGTGGGTTGAGATTTTCAATCCGCAAAAAGAGCGGGGCCCGTCCCGCCTAACCCGCAAAAACACGGGACAACGACGGGGCGGGGCGGGTTGGCCCGTCGGGTCTAACCAATTTTTTATTTTAAAAAAAATCTTAGCCCATTATTAATGAGCTCTCTTTTTTTGACCCATATTATAAAATAAACTCAACTCAATTGACCTAATAAGGTTAATATATATATTGATGATGAGGATGATGGAAAGGAAGCTTCACCGTCAACATCGAAGCAGACATCAATCAATGATCTTGTTAATTTGGATTCAAGATTAATTATTGTTTATTGTTTATTTTTGTTGGTGTGGATTTAAACATTGAATCCAAGTTTTGTTTGTGTTGATGGACTACTAAACCTTAGCATTTTTGTGGATTTAAATGGAATCCAAGTTTCGTTTGTTTTGGATTTAAACTAAGCACTTCTTCAGGTTTTATTATAAGTACGGTTTGTTTGGTTTTATAATCATGGATGTTTTGAAGTTTGAATGACAATTTTATTTTTCTTATCGTCTTGTTAGTTTATATTTTGATTTACTCTAGTGGTTTTTTATTTTACTTTTTTTTTTTATAATTCTTTATGATATTTTTGGGAATTTATAAAAAAAATTAAAACTTTATTGACGGGGCACTCCCGCCATGAAACAGGGCGGTTTGAGTTTTTCAACCCACCATCACTAGTTAGCCCGCCCCGCTCCGCCCCTTTTTAGACGGGTTAATGGCGGGGCGGGACGGGGCGGGTTGGCCCGCTTTGCCATCCCTACTCCTCAACACCTCCGACCACCACTAGTACCACCAGACACAAATGAATTCAAACACCATAACACAAGCATATTCAAGCGCCATAACAGGGTCAAATTCGCTGCCATAATAAACCAACACGGAAGTCGTACCACTCCGGTAAAAAACAACCAAAAACACAAAGAAAAACTAATAAAAAAATGTTAACATGTATCCTTTTGACACATGTTAATAATGCAAATATATCAATATATTTTAGATAATAAATTATTTCAAAGACACAAATTTTTTCTTTTATGCAATCAAAAGCAGATATTAAGATATTTGAAATTAAAAATTTGTATTTAATAATACAAAACAATTTAATGTTAGAAAAACAATTTTTACCTAAATTTTAGCCCTTATGTCACAAAAAAAAAAAAAAAAAAACAAAAAACTAAATTTTAGCTCCCTTTCTCTAAAATTACCAAAATAATCGTTTAAGCTCCCACTGTTTCCATTTCGATCACTGTCCAATTCTCTGCATTTATATATTGCATTGCCAAACCCTAATCAAAGTGTAGTACTGTTAACTATATTCCCGACGATGTTTCATTCAGTATTCTCTCCAAACTACCTCTGAAATCTTTGAATCGATTTACTTGTGCCTGCTAATCATGGTCTCTTTTATTACAAAACCCTATTTTCTTGAAAATGTTCTGCAAACATTTCATATCCATGCATCAATCATTGTACAATGACGCATATGTTTTCCTAAATATTAAGGAAATACTTCCATTTCCTCAAGATGGTTCCAATTTGTATTTTCTTTCTGGTGACAAGTTTGAGAATAAGATCAAATTAAAATGGCCAGTTTATCTTCATCGGGATGAAATTTATACTAATATGTTGGATTCTGGTATTAATGATATTCTTTGTTTCTCTGATTTTGATGATCAATTTGTTTCATTATGGAATCCAATAACTAAGGAATTGGAAAGTGTTTCTCCTAGCCCTGCTCAGCTTCCACATTTTGGCCATAATAATCTGTTTCGTCTTCATGGATATGGTTATGACTATGTTAATGATGATTATAAGATTATTCGGTATGTTCATGTTACTCAATATAGACATAATGATGTTGATTGGACTTATATGCCATCGACGCCGCACCCTTTTTGGGAGATTTATAGTGTAAGAAGCGACTCATGGAAGAGACTTGATTTGGATATGCCTACGGGTATGGGTCGTAAGGTTTACTTGAATGGGTTGTGTCATTGGTGGGCGTATACGAATGTAGATGATGCATACATGGTTTCTTTTAACTTGAGCAATGAGGTGTTCTTTACTACACGATTGCCCTTGGATATGCAAGATAGCTATGCCAATGAGTGGGTGAAGAGAGAAAGTGAACCTGTTGAGCGGGCGGAGAGATTCTTGGACTTGGTGGTTTTAAATGGGTTTGTTGCTATGATCGCAAAGCATGTAAAGACAGCTTCTTTTCACATATATGTTTTGGGTGAACTTGGCATTAGGGAATCATGGACTAAAATCTTAATTATCCAACCCTTGCCTAGTGTGAAGCGTGTTGTTGGAGCAGGAAAGAAGGGTGATCTATACTTTATCAAAAATGACAATGAGCTAGCTTGTTTTGATTTGAGTACCCAAACAATTGAAGATATGTCTGTTAAAGCAAAACCTTTTTGTTGTCACTTTGCAGTTTATAAGAAAAACCTTCGTCCGATTTCTCGAATAAGGAATGTATTTCATTGAAGCTTTAACACAAGAAGTGTATGAGCATAGTTATTAGGATTTTGTCTCCAAGTTGAATGTTATGAAGTCATTTAAATACTCTTAATAGGTGCTTCTATTTCCCATATTATATTTACTCTTAAGTGTGTGAGAAAGAACCATTTGTCAATTTTGACATTTTTATTTCAATGCTCTTTTCGATTGCATATTGTTCTTCTTTTGATTCCAATTCTTTGTTGAATGGACTCCTTTTTCATAAAGAATAAAGGAGTTGCTTGTTTTTTGGAAACTTTTACTGAACTAATGAATAAAATATCTCTGTTTGAACATTGGTAGATTCTTCATCTGATACCAGTGCAACCATATTTGCCTTTTATCTTTATATTTAGTTATTTGAGTGCTTAGTCAATCAAAGCTTAAAAAAAAATTAGAGTTCATATTTTGTTTAGTGGTGTTTTGTTAAGATGTAGTGAGATTTTCAGTCCCCAACCCAAGTGAAGAATATAACACTTTTTTCCTATGGCCATACCATAGTATTGATATATTTCTTGGTTAAGCTTAACTATTGTACTACATGTGTGATCCTCATTTCTGAAATTCTATGTGTAAATGTAACAATGTTCATGTTAACATTCTGATGCAATGGTTGTTGTTTCAATACAAAATTTACTATTTTTGGTTTTCTTAACTAGTGTCCTAGGGGCACTAGTTAGCACGACCTTTTTCTAATGATATTATAACATTTTTCTAGTATTTGATATGTTATCAAAATTGTGTTAGTGTTGTTTGATTTTTGAAGCTAAGGCTAAGTATTGTGTTTTGAAGATAGTGAGGAATTGTAGCTATGCAAAGCTTGAGTCTCCATCCTTGTTAACAATACATAATTGTTGCTGTCCCTAAAAGACAGGTTGCTAAATTTGGATAATTAAAAAGGCTTAAAATCCTTATCTTGATCAAATCATAGTTCTTGGCTTAGAGTTGAGTTAGGTCTGGTTAGGGAAGTGTCGACTATCAACTGTCTAGATTGAATTGAAGGACTTGTATTTGATGAAGTTTGTTTGTGTGTTTGTATCGCATGATCATTGTGAAAACTGCTTAGCATGACCTTTAAAGCTCTAAATGCACAAACTATTTATGCTAACATGACTCTTCCTCTTATTCTCTTATGCTAATTAAATAAGTTCTGACCTATCTCTCAGGTCTATGCCTGATTGTATGGTTTCAAAGTTTTGTTCAGAAACACACGATTATCCTTGTTTTCCTATATTCTCTTCTACAAATGTGAATCTCATATATCCTAAGGATGACACTGGATTAATTCTAACATCCTCTCATCCATTTTCATCATCAAAGAACATTATAGCTTCAATTAAAACGAACAATCTTATTAAGAAGAGACTAAATATTTTTTGTGAAATAGAAGAAGATACTAAAGGGAGAACAACAAAACTAGGGGTGGCAAAACGGGCCTGACCCGCCGAGTCGGCCTGTTTACCGTCAATTTTGGCAGGATGAGTCTAAATTTGAAGCTCAATCCCTCTAATTGGCTCGCCCGCCGAACTCGCTTGAAAAGTGGGGCAGGCCGACGCGTAAGTTACATGAAAATATAAAATTTGTATTTAATAAAAAAAAAAGATCGTCCAACCCAATAAAATACAACACATATTTAAATCACTTCTAAAAAAACACCTATTTAAATTAAATTTAGGTTTTTTTCTATTCATTCATACAACCGATGCCAAAATTTAGGATTACTTGTTGTCGCTTTACTCTCTAATTTCATATTGCTCGTGCTTACTCTTTCTTGTCTCTTTATACTTGTGCTTCTTTTTCACCGAATTTCTAATATAAGTTACTTTTTTTAATTCTATTACTTGAACCAACATCACATACAGTGGTTCACATTTTTCCCCTGATTCATTACCTTAAACACATAACTAAATTCTTCCTTGATGAGTAGAGTGACTGCACGCTACATGTTTATAAGTATATTTAAAATGACTCATAGTATATAATTAATGGACCTATGTTAGAGATATACCTACAGAAGATACCTTTTCAAAAGGAGATTATATATAATATAGTTAAGCTAACTAGTGTGGTGTTATAACTTATAAGATCATAAGATAAACAATATTTTTATACCGTGTTGATTTGATGTTGTGTTGGTGTTTGATTTGTTTCATAAGCTACTTTTTTTTTTATCATAAATTTGTATGTTTCCATTTTTTAAAATAATATTAGCATTTTTTTGGAACAAAGTGTCAAAATAAAAATAAAAAACAAAACTTTGTGTTTGATGAGTCACCCCGCCAACTCGCTTGTCTGCCAGCAAACGGGGTGGGTTCTGATTAGACTTGGCTATCTAAATTAGCTCGGCTTGTCTTGTCCCACTTTTAGGCGGATTTAAGTGGACTGAGCCTAAACATGGCGTGTTTGTCCGCTTTGCCACCCCTAAACAGAAGGAGAGTGGATTCTCTCCATTCACTTTATCCTACGGTGGATTTATTGCCAACTAAAAAATTCATAAAAATTGGTAAAGAGAATTTTAATGGCATATCACTTCACTTCTCCCCCTCGAGTGTAATTTAGACTTGAAGGGATCCACTCTCAAACAGAAGAAACATTATTAGAACGAAGAAAATAAGAAATATAGTTGGTTAATAATAAGAGCCCCTTAGTTGATGAAAACAAACAAAAAGAGACATTTTGATTATTATAGCGGGGTTTTTTCAATTCAACCGAAACTTCGGAATCAGATTCCTGGATGCCCCACCCCACCTGTGGAAATCTCGGGCACTCACTCAAGTCAACTCAAGTTAGCCGCATAGAAGTATCGGTTTATCCAGCCGTATCAGAGTATAAGTTAGTCGTATCAGACACAATATTTTTTCTTTAAAAAATAGTATATATTAATTACCGGATACTTCTTTAATACGCATTGAAACGTATCAGGAATTGATGTATCAATATCGGATACATATCGGACATGATTCGTCGCCATTTTTGCAATATCGAAATTTCACAAACAAATTATTCAGAAAAATCTAAATTCAATCTTTAAAAACCAATTTTTAACTTACTAACCTAACGAAAGTGTACTTTACGCAGAAATGAGTTCAACTTGTAGAGACAAATCCATGGCTCCCAATAATGACGACAAGGTTAGTACTGTTAACTATATTCCCGACGATGTTTCCTTCGCTATTCTCTCCAAACTATCTTTGAAATCTTTGAATCGATTTTCTTGTGCCTGCAAATCATGGTCTCTTTTATTACAAAACCCTAATTTCCTAAAAATGTTTTGCAAACATTTCATATCCATGCATCAATCATTGTACAACGACACACATGTTTTTCTAAATATTAAGGAAATACTTCCATTTCCTCAAGATGGTTCCAATTTGTACCTTCTTTCTGGTGACAAGTTTGAGAATAAGATCAGATTAAATTGGCCAGTTTCAGTTCCTCAAGATGAGATTTATACTAATATGTTGGATTCTGGTGTTAATGATATTCTTTGTTTGTCTGATCTTGATGATGAATTTGTTTCATTATGGAATCCAATAACTAAGGAATTGGAAACTGTTTCTCCTAGCCCTGCTCAGCTTCCACGTTTTGGCCATAGTAATGTGTTTCATCTTCATGGATATGGTTATGACCATGTTAACGATGATTATAAGATTATTCGGTATGTTCATGTTTATCAATATGGACATAATGACTTTGATTGGACTTATATGCCATTAACGCCACGCCCTTTTTGGGAGATTTATAGTGTAAGACGTAACTCGTGGAGGAGACTTAATTTGGATATGCCTACAAGTATAGGTCGTAAGGTTTACTTGAATGGGTTGTGTCATTGGTGGGCGTATACGGATTTAGATGATGATGCATACATGGTTTCTTTTAACTTGAGCAATGGGGTGTTCTTTACTACACGTTTACCCTTGGATATGCAAGATAGCTATCCCGATGAGTGGGTGAAGAGAGAAACTGATTATGCTGAGCGAGCGGAGAGATACTTTGACTTGGTGGTTTTAAATGGGTTTGTTGCTATGATCGCAAAGCATGTAAAGACAGCTTCTTTTCACATATATGTTTTGAGTGAACTTGGTGTTGGGGAATCATGGACTAAACTCTTAATTATCGGACCCTTGCCTAGTGTGGAGCGTCCTGTTGGAGTAGGAAAGAAGGGTGATTTATATTTTATCAAAAATGACAATGAGCTAGCCTGTTTTGATTTGAGTACCCAAACAATTGAAGATATGGCTATTAAAGGGCAACCTTTTTGTTGTCACTTTGCAGTTTATAAGCAAAGTCTTCATCCGATTTCTCTAAGGAATCTATTTCAACTTTGAAGCTTTAACACAAGAAGTGTATGAGCATAGTTATTAGGATTTTGTCTCCAAGTTGAATGTTATGAAGTCATTTAAATACTCTTAATAGGTGCTTCTATTTCCCATATTATATTTACTCTTTAAGTGTATGAGAAAGAACCATTTGTCAAATTTTCCATTTTTATTTTAATGCTCTTTTCTATTGCATATTGTTCTTCTTTTGATTCCAATTATAAGCATGCTACTTTGTCTTTGTTGAATGGACTCCTTTTTTATAAAGAATAAAGGAATTGCTTGTATTTTGGAAACTTTTACTGAACTAATGAATAAAATATCTCTGTTTGAACATCGGTAGATTCTTCATCTGATATTAGTGCAACCATATTTGCCTTTTATCTTTATATTTAGGAGTGCTTAGTCAATCAAAGCTTAAAAAAATTTGGAGTTCATTTTTCGTTCTCTAATGATATAACTGCATGATTTTAAGGGTAATGGTACACATATGTCATGTCTTCGCATTCATTCGTCTAACTAATGTTCCTTTATACATGGCTGTATATGAATGTTGTTTAGTGGTGTTTTGTTAAGATGTAGTGAGATTTTCAGTCCACAACCCAAGTGGATAATATAACACTTTTTTCCTGTGGCCGTAGTATTGGCATATTTGTTGGTTAAGTTTAACTGTTCTGCTACATGTTAACTAATAATATTAGATGCTTTCTGTGGATCCTCATTTCTGAAATTCTATCCTGTAACTGTAACAATGTTTATGTTAACATTCTAATGCAATGGGTGTTTCCTTAACTAGTGTCCCAAGGGCACCAGTTAGCATGACCCTTTTTCTAATGATATTATAACATTTTTCTAGGATTTGATTTGCTATCAAAATTGTGTTAGTGTTGTTTGATTTTGAAGCTAAGGCTAAGTATTGTGTTTTGAAGATAAAACCCCTTCTTGGATCCTAGGAGCAAGAATTTACAGTCTTTTAGAACAACCCTTTGATCCCGGCCCCTGACTTTCGTTTTTTTTAATATCACAATTTAATCTTACTACCCAAATCGATCCTATTGGCATAGGGAAAACGACGGCGGGATCTCGGTGCCGTGTGGAGTGGCAGCTGTTGAAATAATATTGCTCTTGCTGCTGGTTTATGATTTTGAGAAGGAAGTCAAAATGGAAAGGTAGAGTCTCCATTCTTGTTAGCAACACATAATTGTTGCTGTCCCTAAAAGACAGGTTGCTAAAGTTGGATAATTAAAAATGCTTAAAATCCTTATCTTGATCAAATCATATTTCTTATTGGCTTAGAGTTGAGTTAGGTTAGGGAAGTGTCAACTGTCAAGATCGAATTGAAGGACTTGTATTTGATGAAGTTTGTTCGAGTGATTGTATCGCATGATCATTGTTAAAGCTGCATAGCATGACCCTTAAAGCTCAAAATGCACAAAGTAATTATGCTAACATGACTCTTCCTCTTATTCTGTTATGCTAATTAAACAAGTTCTGACTGATCTCTCAGGTCTATGTTTGATTCTATGGTTTCAAAGTGTTGTTCAGAAACACGCGATTATGATTATCCTTGTTTTCCTATATTCTCTTCTACAAATATGAATCTCATATATCCTAGTTAAATAGCTTATAATGCCTTCATTTTTTACATAATAGGGCCTTATTGTTTTTGCTAAGTTATTCTTCAAGTTCTTTTGTTTAATGTGCCTGTTATGACAGCTTCTATACAAGGTAAAAAGATGACTATGACAGATGGTTCACAAGTCTGTCCATCCTTCAGAATTCCGAATTTCGAATTCCATACTTTTGTTTATTGACAAAACAATTGGGTGGCTTTGAGACTTGTCAAATTGAGTAGCAAATTCCAACATGAGAGTGGTGAAATTTCTATGCAAACTCTTTGGTGTCACAAATCTAGTATAAGGTTTCTCATTTAGTACCTAACAGCCTCTAAAGCATGTTACAGTAGCCTTTGAAAGGGGTTTGCAACCCAAATATTTTATCAATTTCTCCCTTCGGTTGCATCTTATATATAAGCCAATTTTCAACGTACTCCCATTTTTTATCAATTTTTTATCAGTAGCCTTTAGATCAGATGTATATTTTTTCTAACTTATTTTTCTATTCAAATAAAAAATGAAGTTAAACAATATTTTTCCATCCAAAAATAAGCTTTTCAAAAGTTAAGTGTAGTATCTAAATGTGGTAAATTCTAATATATATTATCTGCACAAGTTCTCCATCGTAGATTAGTAATTAAAAATATTTCAAATTCCAATAATGCTTTGATGTTTGAAAATATAAATTTACGGTGATCCTCATATTTACAATTGAGATAATTACTTAGTGTAATTGATACCGGTTCGATTAAGTCAGCAAAAAATAAAGATAAAATTCACATATTGAATTGACATCAATCATGTCTTTATTTTCTAATTATTTTAACATGCGGATGTGTAAAAATCTCATTGATTTGTCCCACTTCCATTCCTTCACTTTTCCATTGCATAATCCAACAATGGTTTGAATTTGAAATATTTTTCAAATTTTGCAAGGCGCGTCGAAAGGAACGCAGGTGCGAAACAAAAATGGAAATACATAAGACACATGAGAAGGGAGGGGTTGCAAAAAGAAAAGTCCTAATGTCGACTAAGTGTACCAACACTTCAACTTTAAATTGGGCTTCAATAAAGACCAAAGAAAAGCCCATAATTCATTGCGTTTTGACTATATTTTTTTTGCCCCCTTAATTTTCTCGTGCGCCCTCTAAAATTACCAATGCCCTACTTAACTTGCAAACACGGTTCTCTTTTTAACATGCGAATATGTAAAAATCTCATTGTTCGTAACGTGGTTCTCTTCTATGTCACAACCGTACTGATGGCCAATCAAAATTGATCACTTTACAAGACCATTGACTATTACCAAAGACCATAAAAAATTAAGCACCGATCAATTCATATAATAGGTTGCGAAGAATGTTCTACCATTTTTTAAAATTTTTACAACGTCCACTATTTATATATAGCAGAATGAATAAAAATAGAAACCCAAGACGCACAAGAAGCATATGGGGCACAAAAAGAAAGTTTCTTGTGTTGTACAAGGATAAAGGGGTCAATATCCAAAAACCAACAATACAATACCTTGGATTTTGTCAGTGACTCCGTTCTCCGTTCCTCTTTTACCCGTAACACACAAACAACTAACCAGGTATAGCTGTCACAAGAATCATAATTTCCAACAATTAAGGTTAATCATCTTCAACCTTAAGTCAACTATAGTTTTCCTCTTTCTTTTAAGATTGCAAGAATTCAATTGCTATTGATTGTTTTTCACAATGTATGATTTGGGTTAAATCTCAAAATAAACAAAGATTACATCTTTGTTTAAACCAAACATCATTACTTAAACAAATGTATTGGGTTCATACTCAAATCTACAATATAAGTTCCCTTTGTTGTTGTTGTGATTACAAGAAACAATTAGAATGAAAACTTCAGTTATTTTCATCATAGTAATTTTAGCTATTGTGTTTTTCATTTCTGGTGTCCTCCAACTGTTTGTTAAATTTCTCATAAGAAAAAGGTCATCTTTATCAATTTCTCAATCCAATAACAATCCTCAAAATCAAATGTCTGAACCTGATCCTTACCAAAGACAGTTACAACAACTCTTCAATCTTCATGATTCAGGTTTAGATCAAACTTTCATTGATGCTTTACCAGTTTTCCTTTATAAAGAGATAATAGGTTTGAAAGAACCTTTTGATTGTGCTGTTTGTCTTTGTCAATTCACAGAACAAGACATGTTGAGATTGTTGCCTCTTTGTAATCATGCTTTTCACATTGATTGCATTGATACATGGCTTTTGTCTAATTCAACTTGTCCTCTTTGTAGAGGGAGTCTTTATGAACATGGGTTTGGCTTTGAAAATCCTGTTTATGATTTTGAGAGTTTAAGGGAAGAAGAAGAAGAAGATAGGGTTTTTGACAGTGTTGTTGTTGGTGAGGCTAATTCTGTTAACAAACATGCAGAGAATCATATAATGAGTGGCAAAAGAGTTTTTTCTGTTAGGCTTGGAAAATTTAGAAGCTCAAATAATGGAGATGGAGGTGGGGGTGTGGAAAGAAATGAAGGAGAGAGTAGTACTAGTACAAATATTATTGATGATGTTAGGAGATGTTATTCAATGGGTTCTTACCAATATGTTGTTGCTGATTCAGATTTGGTAGTGGCTTTGTGCCCTAATAGAGGTGAGGGAGGTAGCAATAATAATGCTAGTATGAGAAAATTGAAAGGTGATGGTGGGGATGTTGAAGGAAAGAAAATCAATGTTGCTAGGAAAGGTGAAAGCTTTTCTATTTCAAAGATATGGTTATGGTCTAGGAAAGATAAGGTATCAAGTTCATCACAATCTCATTTGGTTAATTCTAATGTCACTTCAACTTTGCCATGGATGAATAGAGAGCTCAAGGAAGCAACTTAGCATTTTAGATAACTTCAAATTTTCAATGAGGTCTTTCTATGAACTCTTTTTTTTTCCTTCATAGTATTATGATTTTACTCTTTTGTCGGTTATACTTGTAAATTATGTCATATACATTTAATTAAGTTATATCCTTTGAATGAGAATTGTTTTGAGTGTTTGTATGGAAAGTATATTCCTTTTCTACAAAATCCAATTTCTGTACTGTAGTGTAATATTTACCCTTGTAATGTTTTATTGGATAGACAAATGTTTATATTAGTTATGTTAGTATTTTCTCTTTTATTTGAGTTTGAATCTCAATACTTTGCTCAAATCTGATGAGCAATCCAATCCTCAATTTACCCTTGTAATTTCCTATAAAGATTGTCAAAATCAAGCATATGTTTTGCTCTTATGTTGCTCTTGGAAATTATAGCTGGAAGAGTTTATGAGGAAAATATGAGAGAGAGAGAGAGAGAGAGAGAGAGAGAGAGAGAGAGAGAGAGAGAGAGAGATTAATAATTAGCAGAAACATCAACTAGACCATATGATTTCAAACATTTATGAAGGTGGACCCTTGATGCCACTATGATGTAATGTTATATTTGTGTCACAAAAGTGGCATTTTTTTAGCAATTACTTGCAATGAAATGGGAGATTAAAGTGAAGTCAAAATTGGGAGTTGCTTTTTGGATGCTTTAGTTTTCTCTAGAGGCTTACTTTAATTAAACCTATGAGTTAAAAAGAAACAAAAAATGGATTCCAAACCTTCTCTTTCTTTCTGTTTAAGCTTTCCCTTTTAGTTTGAGTTTAGCATTTGATTACCAATATAACAAGATGAGTGAAAATTTGGGTTAATATTTTTTTCTCATAAGGACAGGACTTGAGAGTTAAGACTCTAGACATGATAACAGTTTTCCTGTAAGTGCTCCCAATCTGATTATTGCACATTTGGTCATTTGAAATGTGGGTTTCTTTGCATGAATAAACTACATATCTTTTCCATTGAGTTGGTACTATTATGCAAGTTGCACCAATTGACACACGATGTCTTTAGTTTGACTTGTTTTTTAAAAAGTTCGAACCAAAGATCTCCCACATAAGAGCACTTTTGCACACATTATCTGACCGAAAATCAAATGATTCAACTGGTTGAACTATGAATTAATATTGTTTATGATTCGATTATTTGAACGGTTCGATCATGATTTTGTTTTAATTCAACCTAATAAGGCAGTTGAACTATGGTTTAGAGGTCCTAATGTAGTGTGGTGATGCTAAATTAGGCCCCTGGCTGGAACCCTATAAAAAGCAAAAGAACATAAATAGCTTCTAGTTTTAAGACAAAAGCACATCCTATATTGTTTTATACCATTTTGGTCAACTCTTTACACCAAGTAAAGGCGAAAAAACAAGTGGGGTCTAGGAGATGAAAATTTGGAAGGTTCTCCATCACATCATTATTTGACCTATAATGGCAATGGGCCACATCAAGTAGGTAGTCACCGATGGAAAATGCAGCACTAGAGTTGAAGAGAGTGAAAATTAATGTTTGAAATTGTGACCATCGATCAATATATAGTTTTTGAATTTTAAGAATCGAAACATACATACTTGTACTCTATAATTGTAACACATGAATCAGAATTATTTATCCATCAACATGTGATTTTTTATGTGTATCTCACTTTAAAAAAAAAGGCAAACAATTGTTCACCTTATGAGTTTCTTCTGTCATTGTATTATTTTTTCCTTTTCTTTTTTTTACAATTTTTATCTCATTGTTAGCAAGTAAAAGTAACGCCAATTTTAGAAAAATAAAACCGAAAAATATTATCACAAAATAAACAGGACCTTACAAACTACTTCATTCCATCTTAATTATAAGCAAAAAATAATAACTTCACACTTATTAAAAAAAGTTTTTTTATCTAAAAAAATGGATATTTTCAAAAGTATCCTTCATAGAAACTTGTTTCATTGTAAATAAAAGAGTAATTAGAAAATAAACCCTATATTAATCGAGACGTACTTTAGGAATAACTATTAAATTAAATAGAATAAAAGTTGTTAGAATTGCTTCTATTTGAGACTAAGAAGAAAAAAAACACTTTTTTTCTTATATTGAAAGTCGGAGAGATTATTTTGACTCTAGTTCTAAAAATTTGATGACCAATAAATATTTTCATATCAGATTTGAAGATCAATTTATCTTAGTAGAGAATGAACCAATAACAAAAATTAGGCTAAATTATGCTTGCAATTCTTTGAGTTCATCTTTATTTAGGATTGATCCTTTAAATTATTACTTCATCCGTTCCTTATTATAAGCACCCTTGCAAAGATTTTATTTGTTCATAAATATAAGCCCCTTTTCAATTTTCTAGACACATTTATTATTACTTTTCCAAACATAACCCCACTTTGCATTGAAATACGTAAAGTCAACTACAAATATATCTTTTCACCAAAAACAATTTAGTAATTATAATACCTAAAAAATATACTTTAATTACACTATCAACTTTTCTTAATAAGCGTGGAATTTCTCTTGGAGGGCTTATATATAGGGACGGAGGGAGTATTTTTTAAAATTGGTCTTTTATGTTTCATTTCGATTGCATTATTAATTTGTAAGTTGTGTTGCACTGTTGTCCTATATGTAATATTTTGTGACCATGTGAACCGCAACTTGTTTCACAAAGAAGCCGGGATACGTGACATGATATCGATATGATACGATATTGATATGGTGATATGTGAAAATTTTCAAAATTCTCGATACAATACAGCCACAATATGTTATTTAAAAATTAAATATATAAATGTACAATATATAACCATAACTAAAATGGATAATGATAATAAATTAACATTTAAATTACTCAAAATGAGCAAACAAGTGACCATTGTATATTAAGTTAATTAGTACCAAAAAAAGATATAATTAGTACTATCACAAAAAAAACATCATCAGTATTACACAAAATACATAGTTGGTTATCCATAAAGAATATCATACTCAAACATTCACTACTCAAGAAGAAACACAGATTAATTCCTCTCATTTGTTTCCAGCATTAAAGAACATTAATTCTCCGATACTTCTTCGATACGCGTATCGAAGAAGTATCCAACATATATCAGTAATTTTTTTTTAAAAAAATAATGTTAATTTCTTGATACTTTCCGATACGAGTATCAAAAAATATCAAACGCGTATCAGTATCAGATATGTATCGAACACGATACTTCACCATTTTTGAAGTATCGGGACTTTAGAGAGCAACATTCAAGTGCTCATTCATCATGTCTCACACTAGGGATAAAATACTCATTGTTTTGGGTTTGCAAATTCAAAATATTGATCCTTAATGAAGACATTATTGCAAATTGCAAAAAAATAGATACTTAATTTGATTCTAGAATTTTTGAATTTGGGAATTTATATTTAAAGGAGAAGAAGTGAAGGGAGAAAGTAAAAAAAAAAATAGCATATCTATGATTTATCCCATGTTAAAATATCACATGTTATCTTTTTTAACAAAACATGTTAAAAATGTTAACAATACAAATATAATGCAACATAAATGATCATATGAAAAGAAAAAAAAAACAATAATGTAAAGGAACAATCCAAAAAGAAAATATTTTGCCTAAAATCTACACATCATTAAAAGAAAATATTTATTTGTTTAGTATGAAGTGGTTGGCTTTGGTTGTATCTGAATTTCATATAGAGAAGGTACCGACAGCTCAACTCAAGACAGAGACTAAACAATTTTGTTTTCATTTCTTAAAAGTAATTACGAGAGTGACTCAACCAATTTGTAACTATAAGCCAACTTCACTGATCACTTTCAACTCAATAATCAACACAATAAAAAAATAATAACATTGGCAAAGTTTGAGGTAGGTGTGAGGTTGGACGAATAAAGCAAAGAGTAGTTGAGTTGTTTAGCCTTCAATGACAGAAGAAAATGGTGAAGTTTTATGTGTTTCATTGAATGTAGGAAAGTTTCAGCATCCACACAGGCTCGTGGTGGTTTATCTTAATAAGTTAATATTTTTATAGAAAAGAGTTAAAGTTTATTAATTAAATGAGGTAAAGAAACACCTCTTACATCATCTAGAAGAATCAAACTAAGTAGAGGACAAAGGGGCATCTAAGGAGTCCTCTCCCTCTAGATAGGACAAGTGACCCTTATTGCTGAAGTGTAAAAACGATTTCTTCAAAGAGAGGTTAGAGAATGACATTCTTGATGGAGCCTAAATTGATCCTGTCAATATAATTTTAGAATTCATCTTAAAAGGAATTCATTAGACACCGATGATACGGACCAATTTAATGACAATACAAAGAGCTAAAAAAATTCGACCAAGTTGTGTTACTCTATCCAATTTGTTGTAGAATCTCTTAACGCAATAGAGACTTTCACAAGTCCGTGCTACCATGGTTGTTAGTAAAAGAACCATCCACGTTAAACTCAAAACAACCGTGAAGAGGAGGCCTCCAAGAAGTGTCAATAATTTAGGAGTTTAGGAAAACAACCATGTTGGCTTGGGTCTTGGAGTTTGCTCCTCTCAAGATCTCAGGTTCGATTTTTCCTGGTGTCAATTTCGATGGGCTAGTCCATACAGAGTAAAAAAAAAATATGGCTTTAAACGGGACCTTCGCAAGTGGACGGTGGGATTGGTCCCCTCGGATTAGTCGGTCCTTAGGCCGGATACCGAGTTTTCAAAACAAAAAAAAAAAAGATTTAGGAGAAGCACGATCTTCGAATTAAAATTTGAATAACAAATTTAACTTGGTTTCAGATTTTGAAGGGTTCTATTTCCTGCATAATTGAATTTGAAAAGAAACTTTGTGGACTGATAAGGAAGGACCCGAAGTAGGAACCCAAGAATCCTGTTAGAACTTAGCATCGTGTCTGTCTCTAATCACCAAAGTGATATTGTTTTTAACGTCCTCAACAACCAATTACAATAGCTCTACATAGATTCGACAAGCTAGACTTATGCGTAAAGGAAGAAATGTTGAGCATACCACAACCATAATTAGCGTTCATGATTCTAACTCGAAGCTTTATGAGTCAATGATCATAAAACAAGATAACTTCATCATGTAAGCCTTGTTTAGAAGCTTCAAATTCCTGAATCTTAACGCTCCATCTTCCTTGGGACAACAAAATTCATTCCAAGAAAACAGAAACAATGAAATCCCCAAATGAATTTGATGTGGATCCCCAAAAGAAAACTCAACATATTTTCTCAGCTTCCAGGAAAACAGAAACAATGGTAAAAGAGAACTTGATGACATAACCTGGAATATGATGCAAACAATAGTTTTTACCTCATTTTGTTCAAGAGGAAAGAAAATAAATAGAAATTTTCTGGTGAAGCATAGGAGCTCCAAGATAGACTCTCAATATCAACACCAAGGGATAGGTTAAGAGAAAGATCTTGATGATCTGGAATATTCTTTGCAAAAATGACTTGAGACTTCTGGTAGATTGACTCTCTGCCCCTAAACCTCACAAAATTCTAGGAGAATATATGTAATACAATTGACCTGAGAGGAGGAAGCTTCAAAAGGATCAAATCATCAACAAAGCACATATGAAGACATGTTGGGACTATCCCCTACCGAAACAATAGGGAATCCAATTGCCAAAATGTATAACATCCTTGACCAAGTCTCTCCAAACAAAGCACAAAAAGGTGAGAAGATACTGGATCACTTTGCCTTAAACACCTAGAAGAACTACAGGCCTCGATCATTATTCCATCACAATTGGCCTTTAATGAATTTGTAGACAAACACTTGTAGTAGGTTGATAGAGGAACAAGAGCTCCCTATATTTATAATTCACTTGGGATTTATATGCAAAATTTATGGCAAAATATTATATCAACTTCACTGTGGCATCAGATTTTACAGAACGAAAAATGTTGCCACTCATGGGTTTTAAAGATAAATCAGAGATTTTGTAAGGGAAATATTTTCTTTCAATGTAACAGCCAAAAATAAAGCAAGAAGCATAACAGAGAAAGAGAGAGAATCAAATTAGAATTACCTGATATAATTTTGGGATTAAATCTTGAGGGAAAAATGTTACATAAAATAAATATTATATAACAGTTGTGAAACTCTAAAATCCATATGAGACATCAAACTACTTTCAACACTGTGACCTAAAACAGCCAAACCGGGAACTACAAATAGGAAAAAAAATAAGCACCTAAAATGTTCTCAACATGACACTATACTTGGTGCCTCGAAAGGCAAAATTTGATTTCTGACATTTTCATACAGGAATATTTTGTACTAATGTACATAAAATATGTAAGGAAGAATGAGAAACATCGGAAAGTAAAATGTGAAGCCACCAAACAGACCTCAACTTTGATCAAGAGAGTGGTTCCAGTTGCTTGAACCATACTGGTCCCTCATTTGAAAGAATGAAACACGAAAACAGCACAAGTAATATGAAATGTGTAAAAAACATGGGGCTTTGTGCATCACCAGAATGACCACTGGCATTGACCATTTCAACTCATAAATCACGAGGAAAATTAGTGATTTGTCCTTCTTCTAGTTTATCCTCACCATTTATCTTGTATGTTATCCTTATACGCATGACAAGAGATTTCTGTAAAAGAATAGTCGCTTGCTGTCAGCCTGACAAGTCTGCTTGAAGAAGACTTGACTATAAAATCATAAGGAACATGGTGGAGCACACATATTTCATAAACAAGGAAAATTTACCTTTCCATGCTGGCTGTTGGTAACTTTTAAATTTTGCTTGATTGACCCCTTTCCGTTAGGAGAGAGAGTATTGCCACTAGCTGGATCTAAGAGCAACTGAAGAAACTGAAAATTAAAAATACCAACATACATAAGAAATGGAATATTAATAAAACAAGAAAAACTGCCCATGATTTTCAAAATGTACATATGTAGCACCCAAGCGCCAACAAGTAAATACAATAATACAAAGGAAATCATTCAGTTAGTGACTGGTAGAGACACTTGTGTATCTAGAACTCTTTTCTTTAAGAGAAGTAACAGCCCTGAGCTGTGGTTTAATGGTTACTTTGTGTTGTGAACATTATATAAGATATATCAAACAAAGGAATGGGAAGATACTTTCGATAGCAATTGGAAACCATGGAACTTAAGGTAATAAATATCAATGATAATATTGTAAGCATTTGATCAGTTGTATATTAAATTCTTCTATGGTGATGATCTCAACAGTACATGTGTAGAAAGCAGTAGCACAACAGCATACAGACAGGCATACCTTTGGAACTGCTGCCTGGAAAACAAAATCTGTATATGCATTAGAGGACAAATTCATAAAAGTAGCTTGGATATTTGTTGTTTGTGGGCTTCCTGGCTGTTTTGAAAGGTTGAATGTCAACCTCAAGGAGCTACTCTCAAATGCAGTTATGGACGGATAAACCAGTCCATTGTTTTCTATTCAAGACAAGAAAAATGGATAATTAGCAATTAGACTTAATATCAATCAATGTTTCTTTTGCATTTGCTACATAAATTTTACCACTTGCTGGTGGGCCAGAGGCAAAACCATCCAATAAATCTGTCATAGAAGCTGCTCCAGCATTTGAAGATGCTCGTGAAGAAAGTGAAACTGATGAGAGATCATCCAGTGATGAAATTGGTTCCCTTTTACTTGTACTGGGGGATAATATATCAATCATAGATGAGTTGCTTTGTGCAGGAAGTGATTCAATAGGCGCGGAAGGCGATCCAATCGACAAAAGATCCAAAAGAACATCTGTGCTGTTTTTTGAAGTATGAATAGCACCTAAATAGCATACATTATAATAAAGTTAGATCGAACTGTCAATAAACTCCCACCTTCAGAAAAAACATAAAGATGCACGCGTCTTTATGTTGCTGTCTTAATTTTTCTATTAGTGAAAAAGAACTGTTGCACTCTTCAAGTTGCACTTCATAAATAACTTCTAATCTCAATGTGACCAACCCCATAAAACAAAGTAAATTTCATTGAAATATTTCTTAAACCGACAGAAGAAACCTATATCTTCTACAACCATTAGTTCCTTTGATTTTTGTAAATAAGTGGCAGTGCTATGTGTTTGATGTTCTTTAGTGGCAGTGCTTCATTTTTGGATAACATTTGGGATAGTTTTGTTTTCCAAATTTTCCTTTTCTATGGTGATCTGCCTATGGTCTCTATAGAGATGTTTCTTTAATAGACATGCAAAGAGATTGGCATGCCCTTTTACGTGATTAAATCATTTAGGTTCTAGGTGTTATATTTTGTAATTTACTTAGGAGGATGTCTTGTCCTCTTTCTTTGTATTCTTCTGTTCCTCCTACCTACATAAATTTTCTTTTTGCACCCTTGAAAAAAATTGTCAATTCTATATTGATTTAGCCATTGACCAAGCCGTTCAAAATATAATTAGAGCTACGTATTTGTGGAATAAAGTCATAAACTACAATGGCAATTCTTAAGAGAAAAAATATTTACTAATACATGCATTATTATATTCTATAAGATAAACCGCAAACACTAACCAGGCTGTTGTGACACAACTGACGGATCAGCACCAAGAAGATCATGAAGAAGATCACCACCAGAAGAGCTTGGTGCAGGAGTATCATCTGCATTTAGATCAAGCAGATCTAGAAGAGGAGCCACAGATTTGACTGCTCCATTTGGAAGATTAACTGAAGGTCCTGTTGGAGTTGAAACTGCGTCTGGCAAAGACCCAGCCCTCCTAGCATTGAAAGTCGCCTCGTCCAAAACTGGCATTCTTTCTACAAGTGTGGAACTGCACGTCGATAAAAAATGCTGATTTTGGGATTCCTCTTAAAAGATGACGGTAGAAATTCAAAGTTCTCGACATATTATAGTAAGCGATTTGATTAGCCTCACCTAATATTTTGATGCTTTGCAATAATGGAATTGAACTCTATAGCTCTTTGCTGCAACTCTAACACTAGGTTCCCTTTGTACTGAATGATTATTTCTCTGATTCTCCTATACATAAGAGAGATTAAAATTTAAATGTCAAATGTACAAATACAAGAGGATATGAGATTATTATAAGTACCCACCCACATATTTGATTTATAAAAGAAGTGAAGAACATGGATGAAAAAAACCATTATTTGTTATAGAGATGAAAACACATGCATGAGATCAATCAGGTTATGTTTCAAACAATCTTAAGCCTGACCATCTGGGCTTATACTTGAATATTACATTCCTAAAAAGCAAATCCAGTAAAGATGAAATATATTCATTTGAAGGTATAATCTATAGGTAAGCACAAACATTTGAAATCATATCGTACTCTGTACAAGAAGGAAACCGTGAAGAGAGCTTCAATAAGGCAACCAAAGCCATTTCTTTTGTGGTAAGATCTGATGCATGGCGTTTTAAAGCATGCTCTACAACATCCACAGCATCTGATTCAGTCACCTGCTCATATGAAATAGATGAAGAATAAAAAACAATTATAGAAGACGAAAAACAAAAATGTAATGAAAGATTATTGATTTGTATATTTTCCTATGTGCCAGTATATGGAAATGGAAACAGACTACGACAGGCATCAATAGTCCAACCATTGTTAAGGTGACCTAATAACCTACATCTCTTTTATAAAGGAAGGGAAACACGCAGAAGGAATTTGGCATTGTCACATTACTCCTACAAAATCAAACTATGCAACGAGTACTGCTAGAACATTTTATTTTTTTTATATTTTATAAACTATCAGAACTCTATCATCATCATCATTGATTTATGTCATGAATATTCAACAAAATATTAAGTTTGGGGTAGCACCTATTGTGAAAAAATAGCAAAATCTTAGGTGGACCTGTATGAGCCTTGGTAAGAGTTAAATTAGGTAGTTTGAATTGCTTGAGAGAAACTACTCTCAGCCTATTGTTATTTATAAATAAGTGAATACATTTAACTTTTGATATAATCCCTTAACTATAGGGATGAATAAACTAACAAGCCTAATCTTATAGAGAGATTATCTAAACAGAATATAACTTAAATCTGTGCATATCTCAACACTCCCCCTCAAGCTGGTGCATATATATCATATGCATCAAGCTTGTTACATATATAAGATATCCTTGGACCCCTAAGGGATTTGGTAAAGATATCAGCCAGCTGATCATTAGAGTTCACAAAGGAAGTAACTATCTGACCGGAAAGAATCTTCTCACGGATGAAGTGGCAATCAATCTCTATATGCTTCGTACGTTCGTGGAAGACTGGATTGGATGCAATATGTAAAGCTGCCTGATTATCACAAATTAGACTCATCGATTCAGACTTGCAAAACTTTAACTCATCAAGAAGTTGTTTCAACCAAATTAGTTCACATGTAGTGAGAGCCATAGCTCGATATTCAGCCTCTGCACTAGATCTAGCAACAACACTTTGCTTTTTGCTTTTCCAAGAAATAAGATTCCCTCCAATAAGAACACAATAACCAGATGTTGAGCGTCGATCACTAGGACATCCAGCCCAATCCGCATCTGTATATGCAGTAACATTAGTGTGACCTCTGTACTCATAAACTATTCCTCTTCCCGGTGATCCCTTTATATATCTCAAGATTCGAACCACTGCATCCCAATGACTATCACAAGGAGAATTAAGAAACTGACTTACAACGCTAACGGCAAAGGATATGTCAGGTCTAGTCACGGTAAGGTAGTTCAACTTTCCAACTAATCTTCGATATCTACCTGGGTCTGAAAATGACTCCCCCTGACCTGGCATAAGTTTGGTATTTGGATCCATAGGCGTGTCAATGGGTTTGCAATCTAACATCCCAGTCTCCTCTAAAATGTCAAGAGCATATTTCCTCTGACAGATGGCAATACCAGATTTTGATTGAGCCACTTCAATTCCAAGAAAATATTTTAGTCGACCCAAATCCTTGGTTTGAAAGTGTTGGAGCAAATGTTGTTTGAGATCTTGAATACCTCTTTGATCATCTCCTGTAATAACAATGTCATCCACATATACCACAAGATAAATACATCGATTAGTAGATGTGTGTTTATAAAACACTGAATGGTCAGCTTCACTGCGAAGCATGCCAAAATCTTGAAGAACTGAACTGAATCTACCAAACCACGCTCTTGGACTCTGCTTGAGGCCGTACAAGGCTTTTTGCAACCTACAAACAAAGCTACGAGACTCCCCCTGAGCAATGAACCCGGGTGGTTGCTCCATATAGACTTCCTCGGCTAAGTCACCATGTAAGAATGCATTTTTGATGTCCAGCTGATAAAGAGGCCAACTACGCATAGCTGCCATAGATAATAAAACACGAACTGACGCCATCTTTGCAACTGGAGAAAAAGTGTCACCATAATCCAAGCCAAAAATCTGAGTATAGCCTTTAGCTACAAGGCGAGCTTTCAAGCGATCAATCTGACCATTAGGTCCTACCTTGATTGCAAATACCCATCTACATCCCACAATAGATTTCCCTGGTAGGGAAGGCACAAGACTCCATGTCTGGTTAGATTCCAAAGCTGTCATCTCATCTATCATTGCCTGTCGCCATCCTGGATGTGTAAGTGCTTCCTGTACAGTTTTAGGGATAGATACAGAAGAAATGGCAGATACAAATGCACAATGGGATGGGGATAGGCGATGATAACTCAAGAAATTATAAATGGGATGAGGGTTTCTAGTAGAACGATTACCTATTCGACCAGCTATTGGCATGTCTTCATTCTGGTTACGTTGGACCGAAGCAGGAGAAGGGATTGGAACAGGAGATGAATCATTAGTCTCTTCAATGACAGCTTCCTCTATTGGAGCAGGACGGGGACGACGCTGATAAGTAAGCAGAGGGGGGGATATCAATGGAGTGGAAGGCTCTATATTTGATATAGGTAACTCCGGTGATGTATTTGTTATGGGTAGCTCAGTATTAAAGGGAATAGACAGGGGGATTGGTAAGACATCAGAGACAGACTCTTTTGTTACCGAGGTAGTGAAGAACAGAGTATCTTCAAAAAAGGTAACATCAGCTGATACATAGAAACGGTGAGTTGAAGGAGAGTAACAACGATATCCTTTATGAACTCGAGAGTAACCAAGGAAGACACATTTGACAGCACGAGGTTTTAATTTATCAAGACCTGGTGTAAGATCATGAACAAAACAAGTAGAACCAAAGACACGAGGAGAAACTTTAAAGAGAGGTTCGTCGGGAAATACGATAGAATGAGGTACTTTGTTGTTTAAAGATGAAGAAGGCATTCTATTAATCAAATAACCAGCAATAAGGACAGCATCACCCCAAAATTTTGTTGGTGCATTGGCATGTATCAATAAAGTACGTGCAGTTTCAATAATATGACGATTTTTTCTTTCTGCAATACCATTTTGTTGAGGGGTATGGGGGCAAGTGGATTGGTGAACCATACCATGTGATGTCATAAAATTATTAAAAGATGCAGAAAAATATTCTTTTGCATTATCACTACGTAAGACACGAATAGAATGACCAAACTGGGTACGAATTTCATTGCAAAATTTTTGAAAAATAGTAAATAACTCTGAACGTTCTTTCATTAAGAAAATCCAAGTACATCTAGAAAAATCATCAATAAAAGTAACAAAGTACTTAAAACCTAAGATAGAACTGACACGACTCGGACCCCACACATCTGTATGAATAAGATCAAAAGGGGAGTTTGTAGCTTGTTGAGAAAAATTGCTTGGGAATGTAGCTCGAACATGTTTTCCAAGCTGACAAGACTCGCACTCTAGAGACTTCAACTTAGAAAGAGAAGGGATCATTATCTTCAATTTATTTAAATTTGGATGGCCTAGACGACGATGAATGAGATTTGGTGACTCAGTAGTATTGCAAACAATAGAGGATGAAGGCTGAAAGTAGTAAAGACCATGTGATTCATAACCTGTCCCAATCGTCTGTCCCGTACTCCGATCCTGTATACAAAAAGAATCGGTGTTAAAAGTTATGGAACAATCAAAAGTACGAGTGAGTTTACTAACAGATACTAAATTTAGAGATCCAGGTACGAAAAGAACAGAGTTAAGAGACAATGAAGGTAGTGGGGTGGCTTGACCAATGCCTGTGACCTTGGCTGTAGAACCATCAGCTAGAGTAATATGACGAGAAACTTTTGGAGAGGACAATTCAAATAAAACGGAGGGATTACCAGCTATATGATCAGAAGCACCGGAATCCAAGATCCAGGATCCAACAGGTGATGAATGAGAGAGACAAGCTGTAGAATTACCAGTGCGGGCAGTCGTTGCAGAAGTTTGACGGGTTGTCTTGAATTTAAGGTACTCCAAATATTCTGCATCTGACAATATATTTTGATTAGGACTGTTGTCCTCTACTTTGTTTTCAGAAGCTGATGGTTGTGAATAAGTGGCATTTGCTGACTTTTTATGGAAACCATATAATTCAAAGCAATCATCCCGATAATGTCCGTTACGTTTACAATATGAACACGAACGACCATTCCCGGTTCCATGACTACCTCTTCCATTACCACGGCCACTATGTCCACCACGAGTACCACGACCACGACCATTACCATTACCACGACCAGCTACAAAAGCAGAGGATTCTGAAACTAGTTGTGGTCCAACTTCAGACACAACCTCTGGATCTGAATGAGGGACACGTAACAAACGATTAACAAGCTCTTCTGTTGTGGGAACACTAGGATTCGTCAAAATTTGGTTTCTCACAGAATCGAAATCCTTGTGAAGGCCATGAAGAAGGAAAACTGTGCACATGTTATCAATTTTGTTGACTGTCTTTATATGATCATCACCCGTCAAAAGTAATTTGATTTCTTCTATGGCAGATTGTGCTTTATTCAGGTACGATGGAAGATCTTGATCTGTCATCTGAAGAGTAAACAAGTTATGAACCACATCATAGAGACGTTGGACATCATTTGAATAGATGTCTCGAGCTTTCTTCCAAATATCAAAACACGTTTTGTAGGGACGAAAATAAATCATCAGCTTTGAATCAATAGATTGCCACAAAAGACCGACTAACTGAGCATCTGCTTTCTTCCATTCTTCACGTTCTGCTGTAGTAATATTATCGGACCTTTTAGTCAAATGATCAGACAGACCTTGACCAAAAAACCACATCTCAACAGCCGCTTGCCAAGTCATATAATTTTTACCGGTAAGTTTCTCCGACGTGATAGTTGCACTGCCGGAGAACACAAAGGAGAACGGAGACCTTGTAGATGATGATGCCATTGGAAACCAGAAAACCGAAAAACAGCGAACAATTTAAAGATGATGAACAGTGCACGTGAACAGTGCCGCACAGTGGCGGCTAGGGTTTTGCGGTAGCGAGACCCCCAAAATCGGGAGCTCTTGATACCAAGTTAAATTAGGTAGTTTGAATTGCTTGAGAGAAACTACTCTCAGCCTATTGTTATTTATAAATAAGTGAATACATTTAACTTTTGATATAATCCCTTAACTATAGGGATGAATAAACTAACAAGCCTAATCTTATAGAGAGATTATCTAAACAGAATATAACTTAAATCTGTGCATATCTCAACAGTAAGAAAGGTAAATCAGATGGAGGATAGCCCTGTAGTTAACTAGAGGAGCTAAGAAAAAGTATATGTCAAAGTCAACTAAGAAAATATTATATTTAAATGGTCTATCATTAGACATGGTTTACAATAGGACATTAAGATGTTTGATCCTTGAGCGGACTTCACCTATATAGAAAAGGCTTTTGTTGTTATTTAAAAAACAGTTAGAGATATTTTGTGTTTAGCTTACAGTACCAATATGAATATAAACTTATTAGACTATTACTTGAGATCAAGTGAGTCTTATCATTTTCATGGAACCTGAGCACAGTAGAAACATCATGAATAAAATGTCAAGAATCCATTCACTTACTGTTATCGGATCTTCTATGTCAAGCATTTCAACATTATTGATTAATAAGTCGCCATACTCTCCAAGACACCACATTGCAACACGAACAAAAGTTTCCTGATGGAAATATTCATCAATGTTATGGCATAAATGACAGCAGAAGAAATCAACAGTATTGATATATTTTGTTAAAGTGCACCTCTTCTGTTGATGTCTGAAATGCCTTGTATAATGCTCTTACGGTATATCCATGAAGGTTGGAAGCGTTGCTTATGACAACAATTAAGGCATGCCATACTTCATCTTTTAGGAAATTTCCGGCCTATCACCATAACATAGAGATCAATAATTGCACTTAATTTCTAAATTAATAGAAAGGCTCAATGAGGACACTACAAGCATCGAATTAGTGATACAATATACAATACAACGCTAAATTTATCTAGTGATGACTTGTGACCACTACATAGAAGCAGCAGTGCAGCTTGGTACTTATATAGAGATAGAGACATAAAAACATGACTTGAAATAAAATGTTATACATGAGCTGTCGGAAAAATGTAATAAGCTTCCATGGCAATCAATTTTCATGGGATGTAGCATGTCATCTGTAGAGATGAGAAATAATTAACTATTTATCATACACGGAAACACATCACTAATTAATACGCAAAAACTAGCAAGGATCAGGTTTTTCATCTTGGGGATTTTAGTTCACTACAAAAGCTTGTTACTTAGATTCATACCTTGGACAGAACCTTAACCATCTGATCAATATACCAGATCTTCTCATGGGAAAACCTGAAGTGCAAATAATTGAATGTTAATTAACCAAAACATATTGTAGCGTCAACTGATGACAAAGCCTCTTTAGTTTGTAATTTTAATTTTTAAACTGATAAAGGGGAACATACACATGCAAAATGGGCCAAATCACTTCTATTTTATTTACCAGAGAAAAGAAACGGGGTGAATAAAGCACAAAAATATCTAGAATGCATAAATTCCGGGATCCAATACAGACAAGATATTTCGTATTGTTAACACAAAAATAAATGAAAAAAAAAAAAAAAAAAAAAAAAACAGTTCCTAAAGTTTCTAAGAATTAACCATCAACAAATGTGAAAACTTTTAAACAAACTAATCCATCTTGTATTAATAGAAAGTCCAGACTAGCCAAAGAAATATTTTAATACAGAAAAAAAAAAAATCGCATTTTAATTCTATTTCTATTATTAAACAGTCAACTCTAGCTTGGTTTCCCCCGCCACCAAAAAACATGAAAAGGAATACAAATGTCACACGTGCTATGAAAAAGGAATGTTATTGAGATTTGAGAACCTCCTAAACTCACTTTGAAACTATTGAGCAAATTTTGGTAGTAAGGTCCTCCCTGAAATCTTGATCACTGACTTCAAGATAATCTACTAGCTCTTTTGTTAACGGCTTCACATTGGTTTCATTCACCAAAATATAAACAAGTTCAAGGGCTCTTTTCCGAATTGAAGCATCAGCATCCTAAACAAGAAGTCAAGTCACTATTTTCTCAAGGTGCAAAAGAAAACTCAGCTTCATCATCAAATAATGAAACAAAAAAGATCAAAGATTGCTGAAGTAATACTTTTACACATTCCAGAATTGTTGCACGATGTCTCTGCACTGCCTGAGCATCAGCACTGACGGCCTTCATCAGCATGTTCAATGCCACATATCTGAAGGGAGAAGTTGGAAATTTCAATTCACTTCAATAATGAAGACAAAGTACAGCAATGACAAAGCAAAACATTAAAATTTAAAAAGATAACTAAAAAGGATCAGTTGTGTATGGGTCATGGCGAACACAATATAATATAGGAACTAATCTGTCTGGCTTTAAAAAGTACTAATTATAAAAGACATAAGACATTGCAAGGGTTTCACTAACCTAAGTCAACCTAGAGTGGACGATTACCATGCCATATAGCCCAGAAGAGAAAGTATTGATATACAAGCTTCAAGATTACCAAAGTAATTCAATATGTATAAATCGTCAGAGAAGGAAAAAGTGGTTTCAAATGATTCATTTTATAGGTTTGGACCCAAAATTAGAAGTCCTTGTGCCCGGATATAAAGAGAGAACTGTTGTTAAGGGTATAAGTAGCTTCTGCATCTCCATTAAGAAGTGTTTTGTGTTTGTAAAGTAATAAGTTTTTTTGACAGACGACTCTTAAAAAATTGAATTTAGACAATATTTATTTATTCCTTAGTCCTGCCTTTACCCAAATGATTTCCTTTTTAGTAATCTCACAACTTATATATACCTCTGCTTGTAAACAGCAAGAAGCAAAAGTGAAATCACTTGGACATTTCTCAAGGCAAGCTCAAGCTAAATGTGAATTGCTTCTGACAAACATGATTTTCACAAAAAAAACATTATATAATACAAACTTCAAAATAGAGCCAAGCACACTTCACGCCTGTATCAGATCATTAATTAACCTTCAGACCTGCTATTTGTCATAATCATGCATAAACCATTGTCATATTTTCCAATTCCCAACAATTCTTCCTCGTTTTTATTCCTTTATTTTCAAAATATATTTAACCAATGAAAAGCAAAATCGGTAAGGTAACATTTCACTCAATCAAATGATCAACTGTTCAGTCTCCTATGGATTGTCTCGGGAAGCCTTCAATCATTGTAAATATGCAATTTTCAAAAAGAACAAATGCTTATGAATCTTTGTCAAAAAAAAATGCTTATGAATCTTGATGTTACATAAACATCACATATCCGTAATGATTTTAACTTAATTTACTTTTATTTACCTCATTCACCTACAGTTCCGTTTCTGGGCTTCGGCTTTTAGAAGTTTCATTTTTTCTTACTGGACTCTCACTCAATGACATTAATATATTCTATACAGCATCTCAGTAATTTAATTTAACTGATTTATAAATAATCCAGATGTTTTATTTCCTGAAAATTACCTGATATTGTTATCCCGATTTGACAAAAATCTTCCTAGGATATTGATTGCAAGTACACGTAATCCACCATTATCTTCAATGCTCATTATTGTTTGAACACACTCATACAAAATGGCATTCCCAGCAACTTTGTTTGACTCGGTTTTTGAAGCCACCTAAAATATTGAAGAATTTAACAATGACCGAATTATGGATGCATAACTACAAATATTTAATTGGTCTAGGCCCAAACATTTGAGCATGCATTGATTCCAGGAGGCCCTATATTCCTTCCCACTTGTAACCCTCCCTGATATAAATAATTGAATAGTAGAATACAAACCTCAACTATTAGAGTAGTATAATGAATGTACTAAAACAAATCCCCTTAATCCCACTGTTATTGGGTGAACAATAGAAGATGATCAATACTAGGAAATGATGAACAAAACAGAAGAGAAATAAAGAAAACCGAATAAGAAGCATCTTGGGGTTGCAACCTCCCTACGAATTGAATCACTTCCTCCCCCTTCTTGCCTTAGCCTTCCGCATAATAAATTCTCTAATCTTCTCTCATCTTAATTTTGTTATAGCAATAAGCCCTATTCCCAGTCACTCAAACATTCTGTTATATCAAATTAATGATAATTCTATTCTTGCTTATTGCTGTTCCGGTTCTCCTCCTTTCTCAAGTGCTTCTTCTTCCTATTGTATACTTGGGTAACCGTCAGTAGTCTAACACAATCCTTTTACATGACACCTTCATCCACTTGTCTTGGCATGCAATTGAAGGAATATGCTTACGCCAAATTGCAAACAAGCGGAGAATAAAATCCAAAAGGTGTGTAGCATTTCCAACAAATAAGGTCATTAAGAAAAAATGCATAAGTGACAAATAATTCAGCCATCACAGGAGGAGAAATAACAATGAAAAATAATAAAATTGCCATTGTGCACTGACCTGGGCAAGTATATCGTTCATAGAGTCGCTAGCATCTGCATCACCTTCTCCCAATACCCGCAACAGTCTTAGCAATTTGATATGGAGAAAAGGGTCTGTAATGCCAGCAATATCATACTCTGGTGAATAAGGACTGTTTGCTAGATCCTTTAGAGTTCTCACCAAACCTTCTGTGCATTTCTACAATAATTTTTCAGTTTTTTATTACAACTAAAGCTGACAACAGTCAAATCCACTTCCAGATATGTTTTATATGCCTTTACACAAGAACATACTCTGTTCGGTTCCTTTTTACTTGTCTCTTTTCTAGAAAAAAAAATGTTCCTATTTATTTGTATTTTTCAAAGTTCAGTGCAACATAAAATATTGTTTAGTAATCTTTAAATTGAGTTTTGGGCCTAACTCAACCCTACAAAACCGGCTTATAAGGTAATGATTGCCTCTACTTTATAATCACATATTCAGGCCTTCTCGCAAGCGATGTGGGTAAGCAAAAAAAAAGGAAAGGAGGGAGTAATATTTATATGAAGTAGACTTGCTTGCAAAGACTGACAAGTGGTGCCATGATATAGAAAATTGCAAGCTAGTCATTTGAAACGAGACTTTACAAACATCATAATGTTAACTAAAACATGGTTAAGTTTAGTAATAGCAACAAGACTGCATGTGGTTTTAGATATTGCAGCAAATAATGATTTTATCATGCAGAGTCTATTGTAGATAAGATTACGTCAGTTCATACCACAAGTACATGCTACAAAATACACTACGTCAGAGACAATAATTAAAAGAAAAGTGGGAAAGTACCTTTCTAATATGTTCAAGAGCTTCTGAGCTGATTTTACATAGCTCTGTACAAAGCTGAACCCCAGTGATCAAAACTCCATGATGCTTCTCCCTCAGTAAGGCAGTAGCAGGATTTACAAAATTTTCTGCCAAGTCTGGGACTTTCTTTATGATTCTTAGAGAGCATAATGCTGCCTATATAAAAGTGAGTATAGTCAAAATACTAAAATGAAAATCTATAAATTTGGCATATTGTAGGCTGGAGGAAAGTTGTACAAGGAGTCAAGGACAACAAATATGTCTCAGAATTTTATTTCTTTACTGGTAGAAGATGACGATCAATACAATAAAAGATCTTTTGTATCCACAAAGTAAAACCCATCAAATAAATGAAGAAACAGGAACAAATAATAAGCCATTATCTTGCAGAATAAAGGCAGAGAAAGTTCAAAACTATCTACTTTGAAGCCATAAAATAAAAAGCATTCATAGCCTGTTTTCCTCTCCTGAGTATTTGTTGATGTATAACTCCAAATATCCAATATATATGCACCCAGTACAAAATGCTCCTAAAGTCACAAAACAATCTTATTAAAGGACGTGAAATATAAGGAAAAGTCACCTTTTTCCGAATATTTGGATCCCTGAATTGCAACAACCTCTCAACCTCTGGTGCAAGATCACGAGCCATTTCTGCTGAACAAATGTTCCCTAAAGCACAAAGAGCAAGCGCCACTATATACTGATTTGTATGATTAAGATCTCTGAGATTTAATTAAGGTTTCTATAATCCACCTTTGATATTGCTCTCTAGAATATTTGTAAAATAGAATATAAAAAATGAGGAATAAAAGAAGTGAAATATTGACTTGAAACTGGATACTGTTTCAAAGAATTGGTGACCAACATTAGAACTTCTTGTCTTTCATCAACAAGCAACATAAGGCCAAGGTAACCTATTCTCTTCTCAGGAAATCCAGGAGATGATATCAACTTGAGGCATTCCATTTGACCAAAATGTGTGGGGTAGCCAAGCATGTGGATGAACATTAGTTTGGACATATTCCGATGCCTATAGTGTTGATCATTTTCATCAATTGAAGCACGAATGGCAGCACATTCTTTTCTTACAACACCACGTTCCTCTGCTGCAGTTTTGCAAGCACGTATGGCCCGAATCATGTCCCTAAAAGAGGGGATATGACCAAGATGGTTAAAAGATACTAATAAAAATTAAACTATTTTGCACAAACTATACAACAAACATCAATCATTTTTACTGAGAATCTCGTTCTCAGAAAAAAATAAAACAGCAAATCAGTACAAGAAGGCTTCCGAATCTCTATATACCATCAAGGATAAGCCAGTGAAACAAATCATGAGCGGAATACCATAAGGAAGACAATGATGACAAAACCCTATCCTAAAAACTTTGTAGAGCCATAGTTTATTGGTTATTAGTTTCTAACTACAAAGAGCCCAAGATAGCATATCGGTACAGCACAAGGCCTTAAAACTTATTCCCCGCCAAAACCCTGCAAAGCTGGTAAGAAACAAACTGCACCAAATTGCTGCCCCGTATTTCTAGTTATTCTTAAATCTTCACCATTGTTATTCTTGTTTCATAAAACTGACATATGCATACAGTTATCAGAAAATATTCTGAGCAATGAGTATTAACTCTAGTGACATGACATCTGATTCACATTCATCAGATTAGTTGTGATACATTAAAGGCAGCAAAATAAAATCTTATTCGTTAAGAATACATGTAAATGCAAAAAGTTTGGTCACACGTAATCTCTTTGCAACAAGAAACATGTGGCATTTTTACTTAGTCACAGTTGCACTTATTCTAAAAACATAGTGCCCCGTTTGCTTTGTGAAAACATTTTCTATTTTCATTTTCTAAAATTTGTGTTAATTTTACTCACTAACAAAAAGATAATAAACCCTTGAAGTCAACAATCATGTGCATTTTTTTAAAACAATGAAAATGCCAGAAACATGTCTTCATTATTTTCACAAATGCATCATCCCGAGCTAGTATTCCATATTCTCTCCATCACAATTGCTCTCTTCAAGAGTTATATATCTTGTTATTAGCAAGTTAAAATGAACACATCATAGAAAATAAAAATCAAAAACATTTTCACGCGCCTAAACTCTTGCAACTAAGTAAAAATGCCACATGTTGCAACTACTTTCAAGTAATAGTAACTGTTGTTAAATAACAGTGGCACTCACTATAGTGTTATAACAACAACATAGCAGAATTTGAACAAAAAGCTATTGCATTATTTAGTACAAAGTGTTGTCAAATGGTAACTATAGCGACACTATAACACTGCAGTTATTTTCGCGATCTGCCATTAACAACATTAGTAATAATCATACAGGATCTGGCAATTGACAAATGTAATCAATAGAAACTCAATTATGTAATAATAATAATGACACAAATTAGCTTAATTAACAAATTAAGAGATTCTGATTGAGGAACGAAAATGAAACAAACCTGAGACGCGTTTCTGAAGAGAAAGGATTCATGGTTGGAAGTTGAATTGGATGAAATTGGATTGAAGATGAGTGAGATCGGAATCGGTCACGATGAAGGAGATTTGGATCTGAGTGCGGTGTTTATTTTCTCTTTCTTTTTGCTGTTTGTTCAACTTGCATTCATTGATTGTTATGCAATGAGAACGTTTTTTGGATTGTTTCTGTTTTTGTATGAATGAATGAATTATTCTAAAGTGAAATGAAAGAGAAAAAGAAAAATTGTGTGTAATTACAAAGAAAGAAAGTGCTTCAAAAAACTTTCTTTGTCACTATTGTCCTACCATTCATTAATATTGTATCCCCCACACAGCCAAAGGCTACACTTCTCTCCTAACAAATCCAACTCATTTGTCAAAAAATAAAGTGTTGACATGGATTCCATAAAATTGGAAACTTTCCTTTCTTACAAATCAAGTTTATTATTTCATAAAAAAAAATGAAGTTTATTTTTTACCAACATAGTGTGACATAAGCGGTAGATGTTTGGACTCCTTAATCATTTTGTCTTGGGTTTGATCATTGACCGGTGCGTATGGAAAAATATTTGTTGTAAGAGGTCAACCCCTTAAATGATCTCAGTTATCCTGAAAAAATTAGTCTCTACAGTTACACACGGAGAATACTTTTAATTTAAAAAAAAAGTTTATTATTATTATTATTTTATTAAACTTTTGATCCCAAAAAGAGAGAAAGTCTCAAAGTAGACACAATATTTGGTCACAGTATCAGGTCATATACATATAACATAAAAGGTAGAAAGACAAAATAATAAAATGTGACAATTTAAATATTACTTCTCAAGAGAAGAGAACCTTTATAGTTTAAGGTAATGTCTGATCAATAATTATTTTCATTAAGAATAACATTTGGGTTTTCTAAACGATTCATATACTAAAGAGAACTCGTTATTATCTTTCTTTTGATTGGTAATTTATTTACTTGTTATTTAATTATTAATAAAGGTGGTAAAACCGTTGAATATATCGGTATAATCTTTTGTTTTAATTAACTTATTTTTTAGCATATGAAAACTAATTTATGCAAATAAATAAGTTTTTATGTTAGTTTATATGTTTTCGCAAACGAAAATTGTATTTTTATAAGCTGTTTTTTCATAAACTACTTTGACAAGTTTATAAACAATACATAAAAATTTATCTCTTTGCATATATTGTTTTGAATAAGCTCAAAAATCAAGTAATCCAAACAGACCCTGAAAAATGAAGAAGGGTGAGTTGACATGTTGGATTACATTTAATTGTAGCTTAAGTCAATCTACCACTATTTTTCATATCTTTTTATTCACAAGTTATTCTTGTTAGAACTCGAACCCGCACCTAAGAAGTGAAATTCACACGAAAATGACCATTGAACTAGTTAATTTCTTTGTTCCTATATATGAAATTGTTTTTAATTTTATAATATGAATTGTTGGCACCGTCAACAACTCAAGATTCACCATTGCAATTATCTCGAGAAATATGAAGAAAAGTAGAATCTTCAAAGTATTAGAGAACTTCATACAAATTAAGTTAGGAAATTGATAGATTCCATTAATTAATTGATAAGAAAAGTGTTACAAAAGCGTATTTATACTACAAGAGTTCAGTTATCAGTTGTATTTTAGTTGTAACAAGAGTTCAGTTATCAGTTGAAACTGACCAATCGGTAATTAGTTTAGTGGTAATTGGTGTTGGACTTGATAGAGAGGACTACGGTTCGATCCCTCGTAACTTCGATCAGGAGGGGGCTAAAACCACTTGATGGCAGAACTGGCGCCTGAACCAGATTAAACGATCTAATAAACCGAATACTAGTGGTGAAAAAAATTTAATGAAACTGAAAAAATAGAAAAGTCAGTAACTAAACATTGACCTTCTACTTTGAGCCCCCAACACACGTAGCAACCGCATCACACCAACTTGTTGTTTTTCCCTCACCAAGTGATAATCAATATTAAGATGCATTGTTCGTTTATGAAACACAAGGTTTGCAGCAATATGTAAGGCGCTTTGGTTATCACGGTAAATAGTTGAAAGTTTCAGAGGATTTTGCAACAAGTCACACAATAAAAAAGAAATCAACTGTAGTTCGCGAGTAACACAAGTAAGCACTCGATATTCTGTTTCTACAAAAGAGCATGAGACTGTTTGTTATGTCTTGAACTTCCAAGACACAAGCGAATGACCAATGAAGAAACAATAACCATAATATGCATCACTGAAACCCAAAACTTGCAAATCAGAAGATCTAGGGAAAGAAAATACTTCGCCTAGGTGACTGTTTGAGGTACCTTAGAACACGTAGAGCTGCCTTATGATGTGTCTATGTAGAAGAAGCCATAAACTAACTGAGTTGTTGAGTGGCAAAACCAATATCGGATCAGGTAAATAGAGTGACCTTCCAATCAGTTGTCTGCAACATCGGTGAAAGCATAACCAATGTCTTGATGCGGTCTAATAGTAGGGTCAATTGTAGTAGATACAGGTTTACAACTTATCAAGCCATTCTGCCATGTTTTTCAAGAAGTTCGAGATATTTGTGTTGGCATAAAGATATTCCTTTTGGGGAATGTGCTACTTCCAAGCCAAGGAAGAACTTGAATCGTCCAAGATCTTTAATGCGAAAAGCTTGATCAAGAATTGTTTTCATAGCATCAAAGGTTGAAAGAGATGTTTCTGCACTATATCATACTAATAAAAAGATAAATAAGTATTAATATATATATATATATACGGTTTGGTTCGATTTAAAAAACAAAATAAAAAAAAAATCCAAAAAAGAAAAATAAATCCAAAAAAGTAATTCATCAAAAAAAGAAAAATTAATTCAAAATTTGATCCGATCCATTAATTTTTACAAAAACAAATTCAAACACATCTAAAAATATTTAATTTTTTTACAAGCTTCAATTATTTTACATCAGTTTATAGTTTTTATTTAAATTTGAATAGTCCTGCGAGTCAATAATGCATTGAAAATTAAAGTATAAAGTTTTTCGAATAAAAAATAGAAAAGTTAGTAGCACCATGACATGACCTAACAAATACTCCTATGAGAAAGCAATTTGTTTCATAAACATTGCTCACTCTTTGCATCAAAGTGAGAAAGAACTGAACTGAACCATGTCTTCTCCTTCCACCTTCTTCACACTCCATCTTTTCCTCATCATTTTCACCCTCTTCTCTCTCCATGGTAACTAACTCTATTTTTATTTCATTTTCATCTCATAATTTTTCATTTTTAATTTCATTTTTTCAGTTCAACCAAAACGCGTTATTTCCGAAGACGGTTACACCATCACCACCATACTAGACGGTCATAAGCTTCACATAAACCCTTTTTCCGTTCTCCAGCGACCCGCTTCATCCGATCTCATCATCCTTGATTCTACAAACAGCACTTTCTACACCGTCCAATTACCGATTTCCCAAGGTTCATTCTTTTTCTATTTTTTTTTTGGGCTGTGCTAAAGTTTTGATCTTTTTTTAGGGTTTTGGGTTATTTATAACTTGATTGCGTTTTATTGTTGCAGAAAGTGTTTTTAAGAGGTTTTCTGGAAATGGGTCACCTGGATATGAAGATGGTGATGTGGGTTCAGCTCTGTTTGATAAACCTAGAAGCTTTGCAGTTGATATAAGAGGGAATGTTTATGTTGCTGATAGGGTTAACAAGGTCATAAGGAAAATCGGCGTCAATGGTATGGTTTGGATCCATCTTGTTTGTGTTGCTTGGTTTTGTATATAAAGTTTCAGTCTTTAGCTTTATGAATTTGCCTTGGAATAGAAATTGTGTTAGTTTGTTCTATTATCGGTACATAGTTGAATTGGAAGAGAAAGAAGAGTTGAAGTGATAAGAAACTTCAAATTAATCTTAAATCAATGGAATTAGTCTCTGAGGAATAGGTAAATTGGTCGTTGAATTGACAAATACATCGTTGAAAATTGTCCCTATGTTAACTTTTACCATTAGGGATTATGACATGACACATTTACTAAATATGGAATTGGACCGCGTTATGTTGATCACACATCAATGCTAACACACTATGAACTAATTTTCCAATGAAATTTAGGGGTCTCAGGGACTGATTTGACAGTAGTTAGTCCATGCACAAATGTAGTTATTGATAAATTAGTCTTAAGATTAATTACCTAAATTTCATAGAAAGATTAGTAGTATACTGACATTAATGTCGGATCAACATGTCCAGTTAACGTGTCATAGCCTGTAATGAATAAAAGTTAACAGAGGAACCATTTTGAATAACATTTTACAATTTCGAGGACTAACTTGTGTATTCACCCAATTAGTCTCAAGCTCAAAATTGATAATTAGTTGAGGCATGTCTCCCATTCCCATAGGATGATGTTAATAGACCAATTAGTCTCGGCTGTCATGTCTTGTACTATCTTAATTCTTATATTCTTTTCCGATGATTGTTTTGGATACTACATTTGGAATATGTAACGTTCAAAGATCATCATTGGAATCGTTAATTTTAGAAAGTGTTGTATTATAATCACATGTTCATAGACTAACTTCAATAAGATATTACGGTGTGATTTTTTATTTTATTTTTTTATGTAGAATGTTTTGTTTTAATCATCCTTTCTGTTTAGTATTAGTACTTTAATAGTGCTTTTGATTTATTAAAAATTAAGGACTGAACTTTAGCTGCACTATTTTTTATTTTAAAATTGTTAATGAGACTGGACAAACTGTAGCCAAGGGACTGAAATTTTTGTCTCCCACGACCTAGGGAGTCCACCAAACGACCTAGGGAATACTATTATGTTCAACACTTACATTTTACAGATCAAATGAACCATAAGATTGGCACTCACAAATTGTTAGAGCGCCTTCGCCCGAAACGAAAGTTGTTCACTCGCAACTTATTATGTATTAGTATATTATTTATTTGATCACCATATATCTAAATGCAAGTAAAGTTGTTCACTGAGAAGGTGAAATATACCAGGTTTGTATCCTTATAGTCATAGGTAATAAACTTGGAAACAAAATCTTAAACACCGAAAAAAGAAAATCCACTGTGAAGCATATCTTCAAAAAGACTAACGTGTATCCTCACGGTCACAGGTAATATAATAAGCTTGAGAATAGCTGCAAGAAGGTAAAAATGATACACAAACACTATCTTTTCAAGCAATCAATGACTGATATTTTCTTAAAGAGATAATCTATTAAAATTCAAACTCTCATACATCTGACTTCATTTCTTCTAAGCCCTACGGTAGGCACAATTTCCTTAAAAGCTAGCCACTCCTTTACGGGCAAACTTATCCCTAAAACAAATAAAAAAATTAAGATACAACCATTATATTTAGAATGAATGAGTTTTTCTTAAAAATGAAAAAAATGCATAATACAATTTACCTTTTTTAGAAGGAATGTCCTTGCCATTGATGTAATACTATTGTCGAATTGAGACATATTTTTGACCTTTATATTTATTAACTGTGATTTTTCTCTGTTTTCCAAGCTGGAATTCAAATACCAAAAATAGAAATATTATTATTCAACAAGAGTAATTGTTTTCATTGTTTCATGGAAGACATTGTTAATTAACTAGTGAAATGGAAAAAAAATAAGACCTGACAAAACAAAATATTACCACAATCATCATATGTTCTTTTGTCCCTGGAATTTTTTTCTCTCTCTTCCTTTTGAAGTTGTTCTTCTTCTTCTTTCTCTTGAACTTGTTCAACAACTTCAAGAAGAAGAAGAAATTTCCAAGAACATATGATGATTGTGGTAATATTTTGATTTGTCAGATATTATTATTTTTTACCATTTCACTAGTTAACAATGTCTTCCATGAAACAATGGAAACAATTATTCTTGCTAAATAATATTGTTTCTACTTTTGGTATTTGAATTCCAGCTTGTAAAACAGAGAAAAGTCACAATTAATAAATATAAAGATAAAAATTATGTCTCAATTCGACAATACTATTACATTAATGGCAAGGACATTCCTTTTATAAAAGGTAAACCGTGTTATGCATTTTTTAAATTTTAAGAAAAACTCATTCCTTCTAAATATGAAGGTTTATTTTAATTTTATGTTTTGTTTTAGGGATAAGTTTGTCTGTGAAGGAGTGGCTAGTTTTGATAAGAAAAACTCATGCCTTAGAAAAAATGAAGTCAGGTGTACGAGAGTTTGAACTTTGATAGATTATCTCTTTAAGAAAATATCAATCATTGATTGTTTGGAAAAATAGTGTTTGTGTATCGTTTTTGCCTTCTTGTAGCAGTTTCCAAGCTTATTATATGACCATGAGGATACAAAGTAGTCTCTTTTGAGATATGCTTCACAATGAATTTTCTTTTTTCGGTGCTTATGATTCTGTTTCTTTGTTTTATTAATGTTAGTGTGGTTTAAGGTCCAATTTCCATACTTACTACTTCTGACTATAAGGATACAAACCTGATATATTTCTCCTTCTCAATGGACAACTTTATTTGCAATTAGATTTATAGTGATCAAATAAATAACACACTAATATATAATAACGAGGTTTAATTAAACCAATGTTCATTTATGTAGCACAATATATATTGTCTGGGGTTTGTAAAATGTAAGATATGTAGTGATCATATAAATAACACACTTTTGTCAAAAATAAATAAATAACACACTTATAGATATTGTGTGGGGTTTGCATACAAAAAATTCGCTCAAAATTTGATTTTTAAGGGTGTATTTTGTATGCAAACCCCACACAATATATATTAGTGTATCCAATTTTTGTAACCGGGCTATGTATATTGGAATATAATAAAAATTTAAGTTTTAATACTTTGGATTGAACTACTTTGGTTGTACCATGTTTGTTTAGAAACTGGTTATTGGTTATGAGACCGGACAATATAGGTAATATGATGTTCTCTATACACGTTTGATATCAAACACCTGACCGCATGGTTAACACACTCAGGTAACTTGGGGTGGTGAATCTTGTAAATCTTAAGATGGATGATATATTTTATAAGAAAATAATGTATGTAAATAATAATGAGCATTCCTTTTTATCTATTTTGGTCTTTGAACAGGTGTTACTACAATTGCTGGAGGGTCTTCAGAAAAGTCGAACATCAAGGATGGACCTGCACAAAATGCATCATTTTCAAATGATTTTGAGCTAACTTTCATTCCCGCCTTGTGTGCTTTACTGGTGTCAGATCATATGCACCAGTCGGTCCATCAGATTAATTTGAAGGAGGAAGATTGTACCCTTGGATCTAATTCTGGTGAGAATTTAAAATTTGGGGCATTTTCTAATATGAACTTTTCCTTTTCACATTTTAATGTTTTTTTATTTACTATTCTTCTTAGCTTAAAGCAATTGTAAATCAATTTTTTCTACGCAAATTAATAATTTGTAGAATCAACATTTGATTAAATCCATCATTGCAACACTTATTATAATGAAAAGCTATTTCGTTTAAACAGGGCTTGGTGCAGTTATGACTTGGACTCTAGGGTTAGGACTATCGTGTATACTCGGCTTAATAATCGGCATTGTGATCCGCCCTTATATCATCCCTCATGTAAGCTCCTTATTTCTTGTGAAGATTTTATATGGCAAAGTGTTTACTTACACACCAAATCTAACTGAACTATGTAGACAGGAACGCACCAGCCGTTACCATTTCATCGTGACATGGAAGCATTGCCAAACCAGTTTGGGGAAGCTAGTACCGACGCTCTACTCCGGAATAAAAAGCGCAGTTGCTAGCTGCAATTGCTCCTCCATTTACGCACTTGCATTGCGACTTTGGAAATTGTGTCTTTCTCTTCTTGTTCTCATGTTTAATATCGACTTTGTTTCTCCAAGACGGCCTCATCTGGAGTCTGTGTCTTTGCTAGATTTAGATGCCTCCAATAGTGGTGAGATATCAAAGTCAAGTAAGTATTTTGACCAATTGAAGGATTTGATGAATTTTGATGAAGACCTTAAGAATTCAACTAAGGATAACAGAGGCAGAAAGGCACATAAAGATCTCTAATTTAGGTATTGTGAATAGGAGATGAAGTTTGTTTGTGTGATGGTATGCAAATATTTTGTCATCTAGATATCATCTTTTTTATAACAACCTTGAAAGCCAGAACTAATTCACATTGCATAAACTGTCATCTAGTCTAGATTTATATAACAACAATAAAATGAGATATTCTTTTGCCGCCCTGCAAATTTCTCATTTTATAACATCCGCTACTTAAGTAGTGAATGAGTAAAAATAGGGCGCGCGAGAACTCATAGGCGGCAAAAGAAACTTTCCGATAAAATAATGTCATTATGCCTAAACAGCCAAAAAAAACCGATGTCAACATAGACTCCATAATTACTAATCCCCAAATAAAAAAGTTGAGATCTACACCATCTTCATCAACCAAGACTCCTAGAGTACTTCCAAAATTAAATATAAAAACATAAATCTTCCTCTTATCATAGCACAAAATCATCTTCTCTAATTCCAACATCTCAACATTTTGTACGATTGATGGAGAAAAAACAATTGAAAGGATAACATTGCAAACATTTTAAAAACATAAATGATTGAAATGGGAACAAGAAAATAAAGAACAAAATCGTCACTTAAAATTAAATTAAGGGACCACAGGTGTAAATTTTGCTTAAATATATTTTAGAAAATAGTAAGAAGCTTTTTAAAGAAAGTATGATATAGACTACTCATACATAGTCATAGTAAGCAATTGAATAAACTAAATAAAAACAGAAAACTAAACTAAGAGAAGCAAGAAATAAACTAATTAAGAAAATTATATTAGAATTTAGAACTTGGAAATTTTTATAGGAGTGTGAGATGATTTTCACATGAGAATGAAGTCTATTTATAGTCTAACTGGCTAATCGATCTTAATTTCGTACATCTCAATTAAATAATTTTGCATTTGGAAATCATTTTTTTTTTCTTTTTAATTAAATAAGTGATTTCATATATATTAAGTGTGCGTTAGGTATTTTTTGTGATTTCGTCGTCTTAGTTCCACATTGTTTGTTTGAATTTTCTATCTTTGTGTGATGTTTATTAGTTTCGATGTAGTGAAGATTCAACCAATGACTTTGGTGTCATCCAACTCTATTGATTTGGAGAGGCATGAATATTTGAGACACTTCAATATAATTATATTTGAAGACTTATGCAATTTGCCGTTTATGCTACTAACATAGATGCGGTGAGTTTGTAGACATATTCATCATTTTTTATTTTTAGCGATTTTAAATTTGTATTGTATTGATGTATTCTATCAATTTAAATAAATATATTTTATTTTTAGTATAAACAAAAAAAACTATCTATAACTGATATAACTTGTAACATAATTTTTAATATTATTATTATGTTTTTCTTTAACAATAAATATATAATAAATTTAATGAGTTACAAAAATACCAAAAATAAACTTCATGTTGCCCACTATTTAACCAAATGCACAGATGAACTTTCTGATTGAAAAACTAAACAAATATATATAATACATACATTATTTAATTTTTTTTTGTAACACCTTAATGATGGAAAGATCTTGCATTTATATTATTTTGGTGGCTTTCTTTTTTACTACAACACTAGCTGATCTCACAGTTCCTCAACTAAAGTATTTGCAAGAATGTGCTAACAATGTTGGAGAACAATGTGGGACACAATTTTATAACAAATTATTCACTCATAACAAGACTACAATTACTAGAGATTGTTGCTATAAGATTCTTCAAACTGGTTATTCTTGTCACATTAAAATGGCTGTGTTTATTTTGCAACATAGTCCAGATTTTAAAAATGCAAATATGGTTCATTATCTTACCAAGAGTGATCATGTTTTCCAACAGTGTGATCGTTATACCGAACCCGAAAACTCGAAATTTCTATCTAAGTGTGTTGAAAAAATAGGCTCTGAATGTGGAGAAGAAGTAATTAACAAATTAACACATGATGGAAACATAAGTAAACGATGTTGCCAAAAACTAGTGAAAACGGGTGAAAAATGTCATACCAATATGGCTAAGGCTTTGATTCGTACACCAGCAATGAGAAGTGTTGATGCAATTCAATTGTTAAAGAAGAACAAGTTAATATTTGACCAATGTAAACTTGTGCAATAATAAATCTATATGTGATCCATCAAAAAATAAAAATAAATGTCATTTATAATTACTAACCAATAATAATAAAATAATAGTGCAACTCCCTTGGGTTGGCCTAATGGTGTTGACTTGAATTGTTGGAGTCTGTTCATCTCAAGGTCTCAAATTTGATTCCTCCTAATATTAATTTTGGTGGACTAGTTCATACAAAGTAAAAGAAAATGTAGATGATTCATATGAACCCAATCCTAATTGTAGTTTATTTAAGCTGTAATTTTGGTTTGTTAATTTGTGTTTTAATTTAAAATATTGAAAATTTTATCCACAATAGATGGATATTTGATCATGTTCAAAACATCATTCCATAAAATAGTGAATTAAACAGACTCATCAGCTGATTCGACATGTTTTGTCGCCCTTAATTGAAGATTTGAAGTTAATATATATATATATATATATATATATTTTTTTTTTAATTTATAATATTGCCAATGAGGATCGAATCTAAAATTTCATGAATATTACTCAAATTCTTCATCACTAGACCAAATCTAATGGCTTGAAGTTAATATAGTTTTGATATTAAGATAATTAAAATTTGACTCGACATTGAATTCGTGTAGTCATTACTCAACAATAAAAAATTTAATGATCCGATGAGAGTTAATTCAGGGTCGAATCTGTTGGAACAAAATTATGATTTTGTATCTCCTTAATTGATTTTGATGATAACAATGTATTTAAGGTTAAATTGGAGTACTAATAATTTAATTCAGTGTGCAGGATTAAAAGTTAAAATTTGCGTACTAAAGAACCCTAGAATTTCTGAAGGAATTATTTCTGAGCTCACCAGATCTGAAGCAAGTAATTCTGAGCCTATGAAACTCTGAAGTTATTATCTGAACCTTAGAATTTCTGAAGGAATTACTTCTGAGCTCACCAGATCTGAAGCAAGTAATTCTGAGCCTGTGAAACTCTGAAGTTATTATCTGAACCTTAGAATTTCTGAAGGAATTACTTCTGAGCTCACCAGATCTGAAACAAGTAAATCTGAGCCTATCAAAATCTGAAGAACATCTGAGCTCACCAGATCTGAAACAAGTAATTCTGAGCTTATCAAAATCTGAAGGCTCGTCAGATATAAGTGTTAAGCTACATTTGAGAGTACAATTTTATTGAAGACTGTGCCTGACTAAGTCCAAACGCAGAAATCAAGAATGAAAAGGTTTGACCATGGAAAGGTCCTTTTCAAGTCAGGCTTCAGAAACGATTATTTCCTTATTTGGCTTTCACCAAGGTTCAAATATCAAAAGCCAAAAGGAATCTCTCATTTTGTAGTAAACGTTAAGCTCCTAAGCTACTGCAAATCAGAACAGCTAATAAGCTCACTGATCTATACAAAGGAGCGTCTCAATTCTTCAAACGGCTATAATCTTCAACGTTCATTTTATCATCTATAAAAGGAAGAAGATTTGTGAAGAAATGGAATCAAGACTTAAGCTTCTGAACGTGCTGAAACTCTGTCAAATTCTGAAGCTATCAAACACTTAGAAACTTTGTGATAATTTTCTAAGTTAGTCTTGTAACTGAGTTGTATTTTGTAAACACCTCTGATTGTATATCAAGTGTTAATCTCTTATCTTTATTAACATTAAAACCAGTTAGAAGTCTCTTGCTTTGTGCTTGAGCATTGGAAGTCTCTTGCTTTGTGCTTGAGCATTGGAAGTCTCTTGCTTTGTGCTTGAGCATTGGAAGTCTCTTGCTTTGTGCTTGAGCATTGGAAGTCTCTTGCTTTGTGCTTGAGCAGTTAGAAGTCTCTTGCTTTGTGCTTGAGCAGTTTGAAGTCTCTTGCTTAGTGCTTGAGCATTTGTAATCTGAGTGATTATAGTGAAATCTCTTGTGAAGGACAAGAGGACTGGACTACTCCTGTTAGTGGGAGGAACCAGTATAAAAATTCTGAGCATCTCTCTCTAACCCTATCCTCATATATTGTGTGTGTTATACCTTATCCGCTGCAATTTGTTTTAACTTTGAAAAAGTCTCACACAATTCAACCCCCCCCCCCCCCCCCCCCCCCCCCCCTTCTTGTGTGTTTTTCAACCTTCAATTGGCATCAGAGCTCCGGTCTGTTGCTCTTCACTTAACAGTGAAACAGTAAAAGATCTAGGGGTACTTAGTTGAAAAACATGTCTGGTGTTACCTCTCCTTCCTCTGGACCTGATCACTCTGCTGTTCCACCTCCTCACAACTATGATAGGGAAAGGAACAGTGATAATCACAGAGACAAACCACCTTACTTCAACAGTGATCCTACTACTTTTCCTTTCTGGAAAACCAAGATGTATAGTTACATCATTGGGACCGATGATGAGTTATGGGATATCATTGAAGATGGTATACATTTTGAACACATGGATGATGAAGGTGTTGTAAGAAATACCTACAGAAAGTTCTTTGATGCTGAAAAGAAGAAACAGTATAAGAAGCATCATACTGTTAAGAATATGCTTATTGGTGCAATATCTCATGCTGAGTATTTAAAAATATCCAACAAGTCATGTGCCAAAACTATCTGGGACTCTCTATGTTCCACCTATGAAGGAAATAAGCAAGTCAAAGAAGCTAAGGCAAACTTATTAGTTCATCAATATGAGCTGTTCAGAATGAAGGAAGATGAAGATATTGAAACCATGTATTCAAGGTTTCAAACCCTTGTCTCTGGTCTTCAAGTTCTGAAGAAAAGCTACACTGCATCTGATCACGTGAAGAAAATTCTGAGGAGCTTACCTTCCAAATGGAGACCAAAAGTTACAGCTTTTCAGGAATCCAAGGATTTGGACAATGTGACTCTTGAAGATTTAATAAGCTCACTCAGAAGTCATGAGCTAGAACTTATGTCAGATGAACCTGTCAAGAAGATGAAGTCCTTGGCTCTAAGCTCTGTTCAGACTTCCTCAAAAGCTGCAAAGATCAAAGTGTCTGAACAAGAGGAAGAAACTTCTGATGATATGATGGATGAAAATTCTGAGAATGAAGAAATGGCACTAATGGGTAGAAGGTTTCAGAAATGGAACAAGAAATACAAAAGGTTTCCAAACAAAGGAAACAACTCAAGAAGTTCCTTTTCAAAGGACAAAAAGGAAGAACTGAACAACTGCTATAACTGCAAGAAATCTGGACACTTCATTGCGGACTGTCCAGAAATGTCATCCAAGGACAAAGGAAAGAATAAGAGCTTTGGGAAAGAAAAGTACAAAGAAAAGGTAAGGAAGAGTTTGTTAGCCACTTGGGAGACCATTGAGAATGACTCTGAAGGAGAAGATGATGAAGAAGGCAATCTGGCTTTAATGGCAAGAACTTCTGAAGGTAACAACTCTGATAGAGATTCTGAAGATGACTCAGATGATGAAAATGAGGTATACTCTAACATGACTAAATCTGAATTAATTGATTCTCTTAAGATTGCCGTGAAACATTACTCTCGTATAGTAAGTCAACACAAAATTCTGAAGAATGTTCATGAATCATTGAAAAAGGATGCCAAGATTCTTTATGATGAAAATGAATCGTTAAACATTCGTATTTGTCATGTTGAATCTAACTATGTCTTGGCAGACAAGCTCAATGATGATCATGAAGATGCTCTTCACGAATTTATTCGTTGTACCTTCAATAGGAGTAAAATGGCTTCCATGATTTATCATATGACTCGTAACTATGGTGAAGGCATTGGTTATTCTCGGTTTAAGAACTGGGATAAACCTCTGAAATCATATAGTGAGGATGATACTCCACCTGAATTATTCTCTACCTTTGTTAAAAGTGGTACACTTGATCTGAAGGCATCCAACTCTGAAGGAGGTTCTGAACCTGAACCCAAAGACTCAGAAGTTCCAAGTTCTTCTGAACCTAAAATTTCTGAGTCCAAAAGTTCTCAAGTTAAGGCTCAGAAGTCATCTGAACCTCTGAGAAATCAAGGTAAAGTTACTTCAGATCCTTGCTTGACCTTTGGAACTGTGATATACTCCAGATCAAAATCCAAGAATCAAATTAAGCCTAAACATTCTTGTCAAAGCTTAATTAATTCTAGATCTTGTGTTGATCATAGAAAACAAAGAAGGAATACTATTCAGAAGACTAACTCTAAAGGACCCATCAGAATATGGGTACCAAAATCTGAAATAATGTTTGCTTCAGATGCTCATGCAAGGAAAGGTAAAACAGCAGCCCTGGTACCTGGACAGTGGTTGCTCACGACATATGACGGGAGAAAAGCATATGTTCCAAACCCTAACTCTGAAAGAGGGAGGCTCTGTGGGATTTGGAGGAAAACAAAAAGGGAAGATCATTGGTACAGGTACAGTTGGTAATTCTTCTCTTTCCATTAAAGATGTTTGGTTAGTTGATGGACTTAAACACAATCTATTGAGCATTAGTCAATTTTGTGACAATGGGTGTGTTGTTACATTTAATAAGGAATCATGTACTGTATCAAAAGACTCTGACAAATCTGTAGTATTCAAGGGAATGAGAGTTGGCAATGTTTATAAAGTAAACTTTTCTGATTTGGTTGACCAAAAGATTATATGTCTTTTGTCTCTGAGTGATGAGAAATGGCTATGGCACAAGCGTCTTGGTCATGCTAACTGGAGGTTGATCTCTAAGCTTAGCAAACAAAAGCTTGTTAGTGGTTTGCCTGACATTGATTATCACTCAGATGCACTTTGTGGCTCATGTCAAAAAGGAAAATTTGCTAAGACTTCATTCAAGTCTAAAAACATTGTCTCTACTTCCAGACCCTTAGAATTGCTTCACATTGATCTGTTTGGTCCTGTTTCGACAGCCTCTATCAATGGTAAAAAATATGGATTGGTCATGGTTGATGATTTCAGTAGATGGACTTGGGTGAAATTCCTACGTTCTAAGAGTGAAGCACTTGTGGTGTTCAGTGACTTCTGCACACAAATACAAAGTGAAAAGGATCTTCGGATTCTGAAGGTTAGAAGCGACCATGGGGGAGAGTTCGAAAATGACTCTTTCGAATCTTTCTGCTCAGAGCATGGAGTAATCCATGAATTCTCTTCTCCTAGAACACCACAGCAGAATGGTGTTGTAGAAAGAAAGAATAGATCTTTGCAAGAAATGGCTCGTACCATGATGCTTGAGTCTAACCTAGCTAAGTTCTTGTGGGCAGAAGCCGTGAGTACTGCTTGCTATGTTCAGAATAGAATCTACATCAGACCTATTCTGAACAAAACTGCTTATGAACTGTTCAAAGGAAGAAAACCAAATATTTCTTATTTTCATCAGTTTGGATGTACTTGTTATATTCTAGACAACAAGGTCTATCGAAAGAAATTTGATGCTAGAGCTTATAAGGGTATCTTTATAGGCTACTCTGAACGCTCAAAAGCATACAGATTGTATAATTCTGAAACTCACACAGTTGAAGAATCTATAATGTTAGATTTGATGATAAAGAGCCTGACGATAAAATGTCAGAGCAAGCTGAGACTTTTGCAGAATTTCAAGTTTCCTCAAATTCTGAGTGTGAAGATCTCTCCATTGCTGTATATCCATCTGAGACTCAAAATGAAGATATCTCTGAAGGCCTTGAAACTGAAGACCCTTCAGAAACTGAACCCTCTCAGACACCTGCTCCACCTAAGAGTAAATTCAAGTATAGATCATCTCATCCTGAAGAGCTAATTGTTGGTAACAAGGATAGCCCAAGAAAGACCAGATCTGCTTTCAAAGAGGATGAATCCCTAGTTGGGTTAATTTCATTAATTGAACCCACAAACATAGAAGAAGCACTCTCAGATGATGGGTGGATTGTTGCAATGCAAGAAGAACTCAATCAATTTGAAAGAAATGATGTTTGGAATCTGGTACCAAAACCCAAACACAAGAACATTATTGGAACAAAATGGGTATTCAGAAACAAGTCAAATGAAAAGGGAGAAGTTGTCAGAAATAAAGCTAGACTGGTTGCACAAGGTTATAGTCAGCAAGAAGGCATAGATTTCACTGAAACCTTTGCACCAGTAGCAAGACTTGAGGCAATTAGACTTCTCTTGTCCTATGCAGTTAATCATGACATCACTCTATTTCAAATGGATGTTAAGAGTGCATTTCTGAATGGAGTAATTTATGAAGAAGTCTATGTTAAACAACCTCCTGGCTTTGAAGATATAAAGTGTCCTGATCATGTTTACAAATTGAAGAAATCTCTGTATGGTTTGAAACAAGCTCCAAGAGCTTGGTATGAAAGGTTAAGTATATTTCTTCTAGAAAATGGTTTTGAAAAAGGACATGTTGATAACACTCTCTTTAGAAAAACCTTAAAAACTGATATTTTGATTGTTCAGATTTATGTTGATGATATTATCTTTGGTTCAACTAATGCTTCTCTTTGCAAGAATTTCTCTAAGCTTATGCAGGATGAATTTGAAATGAGTATGATGGGAGAACTAACATTCTTCTTGGGAATTCAAATCAATCAAAGAAAAGAAGGAGTATATGTGCATCAAACCAAATACACAAAGGATTTACTGAAGAAATTTGGTCTTGAAGATTGTAAACCAATGTCAACTCCTATGCATCCCTCTAGCTGTCTTCTGAAGGAAGAATCTGAAGGCAAAGTAGATCAGAAATTATACAGAGGTATGATTGGTTCCCTCCTTTATCTCACTGCATCTAGACCAGATATCTTGTTCAGTGTATGCTTGTGTGCTAGATTTCAATCAGATCCTAGAGAGTCTCATCTAACTGCTGTTAAGAGAATCTTTAGATATCTGAAAGGAACCACTAATCTTGGATTACTTTATAAGAAATCCTTAGATTATCAGCTTATTGGATTCTGTGATGCTGACTATGCTGGTGATAAAATTGAAAGGAAGTCCACTAGTGGAAACTGTCAATTTCTAGGTGAAAACCTTATATCATGGGCTAGTAAGAGACAAGCAACTATTGCTCTATCTACAGCAGAAGCAGAGTACATCTCAGCTGCTAAGTGTTGCACGCAATTGCTCTGGATGAAACATCAGTTGAAGGACTATCAGATAAGGATAAGTAGTATACCACTTCTCTGTGATAATACTGCTGCTATCTGTTTGTCTAAGAATCCTATTTTGCATTCAAGAGCTAAACACATTGAGATCAAACATCACTTCATTAGAGACTATGTTCAGAAGGGAGTAATTAAGATTCAATTCATTGATACTGAGCATCAATGGGCTGATATCTTTACCAAACCTCTTGCTATTGATCGTTTCGATTTTATCAAGAAAAATCTGAACATGGTTTTTATTTCTGAATGATATCTCTGAATGCTGTTAACTCTGAATGAATAAACTGGTTCTGAAGGGCCTCAGAAGTTTGGACGGCTCAGAAACTATTATATAGGTTCTGAAGCACTCTCTCATCTGAAGCAATCAGAATTATTTATTATTAAATATGATTTCTTGTGACTCAGATACCTACTCTAAGTGTTAGTTGACCACTCAGTTTCTCTAACTGACAGCTGGCTTCTGAAAACACTACTTATCTGTGTAACTTCCCATCATGTCTAGTAACCGCTGGGTAATGAAGGAGAGCTAATGATGATTTTATTAAAAGTAACTGCCAAGCCCCCATTACGTCACTATCTTGTTTCCCCAATATTTTGAAACTTCCACTATAATCACTTAACTACACACTAGTCACTATCACTTCTCACGTTTTCAATATTTTGAAACTTCCACTATAACCATTTCTGACACTCCTAAATCCCCTCAGAAATCTCCTATTAAAGATTCTGAGTCTACCCCAATAGCAATGGACGTAGACCAATCTGAACCCTCAAATGTTCAAAATTCTGAAGTCCCTGCTGAATCCCAAACTGAACCCCTTCAGACTTCATCTCCTAAGCCAACCACTTCTGAACCAAACCCCTCATCCATTCAAACCACTCCACCTTTTCCTGGAACTGATTCAGATCTTGAAGAAACTCGTCTTCATTCTGAAACAATTCCCTGTTTCACCATGGTACTTAACAATTCCCTTTTACCGTTGAATGCATTTACTGCTGGTGGTTGTTTGCTGTGTGCATTTACTACCCTGTAACTTGTGCTTTGACTGACCCGTTTTTGATAATGACAAAGGGGGAGAAAATATTATTTTATTTCCTATGGCAGTGAAATTATTTCTGAAGCTCTAAAGATCACATTTTCTGAACTCTACTCTTGTTAAGTTATATTAAAGTCTTTTAAACTTTTAATGAGGGGGAGTAATAAATTTTGTCCAACATAAATTCATATAATATAAGATACGCTTGCAAACCATATCTTATATTTGTCAATCTGAAGAAATAGAGCTTGCAAACCTCTAATTCTGAAGGTAGAATATATGAAATTATATTTGACATTAAATATTACTCTTAGACTGTTTTATATTTATCATGGATAAACTTTTGAAGCTTATCAGACTCAGGGGGAGCTTGCAAACCTCAGAACCTGAAGTCAAGATGTTAAATAAAAACAACAACAATTGATTTTAAATACATATAGTTGTCATCATCAAAAAGGGGGAGATTGTTGGAACAAAATTATGATTTTGTATCTCCTTAATTGATTTTGATGATAACAATGTATTTAAGGTTAAATTGGAGTACTAATAATTTAATTCAGTGTGCAGGATTAAAAGTTAAAATTTGCGTACTAAAGAACCCTAGAATTTCTGAAGGAATTACTTCTGAGCTCACCAGATCTGAAGCAAGTAATTCTGAGCCTATGAAACTCTGAAGTTATTATCTGAACCTTAGAATTTCTGAAGGAATTACTTCTGAGCTCACCAGATCTGAAGCAAGTAATTCTGAGCCTGTGAAACTCTGAAGTTATTATCTGAATCTTAGAATTTCTGAAGGAATTACTTCTGAGCTCACCAGATCTGAAACAAGTAAATCTGAGCCTATCAAAATCTGAAGAACATCTGAGCTCACCAGATCTGAAACAAGTAATTCTGAGCTTATCAAAATCTGAAGGCTCGTCAGATATAAGTGTTAAGCTACATTTGAGAGTACAATTTTATTGAAGACTGTGCCTGACTAAGTCCAAACGCAGAAATCAAGAATGAAAAGGTTTGACCATGGAAAGGTCCTTTTCAAGTCAGGCTTCAGAAACGATTATTTCCTTATTTGGCTTTCACCAAGGTTCAAATATCAAAAGCCAAAAGGAATCTCTCATTTTGTAGTAAACGTTAAGCTCCTAAGCTACTGCAAATCAGAACAGCTAATAAGCTCACTGATCTATACAAAGGAGCGTCTCAATTCTTCAAACGGCTATAATCTTCAACGTTCATTTTATCATCTATAAAAGGAAGAAGATTTGTGAAGAAATGGAATCAAGACTTAAGCTTCTGAACGTGCTGAAACTCTGTCAAATTCTGAAGCTATCAAACACTTAGAAACTTTGTGATAATTTTCTAAGTTAGTCTTGTAACTGAGTTGTATTTTGTAAACACCTCTGATTGTATATCAAGTGTTAATCTCTTATCTTTATTAACATTAAAACCAGTTAGAAGTCTCTTGCTTTGTGCTTGAGCATTGGAAGTCTCTTGCTTTGTGCTTGAGCATTGGAAGTCTCTTGCTTTGTGCTTGAGCATTGGAAGTCTCTTGCTTTGTGCTTGAGCATTGGAAGTCTCTTGCTTTGTGCTTGAGCAGTTAGAAGTCTCTTGCTTTGTGCTTGAGCAGTTTGAAGTCTCTTGCTTAGTGCTTGAGCATTTGTAATCTGAGTGATTATAGTGAAATCTCTTGTGAAGGACAAGAGGACTGGACTACTCCTGTTAGTGGGAGGAACCAGTATAAAAATTCTGAGCATCTCTCTCTAACCCTATCCTCATATATTGTGTGTGTTATACCTTATCCGCTGCAATTTGTTTTAACTTTGAAAAAGTCTCACACAATTCAACCCCCCCCCCCCCCCCTTCTTGTGTGTTTTTCAACCTTCAGAATCAGCGGTAATTACATGATACATATTTTTAATTAATTTTAACTATATTATACCAAACAAAATATAAATCTTAAACAAAAAAAATATAATCTTTATACTTTTATAATATTAAAACTCAAAATTGTAACTTTTTAATTTATTTTCTTACAATAAAATAAACTTAATTCTTTTTACCAAAAAGAAAATAAACTTAGTTCTTTTATATGCTAACATTACAAGAATGAAGATAGCTAAATACTCACTAAAGATACATATAAAACTTTCAGCCGAAAATATAGCGTTAACAAATAAAAATCCAAAACTTAATAACTAGATTAAATCCTTCAACATATGACCAAATGTCAATAATAATTTGATATCCACAATTTTTTATGGCATCCAACTCTCGAAAACAGATATCTGCGAGTGTTCACACAAAATATCAACTATATATGGTCTTTGAAATGACAAATTCTGCCACATATTCACAAAATATTTCCTAGGTTGAGAGAAAATTGACTTTAGTGATAGTCGTCATAAGCCTTTAACTCGAGCTATGGTACCTATTTCTCTGAATTTATATATTATTTTTTGAATTTGTAATAAGTACTTGAAGTTGATATGTCATTCCGAATAAAAGTAACAATGTATTAAAATGTGACAAAAAAAACGTTGCACAAGATGACGAACAAAATAACGATAACACTTATTTAGAAGGATGGCAAAAAGAAATAATGGTGAGTGATTTTAAATAAAAAAAAAATGACCTAAAACCACACCTCTCCGATAAATAAATGAAGAATTTTCTCACAAACAAAAAACTAGCACCGACTCTCACAAACTCTAAATCTTGTATCTCGTCTTAAACAACAAATCAATTTAAGTCACGAAAAAAGATTATATTTAATTCCAACTCAACATATGATTTGTTCATCATTTATATACACTTCTTAAATGGCACGCCAATTAAAAGAGAGAACTAGTACAGTTGTTATAAATCAAGATTTTTTAAGTTTCTTTTATAGATAGAGGAACTTATATGCTCTTAGAAACTCACACGAAGAAGGGGAACCAGGGTTTGAATCTCAATTATGGCGTTTGACCTAACAATTTTGACATTTCTATCGATTAAAGTAGAATTAGTGAACAATTTTTTTTTGTTACAAAGATTAGGAGAATTATTATTAAATAAAGTGGCTTCAATGATGATCAAGTGAGTAAATTGATCGGAAGATATAAGTTCATTTGGATTAATTTATTTTTTAACTTATGCAAATAAATAAGTTTTTATACTATATTATATGTTTATAATGATAGTTTAAGGAAAAAAAAAAGCTCGTAAGAATACAATTTTCATTAGTAAAAACCATTTAAATTAACATAAGTTATTTTTCATAAACTTAAAAATAAGTTAATACAAACGAATCCTATGTTAACTTTTTTATAAGTTATAGGACTAACTTACAATTGAGTATAAAAAAAATACTAACTTACTATAAAAAATAAATTAAGTGACCACAAAGATATTTAAACCAAATTTTTCTATAAAAATGATTTTCTTCCTATGCTAATTCTCTATCAAATTAAAACCATTATTATAAGAAACCGATAGGAGTTATAACCTAGTTTTTAATATTATTATGTTTTACATCATAGAGCTAATAAATATGCATCCTCAGTTACAAAAAAACAATCCCAAAAATACTCAATTTACCTCACTATTTAACCTAATACCTAGATGAACATTTTCATTGAACAAGTATACAAATATATAATAAAAATGGCAAGATCTAGTGCTTTGATTTTTTTGGTGGCTATCTTTTTTACTACAGCACTAGCAAAAATCACAGTTGATGAATTAAATTATTTGCGTGAATGTGCTAAAAATGTTGGAGAACAATGTGGCCAACAATTTTATAACATATTGTTCACTCATAATAAGACTACAATTAATAGAGATTGTTGTTATAAAATTCTTCAAACGGGTTATTCTTGTCACATTAAAATGACCGTGTTTATTCTCGAAGACAATCCAGATTTTAAAAATGCAAATCGAATCGATTATATTACTAAGAGTGATCATATTTTTCAAAAATGTGATCGTTATACTGAACCCGAAAACTCGAAATTTCTATCTAAGTGTGTTGAAAAAATAGGTTCTGAATGTGGAGAAGAAGTAATTAACAAACTAACACATGATGGAAACATAAGTAAACAATGTTGCAAGAAACTTGTGAAAACGGGTGAAAAATGTCATACAAATTTAGGATTGGCTTTGATTCGTACACCAGCAATGAGAAGTATTGATGCAATTCAATTGTTAAAGAAGAACAAATTAATATTTGACCAATGTAAGGATGTAAAATAAAAATATTTTATGTGGAATTAACTATATTCATACCAGAAAGAAAAATCATTATATAATATGAGAAAACTAAATACAATCTATTTATATCTTTTAAAAGTTTAATTACTTCATTTACAAATGATATTTTATGTGATCATTTACGCATTATTATTACGGTCAAACTGCGTTAACAGATGACCAATTTTAATTGGGCAACTATGTGGCAATGATAGCATTCACCAATCACACAAGTTTTGGTGAATTTTATACATAGACACCCTTGTAAAAAAATCATGTTCTCACATTTTTTTTCAATTTTAATTTTATTTTTTGTTGGTTTCACCGTTTCGTTTGTAAACTTTTGGATAGTTCGTCCTTGGTTACTCATGAGTCATAATGCTTTTGATATTTTTTAATGCCGATGATTGAGTAAGTTATGGTAATCAACAAGGGATTTTTGTGACCATGTTGAAAGTATTATGACTAACCAAAATAGGTTCCACCAAATGGGACTTTCTCGTACACCAATGGGACTGTCTCATACTATAAAACTTAGGAGCAGCTAAGTGGCAGTTTGCAAGACCGATAACAGAAGCTTGACTTGCCCCTGTTCTTCGCCTAGAAGTTGAGATGCTTGATTAGGACTAACATGTACAAGAGGAACCCTGCGGTTAACCTAGAAAACTCCCTACGGTTCGTCGTTTAAGTAGCGAACCCTTCCAAACCAGAATTAAAAAAAGAAAAAAAAAATATATCTTGTAGAAATCTTATCAACATCGTGTCTAATTAACCCAAGTGGCGCAGTTGAAGGAGAACAATCATGTGAGAGATTATGTGAAAATAAGCTACATTATTGTTTTAATGGAATGTTTTAATCTCAGCCCTTGCTTTTGATCCAATGGCTTATATTCATTCTCATCATTCTTATATAAAGATATCATTCTAATTTGAAATGTCGCTATAGTCACCTAGCCTTGAACAAGGTCCGCCCCTGTTCCCCAACCTAAGGGCCCATGACAAGAGACCTCATTTGATTTTCAGATATTTCTTCACAGCACTTTGAAAAGTTAGCAACATTGCTTTAAGGGACCTTATCCTGCAAAGTGCATCCTAACTTTAGCCAACTTAGACAACTTTTAAGTGGTCAGCATAGTTCAAATAAGTGACTAATTATGATCATGTTTAAAGTTTAAACTACACACCAGAGAAATCTACATTTGGCAAAACTGAATAAACAATTCATATTATGATCATCAGGAGAAAACATTGTACTACCTACACTTGATTTCATCCTCCTCACTCCAAATCAAAGCTGGATTGAGTCTTCATTTTTGTTCTAAACTTCCTAACTATATATACTCAATACATATGGGAGTAATTATAACCCATGGAACTCATTCGAGACCGCATATCGCGATGTTCGTACAGTGAGCCACCATATTCAACCGGCGTGATGACCACAGATTCCTTCTTACCATCCTGTTCCTGCACTGCCCCGAAAACTACCTCATTAGTTGTCTCGTTGCTCTGCTCATAGAAAGTGCGAGGGACTGATGATTGGTACTGATGGCGATGATGATGTGTTTGTTGCTGTTGTTGTTGTTGCTGCTGCTGATGATGATGATGATGGTGCTGCTGCTGTTGCTGCTGCTGATCTCCATCCCACCCACTATAAAATGCTTTGCTTTGCCGCAATTGTTGCATTTTTTCTGCATCTTTCGACATGAAAGGATAGGTTTTTCGAGGCGTTGGTGCTCTTGTGTCAATAGATGGTGGCTCATCTTCGCGAGGAATCACAAAACTTTCCTGTGCTGGCCAATCATTGACTTGCTTCTGAGGTTGTTGGATAAGTGTTTGTCTTTGATATTGGTAGCTCTGTGGTCTTCTTCTGAAAACAGGAAATAATCCTCCCATTATATCCACCATTGATACACCGGTATTGGAAAGAAGCTTCCCGAGAGATCCAAAGAAACCTTCTTCCTGCTTTTCAGGTTCATATTCTGATGGAATTAAAGGAGGCCTTACGGATTTCAATGGCTTTTGATATGGACTTGGAGAAACAGAAGGCATAACTGTTACTGGAACCTGAGCCTGCAAAAAGCATTAGATGTTTATTGACTGTCATAAGCACTAACACATACACAGACACTAGACACGACACTGACAAGTCGACACCGATAGTAATTTGAGAAAATAAAATAACTGAACCTAACCACATGTGTCGACATCAGACACCGACACTTGTCCAACACCGGACATGCTTTTAATCTGAAGTGTCAGCGCTACAGCTTATCAACAAAGAATCATATCCATTTATGACCAATTGTGTTACATAACAAGTCTATAGCAATCTCGTTTAATATAATGCATAGGAAGGAAGAAAACAAGGCTAAGCACTCACATCCTGAGATTCTACGATTGCACCGAGCCTACGCTGCAGCAATGCCAGCATATAACCAAAGAAGCCAGCCCCAACAAGCATTGCAATTCCTGTTAGTGAAGAAAATCAGTCTAAATTTGTAATCAAGAATTAAAATAAATAAATTCTCAACAAAAGTTACAATATTTTAGTTTACCTAGAGGGAAATCACTGCCATATCGATATGCACAATCATCAAAGTGGAGTGGGATCTCCCTGATGGCTTGGTTTCCTCTGTCTATAACGAGGAGTGAACAGCTACTTCCAACATAAACCACATCAAAGTCATCAGAAAATTTAGCTTCTTCACTCGGTCCATCAACATGGCCCCCTCCGCGGCTCCCTTTTCCTCCAGCAATTGTTGTGACCCCTAATGTGACAAGTGTAGCAGTTTTATAATAAAGTATTACCAGATCAAGAAATATCATTACAAGAGTGCACAAACACACAATCATTTAAGTGCTACGCATCAAAACAATTGAAAAATAGATCACCAGGGAGAGGAGGAAGAAAAATTATTATACCTGAATCACTAATTTTCCTAATTGCCATATTTGTAGTATCTGCAACATAAATATTTCCTCGGTCATCAACGGTTATCCCTTTTGGGTGGTTCATCCTAGCCTCCCTAAGCCTTCCATCAACATGTCCAGAATATCCTTCAGCTGATCCAGCCACTAGTTTCGGTCTGCTATCTGCAGAATTGCGATGAATGTTATATTTCTCAAGTGAATGAAATATACACATGCATGGACTTAAACCGTCATGGAACAATTATACTACATAGAGAAACCCCACAAGACACATATCAAAAGGCATTACAATGATGTGATTCATCTTCATTAAGGTCATAATCATGAACTAAAGTGACATGATATAGTGTAATATAATCTTCGATATTTGGATGTGCATTGATTCAACTAACTGTTCCAAATCTATGATGCAAAGAGCAGTTGAGCTGGGAAAAAGTGGAAGACACGATGAAGATGCCACCTAATTTGTAATCAATGAAACACAAGAAAAATGATGGTAACAATTAGCAATCCCTTAGGCTGTACGAAACAGATGGAATGAAAATTGTTGGAATGATCCACAAGATATACGTAGCCACAGTAGGCTTCCCAAATGCCACCTCAGACAGTAAGAGACTTTAATTACAGAAAAAGGACTGCACCGTCGTCACCTTCCATGAATGGTCACTTTAGTTCATGATTATGACCTTAAAAATGCCACGACGAGTCGACGACACAAGGCAAAGAAAAACATTACATCTTGTATGGTAAGAAGACTCTACTTCCATGAAAGAACAAATTAAGTAGATCATAAGTTCAAAATTAAGTTACTCAAGGCTCGGATTAGATAAACAGCTTAATTAAGCGATTATCGTATAAGTGATATGTATAAGCTATTTCTATGGTAAAAGATAAAATAAAGTCAAACTATTTTCATAAAAACTAAAGTCGTTTCCATAAGCTATCGAGAAGAGCATATGAAAATAAGCTGAAAACAACTTATGAACATATCATAAGTTGATTATATAAGCTCTCTCAAACAGTCTCACAGATTCTTATGCTAGTAGATAAGCTCAAACAAACCAATCCAAACTCTTATATAAGCACTAGTGACTAGTCAACATGATACAATGTAGAGATCAAATTGGCAATAAGCTACCAACTCCCAAAACTAGCTAATCAGCATTCCAAATATGGAAGGGAAAAAAAATCCATCAAATATTCAATCTCTAAAAAGTAATGATAATTAAATTTGTACTTTATTTTCTAAAATATGAATCTAGAAAACAAAAAGAGCATAAATATGTGAATCACATTTGAAAGACTTACACAAAGAGAGTGATGAGGAGATTCTATAAAGGTTACTATTAGCAGAATCTAGAATGAGAAGTTCTCCATTATGCAAAACCTCAACAGCATAAGGCTCAATTCCGAGCTTGCTTCCATCAAACACAGTCTCCACATTATAACCACTCTCAAACTTCATCATTGACTTGCTCAAAACCCCTTCAACAACAAAAAAAAAAACCAATAAAAAAATCATTAAATCTAATAAAATATAAAAAAAAATGGTTCATTCATTCAGCATGCAAAGATCCATATTCCATACCAGTTTTGGTGGTAGCTTTAAGGGACCAAACCCATTTAGTAAAAGCAGGAACAGCATTGGAGAGAAACCCAGAAACAATTTCTGAAATGAAGAAGAAAAAAATGATAAAAAGAAAAGAACTTTGAAGAAATGGAAGAAAAAGAAGAAATGAAAAATTCACGGGTTGGTAGAGAGTACTAATACTACTTACTTGCAGGTGAAGTGTTGGAAGGTGCAGCTGAGAATGTTGCAAAGAGAAGATGAAGAATGAGAACTAGTAACAAAAATTGCTTACCCATTTTGCTGATGAAGAAGATGAAGATGGATTTGTTGTGGAGGTGGGAATAGTAAAGTTTCAGCAATGGGGGTGAATTGTGAAACCCTAATTCATGTTGAAACTGAAGGAAATGAAAAACAATGGTTTCTTTTTTAATAATGTTATGTGTGTTTTTTGATTTTGGGTTCTTAGCAGAAAAGAGAGCAAAAAAAAAGCAGTGGAGTTTGAGAGTGTTTTAGTGAGAAAGAGTGAATGAAAAAAAAAAGGTAAGAGAGATGAGAGGGAAAAAGATGGGCAAAAAAGTAATGACAAAGAGTGTGATACTAGTGGACCAATATGTTTCTAGAGACTAGAGAGAGGGTTTTTTTTTTTTTTTTGTAAAATATTTAAATTTTTTTTTACATATTTTAGTGGTCCGAGTTATTTTTTTAAAAGTCAATAAATAGCGTGTTCGACGTTCGAGGTCTTGACTTTTGACCTAAAGAAAATAGAATGTTCAAGACTTAAAGTCAATATAAGATATGATTTTTCTATTAACTGAACTAATTTCGTGAAATTTCGGTTGTTTTGTTTTATTGGCATTAATTTATGTCTTAAATTTGATTTGTAATAAAGTTTACTTTGCTTAAAAAAAGTTTACTTTTATATTTTAAAGAATAAAGATAAATTTGTGTTCTTTTGTTTGTATTTTATGTTGAGCATGTGAATCCGGGTAAACTAGCAACTTGCATTATTGGATTTATTTATTTGGAAACCATAAAAATTATTCCCACCACCAAGACATCAATAGTAAGCCTTATGTTACCAACACAAAAATGAGTATGTTACCAAAAAATGAAAATAGTATCTCTTGGGCAAAGTTATTACACATAAGCCATCCTTATGCATGGTGCATAAGTCATTTTCAACCATTAGATCTTACTCCACGCGCCCCCCATTACTCAGCGCCCCCCCCATTTTCAACCATTACTCCGCGCGCCCCCTAAAGTTACTCGCGCGCCCCTCAGCACCCCCACCCCCCCACCCCCCAACCCATTTTTTTAAATTTTTTTTTTGTTTAGTTTTTTTTATAGTTTTATTTTTTATTTTTTTTATTATGTATGATTAAATATTTTCGTAATTATTTTTAAACTAAAATCATGCCCAAACCATTTTGGGGTGGAATAATTTCATAATGGATCTTTGAAACCATAAATATTGTTGAAACTTTTTTTCTTGAAAAATCGGAATTTTTTTTCCGGAAAAAACAAATCGAAAATTATTTCGGAAAAAAGATCGGAAACTTAATGTTCGATTATATTTGGTTTTAATGTCCGATTATAACAAATGGTTATGGATTATTTATGGACGGTTATTTAGGATTATCCAAGATAATCAACACTAGTTTTGTAAGAAACCATTAGGCAATTATTTTGGTTTCACATAGAAAACTATCAAAACCATTAAACCACATTTATGGTTTCAGTAATAATCGGTATTTAAAATCATTGAACCATTTAGTGTAAAACCATTTTACAATACAAATGGTTTCACTGTTTAACTCTCTGAAACCATTTAACCAGCATAATGGTTTCCAGGATTTTTAAAACTATAAAAACACAATATTGGTTTCAGTAAACACATAAAACCATTTAACAATAGTAATGGTTTCATTGTATAACTACCTGAAACCATTTAACTAGCATAATGGTTTCCAGAATTTTTAAAACCATAAAAACACAATATTGGTTTCAGTAAACACATAAAACCATTTAACAATAGTAATGGTTTCATTGTATAACTACCTGAAACCATTTAACCAGCATAATGGTTTCCAGAATTTTTAAAATCATAAAAACACAATATTGGTTTCATTAAACACATAAACCATTTTACAATACAAATGGTTTCACTGTTTAACTCTCTGAAACCATTTAACCAGCATAATGGTTTCCAGAATAATATTGCATAAATGGTTTCCAGAAACCATTTAACTCTCTGAAAAAAAAAATCGATTTTTATTTTTTGGAAAAAAAGTTCCCGATTTTTTCGGAAAAAAGTTTCCGATTTTTCTGAAAAAAAGTTTTTCGATTTTTTTTCGGGAAAAAATTTTCAGAAAAAAGTTCTCGGTTTTTTTGAAAAAAGTATTTGATCTTTTTTCGGGAAATTTTTTTGATTTTTTTTCGGAAAAAAGTTTCCGATCTTTTTTCGAAAAAAAAGTGAAAAACAACAATTAAAAAAAAAAGTAAAAAAAAAATGAGTGGAGTGAGGGGGGGGGGGTGGTGTTGGGGGGCGCGCGTAGCAATATTGGGGGGGGGGGGGGGCGTGAGAAATTATGTATGGTGCATAAGCTTTGGGCTTATGCACCATAACCCAACCCGTATCTCTTAATCAATTAATTTAGAGGTGATCATTTACCGGTGCAAATGGAAAAATATATAAGAAAGATTAATATTTTAATTTAATCTTAATTATTTTTAAAGATATCTTTAAATTGTGTGTGAGAAACATTTTGATTTACAGATAAATAAATGTTACTCCCCTATCTCGTATTAAGTTTCTTTTAACATAACATATACTTTTACGGACTAAATTATTACAATTAGTAATTTTTATGATAAATTAAGTTTTGTTTGTACAAGAAAAAAATCATGTTTCATTCATTAAAGTCCTCCAATTGATAATATTTTTTTTTCTTTTTACAATATTGATAATTATTATCTTAAAAAATTAAAATAATTACATTCATAAAAATTACTCAAAGTACAAGGTGTGTTAAGAATATAAAAGAAATATAAAAGAACATGGGTGCAAATCTTGAATTTAACCCCAATACATCATCATATGTTAATTGAATCGGTTAATGTTTACCTTCACAACCCTCAATAGTTTATTCTAGAAGATTTGAGTATTGTTTTTCCTAATTTGCTTCATTTGTTGCAACGAGTTACTCTTCCTATTGAAACTAAGCAAGATCGGAGAATTTTGTTGCATTCAAAGAATGGTGAGTTAACGTTCAAAGACTATTTCTTATTCCAAAGGCATGTTGAATAAAAGATTCACTAGGCTAAAATCATTTGGAATAAAGTTATTCCTCCATCAAACTCTTTCATGGTTTGGAGACTTTTTCACAATAAGCTCTCAACTAATGAACATCTCTGGTAAATGAATCAGTTCAGCTTATATGCGTTAACTTTGCCTTGAAAGAAATGGAAATATCTTTACATATGTTCCTTCAACGCCTTTTTGCTACTAAAATTTGTAACTGGCTAGCTACTCTTCTTCGAGTTAACATTAGCTTTGAGTAATCATCATGATGTGCTTGAAGTTTGGTCACCGCAGTGCAAAGTTTTAATTTTGACAACCATAATAAATTGCTTTAATTTAATATGGTTTTGTAAGAATCAATTGAGATTCAACAATAGTTATTGATTGGAAATATATTATCTCTATGATTATTTCTTATGCTTCTCTGTCTGGTAATCTCATTGAATTGTCGTCAGGTCAAGCAATGACTGTTTTTAGTATCTTAAAAGCTTTCAAAGTGCAAAATCATCTTCCCAAAGCACCGGTCATTACAAAAAATATTTGGCATCCTCCCCCTCTCTCAACTGCGTAATGTTTAACTATGATGGTACTTTTAAAGGTAACCCTAGCCCTTCGGCCCGTGGATGCATCTTTAGAGATATATAAGCATGCTAATGATCTAGGTTGTTTTGCTTCCATAAGGTCATTTGAAGAAGATAGGTTAATTTCAAGAAGATTTTGTTTTGAATTTCAGTTTCTTCTCTTCCATTTTTGTCTCTCTCATCTTTATGTAAGTACTTAAAGTGGGTGATTCTAATTTTTCATATACAACTCCATGCCGATTGTTTCATCATTGTCTTTGTCGTTGATTTGGTTCATCTAGTCGCCTTGATTTGGTTTATCTACTTTATATTGAATAATGTGTTGTATTGAAATTAGAATTTTATTTTAAGATAATATAAGATCATTTCAAGAAGATAAATTTCTAGGGGAATAACTTGGTTTGAATTTCCATTTATTCTTTTCTATTTTTTCAACTTTCTCATCTTCATCTTTTTTTTAAAAGAAATATGTGAATCATGTATTAATCAGTCATATAAGAATGATGTAGTAGACAATGATGTAGAAAAATAGGCAATAGAGGATCGATAGCCTTCCATTCTCCCTTAATTATTTTATTTACTATTTCCATTGCTGGAACAAAATATTAAAATAAATTGGTAAAATATTACCTTTAGTCAAATTATCATTTTTACATGAAAAAAAATATCATAATTTTTTAGCCTAAGAGGATGAGTGTGAATAAAAATTGAAATAAATCTGTTATTTGACCGATAATAAAATACTAAAAATAATTATTTTTATGAGTGCTAAAATAGAAGACCAAACACAATTAGTTAAATAACAGAGAAAGTAACCCAGAATTACTGGATCCGTTCATACAAAAAACAAAGCTTAATTTCTATCATTTTCTTTCGATCTCTCACACAAGAAGAAAATTACAAAAATGACCAAAAAATTGTTTCCAATTGCTCACCAAGAACAATTGTCAATTTCTTTCATTTCCTCTCTCAACTCATCACGTGATAAATTTCACTCTAGAAACTTTAATTCTTCCTCCAATGGTTTCTAACTAACAAAATGTTTAACCCTAAAATCTACCCCAAAAGTCACCAACTATTTAGTCCTTAAAAATCTAAACCGCACAAAAAACATATTTCTATACACTAAATTTGGTACTAGGCATTGACCATTTTTTTACATGGGTATAAAATGGCATCCCCCGTCTTTATTGAGTGTTGATCAGTTGTATCTTTGGATAAATTAACAAATGGTTATGTTAACATGTGTCCTATGGACACATGATAAATTATCTTAATATAGAAATTATACATTTAATAGTGTCAAAAATTTAATACTTAAAAATAAAAATGTACAAATTTTAAATAATAATTTCTACATTTATTTTCTTAACATGTGTCCTTAACATTCTTCATTAACAAATGAGCGTAATAATGTTAACAAATTTAAGGTGTCTAAGCAATAATTATTTGTGTCAGAGCGAAAACTGACATAATGCTAACAAATGTAATTTTTTGAAATTATATAACACACATAACAAATGACTTAATAAATACTTTATAATGTCGAATTATCAATCATCATCTTAAATTGGGGGATCTGAAAACCCAAATTTCATATGCTAAAAATAAGTTAACACAAACTGTTCAAGTTGACATTAATATTTTGGCTTTAATGCACTTTTGATCCCTCTATTTTGAAAAACTTGAAGTTTTGATCCCCTTATTTTAAAAGCCAACTTTTTGATCCCCCTATTTTGAAAAACTTGAACTTTAGATCCCCCTATTTTAAAATGCAACTTTTTGATCCCCCTATTTTTGTTTTTTCTAAATTTTAGTCCCCAAGTCATTTTTGTCAAATTTTTTTATTTATTCTTTAAAAAATTCTAAAAAAATTTTAAAAAAATCTGAATTTCTTTTAAAATCTGGAAAATTTATTATTCAGATTATTTATAAAAAAAAATATTTCAGATTTTATTTTTTAAATTAATATTTCAGATATTTTAAAAAAATATATTATTTATTTAAAAAATTCTGAATTATTAATTTTAAAAATAAAATCTGAAAAATTGAAAAATATTATTTTTTTAAAATAATCTGAATAATAAATTTTTCCAGATTTAAAAAAAAAATTCTGATTTTTTTTAAAAAAATTCAGAATATTTTTAAGAAAAAATTAAAAATTAACATTTTAAAAAAATTCAGAATTTTCAGATTTTTTAAATTATAATAAAAAATCTTATTAATTTATTTAATATTTTTCAAATTTTTGTTAAAAAAATAAAATATTATATTTTTTATGATATGTCTTAAAAAATTTGACCAATTAAACCATAAAAATTTGACCAAAATGAGTTAGGGGACTAAAATTTAGAAAAAAATAAAATAGGGGGATCAAAAAGTTGGCTTTCAAAATAGGGGGATCAAAACTTCAAGTTTTTCAAAATAGATGGATCAAAAAGTTGGCTTTTAAAATAGGGGGATCAAAACTTCAAAATTTTCAAAATAGGGGGATCAAAATTGCATTAAAGCCTAATATTTTATACATCAATCGGATAACCTATGAGTGATATTGCAACCTAGGATTTCAAGTACTCCCTTTGATGAAAGATTGAAATGAATTAAAGTATTCACTTCAATTATATAACTTTCATAATTGAAATACAGTGTGTTTTGTGGTCCAACAAGAATTCAACTAGTATGGTACAAGTCACACACTCACAGTGTCACTGTCTTTGGAGTAAATTATTTCCCTTTGTTTTAAGTTTTGACCAATAGTATAGTAGTAACTAATTAAAAAATCTATTGTAAAGAAAAAAGAATGATTAGTATGATGATTAATTTGTACAATAACTATGTATTAGTACCATTCATTCATCAAAATTCCTCTGCATCTTTCTCTATAATTGTGCTATCTAACAAAAGGAAGGTACAAATGTACAATAAGACATGATGATATAAATGCAACATATATTTGGTTTAGGACAAACCATGTAATCATAAAAATCCATGAAAAATTGTTGTTGTTTTGAATGTCATATTGCAACATGATGCTGACCAATGTGTTGGTTACCACTCATATAACTGTCTCTACTCTGATCAGAGCAAGCTGTCAATGATGCCATGCCACGTGATGACACTATTTCAATATATATATACTACATTGAATTCAAGATCAGATTTAGTCATAGCAATTTATTTTATACATTTATATAAAAATATGATATGATGTAATGTCACCCAATTGGAAGAAAACAAAATGCGACAGTGTAAGACAAATTATCAAGGCCAATTTTCTATTCCTTGGTGAATCAACCAACACGAAAGTATATACCATAATCCTGTTTTCCAGACTTCCAATCGGATTTGGATTGCATGTAGTGATGTAATCATGCAGTTAGGGAATATCTAACCACCCGATTAAGATCAGACGTTTCATATATATAATAGTTATACAATTTGATTGAATTATTTTTATATTTGAACCGTCCTATTTTAATCCGACGATCAGATCTTTTCTGATTACATCCACTCTGCATGCAATCCGAAAATTACACTTTCAAGTGAAATGAAGGAACTGAACCACAAATAAGACAACAAAAATTCATAAAATTATTTGTTTACATGCTTTGTAGAGTTAATCAATACTTGTGCTTCATGTGGTTTGTTGATGCGATTCCATCCAACTCTAGAAAATAGTCTTTAGCATTATTTGTACAAATATATTTTGCTTCAGTCATCGCCACACCACCAATAATAATGTGTTTGGCGGAATCATAATAGTATATTCTGTTGAAATTTGAGAGTTTGTGTAACTTTTACTAAAATCATATGGTAATATATTCCTATAGATAAAAAAAAAAATTCATGCTAAACGGTGTTCCCGAAGCACTTGTTAAACATATCAAAAATAGAAATAAAAAATAAAATTAATATTGATAAAATAACTTTTTACATTCTCGATGTATTGAATGCACAAATTTCGAAATAAAATTTCCATATTTATATGCTTAACTAATGCTCTAGGGACACTGTTTAGCATTTTTCAAAAAAAAAATTACAACAGATCTTTTAAACTCACCACCAATTTAAGCATATATTTATTGGTATTGGACAAAAAGTGGGCAATACTTTTTTTTTTCTCAAGAAAATCTCAAATCAAGGAATACTATTATGTACTTTGCAGTTTGCATAAAGAGAGACTTTTAATTTCTCTCATTTCCATTAGCTGATTTATTATTTTATTTTTTTATGTTCTATGCAACTAATACGTTTAATGAAAACAAAAATGCCACCAATATATCACTAGACACATAGGTTTTCATAATTGACTCTTGAAATATATGAACAATCAAGAGATCAATTTCATTCAAAATAAGTCAAAAAAAAAAAAAAAAAGAATCAAATTAGTAGTCTCCTATTGTGACTATTCCAAATTCCAAAGGAACAATTCTAGAATAAGGGTCATTTGAAAATAACTAGTCATTCCTTGTAGTCATTCATTGCATGCATTCACGCACTCAATATCTATGTAATCTTCTGATTGAGATCATCTCATGTTTAATAATTTTATATTTTTGTTTGAAATCTGAATCGTTCATCATATGTAGACAGTTGGAGAATCTAATTTTTAAAATAGTTTCCAATTAAAATACTCACTTAAGTGACTGCTTATGAAAAAAATCAACTTGAAGAAAATAATTCACCTTGTATATTTCACAAATTGCCTCACAAAAATTATAGTCGGGCGATGTAAAATCCAAAAAAGTACTCACTTAAATTGTTGGATAAAAAATTTCCTCATCAGTACTCCTCCCATTTTCTCCTTTGTGATTCCCTAAACTTGCATGAATTTCAACGATGAAATGATATCATGATCATGACTTCTAAGAATTAACGTGAGATTTGATGTTTGTGGTGGTACCTTTAATATTTTTAATAGGTTTCATAGAAAAGAAATTGTAGTTAAATATATAAGGGACACAGCTAATTCTTCCATACCACACAAGGCCAATAATGATTCCATTGGCATTGCCTCATGCTCGGTGCCCCACAATTCCTTAAGTATCACGAAATCCGTTTTAGTTTATTTCTTGAAATATATCGTAGGTTATTTACTAATATAATAGTGAATCAAGGCCCATCATAATAATGAGATAAAAACAACCACGTGACATAGTAATCGCGGTATCAAGCTACGAGCACGGATAGAGGCCAAAACCTCCAATATCCAAATGTGTTCTCTCCGGTTCTAAATATAAGCAAAAAATCACTTTCAAGATTCATTGAATAATGAATGAATTTGGACTATATTATAGGCAAGATTCATTCATTATTTAATGAATTTAAAAAGTTACATTTTGCATATATTTAAAACCGGATGGAGTACATGGGGAACCCACTATACTGTAGACCATAATATTTTCCTATTAGCATCCACATCCATACTACTCATATGGGTGGTATAAATGGGCCCCACATAATATTTTATAGTATTTTACACTTTCCAACTATATAAACCACTCAACCATATTTTCTAAATATTCATACCACTCATCCAAAACTCTAACATAGGTCCCACAAAATTCACAATATAATACCAATTTGTATTTTATATTAGTATATAAAATACATTGAAAAAGGCAATGATGATTGAAATATCATTTTCTTTCATTACTTTAATACCACAAAACCAATTTGAAAAAGAAAGAAACCGTGTCCACTGAAGGAAGCGGTGGTAATATATTACGAGAAAGGATCCTCTCAATTTGAAAAAAAAATTGAGGAAATAAAGTGGGGTTTTAAACCATTGGATTATAAATATAAAGTAATATTTAAATTGAAAAGAAATGAGAAAAAGTTGATTGATGGTTGAGATGTGCAAATTGAGGAAAATTGAGGGAAAATGAATTGAGAGAATCCATTCTCAATATATTACCACACCTTTGCCTTGAATTATCCAAGACACCCTGACACCAGTATCCTACGTGGCAAAAGACACTCCCTTTTTCAACTGATATTGCTGCTCTTATTATCTCTTTCAAACACTGACTTGAGAATTGGAGTGCTAACATTTTTGCAACTATTTCTTTCCTCATAAAGACCAAGAAATCATTTTATAATCAACATCAATTATCTATTAGCCGAATCACTATGAATTAAGACAAATCATTTCTGAGCAATCAGTTCAATATGTCAACCTAGAACATAAATTTTCATTGTTACACAGTTTACAAGATAAAAATTTTAGTCCTTTAGCTTATAAATATAAATATTAGATATTTTATACCTTAATTATAAATAACAAAAAGGATTAAAGTGACAAATGTTTGTAACTTAAAAAAACTGAAATGTATATTCTATTTGTCATTTAAGGGATCCAAATGATACTAAAAAATTACCGGATCAAAAAGTATATAATACTTATAACTTTTCTTTTAAGGAATGACATTTATAACTTAATATATCAAAATAGAAAAAATTTAAGGAACATAGTAAAATTTAGAGGACTAAAATGTTGAAAAATGCATAGAAAATTTTCTTATAAGTGAAACTCAAATTGCACATCTCTTGAATTACACACCTGATGGTTCATATAAGGAGGGAATGGCAGCAGGTTGTGGCAATGTTATAAGAGGAAGTGATGGTGAATGACTAAGTGGTTTTGCAAAATTCGTAGGATGTTTGAAGGTTTGACATATGCTACAAGATTGGGGTTCACAATGATTAAGATGACTAAGGATAATATTGAAGGGAGTACTTTAGGAAGGTCTTCAATGAGGAGGATTCATCGTTTGATAGGTTGAAGTGGGAAGCGGTAGTGTATCATATTTAACGTGAAACTAATCATTATACGGATGATTTAGCCAACACAGATTGTACGTTTGAGTGTAGTCATTTGATGTTAGCTGATGTTTTGAGGATAGCGACCCCTCAATTAATTTCATTGCTATAAAAAAAAGGCCCAATCAAAGAGTAAGTTTTAACCTAATCTATAAATGGAAGATCGAGGAAACATGATCAACACTCAACAGATGTTTATAGACACGAAGACTGCATGATCAGCCTCTACTGCTGAAATCAGTGTTGAATGTTTATATGGTAGATAATCAAATCGTATATAGTTGATTGATCATTGATAGAAGGTTGGAGGGGATCATTAGTGGTTATAGCCTTAATTTTTTAGGTTTAAGGTGTTGAACTTTCATTCTCCAAAATAAGTTGAAAATTAAACATAGTGTGTGAAATCAACAAAATTTTGTTATTCATTATGCACCTTCTACCCATTTCCATCTTTCCACAATCTTATTTTTAGCTTTCCTCCTAACTTGCATTACTAGGCACTAACTTTTTCACTTGTTCCTTCTATGATGAAATCGAAGTGATGCTTATGCTCTTATGTAGTAAGATTTAAATTTTAGAAATGCTTCTAGACAATAGCTTATTACACTACTAATCCAATAGAAATTCAAATGCCCATAGATGACCACAAGTTGAAGAGATCTCAAACCAGAATAGAATTTGTATTGCAACAAAATAACCATAACTATACATGTTTGAAGTTTTGGTGCTCCTCTTTCAGTACGAGCAACAATCTGGTCAATAAATTTAAAGCGCAACTAATGCTCAATGCGGCACTAGCAAGTATAACAATTGATGTTACCATTTACAAGAGAAAAACTGTCAGACCGTCCATGAACCGCACCGCAACCTTCCAGGTGCCATGCAAACCGGTTCAGGAGCAAGAAAAGAATCATGTTCCACAACAGCAAAGTTGCACTATTTGTCATTGTCAGGTTAAGATTGATGCTCAAAAATTTCTGATTCACTGGATTAGAATCCTCACATAATGAACCAATAATGATGTCTCGCCCTGTCTAAGAAATTGTGCTCTCAAAAGAAACCTGGAATTGGGCAAGATGCCTGGGCTTTGTTGGATTTGATGAGGCAGCAAGACCTTGAAGCAACCTTACAACATCAGAAGTATCATCAAGGAAATACTTGGCCTTGCTAGGCTTTCTTCCTACAGTGCAGGCAAAAATATCCGGAGCTGCTGGTAACGATGGGCATGAGACTGTACTCAAAATGCTTTCAAACATGTCTTCATCAGACCTATCATCTCCGATGCACATCACGAAATCTGGTGGATTACCGCCATTAACCATATTCAAAAGAACCTTTTCAGCTACCAAACCTTTGGTTACTCCCTGCAGAGAGCATATTCATGACATTGATTAAATAATTCAAGCTTCTAAGTTTCACAAAATATAAATAGAGGAAGATGCAGGGAAGGAATTCGAAAAACTATACCTGTGGCTTAACTTCAACAATATGCTGGCCTCTCTTAACAAGTGCTGGTTCATTAGCAAGAACACTTTCCAAGTGATCCAACAATTCCTTGGCTTGGCAGGAACCAAAATCAGGGTCAGCATCTTGATGATGCCACACCAAAGCACTTTCCTTAATTTCGATGTTAGATCCATCAGTTGCTTCTGTATACGACTGCATGACAGGCAACACTATCTGTTTCCAATCAAGGTCCGCAGAGAAATGACTGGTTTCCCATTCAGAGTCACTATTCCACCTGCAAATGAAAAATACATTAGCATTATAATTTTACTATTTTATTTAAGTTCTGAGGAAGAAACAAAGGTGACATACCTTAGGAAGTACCCATGTTCAGCTGCAAGTCCAAGCAGCTTGCATGAAGTAAACCATTCACTCAGAGAATCTCTTGCCCTTCCACTAACAATGAACACAATATTCTTGGTATCGTTACACAGAGCATTAAGCACAGATATGACTTCAGCGCTGGGAGTTTTATTAATAGAAGATTGTGATACAATAGTACCATCATAATCAAGAAAGATAGCCCTTCTACTGGTTCTCTTGTATGCTGATACAATATGGTCTATGGACAACTTCCTAAAACCATGAGAAAGAGAAATGACTCTAAACCCCAAGCCCAAACCAATTCCCCAGCACCTTTTTGTGTAATGATCTTTGCATGCTCTCTCTAAATCCTGCATAAAACTGCGTGCCCAATATGCCACGTCATGAGTACTAACATATCGATAGTGTTTCTCATGACGCAACTTCTTCTCTGGTTCCCCAATGGTGAGGGCCAAATTCAGAGCATCAGCAACTGCTTCTATATCCCAAGGATTGACCCTGATGGCCCCACTCAGAGAAGGTGAACAACCAATGAACTCAGACACAACAAGCATGCTTGTCCGAGGACAATCACTGCTTCTACCCACAGCTTCGTCCAGCTTTGGAGTTCCCTGCCTGCAGACAATATATTTGTATGGGACTAAGTTCATCCCATCCCTTACAGCATTGACAATGCAGCACTCAGCAACAGCATAATAGGCACTCTTTTCAAAACGAGGAACATGACGGTCAATGATAATGACTGGCTGATAATCATTTGAACCATATCTATCATTGATCCTTTGAGCAATTGAATATGCTTCCTTCTTTGCTTCATGAACATCCTTCCCTGAACCCCTTGCAGGATTTACAATTTGAATTAGGACAACTTCACCCTGCAAATTTGGATTCTGCTGCAGCAGATGCTCCACAGCTAGAAACTTCAGATTGATACCCTTAAAAATATCCATGTCGTCAACACCCAGAATAACTTTCTTATCCTTAAACTCTACCTGAATCTCTTTTAGTTTAGAGGATGTAGAAGGAAGATTTAATACAGAGTCAAGCCTACCCATGTGAATGCCTACAGGCAAAATTTTGATAAATATAGTGCGGCCGAAGTAATCAAGTCCTATATGTCCGCGCTTAGACTCATAGTCCAGACCTAGCATTCTACTGCAGCAAGAAAGAAAGTGGCGAGCGTAATCAAATGTATGAAAACCAATTAAATCCGAATTCAACAATCCCTTCAGAATTTCATCCCTTACTGGCAAAGTCCGGTAAATTTCAGACGACGGGAAAGGACTATGAAGAAAAAACCCAAGTTTAACTCGATTAAATCGTTTCCTCAAGAAAGTAGGCAAGACCATCAAATGGTAGTCATGAACCCAAACAAAATCATCATCAGGATTAATCACTTCCATGACTTTGTCTGCAAATATTTTGTTTGCAGAAACATAAGCCTGCCAAAGCACGCGGTCAAAGCGATCACCGTGATCTGAGCATATAGGTAGCATATAATGAAAGAGAGGCCAGAGCTGCTGCTTACAAAAACCAAGATAGAACTTTCTCTGCAGCTCATGGGGTAGAAAGGTGGGCACACAATTAAAGTCATCCAGTAATTTCTGAGCAACTGCATCCTGTTCATTAGTATCTATGTCCACCTTGAGGGACCCCACATAGATTACCTCAGTATCGGAAGAAAACCCATCTTTTAATTGTAATAGAATTGAATCCTCGTCCCAACTGAAACACCATTTACCAGTTTCTATATCTCTTTTAGCCTGCAGAGGCAACATGTTTGCCACAATGATTTTTCGCTCCCGACATCCAGAAGAACTAACATCCGAATCACCATCCAGATCGGAAATAATTCCAGGAACGGTCATAACCCTTGGAAGAGTTCTTGGGGTGTGAGGAATATCAAGAAAGTCTCCTCCACCGGCTAAGTCTAAGAGATTAGCATAGGATCTTGATGCCATTACTTGTCAAGGGACCTTTCTTTTCTTCAATATCTTCTTTCTATAAATTCAGACAAATAAATAAATAAACACAGCATTTAAGCAAGCATCCTATGAATATATCATGGGACTACATGTGAAAATTTGACTGATACTGCATCTTTCATGGTTTGAAACAAAGATATGCACATATATATATATTTGATATAAATCTCATGATAATTTTTTTTTTTTTTTTGAGTACTCATAATTAAAATCTCATGATAATTCATTTCAGGCACATTCACTAACTTTTTTCTTGCATTATTGATTGATCAAACTACTTAACCAAATGCTATTAGTGCAAATTTAATAATTAAAGCAGCCCATATGGAGGGCTGCTAAAACAAATAGCACTAGGAGGTGAAGGTAGATGAAAAAGGCATGGTATGAATGAGTAACGATAGCTCAACCAGGAATGCTATAACATTAACTGTGTTCATTATCATTGCTACCGACAAAATTGCTGTATAAGCCATTATCAAGCATTTATTTCTTTCTAGGCTCCGTAAATTCAGGAAAGTAACTTCACTTGTGAATCGGCCAAAAAAGAAAACCAAAAAGTGAACCTCTAACGACACTTATATATGTTATAATTATTTCCAATAGATGAAGCCAAATCCTCACTTTCTACCATTTTTGTATGAGTAAAACACAGTACCAAAAGAATATCATGCAAAAGGAGACCTCTTTAATTTTGACATGACGCCAGAAAACAAAAATTCAAAATTCACAAAGAGAACACATTTAATTTTTTTTACCATCTTACAAGTGGACCACAGATACAATTAAATTCTAATTGTGTTCACGACATTCTGCTTTGATCTAATTGTTTATCCCAAAACACGAACCAACCAACACCCACAAAAATATCAATTCACTTTGAACATGATTAGATAATGGCATAATGTCATTTCCTCTTATCTACAAGTTGTTAAGCAAAAACAAAAATTACAAACAGATTCTGCTCCCAGCACATTACAGTTGTCAAACAGCAAAGCAAGTATAATTCCCAGCAAGAAGGATTTAAAATCCAACTTCGTGTTCCATCAATTTCGAAATTAATGATAATACGTATAAAACCACGAAAAAGAAACCCTTTGTTCAATACAAACAAATATGATAATCACCACATCCAAAAAAAACACATAATGGTCCAAAAAATTTCAATCCAAGTACATTGATAAATTATACCCTACCACTTTCTTATTGTTAAAAAGCTTATAAGCTCTTCAACCCCAACAAAACCTATCTAAAGGAAAACCAAATCAAACTTTTCTACTTCCAATATCTTGACCTATTATTTCCCAAACAAAAAAAAAATTATCCACAAAAAAAGCACAAAGTGTAAACTTCCAGGAATCACACAAAACAGTAAAAAAAGCATAAAAAAAATATCACAGAAAAAATAAAAAAAAATATTCACATAAAAAAAATTGGGCTTGCAAGTTGCAACTGTTAGATCCAAACACGATCAGAAAAAAAAAATTACAAAAACAAATCAAACATAATAATAATAAGACATTAAAACTAATACATAAACAAATTAAACTATTATTCACATTTGAAATTCGAAGTTTAACAAATTTCAAACTGAATAGAACTAGTATTCACAAATTACACAAAAAAGACACAAAACGAAACGATCCATAGTAGTATTTGATTACAAACATAGCAAAATCAAACTCAACAACAAACAAAATAAAAATCCAAATACAATAGAAAATCAGTAACAATAAGAACAACAAATTCAATTCAATGAACAGATCAATAACCAAAAATCACAACAACAAAAAAAATACAAAAAAAATAAATTGATCAGTACTTACATGTTGAAAGAGAAAGTGAATAGCTCTGAGTTTGAAGTTATCGGCGCCGGTAACAGCGGGATTCCGGTAAGGTGAAGTGATGAGAGAGAGAGAGAGAGAGATTTGAGTTACGGAGAATGAAAGAACAAAATGAGAACGGCAACTGCAAGATTTTTGGTTTTATTATTATTTATTTATATATATGTTAGGGTCAATGTAAGAATAAGGCACTCCAAGGAAATGGATATAGTTTTTAATAATATTAATTAATTAATTATTGTGATAAAGTTTGGATTGGATTGGATTATAATTTTTTTTAATACTTTTTTGCACAATCTTACCGCGGTTTGTTTTTCTAACCATGGTTTGGTTTTGATGGTTTTTCTATTATTTTTTTTTCTTTATAAATGTTAGTGTGTTTCATTATATGGATGGATGTATGTTAATTTTTTAAAAAATATAAAATAATTATTTTTTTACTGGCATGGGTTGAAAAAAAATTACATGTCATAGATAAATTCATTCAAAATTTAATATAAAGTAATAAAAAATATAGCATGATATGAGATATCGATATCCAATTAAATTTTGGAATACATATCTTATTTTGTACGGTCAATGCATATCTTAAATTCTAAGATATTTATCTTTGAATTATTTTATCTATATATCGAGAAAAAAGTTATTTTATCTAGTCAACGCATATCTTATTTTACATAGTCAATGTATATCATATTTTCTAAATAAATATACATTGTTTCCTTTTAAGTTTAATTTATTTTTTTTCTTTATCAAAGAAATATTTTGTTACGATTATTACCTATGTGAAGTAGAATATTTTGATTTTTTTTGGTGTGTGCAACTACAAGTAGAATATTTTGATTTATGTCGTGTACGTGTGATTTACATTATTTTTATTCTATTTCTATATTTGACTCTTTTTTCTGTAAGAAAATATATTGTTTCCCTATAAAAATGGTTTAACTTCTTTTTTATGATAATGTTTTAATTTATTGCTTGTGATGTGCGTGTGTTTTACATGAATTAAAAAGCTGCGTCAAAGTGGCATATCCTTTTATCCATATCCTTATCATTAGTGTGGTTGAATATTTTACTCTAACAAGTTTTCAAGTATATTACGATATTTTCTATAAAAAGAAAGTATATTATGAAAAGATTTTAATTTGTAAACGTGCAAACTATTCCCCCATATATGTCAAACAAGTATTATTTTTTTTATTTAATTTTTTTATTTAGTAAGAAAAATTTACATAAAAATAAAGTTGAAAATTTTGACCAATTAAAAATTGAACTAATCATTTATAAAGGAGATACTGTTATAATTGGTAAGTGTTAAATGTGACTTGAGATCAATTTTTTCTTTTTCTTGCAAACAAATTTCTTATTAAATAATCAAGCCATTGTGCTCAAGTGGTTAATGAACTTCACCAAACATATGAATTTCGGGAGAACTTGGGTTTAATTTCTGGCTGGAATAATTTTTTTGTCAGATTTTACTTACCTCGCGGCTGAACTCTTAATTACTAAGGTTTTGTTTGCGAGTTTGGAGGGGAGGGAATGGTTTTGAAAAAAATGAAGAAACATGTGGAAGGAATAAAGAAGTTTGGGAGGGAATGAGTTTGGAGGGTTATTTTTTCTTCATAACACAAAAACCCCCAGTTTGGTGGAACTCAAAAATTGTATTGGATGGGGGTTTGGAGGGTTTATATGAATTCTTCAAATTTAATTAATGTTGTTATAATATTCTTAAATTCATAATATATTAATCATAAGTATTTATTTGTCATTCTCTATAAAAAATACTTTCTCAAAAAATGTAAAAGATTTCTCTAATTTTCTCTCTATTTCCCTCCCTCCAAAGCCCTCCCCTCCCCTTCCCTCCAAACTCGCAAACAAAGCCTAAGTCTCATTCCCCTAAAAATTAGAGGGTTAAAAAAAAAATTACCAAATAATATTTTATGTTGATGTGGAGATATTTAGGCATACTTATTGTTTTTATACAATAAAGTTGGAGATCAAACTCAAGACCTCTAACATACTATCCATATCCTAATCTATACTCATTTTCCAATCTCTTCCCTTGAATAAGAGATTCAACACAAGATGCCAAGAAAATGTTCGCAATTGCTTTCCAAAATATCCATTTTCTCTACCTTTCCTTCTACACTCAAGAACAAAGATAAATAATGAAACTCACTCTCAAGGTGTTTTCCAAGCTTAAATCTTTTCCAAATAGCTCACAATCATTAGGTCTTGAATCCGTCATGATTCTCTCTCTTTGTCTCACTAGGTGTTTCCCAAACCCTAGTACATAACCCCTTTGTGATTCCTCACTCTTTTTCAAGTTAGAATAAGACAACATTATATATAATGCACGACATGTTGCGCCCTTTGTGATTCCTCGCTCTTTTTTTCTTCTCTCTCTCTCTTTTTCTATGCCCCACGCGAAAGACCTTGCGCCTCATGAAAATTGCATCAACGAAACAGGAAGAACATAAATAGGGTTGCGCCCCACGCAAACAACTGAGACGAAAAAAATACATAATCTCTTCACAAAACAATACTCACAAATAGTAGAGCAAAGAAATCTAAGAGCATTATTCAATAATCAAGCTAGCCAAGCAATTTAAACTGAAGAAGCAAAAGCACAAACAAAGAACTTCAAGCTAAAACAAGTATGGAAAGAACAAAGAACAGCAAGAAAATTGTCACTCAGTTCGACCAAATGATGACCTACATCTGAGGGAGAAAGCAGTTCTCCATTCACTATAATTAATGTTTACAAATATCTCAAATGAGTAACAAGAAATTATCCTTAAAAATGAATCCTTAATTTCTACCAAATTTTTCCAACCTCACATGAACAACGATGAATAATGAATCTCTAACCCAATGTCTTTGAAGAGTGTTTCTCAACCTAGATACTACCCAAAATGGTATCCAATTATTGCTTAACGATTCCCCAATGGTTGTATCTTTAAAACCTTCACAAATCCCTAAAATGATTCAACACTCTTACACAAGTCGAAGAAAGACAACAATATATATATATATTGCACTATAAGTTGCGCCATGTGTTGCGTCCCGCGCGAAACAGAAGCTTTCAGATATGCGTCTAGTATTTCCTTCATGCGCCCCACACAAAAGACCGTGCGCCCCACGCAAACGACATAAACAAAATATGAAAAGAAAAAACATGGACGCTGCCACTCGTGTGCCCCAAGCAAACAATAGAGACAAAAAATTTACGATAAATAACGAGTTGAACTTGTACCTAACAAACATTTACGATAAACAACAAGTTGGACTTGAAGTTTATCCTAAAAGTTAACTCCATCAGACTTATTTTCACCCAACCAACAATCCATGCTAAGATCTTAAATTTGATTATTATAACATTTTTGGAATATAATGCACAACACCTCATATAAAATGAAACCTCCTGATTATTTTTTGAAAGCCAAAGTGGAAGATGGGAAGGCAACTGCAACCCCCTAAATAGATAAAAATAAAAGATAATAAAAAATATTGGGGGTAAACACCCGACCCAACTAAACCACACAAAAATGTAGTTATCGGTCCAAAAAGGAAAATATAGACAATCAAACTACAAACAAAGTGGTTTAAAAACAACCTTAACAAGTAAAAAACAAAATTAGAAGTAAACTCACATCCACCATAAAACACTATTTAGCGAATTCGCGCACGAACTTAAAACTAGAATAGCAAAAAAAAAAAATGTTGAGTGAGAATTTGGTACTGTAAGGAATAACATATGAACTGGCCGCCAACATGGACAAATCTAAGTTCCAATAACCTCTATGATAAAACACTCCCAATTAAAATTCAACGTTAAATATATTCTTTATGTAACAAATCGACCCACATTCCAAGAAATGTCGTATGAATCCTCCCGACCAAAATCTAATGTTCAATTTATTATTTATGTACAAAAGTTTAGTCCCTCCAAAAGTGGCGAAGCTAGCACCATAGAGAAATGTTATTTTGACACTAATTTAGTTGTCTAACAACTATGATTGCACTATCCAACTACAACTTCATTTTTTTTTATCATTTCACCTAATTTTATCTAAGTTGTATATTTGACAACCATTTTGATTGTACAAATGTCACACCTCGCATCTTATCTATGAGGTGGCCAAATATATATACAAATAAAATATTTTTTAAAATTAATATATTAAAATTAATTTATAAGAAAAAGAATTCACAATAATTTTAATAACATAAAATGTTGAGTTTAATGACACTTCAAAGAGTCAAATTGATTTTTTTTTTTTGGTTTACAATGTTGTCAATGAGGATTGAATCTAGGACCTCATGAATAGTACTCAAACCCCTCGCCACTAGACCAAATCTAATGGCTTTAGAGTCAAATTGACTTGTATTGTCCCTTTTAATATAAGTAATTAACACATTTACAATAAAATCATTGTTTATTTTATTTTTGAATCTTGATTTGATAATCTCTTCGCTCACAAAACTCTTTTTATAGTTGTTAAATGGACCGGAAACAACAAAATAAAATGATGGTTAAAATATCATTTTTGTCCTTATATGTTCCCGAATTTTTGGTATTTTTTTTAATAGACTAAATTAGCTCACTCAAATTGACACAAGTGAGAATTGAACCTGATATCCGAATTTTTGGTTTTAGTCCCTGAATCTTTTTTTATTGCAAATAAGTCCTTGAATGTACAAAATTTGTTGGTTTTAGTTCATAAATTCAAAACTCACAGGAAAATTTGCAGTTTTCGTACATATTTTCCTTCATATTTTCCTGTAAATTTTGACTTTATGGGTTAAAATCAACAAATTTTGTACATTCAAAAACTTATTTGTAACAAGAAAAATACAGAAACTAAAATAAAAAAATTTAAAAACAAACAGAGATCAAAAGATCATTTATACCGAAAATGAAATAAATTTACAGAAAAAATAATAACTTATTACATTTTTATTTCTTCTAATTTTTAACAATTAAAAATGTATTCAAGATAATTAATTATATATTTTTGACGTAGCTAAATATTATATTTTCTAACATATTCAAAGAAAAAAAAAAAAAAAAAAGGGTAGCCAAACATAGTTGTTCATAGCTGCGCCCCTGCTCTCCTATGTAGCTACCCTTATTTTTTGGTCAAGTCCTATAACTATCTTATCTTACTTAAATAATTTTCTAATTATGGTCAAATTAATACAACTTGCCACTTGTTGTCCTTCTTCCACCAGTCCCCCTTTTAAATTTATATTAAGGTTTAGAAATATTATACCGTATATCCTTTCTCAACCAAAAGCATGTGTGTGTATGTGTAATAACTTTTCCAACAAATATTTTTATTTTCGCTAATAAAATATTAACAAATAACAACCCGTTATTATAATTTATTAATAATTTAATATATACTGTGTACACACTATAATGTAGTAGTATTTTATCAACAAAAAGAAAAACTATAATTTAGTATATAATATAAATAAATATGAGCTAGTATATTGGAAGTTCCATATGTTGTTTCATTTTTTAAGGGACCCATATGTTTGTTTCATGGCCTACCATGACTGACTTTAAAAATCCAATCCTATTGTTGATTTTTATAGTAAAAACTAAAAATTTTTAATTCTAATTTAATAGCATTGCTAAACACACAAAAACATAATCAAATGTTAGTTTGTTTAGTGAAGATTAACGCTGAATTTAATAGAGAGTATTACGGTTCAATTCCTCGCAACTGTATTAGAGAGTGAACTAAAATCATTTGATGTCAGAATTCGCATAGGTCATTTCTCTAAAAATCATAGGGTAAAAAAAAACACAAAAACGTATATTGTTTGATGTTTTTAATTTAACTTTGAATATAGGTTTCCACAAAAACATGTGCTGTCCTTTCCAATTTATATAATCAATAATCTATTATCAAAGTTCAACATCATATATAGCTACCAACCCTTAAACTATTATACACCTTAATGTATTTTTTGTTAAATAAATTAAAGTCAAGTTAAGAGAATAAAGCACCCCTACCATTATTTTTAAAAAAATTTGTGGGCAAGGACTATATATGTGTGTTTCTAAATGTGTATGATTATTAATTTTCATTTTATTACACATTTATCCTAAATGTGTATGATTAATAAATTTTCATTGTTAGACTATTACAACAACATAAATTATATTTGAATAATACAATCATATATCTAAAATTTTGTTGAAAAATACTCCTTGAAAGTTGAAACTTGATTTAGGATAAATCATCTACTGAATATGATGTCTTGAGATAGGATTAAGTTTACTAGTAAAGAAACCATAGGTGCTTATCATCCATTCTTCTTTAATTTAAGTTTTTTAAAAATAAGAAATTTGATCAATAAAAAAATCAGCTACCTATATATGAGGAGAGAGTAATTATAATTTATAAGTGTTAAATATTAAGCATACATAAAAGATTTTTGTCTTTCTTTCAAATAAATTTCTTACTAAATAACATTTTCATCACATTAAAGAACTACTAGTGTTAGATTAGTGGTAATGATGTTATCGATGTGTAATAGTGTGTATTTTTAATTGTTAGGATATGATATGATTGAAGAAATCAAATTAATATCAACGCTTTAAATTTAATTGTTATTTTTCAGTTAACGTTTCTTGTCATTTAAATTATTTTCCGGTTAACGATTCTCTATTGTGTTAAGGTTTACTCTTACTAACCCAAATTTTGAAGATTTGTGTCGAGGGTCATGTTGCAATTGCACAAGGCATTAGTTTATTCCAAAAAAAAAATCCAAATTTATATAATTGAATTACTTATGAATGAAATTTATATGCATTTACAGATCTTTAATTGGTTTAGTGATGATTGTAGATAGGGCTGGAAATGAGTCGAGTCGAGTCGAATCTGTCTGAGCTCGACTCGACTCAATAAGAATTGGTTCGGCTTGAGTTCGAAACGAACTATTTTTCCAACTCAAGTTCGGCTCGTTAGGTTCAGTTTGTTTGTTCGAAACACATAGTTTAAAAGTCAAATTTTATATATTTGACCTTTTAGATTAATTTTTTTAAAAGAAAGAAATTGTAATACAATAAAAAGTATTCCAATAGCAAATTAATTCAAAGCTACAAGAAAATAAAGACATTGAAACAAACAAATAAATAAGTAAAAATAAATATATTAGTGCATTATATTAATTGAAAAAAATTTCTATTGATATCTTTCTGTCAGGTTTTTTATAAAAAAAAAATTTAGAAAAGTGTAAGGTGTGTGTGTGTGTCTATATATATATATATATATATATATATATATATATATATATATCGAGCTGATTCATGAATCAAACGAGTCGAACTGCATACCATTCATGTTCGGCTCATTTAATTAACGAACTTAATTTTCAGTTCAAGTTCAGCTCAATTGGTTCATGAACCAAATTCAACGAGTTAATTAGCGAATCGAATCTCGAACTATTTTCGAATTAGTTCGGTTCATTGTCAGCCCTAATTGTAGACCACAAATTTTATTATTCTTTTATGTATCATTTTTCTTAAATTAAAGAAAAAGAAGAAAAATGAGAGAATGAATGGAAAATGGGGTAAAAAGTAAAATAGAGAAGTATGAGCTGGTAGGAACTAGGAAGTAAATGACAGCTATAGGTGAAAAGAAAAGGAGATAAGGTAACAGTAACACGTTTAAATCTGTTGCTGTTGCAATTGCAAAGCTCTCCAAACGAGGAATCAAGCAAATATTTTGAGTCGTGGGGCGTGCGATGCTGACTCCACTCCACGTATATATCTAAATTTAGATAAGTTTTTAAACATTTTAAGTTCAGGCTAATTAGTCAAATAGTATAAATAAGAAAATGATTGTATATTTCCAACCAATATCCTCAAATAAATTAAGTTAAGATGATTGTATCTATTAAAATAGTTGAATAAATAAATTTTGTTTTTATTATAATTGTAATCGATAATGTTAATTTAATTTTAATCGATAATTGTAATTGTAATTTTAATCGATTATTTGTATCGTATAATTTTAATCGATAATTGTAATTTTATGTAATCATAAAAATAAAAATTTAAATAAGAATATGAAATAAAAAATGGTGGGGTAGAGTATTGAATGAAAAACCATTTGAGAAGGTAAAAGTTGAATAAGTGTTGAATTATTAGGTGGAAGAGAGAGAAAATAATATGGAGTGTAAAAGTGTGTTGAATGTTGAAACCATCGTAGATGGTCTAAGAGATGAACATTCCTTTATCTATTTTATTTGAATATGTACATGTACGGTGTATTATTAAGATGAATAATTCTAATAAATTTATTTATGGTATTTAATATATAGAAAAATTATTATTATTATTATTATTTATAAATCTATCAAAATTATCTATCTTATGGATATAACAGTACATATTTAGATAATTTGTACAGAAAAATTCATCATATTAAGAATACAAATATACCAATAATATCTTCAAAATTGTGTATTATACTTTTAAAATATTAAATTCTTTTGTATTATTAAATACAAATTTCTAATTTTAAATACCTTAGCATATGACATTATGGCACGTGTTAACACATTATATCAGTCTCAACGATAGCCATGATTGATTGTAATATCAGATGTTGTACATGTTACTTATACAAGCATTCGTTTCGATCAGGTTGGCTGCTATATGCATTTTGATCTAGTTTATCTCGCAGTGTTGGTAGTATCTCATAAGGCCTTGCTCGTTATGCTCGGATTTGAAGCCTCTTCTGCTTCTCGTGCTCTTTAGTAGGTTGTGGCATAGGCGAGAGATCCCATCACGTTGTGGGTAGGTTAGGCTATTGCGGACTTAAAATTAGAGATGTCAATTTGCATCCGTCAAAGCGGATCCCCGCGGGGATTGACCCGTTCGGAGATCCGAAAACGGAGATTTTTTCCCCGTGGGGACGGGGATGGAGGCAAAACTTCCCCTGGAGGCAGTTCGGGGCGGGGATCGGGGATTAACCATCAGTCCCCGCGGATTCCCCGAATCCGTCTATATATACTTTTTTTATTTTGAAGCACCGTCTATATATACTTAAATATATATTTTTACTACTATTATTATTCTAGGTTTATTTATATTTGACAATTCTAGATTTCTATTTTGCTATGAATTATGATATATTTTGGTTATGAATTTTTGTATGATTATGCATATGTTGTTATGAATTGTTTTTTGGTTATGAAATGCATTATGTGTTGTTTTGATCATTAAAAAAGAAATATGCGAAATATTTATTTATTTATTAATAAAAAAGAAAAAAATAACGTCATAATTTTGTTGGTAAAATATATAAATTTTCTAATAATCGATCTACGTGGATCCCCGCGGGTACCATTGGGATCCGTAGGGATGGGGATGGAGGCAAAAATTCCCCCGCGGATATTTCGAGGTGGGGAACGGGGATGCTTCCTCGGCACATTCCCCGCCCCGTTGACATCCCTACTTAAAATTCAGTTATGTCCTTGTTTTGAAGCCAATGTGGTGTCCTTGCATATAGCCGGTGGTTATGTAGAAGGGCTGATCCAATATTCTTGTATAGAAAGATTGCTTTACTGATTTTATTTGGCCTCTATCAAGTGCCGTAGAGCCGTCTGCTATTGCTAGAATGGAACTAATATTATTTAGATTTTTTTAGCTTTGTATGTACTCTAGTGTCATTAGCTACCCCATAAGATTGGTGTGGAATTTTGTAGCATCTTTGTTTGATTAAAAGATATTGTATTTAGAGGTTTAATTGGACCGGTTTAGATCGAAATTAAGGAAGGGCTTCAACAATCATAATTTTAATCTTATTCAATAAGACACGTTAAAGTACATCAATGCACTCATTTTTTCAGTGCAACCATTCAAGCAATATGAAAAATTATGCTAATTAGTAATCGGGGCTGGTAGGGGTACTGTACATGAATTAGGTATATTTGGTCGATCCGGTCAAACCCACGCAACTTAATCAAAAAAGTTGGGCTGGATCGGATAATTGGATGAATATGAGTTTTAAAAACAAATTTCAGGTAAAATGGGATCCAATCCAAAGAATTCATTGACCTAATAATGTTATAGTTTTAATATTAAATATTCTTTATAAAAATACTAAGATTTTGCTATTTGATAGTTTAATATTTTTCATAGTGAAAATAGCTTGCACCGTGTTTTAAGAAAATAAAAAGATTGAGTAATGTTTATAAGGACAAAACTTACATGCATTGCTTTATATACCGTTTTCCCTTTTCCTCTCACAAAGAGGTAGTTATTTTAATTGAAAAACAATTTTCTTTTTATTTTTTTAAAATTCAAAAACACAAAAAACCACCTCTTTGTGAGTGCAACAACAAAAACTACATGTAAAACAATGCATGTAAATTTTGTCCTTTTTATAAAACAAATATGGTGCCTCATCGTTTAGCCATTTAATATTAAAAAAACAGGAAAATCATTCGGGTAACTTACTATTCAATATGAAAATTAGTTGGTTTACCAAACTAAAATTAGTATTTATTTTTCACAGTGCAAATAAGTTACACTTTTTTTTTTACGGTAAAAATCTTAACTCATCTCATTCAACAACATAGTTTCAATACATGATGGTATGTAATCAAATTCATGGCGACTAGCGAAAGACAACGCCGCTCTTGCTAACAAGTGAGCAACATTGTTGGCTTGTATCCTAATAAAACTTATCCTAAAGTTTGGTAATGAACTTAAAGAAGCTTTACACGCAAATAACGTAGCGCCAAATTCTGTACATAAATTTAGTTTATCTCTAATCCCATCAACCACTAGCTTGCAATCTAGTTCTATAATAACATTAGAAAAACCTAGATTTCGTAACCAAGAAAATCACTTTTAAGACCCCACGCCTCTACTTCTTGTGGAAGGGGATTACCATGATTCCACGTTGTTTGAGCACAAATGAAATTTTATTTATCATCTCTTAAACACATGCCCGCACCAAAACAGTTTTTCTCCCTAAATATCGCAGCATCCACATTACATTTGAGCATACCTTGCATTGGTGGTATCCATGTTCCCTCTACAGCTGAAACACTAGTGCTTGCACCTCTTCCTTCTCCTGTAACAATTGACGTAAATGTTGTTTGTGGGGCAAAGACAGCGTTGGTTTGGTGTTGTTGCTTAGCCTTGTTGATTGTTTTCCATTGGTAAATAACATCGCTTGCTAGTTGTAATGAGACCGATGAAATTATTTCAATATCCTCACATATCTTTTGGTTCCTTCTCTTCCAAATGCACCAAAACGCAGCAACAAACAAAATAATATTATGTTGTGACAATAATTCTAATAAAGAGAAAAATAAGGACACAAAAGAATTGGAGTAGTAACAAAAGAATTTGTCTCATCTCTTAACCAAGCATCACGCCAAACCCTTATATTCTTTTAATCTCCCACTCGCCATCTAATGCCCCCTTGACAATTACAGGCTTTTTAAAAAATACAATGGTTGAGTTATATTTATGAAAAAAATATGATAATTTGTCATTTACTTATTTAACTTTTTAAAACAAAAAATAATAATTTGGATAATTCACTATCCAACCCAACTCAATCCGTAAATTAATAAGTTTATCAAACCCGACCTAATGTTGTAATGGGTGATTATTTTATTGGGCCCAATCAAGAATACCCATGTGATTCGGATTTTGGTTTTGTTGAAACTCAACTCAATCCGCCCGATGTACACCCTTACTCGGGGGTACTAGTTTTTTTTTTTTTTTTTTGAGCAATCGGGGGTACTAGTTAAAGAAACAAAAAGAGGACTTTTGTACTATGCACGATCCTTTGAACTATTTTTAAAATATCAACGGCCTTCGGCGTTAGAAAACCAAAAATGTCGAATGCAAAAGGTCTAATCACATGTTGATTTTCAGAACACGCTCTCTTATATATGACCATTTTACTTGAAGCATGTTTGAGGGTCGCCTATCCTACAGTAAAATTTTCGATTGTCAATTCCATAAGAAAAGAAACTTCAGTCAAATTCATGCATGCATGTTTTCCTCTTACACAACTTATGTAAATAAATAAATTTTTATATATTAATATTACTATAAGTTTTTCAATTTAATTTATGAATAAACAACTTATAAAAATACAATGTTTCTTAATAAAAATTTATAATTTAATATAAAAGTTTATTTATTTACATAAACTATTTTTATAAGCCGCAAATTCAAACGATCCTAAAACAATCTTTTTCATACTTTTAAAAAACTGACTTAACAAATTTTAAAATATTTCTATAAAATTAATTTTCTAAAAACACTTCATCTTCAAAAACATTTTAATATAAAAATGAAAAATAAATTATTGCTTAAAAAAGTATTTTACCCTGTCATATATATAAGAAAAACTTTGCTTTTTAAATTCATTGTAAAATGGATGAATGTAGACCATAATATTGTCTATATGCATTCAGTTTACAATGAATTTAAAAAGCTTATATGGAGGAGTCACAACAAAGTATATTTATGTATAGGCAAATGATAAAGAGTGCATCTGGTGCACTTTTTAAACCCCTTAAATAGTAAGTTTATATAGAATATTTATAAAAACGAGTAAACCATCAAATCGGTCCATGACTTTGTAAGACATTATTAAATAGGTCCCTGACTTTATGGATATTTCAAAAAGGTCCTTGACTCTGATAAATTTTATTCATATTAGTCCTTTAAAAAATAAGTTAGGGACTAAATTGAGAATAAGTGGATAAACTTAAGGACCAAATTGATAATAAGTTGTAAAATATAAGGACTTAATTGATAGTAATTGATTAAAACATAGGGACCAACTTGACAGTTTAACAAAGTCAGTGACCTTTTTGAGATATTTATAAAGTCTGTGACCTATTTGAGAGTGTCTTACACAGTCAGGGACTAATTTGGCGAATTACTCTTATAAAAACATATAGAGTCAACACATTGAAAATTGTACTGTTTAACTTTTTAATTAAAAAATTTCTTTAAATAGTATCCTTAAAGAGTGCACCGGGTGCACTTATTAGCAGCACTCTTATGGATCTGTTTGGCAGGACAAATAAGCTAACTTATAGTTTACGTCTTATAGCTTATAAGCTAAAAGATCTGTTTGGTAACTGTCATATTACCATGAAGTTATAGTTTATTTTACTAGCTTATAGCTTATTTTTCATAAGCTAATTCAAGTAGCTTATGAGCTTATAGCTTATCATTTTTTATTCCAATTTTACCCTTATAGTTTATGGAGTATACTTTTATCTTAAATTCATTTTTATCATTAAAAATATATTATTACAATTTAAAATAAAATAGGTAAATTTACGCTAGCCTATCCATTATTATTTTTACTATATTGTACATATATTTTATTGTTGTTGTTGTTATATCTCCTTTTAAAATGTTATTGTACATAAATATATATAAAAAAAAAGTTAATTTCCGCAATAATATTTTATGACTCGTTGTACATAACTATATTATCAATCACCCATTCATTTTAGTACTTTTGATTTACTTTTTATGTATTTATTAAATTATGCATGTATCTATATTGTCACAAATTTTTTTTTTTGGTACATATTGTCACAACTTTTTTTAGTACATTTGATTTATCTTTTATGTATTTATTATAAAAACCTAAAAAATATAATGTTTAATCTTTTATATAAAGTATAATAATTGAAATGAAAATACATATAAATAAAATTTTAAAGAATAAAATTTAATTCTATATAAAAAAATTAATAATAGATAAAAAAAATATATTAAATTAATAGATTTAAATAACTAAATTTTAATTGTCTTAAATATTAATTAGATATAAATTTAATCATGATTTTTCATAAGAGATTTTATATGTTTTTTTTGTCATTTTACATTTATCAATCAGTTGAAATATTAATTTTACCAAACATTTCAATCAACTTATCAATTATAAGTCATTAGCTATAAATTATAAATTATCAGTCAAAAATTAGTTTATCTGTCATTCGTTATTTTTGTGAAACAGAGCCTACATATAATTCGCGGCTTAACGTACTTGTTTATGTACAATGAGTGAGCAACGTGGACTGCTTGCTGCTACCATTTTCCACGTCTAACTAAGAAAAGTGAGTCGACCCACGCGCAGAGAGCAGCGTTCCACGTACACCGGCATCGTTAAGGATTTGCAAATCCAACTGTAATGGGACCCACTAACACTCATTCGTGGTTGGGAAGGATTAAAAAGTACTGATAACGCGTGAGGAAACCACGTGAAGAAAGAAGGTTGAAATCAAGCATTTTACTAAATTATTATTAAATAAAAGAAGATAATGTGGACCCTACCTTATCCATTTGCCGCGTTCCGCGGAAATGACAGTTATTTATTGGTAAGATTGAAATCGAAATTGAATTGCATTTGGCATTTGCCCCTTTCGTTTTCTTTATTTGACCTCTGGGGAATCAATGTGTGTGTACTCCATGTATTTGTGCTTATCCAAACCCAAAACAAAAACCAAACAACCAACGTAGTAGTAATTATTACAAAGGAATGCCACTGGTCGGTCGTTGTTTGTTGGTCTTCAATACTACTTACCGTGATGTCGTATACTCCCTCCTAGGGGTGGACAGAAAACCCGAAATCCGATCTAATAAAAAAACCGATAAAATAAATCAAAAAATGGACGATTTAGATTGGACCACGGGTTTGTGGTTTTGGAAATTCTGTTTGAATAAAGTTGACGTGGACGGATCTGGGTGGAGAGAACTGGATCGATGGAACTCGAAATCCGCCCGCATAGTGAAAAAAAATAAAAATTTGTCTATTACACTAGTAATGTCAATGTTAGTGAGCGCATATATGTCATTTTTTTTTCTTTCAAAAAATACAAAAATATTTAGGAATTATACTAGTATTATTATTTTTCAAATGGAAGTAATCAATGCATTTCAATTTACAATACTACTTTTTACTATCATAATAAAATAGTACCTCTGCATATTCTAGAAACACAAACTCACTCCTTTCTTGAGAATCAAAAATTGCTTTTAATCTTTGCATTTCATCTAGTATTGTAATGAGACAACCAAACACAATGAAAGTTATGAAACTGATTAAGTAGATGAATCACTTATTTCTCCCCCACTTTTCTCTTCTTCGTCATTATAGTATTTTTTGTATTTGTAAATATAAATTGTTTCTTCATGTTTTGTTATTCTTTATTTTATATTTTATTTTTCTTTTGTTGGTTTGGTGATACATATCAGGTATGCAAATGATGATATTGATATTTTAATTTTTGTGCTATGAATTTAAGTTTATTTATTTTTTATCTTGCTCTATTTATTTATATTTTTTTATTGAAACCGAAATAATCCGCCTGCAAACCGCACAACCCTAATTCGTCCAAACCGAAGGACGAAAATGGACAAAGACGAGTCTCTACATATCAACCGCGGTTTGGGATGGATGAACATTTTGAGCTCGAACCCGCCCATACCAGCCCGATGTCCACCCCAACTCCCTCCGATCTTAATTATAATTTATAAGTAAATGTTACTTTTTAAATACATTAAATAACTAATGTATCTAGTTCATTTTTAGATTAATTACATTAATTATTTAATGTATCTAAAAAGTGATATTTGTTTATTTAATGTATCAAAATAATAAAAGAGATATGGAAAATGTTAACATGTGTCTTAAGTGCACATGTTAAGAAAACAAATACGTTAAAAAATACTAATTCTTGTAAATTATGCATTCAACCTTTTAAGCATTAAATTTTTTATCTCATTAAATGCAAAACTTCTACGTTTAATTACTTTAATATGTGCCTGACCCAAGAGATTATTTTTTTTGCTCAAGTTGCCTAGCAGTTAGAAATTTATCACTTAAAGGTGAATAAGCGAGCATATCGAATTCGAATTCCGATCCCTACACAAATGTACAATGTCATTTGCCAATTGAGTTACGCTCATGAATACACCCAAGAGATAATTTTAGTATATAAAAAACAACACTTTATATAATTTTAAAATTTTGTATAACTTTAAAATTTTGATTACACAAATATCAATATACCCACTATAGTTGTGTTTCTTAATCGGTACCCTAAAGCCCTAGTTAACATTTTTCTGTAATTTTTTTTAATAAAAGTATGTGATCATTGGTTCAACTATTTTAATCATTCACTATTAGGCTAAACTTAGTACTTCTTTTAACTTTTATTATAAGAATTTTTTTATTTTTTATGTTCATAAAATATTAAATGTCAATTATGGACCTGCTTGTTTCAGCTTTAAAAAAATGATTTTTTATTTTGTATTTTTGAAAATAGATTTTAAAAAACCGTTTTTCAAAATATTACAAGTCTTTATATCCATTTTTTCTAAATTGAAACACTAAATTTGACATCATATAACATCAACATACATTATTGAAGATCAAAACATAGTCAAAATGATAATTTTTTTAAAAAGTTGTATTTCAAAAATGACTTTTATGAAAATCTATTTGAAATAGCTTCAAAACTAAGTAATTTTTCTGACCTCCGAACCAGATTAAACTGGTGGTGAAAACAAAAAAAAACTAAGTAATTTTTTGAAATTTTTTAAAAAGTTCCATAAAATGATGAAATATCTAAAATAACACTTTAAGAATAACATAACCCAAATTTTTATTTGAAGCTTTTATAAAAAGTTTTTTTGTAAATTTTTTATACACAAAACTATAAATTATACTATATGAATCTATTTTATAAAAAATTATAACAAACTGACCCTATATAAACTATAATCGAGTATCTGAAACATCCTATAAATAATAAATATATAAAAAATAGTTTTATTTATATAGTGACCGGAGATAGTAATTTATTCTACCCTATCTTGTTTAATATATAAGTAATATTTTTTTAGATTAATAATAAAATAACTAATGTAGGAGTATTTGATATTCTTGTATCTAATCATATTCTATTTGTTCTGATTTCTAAGTCGTTTAGATCACTTCATATCGATTAAGAAATGCAATTAATTTTGTATAAAATAGAAAAATTATGAATAATTTTATAAAATTATTCTTCATTAATGATAGAGAAATGTAAAATTAAAAGAAAAGATAATAATAAATGGATAAGGAAATAAGAGTGAAAAAAAATCATATAGCAAACTATTTTTCATAAAAGGAAAATGCTAACTAGTGTCCCTGGGGCACTAGTTAAAGAACCAAATGTGGTAAAATTTTCTTGAAACTTGTGTAATTGACATTTTAGATATTCAAACATCACTATTTTTAAAGTCAAAATTACTTATTTTAGTATCCCTAACTAGTGCCCAGCATCACCCTTCATAAAAATATAGTGGTACATTTAATTTGTGTTATTTTTATAGTTATTCGTGTTACTTTTAGAGTAGTATATGGAAACTATTGAATAACAAGTATCCTAAGGTTTTATAGGAAAAAAAATGTCAGCAAGTATTGTAAGAAATTAGATATAGCAAAACTGTTTTAAAATTTTTGTGGCAAAACTCTAATAAAATAAATTAATACTATCCCTTGTACCAAAAAAAAAAGAAATTAATACCATTCCTCTCCTTCCTTGAGTTTAGTTAATAAAGAAATTAAACGCAAACTTATAATGATTTTCTGATGATATTTTAAGATATATTTTACTCTTAAATAATTTGGAGATATTTATTTAACAATTAATTAGAATATGGTTTAAAAAAAAACAATTAATTAGAATAGGCCATATAAATAAATTTGCACGTGCTATTTACGATTAACTTGTGATCAACTTTTATTTCATATATATGGTATGACTTATTTTTATTAATTGTCGGTAAATGTATATTTTCAAATTATTAAAGGATAGTGCATAATATATTCTTTAAGGAAAATGCTATTTAGTAAGAAAATTTATGGAGAAGAATTGTAAGAATAAATCTCCACCCTTCTTTACATCAACTACCCCCATGATTTCCACTAAAAGAGGAGATTAACATTACATCATCCTATAAGATAATGCCATGTGTTATTCTTGCATTTCTTCTCTAAAATAATTCTTACTAAATAGCAATGCTCATTTTTTAATTGTTTTATGCTAGGTGCCTAGGTCGCACGTATAATGATAATAAAATCAACATTCTTCATATGAATTATGTCAATTCACTATCAGGGATGGTCCTGTGGGTGTGCAAAGTGTGAAACCGCGCAGGGCCTCAAACATTTAGGGGCCTCAATTTTTTTATATCGATCTAGTAAAATTGTTATTTATGTAAAAAAAAAAAATAATGATTTTGTTACTACTAAAAATATTTTATTGCATAAAAAAAAGCAACATTATTAAAAAGTTGACAAAGATATTAGTTCGAAAATGTATGTTATTAATTTAAATATGTCTCTTTTGGATGTTATTTACTATAATGATTATTTTTATTTTTTATTTGTTATTAATAATTTTAATATAGTATAACTCTTTCTAAAATACAATTATTTTTTTTATTAGGGATTTATTTTTAATAGTCGGGCAGGGCCTCCAAATAGTCAGGAACGGCCCTGTTCACTATGTACACTTATACCTTCGATAAACCTTAGCACGGCAATATACTTGAAAGCATTATCCATCACTAGTTCCTTCAAAGGGGTTAGGTGAACACTAATGAATTCCACATGTTGTTTCCCTAGAAAATAACTTATAAAACATTTCTCTCAACTCAATCATCCAATTTTTCACTTTTGATTCTCCTATGTTTTCTTCTTGTGTCAACAAGTATTTTGTTATAATATACTTACAAGTGCTCCCACCTAGTGGTGAAGTTAGCTATTTTTTTTTACAAGGAGATGTATTTTTGTAGTTTTTTTTTTATTAATAAGAGGGCATGAGCCCAGAAAAGAAAAACTACAAAGCAATTATTTTAGAGGTCGCGATCTCCAACATATCTGCTAATAACAAATGGCTAATTTTACTAGGACGAGTATCAAAGAAAACACTTCTCACTTTCATGTTACATCCATATATACCTAGTTAATGCATCGACGCATTAATTTACTTCATGATACAAGTGACACACCACCACCTCCCACTCCAAAGCTAGCATCTTCCGAATCTTGTCAACAAGCAATCTTCCCTTATTAATGTTGCAGCCATTAGAGGTGATAGCATGCACAAACACTCTAGAATCCACATACAATTCCACTTGCTTAAAATGCATCCTTTTGACATAATTAAGGCCTTCAAACATACCTCATAATTATGCTAAATAAATATGCATCCGTTTGGCACAATTAAAGCCCTAAAAATGCACCGTTCAAAAGCATTAAAATAAAATGCATTTATCAAACAAGTAGATATTTTTTTATTTTTTTTATTTTTTATTTCTACCAATTTTTGAAAAATCAACACATTTTTAGTAAATATATATTAATATTGACATAGGTAATTATAAAATATACTAAATTATTCGATTAAAAAATAATTTTTTGGGTAGCATTGGCTACCCCATTATTACTCATAGCTACGTCTTTGCTCCCTCTGTTTCTAAATTTTTGTCTTTTAAAAGTTTTACATATAGATTAAGAAATAATAAATTTTAATAATCAGTTAAGTTTTTTTTTACCTTTATTTTATTAAGAAAAAGAGAAATTTATTTAATAGATGATTTTAGTTTTTGTAAGGATACAAATTATAAAACATTTGTATAAAAAAATAATAAAACATAATTAATTGTACCTTGATTTCTTTAAAGAATCAAAACTTTGAAACAAAAATAAAAAATAAATGATCAAAGATTAGGAATAAAGGAAATAGCGTTTACGACACACTCTAATACATATTTTTTAAAATACTCTATTTTTGTTAGTAAATTTTATATGGACTCACTTAATTATATGAATATTAAATTAGCTTATCCAATAATAATGTTAAGGAATAACTGACTGACAAAAAATAATATGGGGGCAAATATTTTCAATTGTAAAAATTATTTTAGATTTTTGTTTTTTGTTTTTTTTTTGAAAAGGATAAAATGAAACATATATATAACCACAAGATGAAGTAGACCCCTCAGTAGGGGTGAGCATCGGTTGGGTTCGGTCGGATTGCGGCTGAAAATCGTCAACCTGGTAAAAATCGAGATCTCTTAATTTGGACCCAATTTCGACCATTTATGTCTTCGGTTTGTTCGGGTTCGGGTCATACGGGTGGCGGGTACAACGGGTCGATTTTAATGGGTTAGATTGAAACGTTGTTGTTACATTTAAAACTTCATTGATCAAAAAATTATTTGTTTTTTGATAATTTGTTCAATATTTCGTACATACTGCAACAAAAGATACAATAAAAATGATGAGATGAAGTTAATTTGTTTCAAATTTGTAAATTCAATGACAATAATAGATAGTAGATGAGAAGTAAAAATTAAGATAAATCTAAAATATTATCTTTCACATCTCTTTTATCAACATATTACAAGCTAAAACTTATAAAATAGAACATTTTTCTCCTCTACAAAAAATAGATAAAATTAACAAAGTGAAGAACATATGATATTAAGTGAGAGAAGAGGTGTTGTGAATTCGCTTAAAAACTGACACCAATAACCTTTGATGTGTGGAGCAAATAAACCAAGTAACCAAATAAGTTGATAGAGTTGATGATGCAATATTCAAGAACAAATAAAGAACGATAAAGGACACACTATGATTTGTTTACCCAGTTCGGTGTTAATGAACCTAATCTGGGGAGGGAGCAGCCATTCCGTTCTACTATGATCAATGAGAAACTTACACAAGAAATCCAAAATAGTGTTACAAGAATTAATCCTAATTCTACCCTAATCCCGAATCTCTTCCCGTGACCAAGAGACTCACTTGACCTAGTCTACCCAAGGTGTCCCACAAGATGGTCTCAAGAATAGTTTGCCCTAGGATTCAAAACCCTATCCTTTTGTGGTGGCAAACCCCGACTCTCTACATCTTGTCGCTCTCACTCAATTCTCCTATGAATAAGACAATCCCTATTTATAGAAAAATATATGCTTACTTATTTTAAAGGAAAATCTTCTAAAATAAAACCAAATCTCATATTGTTTTTAAATATATCCTATTTAAAAACAAACACAATCTATTTTAAAACAAAACAAATCCAAGTCAGAATATCCTCCAAGAAAATATATTTTCCAAACAAATCTCCAAGTGACACGCGCTCGCGCCATGCGCCACCTCGACCGCGCACGGCGCCATAGACAGAGCTGTAAACCACTTTCCAGACCGCTCATGGCGCACGGCGCCATAAGACCTGTGCGCGGCGCCGCAGACAAATTTCCAGGAATTTTCTGACTTCTTTGTTACCGAGATTTTAAGGCACTTTCAACAATTCTTCACCTTGCCTTCAAATCGATGGTGACCCACTCAACCACCGTGCTGCTCTCTCCATCTTGAATCTTTATCCAAGATCACCGGCCAAGACCATGACCTAGGCGTTAGCCTCCACTTGCATCCCGCAAGCATTGCCTCCTTCCCTTCATCCCTCAGAATGCCTTCCGCTCTCATGAAGATTTTGCATCCCACTACCATAGGACTTTTGGTAGCTACAAGATTCACCACCTCCCTCTTCAGACCCCGGAGTGATCAAACCCGTCCTCCTGAAGATACGCTTGCATCCAACTATCATCAGCCTTTTGGATAGTCCTACAAGCTCCACCACACCCTCTTCGAACCCCGTAATGCCTTCCGTACTCTCGAAGCTTTGCTTGTTCCCAACAAACCCTAGAATTTTAGGTTGTTGTTCAAGCTCCAACATTGAACTCTCCTTGTCCTCCACTACTTCAAGTAGCCCTACAAGTTCCCAAGTTCTTTTGTCGGTGTTCCCAATTGCTTCCCTGAAGTTCTTCAATAGGTTTTGCACTTCTTCAGCCTCAATTGGAACATACCCCACAAGGTCTTCACAGTCATACCCCAAAAGGTGCAACATCACCGCTCTCCTCCTTATCTCCTGCTAGATAGCCAAGAGCTAATGTTGGCTCGCCTCCTCTAGTCCCACTATCGGAAGACTCCACCTCAACTTGAAACTCCACCTTGCAATTTGCAAAACCATCCGACTAGTGTTTCTCCCTTTAACGTCTCAACCCTCTTGTTCTGAATCATCACAACCCTCATCTTCACCTTCCACAACCCGTAGTCGTTACTCCCTGTGAACTTCTCGATATCAAACTTCGAACCCATGGTACCTGATTATCGATTTGATCCTTGCCCCACGGTGGGCGCCAATTGTTGTGAATTCGCTTAAAAACTCACACCAATAACCTTTTATGTGTGGAGCAAATAAACCAAGTAACCAAATAAGTTAATAGAGTTGATGATGCAATATTCAAGAACAAATAAAGAACGATAAAGGACACACTATGATTTGTTTACCCAGTTCGGTGTTAATGAACCTAATCTAGGGGAGGGAGCAGTCCTTCCGTTCTACTATGATCAATGAGAAACTTACACAAGAAATCCAAAATAGGGTTACAAGAATTAATCCTAATTCTACCCTAATCCCGAATCTCTTCCCGTGACCAAGAGACTCACTTGACCTAATCTATCCAAGGTGTCCCACAAGATGGTCCCAAGAATAGTTTGCCCTAGGATTCAAAACCCTAGCCTTTTGTGGTGGCAAACCCCGACTCTCTACATCTTGTCGCTCTCACTCAATTTTTCTATGAATAAGACAATCCCTATTTATAGAAAAATATATGCCTACTTATTTTAAAAGATAATCTTCCAAAATAAAACCAAATCTCATATTGTTTTTAAATATATCTTATTTAAAAACAAACACAATCTATTTTAAAACAAATCCAAGTCAAAATATCCTCCAAGAAAATATATTTTCCAAACAAATCTCCAAGTGACACGCGCTCGCGCCATGCGCCACCTCGACCGCGCACGGCGCCATAGACAGAGCTGAAAACCACTTTCCAGACTGCTCCTGGCGCACGGCGCCATAAGACCTGCGTGCGGCGCCGCAGACAGATTTCCAGGAATTTTCTGACTTCTTTGTTACCGAGATTTTAAGGGACTTTCAACAAGAGGTATTTTTGAAATTGTTCGGTCGGTTTCGGTTATAAAGAGACGGATTTTTTGAGACCTGCACCCGTCTGTATACAACCGTTCATGACCGATTTTTCACAATTGTCGACCCGCACCCGCACCCGATTGAGTGCTTCTATATGTTGGCAGTTATATCGGTTTCGAGTTGGGTTGCGGGTTTTTGCTCACCTCTACCCCTCAACACAAGGTGTGCCAAGAGAGGCTACAAAAATATACAAGAATAATCCATCAAAACAGAAATAAAAATACAACTAGTCAAGACCCAAACAAAGTAATGGATTCGACCACCAACTAGATTTTTGTTACATGGTGGATATTCTTTTCTTAAAACCAGTGAATGTTTTACTCACCATTTTAAATATGCCTGCCTCTATTATTCGTTTCTTCAATTTAGTAAAGAAAAAACCCTCTCACAAGAAAAACCTTATTCACTCAAATTTTTGAAATAATAAAAATACTTATTTTCAATGATTACATTAAAAAATACTTATTTTTTTAATGTTAAAAGTTAAACTCCTACCATTTAGCTCATTATTTTATAGACTAGAAAAAAAATACTTAAATAATTACAAGCTGCAAAGCAAATTCAAAAACTCCTATCCTATCCCGCAAACCGTTTTCATATTACAATATTATTATAAATCAAAAAGCAAAATGACAAGATTAACCTTTGCCTAACCTTGCACTATATATGAAGACCAAGTGAAAATCCAAATCTTTGTCCCATTGACTTTAATTTTAGAATGGAATATTATTGTTGAATTAGGGGAGGAGCAATAATAACAATAAGTTCTAAATTACAAATATGAAAGGGACAAGTGTATTGAGGATGTACCTTTGCCATATTTTCTAATTGCTCCAATTATTTTGTCCACTCAAATCAAAATCAAAATCAAAATCAAAATCAAAATCAAAACCATTCAAATTGCCAATTAAATGAATGTGGGAAAGTGGAAAAATGATATGGCGGCCATACCATATCTTTTTTACTTTCTAGCTAGTTTCCATTCCACTTTTCTTCTTATAACATTCACATAAATTTGGGTTAGATATCTGAAAAAGGGAATTGGATTATGCAGTTGACTGCACTGCAATCGGTGAATATAGACCGTCCGATCATGATCAGACGATTATAATTTAAAGTTTAAATTTTAGTTTATTTTTTAAATATAAAATTGAGTTTTAATTTTGTCCGTTTGATCTTAAAGTAAATGATTTGGATTTTGACTGACTGCAGTGCAGTCACCAATTAGTGGCTGCACTCAATCCTGGTCCCTGAAAAAGACATGTCCCATTTATTTTTCTTCTTTTTCCCCTTTGATTTATATGTTGATTTTTTTTTTTTTTTAATTCTATCCAAAGATATGGTTAGGATAAGTGCACAAACCAATAAATGAACAAAGTACTCCTATGATTAACACCATACATATTGAAGTATTTGATTGTTGTTGGTCATTACATTATTACATATAATAAGACATATCTTATGTATCCCTTTGCGTCAAGGAATGGGAATTTAGCACTTTAGGGTGGGAATTAGGAGGCGTTGAAGTTGAATGCAAAAAGTACAATATTCAAATAGTGACCAATTGAGGAATGATAGGGTGAGAGCCAATGAAAGAAGAAAATTCAAAGAAAAATACGAAAATCAATGCATATATTGATTTATGTATTTTTATTTTTCTCTTCTCTTTTTCTTTCATACCAAACAAAAGCTTAAATAAACTCTTAAATCACATTCTTTGTTTATTTTATTTTTAAATCAAATCTTAATTAAACTGTTTTTTCAAAAAATTTTGTTTAAAAAATCAGATTTTTTTTTGACTAAAAAAATCAGATTTTTTTTTTAGATAATAAAAAAAATTTAAAAAAAATCAGATTGTTAAAACTGCATAGTTTTGGTCTTTTTACTTTCTATTTTTTTTTATAAAAAAGATACAAAATTGTTGTACAAATTCATACAGAGATAATGCAGGGTGATGATATCCGAACCTGATTAGTCATGGAGTTGACGATTCTAATTTTCACCTTCGTCGGTGATTGGAGCATGTATGGGGATATTCGATCTCTTTCGGGTTTAAGAACAAAAAACGAAAAAATCATTTCCGCCTCATCCCTTATCATGCCTACTAGTTATTGTACATTTCTAGAATGGATGCTCATTTTAGTCCTAACAAATGGGTAAATAATCATTTTAGATATGTAATGCACCATCAATATATTTTTTGTCTCACAATTAGTGATTCATTTGACCATTTTACAGCAATTAAGTGTAAAAATGAAGGAAAGACAATGATATTATTACTAAATTATCTCTTATCATGTTTTGGTGTAATCACCATTACCATTGTGAAATATATTGAGTTTAGAGTATTGAAAATAATATTAATTATAGTTAAAATTCAAAAACAAGTAATTAATATTGCCTTGAAAATTAAAAGGCCTTTTGTTTTGTGATAACAATTTTTTTTATAAATGAGTAACTCGTTGTGGGATGGAGAAAATAGTTTTTCAATGTATCAAAAATGTAATACATCTTTATGTATCTTATTTGTATGATTAAATTGACCAACAACAGATCAATCTCGCAGACCTCATTTGGTGGGATGGGATGTTTGTTGTCTTCCTAAGAATGAAGGTGGGTTAGACATTAAGAGACCTCGTCATATGAATGATGCTTTCCTTATGAAGATGCTTTGGAACCTTATAGACAATCCAGACGACCTCTAGTGTAAGGTTCTTTACGGTAAGTATGGAAGGAATGATGATCTTAGGATAGCAATACATTCCCAACCTTATGATTCTCCTTTATGGAAAGCTTTAACAGATATTTGGGATCAATTTCAACAAAATATTGTGTGGCAATTAGGAGATGGTAATAATATCAATTTTTGGTTGGACAAGTGGATGTCAGGTGGAACTTCTCTTTTTTCCACAACTAATCAATCTTTCATTGACACGACACTCTCAGTGAGGGAAGTGGTAACCCCCTTAGGAGAATGAGATTATGATTTCCTTATTTCTAACTTGCCTTCTACATTTGCTTTGCAGGTCCTTGCTCTCCTTGCACCTACGGACACAGACGACCAAGATAGTATTGGTTGGGGAAGAACTAAAACTAGGAATTTTACGGTTCTGAGTGCCTATATTTCCCAAAATGCCAATAGTCAAACATTTGAGGGAGATTGGAAGGCTCTATGGAGCTGGAAAGGACCCCATGGAATTCAAACTTTCATGTGGATGGCTGCTCATGAGCGTCTGTTCACTAATTATAGTAGGAGCAAATGGGGTGTTGGAATTTCTCCCAGGTGCTCTGAATTCAATGAATACGATGAAACCACTCTTCATGTTCTACGGGACTGTCCCAAAGCAACCCAAATTTGGATTAGGTTAGTCCCTTCCAATCAAATTACTAATTTCTTCTCTTTTAATCGCAAGGACTGGATTTTCAAGAATATTAACAACCAGCTACAAGGAATTCAAAAGAAGAAGTGGACAACTACCTTTTTAGTGGTTTGCTGGCACATATGGACTTGGAGAAACAAAACCATTTTTGAGGATGATTTTCAGCGTCCGTTCGATCCAACCTACATTATCCGTAAGATGGTTGATGATATAGACAATTGTAACCATAATCTTATGAATATTCGCCAGGGTGACACCATTTACATCGGCTGGAAAAGACCTCAAGAAGGGTGGGTCAAGCTTAATTGTGACAGAGCATATAAGGATACTCTAGGGCTAACTGCATGCGGTGGTCTTTTACGTGACTCTGATGGCAGATGGCTAACAGGGTACTCTCGTAAAATTGGAACTTGTGATGCTCTAAGCGCGGAGATGTGGGGGATGTACTTAGGTATGCAACTTGCGTGGAGACAGGGTTTTCACCATCTTCTTGTGGAAAGTGACTCAAAAGTATTGGTGGACATGATCTTGGGTAATGTCAAAATTAATGGTAAATCGCTTACTTTGGTTCGTCGAATCCAAGAGCTTATGGAGTTAAATTGGCAAGTGCAGTTCAATCATACATTGCGGGACGAAAATAGAAGTGCTGACTGGCTAGTTTTAATTTTTCTATAAATTCTTTTCAAATTCATGTTATGAAGACTCCTCCTAGTGGGATTTCAAGTATTCTTTTTTATGACATTTCCGGGGCTTACATGCCTAGGAATATTCGTGTAACCTTATAGTTTTTTTTTTTTTTTTTTCTTTTTGGGCTTCGACCCTCTTTCACTACCAAAAGATAAAAATAAATTGACCAACAACATATATATTTGAGGACCAAATTGGTAAGTCTAAGAGTTTGGTCAAAGTATTGTTGTACCAAAATGGTTTGAAGAAAAATGATCTATAATTCAGAGTGTTAATGATAACAATAAATGTGAGAACAATTTGATACTCTAATAGGTTTGTTCCTCTGTGTAGCTCTACTTGATCCTCTACATAGGATAATCCAAGTGTTGGATGTATTTCAATGTCATACTCTGGTTATATGTGATCACTTATTCTCTAGACTAGACAACCCAAATGATCAAAAGGTCAAAGTCAACATGTCAATCTATCATCTAGATATATGTCTTAATCAGGAAAAAGTATTTTCCTTAAAGGATATACTTCCTCCGTCTCAAAATATAAGCAAAAAATAGTTAATAAAAGTTAATGTATTTGATGCAAAATTTAGTTGAAATACATTAATTTTTATTGACTTATTTTTGCTTATATTTTAAGACGGAGAAAGTATGTAAAAACATCAGTATCAGCACTAAAATTTACACTTAAAACAATTGATCCTTAAAAACAACTTTTTTTCCACCACCGGTTTAATCTGATTCGTGGTTAGTCTTGACATCAAGTGGTTACAGTCTCCTTCCGATCGCGGTTGCGTGGATCAAACCGTGGTCTTTCCTATCAAGTTCGGTGTCAATCACCACTAAATCAATTTTTTTTTTTGAAACGGCTAAATTTTATTGAAGAACAATTCATAAACAAGAAGTATAAGGAATTGTTGAAAACATACAACGAAGGTAAAGTGATAAAACACTTTTACCAAACAACAGAACACCAAAGTAGCACCTCAATCCACCCCTAAATATACACCAATTGAGATTCACTAAACCCACCAGAGGAACCCCTACTCAACCCTAGGAGACACCACTAGACACTAACTTCCGAACTTGAATTAAAATTACTCGGCCCATCAGGATCAAGAAAGCAGCTCCTTAAGCCAAAGGTTGGGGGACACCGGTAGGAAGAGAACCGACTGTCAGCACCGATGCAGTAGAATTCGACCTGATATCAGAAACCTGCAAATCACAACAGATTTGAACACTCCTCAGCGACTCAAAGAGTCCTGCAAATCTCAGCAGATTTAAAAATGATCAGAGACTTTAGTATTGTAGTGAAACCACCCACACACGACATTAACAACCAAAATCTCATCCGAACACCGACCACAACCCCAAGACACCACCTCTGTCAAACACCACCATCCCTTCTCAACACCAATACAAGACCTCCTAACCCTCCCACACCATGTCCTAAAGGTACGATAAAACAACCACATCCGTCAATACGGAGTGTCTACGCACCTCGCTCTTTCGAGCACGACACGACAAGCACACCACATCAACACCTCACCACCACAACACCCATTCATCACCTCCAAACCCGCCAGATCCAAAACTTCAGCAGCTTTCTCACAAGTCAAGACAACCAGCTCACTGCAACCGTGACCACCACCACGTAAACCACCTCCGAAAGCCACCACAAAGGCCAGCCACCCTCACCTTCTCTCAAGCTACCGTTCTCTCTCTCTCTCTAGAACAAGAACAGAGACAAAACGGCAACACGACACCTCGTTGGAACAGAACGACGACAACACCTTTCCTGCATCTTTCTCACGGCCGACGGCGACCAAAATGGCCACGGAAACCAGTGAACGGAGAGGGTGATGCGGAGCTAGACACTCATCGCACCACCGACGGCCGAGATCTACATCTTGATAAGTTGATTTGGATAAATGGGGAAGGAGAAGGCTGGCGGTGAAAAAAGGGTAGAGAGAAAGCAAAGGTCGCTTTTTTAGAGAAAGTTTGTTTTTTGTTTTTTCTGTAAAGGAACTTTACCACTAAATCAATTAAAAACCACTTATTTAACATTTTGTTATTCTATTGATTACATGTCATAATCATTTTTAAAAAAAGTTTTGCTAAACGGTGCCTCGGGGCAGTCTTTAAGGATTCTATTTAAGGAAATATTTTTTAAAAAAAATTGAACATTTCAATTCTCGATACGTTAACTTCACACATTTTCATAATTCTTTTAATAAAACTTTACTATTTAAAGGATTAAAGAGTGTCCCGGAAGCATTATTTAGCATTTACCTTTAAAAAAAGGTCACATGGCACTATGTTTTGTTTGTAAAATAATTGTTTTTGACGGTCAAAATAAAAATATAACATATAGAATTACCTTTTGTGGTTAACAAAAATTAAGATTGAAGGGATTTTTGTACACAAAAAAAAAATATTGAAAGGATTTTTAGGAATATTCCTTATGTAAGGAACTTACTCGGAATATTCTCCTTTTGTCCATTATGCCACTCTGTTGTCGTTTCATATAGTATAATTTTTCTTTAAAATATGAACATTTCTTTCTCTGAAAAAAATAAGCATATTTTATATGTTCATTGTGTTTCATGATTTTAATAAGCTTCTAAATTTATTAAAATCTAAAACAAACTCAACAAGAAATGAGCTAATTTCTTTAAAATTGAGTAAAATCGCAACAAATTAACTCAAGTTTATCCGATTTCACCAATTTTACCACAAATTAACTCATTTAAAATCGATTCTTTCGCGAATTTATCAAAAAATGAGTTTAAAACCAATTTAACATGATTTCCATACCTAAATATATAAAATCGAACAATTTCACGTGTTAACGCGCAATTTTAACAACTGTGATTTGGATGCTTAACTTTTTGGTGACCTTAGGCTAAAAAATGAAAGAGAATACAAAAAATATAAAGAAAAGTGTGCGACTTTCCATGATTAAAAGTAGATAACTTTTTCCCGTTTTGAGGAATTTGGACCCTCTCCCTTTGGGTGACTTTAGTCTAAAATAGAGATCGCGATACAAATCGTGTTGTAACTTATCCTTTTCCCATTTGGGATTAGTAGAAAAATAGATTTTTTATGTGCAAAAAAAATAGATTTTTTTCCTAAAAAAAAGTAACAAGTCAACAAAAGATGTCTGTAAATGATAAGCATGAACATGAATGTTCAAAGCATATTGTGAGTTTGTCAAAAAAAAAAAAACAAAGCATATTGTGAGTCATAAACTCAGAACATGAGGTAAACATCAATATACAACAACACCAATAACATTGAAATTAGGACTTCAAGTAATATGTTTGTAAAATGAAACAATTACACACATACAAATTCTAACTACAAAATTTTTACCAATCATTATTGACAGAAAAAGTAAAATATCAATAACATTGTGTCACAATCACAAAGAATGCATAGTTCATTCATTCAAACCATATATGTCATTCCCACTTGCATGATATTGGTGTGAGGTACTTTCATATTTGCAGTACCACCTCTGCAATTCTTTCTTAGAAATGCATAAAAATAGTTTATCACCAATTTCTTAAAGAAAAAGGAGTTCTTCTTTGCTCTCACATCTCCATGTCCTAGTAAATAAGTGAATCCTGATTCCGTTGCTTCTCTAAGAGCCGCAAGCTCATATTCAAGACCAGGATCTTCATCCGACGGCATGTAACTAGACGGTAATAATGTTGATGCACCTTCATGGGAGGTTGAAGTTCCGATTCCTTCCAAATTCTGACCGTGCATCAGTGGAATCCTGAGCTCTTCTACTCCATTACCGGCCGCAGGATCAGAATTTCTCGCATCCACCGAGACGCTATCCATATTGTCGGTTAAGTTACCCTCCAACTCCAATGCAGCTTCCAGTGCTTCCATTCTCAAGAATTTTTCAAGACTTTCGATTAGAAGTTGCTCAAACGCTTGGTGATCTTCCTTCCGAACATCTTTGTAACCGTACCTAGCAACACAGCGGAACATATGGTAATCTTTCGGACAAACCCTTCTGAACAGAAATCTTTCTTCTTGAGGAACCACAGGAATCGGAACATATTTAATGCAGACGAAAACTACGGTAGAGTGAAGAGCTGGAAGGCTTAGAAGGAACTGGAGAAAAATGGCGGGAATACCTTGGACAAGTTCATTATATAGCAATCCTATTCCTGGAACTCTTACTGTTCCAAGATTGGAACCAAGATCAAGCATTAAGTCCATTGAAATTTTTTCTCTGACTTCCCTTCGGTACTTCAATACGCTTCCGTAGTTCCATGTGTACATCACAGAGAGGAAAAAGGAAGCGAAGGCAAGGGGAAGCCAGCCGCCCTCGAAAATTTTCGAAAGGACTGAAGACATGTAAATGACCTCTACAGAACCGAATACAAGTAGGAAACAAAATGCTAAAAACAAGTTTGTCTGCCAAATTAAGAGCATTACTAGTGTCACCAAGGTGGTGCTAACCATCATCACACCGACTTCAGCAATGCCTGCAATGCAACAAATGAAATGAATCCCAATATAGTCAATATACTTTTTGCAAGCATCCTAGTTGTAATCCTACAACCATAAAAGAAAAAGAATAGTCCCTGAAAGTTGAGGTGGGAGAAACTTTACCATATGCATTTGCAATATCAGTAGTGCTTTGGAAGATGGAAACAACAACTATGCACATGATCATTAAAAACCAATTAATAACAGGAATGTAAATTTGACCCATGAACTTTCTTGAAGTATGAATTATCTTGAGCCTAGGGAAGCATCCCAAAGCCATTGATTGCTTGACGCACGAAAACGTAGCAGATATCATTGCTTGGCTTGCAATCATAGCACCAAGAGTGGCAATAACGAACACTGGCCAGAAAAGACTCTCTGTTTGACACAAAGCACAAATAGAAGGATCCAAAATGATTAATATACATAACCAATACTTCCGAATATAGTTTGAATTTAATTCATTTGCACGGTCAGGGTAAAGATTATTTACACTGTCAATCAATCATAATCATCAGATCATTAAAAACATTTGACTTTAATCATAATTATTTCTAATCTAGTCATACATATGATTAATTGTAATTTGTTGACGGTGTAAAACATTTTACACTGATTGTTTATCAAAATTAAAGTCATAGTTTTAAGGACCGTGGTTTAAATGTTTATAAACACTATAACACCTGGAACAGATTTGTAGAAAACGGTTGAATAAGAAGCGGGGTTTTTCATCAGAAAAGCAGCTTGGCCCATATAAGCCAGGAGGAGACATGGAAATACCACACAGGTGAAGGCAATCTGTATAAGCAATTATACAAAAGATTTAAGAATGCATATTTCAATAATTCAAAAGAACTTTTTAATATAAATTTAATGGTTTACTTTTCAAAAGAAACAATTTGAGGATTCACAAACCTGTATTGCCGGTACAGAAAAATGTCCAAGATCTGCAAACATTGCTTCTGCACCTGCAAATGAATTTACAAGCAAGTTGAGATTCTGATTCCATGTCCTAAAGAGTTGGCTCTACACATTATAAATATCTCATCTAGGTAGATAAGAATACATCAGTTATGTTCTGAATGATTGAAATAAGTTCTAGATCATGTAAATTTGTGATATTTTCAAAATCATGTAAATAGCTTCCTTAGGTTCTTGCAAGCAACAATAACCAACTGGAAATGAAAATTACGATGCGAGCATCTTTAAATAAAACAATGTTCATCAATAATTCTAAACTTCAAAAGCTCACCTAAGATGAAAATGAACAATACGATGAGAATAGCCAACACACAAATGAGATTTGTAAAGAAGAAGATTATATTAATATGTTGACAACAAGAAATTAAAGTGCTTTCAGCTTGAAGCCATGGAAATGAGAAAGAGGTTTACCTGTAATGCAAAGAACACAACCACCAAGAGCTGACCATGCACTTTTGCCATTATTCTTGAAGAAATAATAGATATATGCTGGGTTGAGTGCTCTTACAACGGTAATATCGTATTTAAGTATATTATATATTCCAATAGAACCTAGAGAAAAGAACCATAAAGCAAGTACGGGGGCAAACATGAAACCCACTTTACCGGTACCAAATTGTTGAATGCTGAACAAAGCCACCAGGACTACAATAGATATACCAACTACTTCACCTGCAAGTACAAACATTAATTACATATCGAAGTTTTGCTGTGAAAAAGACTTTGTTAGATTCCTCAGTTTTGTACTAAAACTAAATGCAAAATGTTGACTTCTCTTTCTTAAAAAGAAACGTGAGAAATTATTTTAACTAGGTGTTATACAGTAGAGGGCCACCAACCATAGTCGAACTACTATGTCAAAGTATATCAAGCTCTCGGTGGTAAGAATGTAAGAGCCTTAGCCTTGCAACCTCAAGGTACTGAGTTGAAATCCCTTCGGGTACGGTTGTAAAAGGGCTATTAGTGCCACTTTAATGATCAATAAAAAAACCCTACAAAATTGTACAGTGAGGGATGCCTTTGACTTAACATGTTTTTAGGTCATATTTCGTTCAATATGGAAATCTTAACACACCCACATAAGCTCAAGACTGGATATCCGGAGTGTGACCCGATAGCATGTGGCCTAAAGGATCTTGGTAGACTATATACCATATTATCGTGATAGATAAACTGGCTTATAAACATATTTTCAAGCCATATCTCATCGACTAGGGTGGGACTGTCAACATTATCAAAAGGCGCAAGTTTGTTTTTCCATCGATATATGGACATGTTGATCATAAAGTTATCCCTTCCTTAAAAATGACAGGCAGCTACCATAATTTCTTATCATGTATTATATCTATACCTTTTCTTCGTCCAGAAAAACAGCAATTCTTAGAAACAAAATAAAGTTGTACCTACCTGTTCCAAATCCATTTATTTGACCTTGTAGACCACTTATGGCAGACATCACTGCAACAAAGAAGCACCATGGTTATACTTAAAAGTACACAAAAGTTTTTTTTTTCTTAACATCAGTCCTACTAATACAAATAAGCAAATTTTCAAATCTTCAAGAAGTAGATCGTTTGTTATTTGAAATCGATAACAGAAGCAAAATGCGAATTGAACCAGTTCAATAGAGTCTAGTTCATACAGAAAACAACAATTGAATCCCCACAGAGGTATAGTTAGTTTGGTTCTCATTGATACCCGGCGCTTCTAAAGAAGCACATGGATGCAACATAAAAATAGTAAATCAAATGTAAATCTACGTATTTGGATAAGTTATCTTGTTTCAGTATATCGGATGCCATTAAGAGACTAAAAATTCTGCAAAGTTATATGATTTACATTAGTGCCAGTGGACTTCCTAGTTATTAGTTCTAAAGAATCTAACATTTTGGGAAATAGCGATTTGTAAAAATTCGCTATGTCATAGTTCTAAAGAATCTATAGTGCTGGTATAGTTGCTAATTGACAACTCTTTATACTAAATAGTGCATCGCAAAAAAGTAGTTTTTTGTTCAAATTTGGCTACGTTGCAGTGCTACTATAGCCGCCATTAGACAACACTGATATGATCTGCTAGATTTACTGTGAGTGCTAAAGTTAGTATGATTAGTTTAGTTCATATACATATAGCATAGATCATATGAAAAAACCAAAAACTTAAAACAGAATTTCATGTCAAAAAGTTACTTGCTTATATGCACCTGATATTGCTGGAGTTAGAATACCGTCTCCAATAATCATGGAAGTTCCGATAAGAACCAACACTAACAACGCGTTTTTCAAAAATGATGTCCTTTCTAAAGTCTCTTTTATTTTTAAAGCCCTTTCGAGTTCTGGAGTAGGAAGTTGGAGCCTATAACTAGAGATTTGTTCATCAGCTTGTTGGCGATTTGGAAGCAGATTCACATTTGCATACCTACAAATCAGTGAGTATAGTGCAAACGTTCCTCCTACAGTTGAGCAATTAACGTATAAAAATCATTCCGTAAAAAAATATATATATAAAAATCATGAATCAAAGTACATAATTCTGAGTGTGAAAGTGAATCTGGTACCTTCTCCATTATCATTTGCTTTGAGAACTATGAAAACATATTTTGCTAATGGAATAAGTGCTATCGTGTACATTATTAACGATAACGCCCCCAAGACATCGTCGTCTGATCTAATCGGAACCTTGCTGAAGACATCGGCAAAAACATACAGAGGACTTGTTCCCATGTCACCATATACCACACCAAGAGTCTGAAATGCTAATGCAAGGGTAGGCCAGAGGGAATTGTCCTGATCCACATAAACACAAATGATTTTAAAGACTGAGATAGCACTATATATTCACGTGACCATTGAAATTGGTGAAATTGCAATGCTCTTAGAACTACAAGAACAACCACGCCTTATACCACTAGGTGAAGTTGGTTACACAGATCAAACAACGCTGAAATTGGTGAAATCAATGTAAACATGTGGATCATATATTTATCCAAACCATTGTTTGCTTTTAACTAATTCAATAATTATAACCAATGCTGTTATATACAAGACTTATTTCAACCATTATGCGACTCCTGTTATTTGTCCGCAATGTTGTCTTCTATTTGACATAGCAGAATTTTGGCATTCTGCTATTTTCTACAATCCACGATTGATAAAACTCACACACACTATTATGTGATTATAAACATAATGAGAGGCTTATGGCAAAACTCACACACACTAAGTGCAGAGAAGAGGGGTGTTGCAGATACAAAACTACACCCCAACACATCAAATGCCCCACTTACACGAAACTCACACACTGTTAGTATGTTTGGTTTAAAGGAAAGAAAGAGGGAGGAAAGAAAATTACCAAAACCAATGAATGAACTTAGATTTTTCATTCATTGGTTTCCGTAGTTCAAGTTCATTCATTGGTTTTCGTAATTTTCTTTTCTCCCTCTTTCTTTCCCTCAAACCAAACACACCCTACATGCTGAGAAGTGATGAATTGGTAATTCGACACACACGCCCCAACATATCAAATGTCTCTGCACCCTTTTACCATGACTTATACACTTACAGAACCAACACAAGAATATTCTATACAATTACAGAACCAACACAAGAATATTCTATGATACATAAAATGGTAAAACAAAATCTAGATTATTGAAAGCATGATTATAGGTTTATAGCCATTTTTAAGTCCTCAAGAAAAGTTTTAACTTTTTCTATTAAAAAAGAAAAATCCTCAAGAAAAAAGTTTTTTTTTAAAAATAAAAACAAAAACATATACCTTGGAGTGTTGATCATGACTAGCAGCAATCTCCATAGCTTCAACATCAAAAGAGTCAACCCTTTTAGGTTTCTTAACAAGCCTCCTCCTAATTGAACCATACCCTTCTCTACCATCACTTCCATTGCTCTTATTAGACCAAGGAGGATCTTCATCCCAATCAACTTCACTTCCATCAACCCACCTAGACTCACTACTTCCACAACTGCTACTCCCCAATAACCTCACACTGCTCTCTTCAATCCTATCCAGCTTCATTTTTCCACAAAACTACTCACCCACAAGAAAAAAAATCAAAAACCCAGTTGTGAAAATTGATTCAGTTTTTGAAAGTATGAAACTTTATCAACAAGTTTAGATGATTTTTGAGATAAAAGTTCATCACTTTTTCATTTTTTTTTTTGTGTTAAAAAATGGACCAATGGAGTTTGAAGTTGAGAAGATAGCTCACTTTGATGTCACGATTGCAACATTCCAAAAACTTGTTTTTTCAAACACAGTACATTGTACAATCATGTATGTATTAAATGGGGATTTTTTCCCTTTTCAATAAAAATAAATAAAATAGTAATATTCATAAAAAATGTAATTATGGAGGATAAAAGGACCCACATGGCTTGCCTAATGATGTTGGTTTGGGTCCTTATAATTTGTTTCCCTCAATGTTTTGGGTTTGATTTTCTCTGATATCAGATTAAAAAAAACTATGATTTTAAACAGTCCTGTATAAGTGGATAGTTATATTGATCCTCTCGAATTAATCGTTTGTTTTTGGCCGGATATCAAGTTTAAAAAAAAAATAAAATTGTGGATGATAAAACAATTAAGAAAAATGAAATTTTTTTTAGACAAACATTTGTGATACTAGTTAAAAATATTAAAATTGTATTGGAAACTTTTTTAAGATGTAAAATATATTTTTTTTATTGTGAAGTTTATATTGGTTCATTATGGTCCTAAGAAGGAGAAAGTGTATGTTGGAAACAAGCCGCAGAAGGAAACAATATTGGATAATTGACCAATGGATTATAAAGATAAAAAAATATTTAATTCTAAAAGAAATTGAAAAAAGGTAATTGATGGTTAAGATTTGAAAATTAAGGAAAAATTGAGAGGATCCATTCTCCCAACACATCATATTTGGGCACACACTCATATGAAATTTAAAAAATTAAATAAAAGATTTTAAAGTAATATTAATTGATATAGGAGGGGTGTACGTGGGCTGGATTGAGTTGGATTTGGCCAAAACCAAAACTCGAACCACATATGATACTTCAGATTGGGTTCGACAAAATAACCACCCGTTACAACATTGAGTCGGGTTGGATAAGCCTATTAATTTTCGGGTTGAGTTGGGTTGGATAGTGGGTTACCCAATTTTATTTTATTTTTTAAATTAAATAACTAAATGCAAATAATCATTTTTTTTTCATAAAAATAACTCAACAATTGTATTTTCTTAAAAATAATATAACTTATTTCTACTATAAAAATAACTACTTATTTTGATCGGGTAAACCCATTAATTTTTGGATTGGATATTGGGTTACCGAATAATTTTTTTTTTTTTTAATTGTTAAATGATTAAATGATGAATCATCGTATTTGTTGTATAAAAATTACTTAATCTTTTCAATGTTTTAAAACATGGCATAACTTATTTTTACTATGAAAATTATTGGGTAAATAGGTCTTTCGCCCCCTGCAATATAGGCGACATTTGCAATACTCCCCTAGAAGAAAAAAAAAATTAGGATTCCCACCTTGCAAATTTTTTTTAATTTGCCTTACCCCCCTTGCCCAACACATGGCACATGACGTGGATGGAATCTCCACGTGGCGCCACCAGATTGTGCCATGTGGAAATTAACCTAATAAAAATATTAAAAAATCCACATAATTTAAAGCCACATCATTTATCATTTTTTAAAGATCATATTTTTATTTTAACTATTATTAAATAAAACAAAATAAAATTTAAAAAAACAAAAAAAATTGATTTTAAAAACAAGAAACACTCTTCATTTTTTTTCTCATTTTTCCCAATTGTCAAAAAAATTAATCCCTCAATCTTCCAACCTAATCCCTCTTCCTTCTCTTCACCGCAAAAATTTCTCTTCATCATAATCATCGATCATCAACCTCACCAATGCAGAAATTCATCTTCTTTCCTCTCCTTCACTGCAAAAAATTTCTCCAAAACCTCACCAATGCAGAAATTCATCTTCTTTCCTCTCCTTCATTGCAGGGGGGTATAGGCCTATTTACCCAAAATTATTTAACTATCAAACGGCAAATATTTAGTATTTTTATAAAAAATATTTTAAAAAAGCATAAACTTAATGGGTTAGTGGATTTTTTGGATTAGGTCCGATTTTGTCCGAAATCTGATTTTTTATATGGTTTTTTTTTTAAATTTTTGAAATCCATATATATCCACTCAATTGCCCGATCCGACCCACTTTTTTGGGTTGGATTGGGTGGGTTTGGTTGGTCAACCGGATTTGCCCAATTCATGTACACCTCTAAATTGATGTGACTATTTTTTTTAAAAAAATTCTTTTTATTTATGAGTGTGTGTCTAAATGTGATGTGTTGGGGCTGTGTCCAACCAAGACTTTCTCCCTAAGACTATCTAGCATGACCCAACAATTAAAAGCCTCATAAAAAATAATTAAAACCATCTATGAATTTTTTTTTTTGAGAAATCGCTTTTTTTTTTAAACAGATATTTTCACAAATTTTTTTCCCTATAAATCATGTATGCCCACAATTGCTGAGATTAATCGAATAAATTTTATGTAACTCAAATGGACAACACATTTTTTTTTAAGTTTTAACACAATTGCATATAAAAATCACATATTGAACTCATGACCTTTATTAAAGTAGAAGAGATCTGCATCGTATTATCTAAACGCTCGTAGGTGATATAATTTTAGTTTAAAATTTGAAAAATGTCAAAAGAAATAATTTATTTTCTTTAATTAATACTTTAGAGAGTAATAGCATGACCCTAAAATAAAATCATATATCCTTATCCTTATAAATTCAATAACTAATGAATTTGATAAATATTAGTGGACCTAAAATATCAATCTTATTTATTATTTATAATTGCAATAGGAGGGAGTATGAATTTTTTGAAAAAAATAAAAATTATTTTGAAGATAAATTAAAAAACTTGGTTACTTTGAATCCTCTCACTTTATATGTGGTGTGGTGGGGAATCACATGACGTGATTGCATGTGAATTTTATATGAATGTCACGTTGTATTGCATCATGAGAAGACAAAACATATAATATGAATGTCACGCCTAACCACTTCATCTAGATCCTCATCTTGCACCACTAGAACATCAACTTTGATTTTTGGAATAGCACTAGAACTAGAACTAGAACTATGCTTTGTTGGATCAGTTGGCATGTGACTATTATTGTCACTGTTAAGCTCATCATTTATAGCACTGTCAACCAATTGAAGCATAGAATTCAGATCCCCAACCTCTCCATGCACTACTTCATTCGGGTCCGGTTATTGTCCATAAGGCAACCTTATGTAACGTCTATAAGTTTCAGCCCATTTGCGCTAGCATAGTCGCTTTCGAGATACACCCTCAACCCATTCCGTTATACACCCCCCATCCATTTCATTTTAAACACGTTCAGACAAATTGAATGAAACTTCATTCAATTTCTTTCCAAACAAAAACCGCCCGGGACTCGAACCCGGAACTAGTCAGATGGAGTAGAAAATGCATTGTTTAATCAAATAAAACAATGAAAAATCTCTCACCAACCCGTGCATGCATTTTTCATTGCATCTTTAAAGTCAGATGCATCTTTAAAACCGTCAATTCATGTAAATACGAATTGCTATCAATTCATGTCATCACAAATGACCACATTTAACAAATGAGAATCAAACAATCAGCGACATGTTTGGAAGCACCGAAATGATCGTGTTTTTAATAATAAGGAAATTAACATTGAAAATATGAAAGGTTAAAAAATCAATCACAACAAATACACATTCATCTAATATGAAAGGATTGTGAAATAATAAAATACATTATTATAATTTTTTATGGTATCGTCGAATACAAATTCATCTCTCTTTGATTGTTTTTGAAGTCTTAGGCAATAAATATGGAAACCATTTTACACTACTAATGGTTTCATCGTATAACAACTTGAAACCATTTATGATTACTAATAGTTTACACCAGAACAACTTTGATAGCTTTTGAAGCATTTCTTCATAGCCCTTCTCCAACTTTTTTTTTAAAGCCTCATCATCATCTCTCTGTTTTTTTCAGAATAATTCATCAATGCATAATCAGAATTAGAATTAAAATCTCAATAATCATCAATGCATAGCACAAAGACATATATGATTAAGATTAACAAAAAAAACCTCGTGCAACCAAAAAAGATGCCATTAAAACATAAATCAATCTCAGTCCGGCTTTGACCACTGGCGAATGATTTTACTGGCTTTTCTACTTTCAAAACATAAAGATGAATACATAAGCAAATATAATTACTAACTGCTTAAGTAATGAACCTCTGTAACGATTTCTATTAGTAAATAACGCAATATAGTTCTTAGATAACAGAATAAGGCCAACAGAATAAAGTCTTATAATTTCTTAGGCAAATGATCAGAAGCTAACAAACTACTAGAACAATCTTAAGCAAGAAATATGGAAACTATTTTACAATACTAATTGTTTTAGTGTATAACAGCTTAAAACCATTTGTGATTACTAATGGTTTACACCAGAACAACTTTGCTAACTTTTGGAGCATTCCTTCATAGCCCTTATCCAACAGTTTTTTTTAAAGCCTATCATCTCTCTGTTTTTTCCTCTGTTGTACGAGGAATTTATGCCTTTCTTTGATTTTTTCATAATCACTTTTAAGTCGCTTCTTTGACTTATTTGGATTTAATATTTCTTTGAACTTTGGTGTAGAAGATAGTTCACCAGAAGCAGCTGGTATTGAAGACTTAGATGACGTCACCGAAGACGGGTTTGTACGACTACCTTTAGAAAGAAGCAACTCATCTGCCTTCTTCCCAACTTCAAGAATACCCTCAAGAAAGATCTGAGAAGCTTCTGGATCTGAACAAACCCGTGAAGAAAGCTGAACTGTAACCGCACAAATTTGTTGATACCGTTGTGCTTGAATGGTGTCTTCAGTGACAGAACTGATGATAGATTTAAGCTTATCGGCAGACGGACGCACATCTCTCATCCAACGCTTTAAAACATAGTGCAGGTATTGTCTTCAAAGAATGATATTGCACTGAACCACCTAAAAACTCCAGGATTGAAAACATGTCCACATAAGAAGCCCCTGTTTTCAAACATCCGACATGTGCAGCTAAACCTTTTGCTCCTGACATCAATTGTGATAACCCTTTCATCAAATCGATGATCTTGAAGTTCTTCATCCAAAACATCAACATTTGAGCCCCCACCATTAGCAGCATCATCATAATTCGCATCATCTACTCCATCAGGATCATCAACCTTTTCAATTGTGAACACATTGAAAACCCTATTCAAGTCAGACCCTTTGGTTGTGTCCTCTTCATAATAGTATTTGAATGAAAGGTCATACTGCCTGTGAATAAATGCAAAGGAAGCTGGTGTGTACTTGTTAACAACGGACCGCATAAGCTGACTGTTGGGATAATTATTTTTTATTTTAGTGTTTGCAGTCTTGAAGTCCAACTCATCATGATTATCCCTCATTCTCTGAACCATAATGTTGAAATGATCAAAAAATCGAACAAGAGAATGATCTGGTTGCAAAAAACCACGGAGAAAAGCATTGAATGACTCGCTCAACTGAGTTGTTTTTAGACCAGCTGTGAAATGTGACTTGACCCAAGCTGAAGACCAATGCATACGAATTTGTGAGTTTGAACAAGCCACCTAAACTCTGAAATAGGCCTTCCATCAAAACAGTTTTTCATCATCTGATCCCAATTGTAGTCGAAATCTAATTCATTGTCTACATTTGAAACCAAATTACTAAACTCATAAAAAAAGGCACTGTTTGCACGGGAGCCGAGGTTTTTCTTTGCATTCTCTCACATATGCCATGAGCAAATCCCATGAAAAACACCTTGGAAGATATTTGGAACTGACTTCAACAACGCACCAGCATGGTCGGTATATATCGTCTGTGGTTTCTTATTGGACATACACTTCAAAAAAGTTGTAAACAACCAATCAAACGTGGCTGCCGTCTCATCATACAGTAATGCAGCACCAAATAAGACACTCTTCCGATGATTGTCAAAACCAAGAAAGGCAGCTGCAATGTAAACCAATAAAACAATTATCAGTATCAAATGGTTTAGCTTCACAACTGACTGAAACCATTCCTTGTGCAAAATGGTTCTGACAGTACTAACAAATTAATCAAACAATATTAACATTATTAAGAACCCCCGATCAACTAGGTAGCATGTTGATTGCATAAGCCAAGTCACAAAAAAATTAAGATCATGATCTAACAGAAATATCTATCGCCCTAACCACATAAAAATATTATTAAACAGTAATAACTACATTTACCCTTACATTTTTTAACCTGGATCAAAGCAAACCATTATCAGCATCAAATGGTTTTGGTGAACAACTGATTGAAATCATTCCATTTGCAATATGGTTTTCTAGACAGTATTAACAAATTCTTGTAAACATATCTATCACCCTAACCACATAAATACTACAACAAATCAGCAGCACAAAAACCAGATATAGATTGGAATCCTGAGAAAGGCTCAAAAAATGATACTAAAGCATAAACAAATAAGTACCTATGATATAATAGTAACTATACTTTTCCATGAAAAAAATTGAGGTCAGGATCTAACAGAGATATCTATCGCCTTAACCACATAAAATACTAAGTACATCAGCTCAAAAAAATGATTAAACAGTATTAACTACATTTATCCTTACATTTTTAACCTGGACCTAAGAAAACCATTATCAGCATCAAATGGTTTTGCTGAACAAATGGGTGAAACAATTCCATATGCAACATGGTTTCGGACAGAATTAAAAAATTAATCAAACAGTGTTAACAAATTCATTTATAAATAACTATCACCTTAAACACATAAAATACTATGACTATTCAGTAGCACAGAAACAAAATAAACTGAGAGAAGTTAAACAAACTAACCTAAAGGGCGATACTGATTGTTGGTTCGGTAAGTTGTATCAAAGCTTATAACATCACCAAATAAAGCATAATCAAGCTGCATAATCTCATCTGCCCAAAAAATACTAGCTATATCTTCCGCGGCATCAACTTGAATATCATAATAAAATGATGGTTTCGATAGAGCTTCATTTCTAAAAAATTCTTGAATCATAGTTGCATCACCAACCACCATCTTTTTCGAACGAATTGTCATCAAATAATTCTTTAAATCCGAAAATCGAAAAGGCAGATTATCTGTCCCTCCAACACCCTGACCCATAACTTCATAAGAAGTTCTCATCGACATTCCAGCTTTCGAATTTATTACATCGAGCTGTCCTTGAACTTCATTAATTTCTCTGAATGATCTCAAGTAGCGCGAATGTTCTGGTTTATGTAATGGATGACAATGATGCACATCCCATCTGTATATCTTATAAACACTCAAAGCTTCATCCCACTTCAAAGAGATCCAACTTTACAACCAACCCTTTCCTCGGGTTTTTCTTTCACTTTCTCAAACTCAATAACAATCGGACTGTCTAATTTTGACATATTCTTAGGGTTAAGCAAACTTCCCCTCTTGAAACTTTCTTTGTTACATACAAAACGGACATAATGTATCTTGTCTGATTTCTTGTTTTGTGAATTAACCTTCGACTTCAAATGAGTCCTAATAGAAAATCCAGTGTTATATGCATAATTACCATAAAACTCTTCAATCTTTTTAACAGTTCCAAATCCTAAAGACTCCCATGATTCCTTATTCGTAGGGGAGTAACATTGAGACCTAACAACATGTGTTTCTGTGCTACCATCTTCAATGAGTGCTAGAGTCGATGTCGAAGCCATTTAAAACATAAACAATCCCTATAAAACAAGACAACCATTAGCAACATCAAATGGTGTTGGTGAACAACTGTATGAAACCATTCCTTATGTAAAATGGTTTCAGCCAGTAATACCAAATTAATCAAACAGTATTACCAAATTCATGTAGGTTAATCTATTCTAAACATTACAACAGACATATCTATCACCCTAAACCACATAAAAACTACCCAACAAGAACAACAACAACACTTCAACAATAATGTTAAGGTTAGAGCTTGTGACATGCCACTCAATTTGCAGAACCATGCTTTTCGTTGTGCATGTCATCTATTGGATTCTATGCCATCAAAGAACCGTGATACTAAACGTCTTGCTCTTACCCTTAATAAGGTTACATCTTTTTCTTCATTTTTTGTATGGTTTTATTAATTTTTACTGGGATCTTTTTCTAAATAATTCAATGTGGTATGCATAAACCATTCAATATATATAGGACATAGATCTCACAATACAACTGCTGACCATGTGGCATGCATAATATAATTCAATGTATACAATATTAGAAACTTAAAATAAGCAAGATACATGATGAATCAATAATTCAGTATACATCGTTAATCGAAATTCAAAATACATGATTAATCAAATATCAGTATAGAATAATAATTCAGCACGAAAGCTAACGCACAACAAAATTCATCTATTACCTCTTCAAAACGAATGTGAAGGAAAAACAACCGTCTTGCAGAAGTTACGTTTAGAAAGAAATCGATCACGTCAGATAAGGATTAGCTTGTGCAACGGCCAGATATATCACGCCGGACCAATTAAAAAAAATCATTATCAGCATCAAATGGTGTTGGTGACCAACAGTCTGAAACTATTCCTTCTACAAAATGGTTTCAGACAGTATCAACAAAATAATCAAACACTATTAACAAATTCCTGTTAATACAATCATCATATAGGCTTCAAACCAAACTCAAGAACATACAACTGTAAAGCAAAGCAACATAAAAACTGCACAACTAGCCTCATAACTCATCACAACAATAAAAAATTAAGCATAATCAAACTCATCACAACAATCAAACATTAAGCATAAACTTATACATTTGTAACTTGTAACTTCTTATGAGATCTAAACGTGTCTCTATATAATATTAAGTAAATTGAATGATATAAAGATGCAAGGTCTGAAAACAATAATTGAGAGTAGAAAGTGACTATAATCAAGTAATCACAACAATAAAAAATTAAGCATAATCAAAGTTCAGTCACGCACCTGTGCAAACGTTGGAGATATCACGCCGGGAAAGAGGAACAAATCGATCACGTCGGAGAAGATTAGCTCGTCGCGATCGTGTGAGTTCGTCGGAGGAAGAGATCGATCACGACGGAGAAGGATTGTGTGAAGGATAGCTCGTGAGAGTTCGTTGTGAGCGTGTGAACTGAAGTGCAGTATGATTAGGACACGTGGAAGGCGGATCTGATGGTTGTAAGGAACTTATGTACCGTGCATAAATATTTGGCTTATGGACAATAACTTTTGCCTACTTCATTCATCCACTACGTTGTGCAAGGCCATATGAAATGAAGTATTGCTTTTGTTATTATTGTTGAGATAAAATTCCAATTTAATAGTTTAATTTTTAAAGATAATAAACATTTTAATTATATTTTAAGTGAATTTTGATCTTTTTGTAATTTAACAAATTTTTTTGGGTGATTAAATTAGACAGAAACAAAAACAATGCAGTATATATCATTAGAGATGTCAATTTAGGGGGCCTAATAAAATTTGGCCCAGCCCCAATATGAAGGAGGCCTAAATCTAAGCCCCCCAAATAAAATATAAGTCCCAAGGTCCAAAACGGGCCCCAAAGCCACAATTTTTTTTAATTCAAGAAAATTTGATAATTAATTTTTATAGAGAATTTCGAGAATTCTTGAAGTCGATAATTTTGAGAATTCTCGGAATCTGTAATTTTGAGAATTCTTGAAAACGAGAAATTCAAAAAATTTCGGAAATTTTCAGAGTGCAATGATATCTTATTATCTTTGAATACAATCAATGTCGATATTTCAAGAATTCTCGAAATCGAGAATTACGAGAATTCTTGAAATTGCGAATTCCAATTTTTTTTTAGAACTTTTCGAGTGCAGTGATATCTTATTAACTTTGAATACAATCAATGTCGATATTTCAAGAATTCTCGAAATCGAGAATTCCAAAAAAAATTGAAAACTTTTTGATTGCAATGATATCTTATTATCTTTGAATAGAATCAGTGTCGAAATTTTAAGAATTATCGAAATCGAGAATTTCAAGAATTTTAGGAATCGAGAATTTCAAGAAATCGAAGAATTTTTGAAAACTTTCAGAGTGCAGTGATATCTTATTATCTTTGAATACAATCAGTGTCGATATTTCAAAAATTCTCGGTATCGAGAATTCCAAAAAAATTCGAAAACTTTCTGATTGCAATGATATCTTATTATCTTTGAATAAAATCAGTGTCGAAATTTTTAGAATTATCGAAATCGAGAATTTCAAGAATTTTAGGAATCAAGAATTTCGAGAATTCTCAGATTCGAGAATTCCAAAAAAATTTGAAAATGTTATGAAGTTTTTTCACGGGAAAAAAGTTCCAAGATTTTTGGTCAAAAAAATGTGTCAAAAGTTTTCTCGAAATGTTTTCGAGAAAAATTCTCGAAATTTGTTTCAATTTTTTTTTTTTGTAAAATAAAGCTGAAAAAAAAATTGGGAAAAAAGTTATAGGATTTTTCACAAAAAAATAAGAGCACTGCTGGATATTACGAAAGTTTTGAAACAAGAAAGGAAAGAATATGCAAATGGAATGATTTAATAATAATAAAAACTATCAAATCCCCTTTTGATGGAAATCATGGGGTGGTGGTGATTTAAATCAATCGACAGCAATTATTCTTGCATTTCGTTTTGCAAATTTCCCGTAATAAACAGCATTATTCAAAAAAAAAAAAAAATTTATACTTTGTTATTTTTGTTTTTTTTGGCCAATAGTAAGCCCCATAAGGGGGCCAAGATTAAAACTAAATACTATGGGGCTGAATCTAAAAACAAATAAAAGCATATCTACTTAAAGGGGACCAGGTGTTTTGGGGCTTAACATGGGGCCTTTGAATTTGAGGCTTTTTTGACACATCTATGTATCACTTTCTTTGAAAATGTTGAAAACGTCAGTTTTTGAGAATGATCAGAGACTTTATCTAGTTCGTGCATAGATTAAAAGTACAAGAACATATTTTAACATAAGTACTTAGTTTTATGACAACTGAGCAAGTGACAAAGAAACACTTTTTTGCAATGGATCTATTTCACGAACTCTTTACATGACTCATTTAAGAAAAATATCAAATAGGGACAAACAAAAGTTTCTCCTTTGGTTATGTTTAAGAAATAAACATGAACTTGTCTTTGACACAAGAATTCTCAAGTTGAGATGTTCCCACCAGAGATTTTCTGAAGACATTTTATGAACCAATACGATTCAAACAACAACTTTGAACTATTGGTTGACTTGTCTTTCTCAGAGACATTTTATGAACATTCTCGCATGTCCTTTCTTACAAAGAGAAAACCTAGTTGTACTTTGTAAATACAAGTGAATAGTTGGTTAAGAAGAAACACCAGCTGTTATTTCATGTTAACATCTACCTTGATGAACAAGTAACAACTTCTTTGAACTAGGCCAAACATCAACAAAATTCTGGAGAACGTTCGTGTTTTTGGACATGTTTTTGCATATTTTTTTTATCATCTATTTCTAGTTGTCTCCATATGTTATAATTTGAATACAACAGTCATTTTGCAATGTCTAGCCTTGGAGAACAAGTTTTAAAAGCATAATACAACTCATTTAAGCTCATTGCTCACGCTCCTCTTTGATAAATCCTGAAGAACACTCTGAGATCGTTCCGACAGATTTAGTCTCTTTCATCAACTTTGTTTGATCTGTCTTTTTGAAGGAACTACGACTGATTTTTGATACACAATGTACATACTTGGAGGCCAAGCAACTCAGGGCAAAACACATCTATAAATAGCACACTTGAGTGCCTTTGAAGAGCAAGAATTTTAGCTACAACAATCATTCTACACTCTTCTTTATCATACAAATTATCAAGCTCTTCTTTACCACTCTCACTCTCGGCTCTCTGAATCAAATACTTGGATCAGTATATTATTGAGTGAACTGAGTGCATTTGTGTTGTAAGCTTCTCAACTAGATTGAGTTTATTTTGTAAGCTTGTAATTCAGCAACTCTTTCTAAAAAGAAAAGATTGTTCAAGTCAATACATAATTAACTATTGATTTAGTGTTACTTGGACAACTTATTGGGCCGAGGAAGATTAAGCTTGTACGAAATAAGGTTATTAATATTGGTTTAAATCAAAGAGGTTTATATTTTGAGATCAATAGCATTAGCATCTCAAGATCATAGTGGGCAAACTCACGCTGTGTGAAGTCTAGACGTAACCCAAAGGATGAATCAATATAATTGCTCGTGTATTGATTCTCTTTTTTCTTATCTTTTATTTCGTACATACACAATGCACACAACACACTTTTCATTTATCTTTATTACTAACTAGATCAATATGAGATCATTCTAACGTTTATGAAAAACTTTTCTATTTTATTAGCTCCGTTTTGGACAAAAATATTCAGAATTTAAAATTTTAATGGTAATTAAACAATTTTTTTTGAGAAATAAAATTTTAAAAAATAACTAGGACTAAAATTGTATGTATAAAAATTTATAGACGAAAACATTAGACTTTTTTTTTTATATAGACTAAAATAAAATTTGATAATTTTATAGGAACTTAACCCTAATTAGATTAAAAGAGTGATTTTAACATTCAAAAATTTAAATATTAATGTTAAAAATAATAAATTTTTATCGTCAAAAAAAAAATTTAGAGTAAAAAAAACATTTTATTAAGCCACTAGATTTAATCTAGTGGTGAGGAGTTTGTGTAGTATCCATAAGATCCTAATTCGATCTTCATTGTCAATATTGTAACAAAAAAAAAAAACTTTTTGTTTTTAAAAAAGTTAGCTTTAAAAAAATGATTGGCAATATTGTAACAAAAAAAATATATTTTGTTTTTAAAAAGGTTAGCTTTAAAAAAATGATATTTATGAAAAACTATTTAAAATAGCTTTTTTTTTTTTTCGACAAACAGTAAAATAGCTTTTGTTAAAAAAAAAAAAAAAAAAAGATTAGGCAGTCCAAAACGCAATCGTTTGAAGCATTAGAAACAGAATGTAAAAAAATTCTAGGGATTTTGCACACTGTGATTGATTTCTCTCTCACGATCATTCAGAATTTTCTTACAGGTAATCTTTCACATTTCAGTCTTCTTCTTCCCTACTCATCCACGTCTCACTCTCAAGATTCCTCCATTTTCCTTTCACTTCATTTGTTCACACACATTAATTTGTTTTTGTGATAATCAAACCGTTTTTGTTTAGGTTTTGTGAAAATGGCTCGTGTTTATATTGGGAATTTGGATCCTCGAGTCACTGAAAGGGAACTCGAAGATGAGTTTCGTGTCTACGGTGTTCTCCGAAGGTAATTCTCTTCTGCATGGAGTAATATTTTGAGTTTAGGAATAATTAAAACCAAGGTTAATGATTGAGTTATTAGTTACTTACTTAAATCAAGTAGGTAATTATTCGTAAATTGGATTTTTTTAATCAATAATTACCTTTTTTTTTCATTGATGTATTGGTATGGTTTTCTATGGGCGAAAATAATTAAGTGTGATTAAAGGGAATGGGTAATTAAAGTTAATTCTATGACAAGGATTCGAAGCATGTATAATAACGGTTCAATGGTTAAGATTTTCTATTGGATAGATTGTATTGTGCCATGGGTTTGATCATGCTGCAACAGTAGATAGTTTCTTATTTAGTTATTTTAACTAATCTAGTTTTTTCCCTCTCACTAAAATGCGATGAATTTGTACTCCAAAATGTAAATGGCAGATTTGGTCCTGCGGGCATTTGCCTGAAGAAAGAGTACTATACTGCGGTAGCACCATAAATTATATGTTCTAATGTGGGGAATCTTTAAATATTTTATTATAGATAAATTATTTGTTCATGGCCATAGATTTTTTAATGATGTTGATATAGGTTGTTGTTCATGACCATGGTTTTTTGTTCAATTTGAATTTAATACATTGTGTCTAGAATATTTTTTAATGTTTGTGTTACACACTGTCTATACTTCTATCATTTATTGGCAAGTCTGTAGTTTTAATTATTCTTTTTTGCAATACAGTGTCTGGGTTGCTCGCAGGCCACCAGGATATGCATTTATCGAGTTTGATGATAGGAGGGATGCCCTTGATGCAATTCATGCTTTGGACGGTCAGTTTATGTGGTTCATCTTTTGTCAATTTGTCATCATTGTTGTGTGAATATTGACCGTGATAAGCATTTATCCTGGTTTTTTTGCATCATAGATTTGGTATTATCATTATCCTGGTTTTTGTGCATCATTTAGATTTGGGATTATCATTATCATGGTTTTTGTGCATCATTTAGATTTGGGATTATCATTATCCTAGTTTTTATGCATCATTTAGATTTGGGATTATTGTAATGTGTGAATGTCATCATATAGGAAAAAATGGCTGGCGTGTAGAGCTTTCTCATAATTCTAAGAGTGGAGGAGGAGGCCGTGGTGGTGGGCGCGGCGGACGTGGAGGGGAAGACCTGAAGTGCTATGAATGCGGTGAACCCGGACACTTTGCTCGGGAGTGCCGTTCACGCGGTGGTTCACGAGGCCTAGGAAGTGGAAGAAGACGAAGTCCTAGTCCTTATTATCGCGGGCGTCGAAGTCCAAGTTATGGTTACGGCCGCAGGTACGTATATGCAAATTCTTATATGAATAACTAAATGTATTTTAAACAACTTTTTCAAATAGCAAGCTTTGGGCTTTTTATTTGTTACAGTTTGGACTGGAGGCCAGAGTTTAGGAATGCAAATATCTTTGGTTCATTGATTGCAAAACTTTAATATTAAGCACTGATATGGGAAGAGAGATTTGTTTATAAAATGTTAACACAATTCATAACTTGCTTGAATTGGTGAAATAATCAACGGCATGCCTCTATTCGAAAGAAATGTAATATCTTTTTGAAGGCTTGTGACTGTTTTGCTAATTATGTGGAGCACAACTTTTCATGTCTCATTTTATTGTCGTGAAATATTGCCTGTGCCAGATTGGGCTGGTGGTTTTTTTGACAACCGCCAGGGGCAATTTGTGAACGTTGGCGGCGTCATGGTGTTTTATGGCAGATATGGCTTCCTTTATTGCACGCCCTATTTAATTGTGGATTTGTATCTACTTTCTTTTAAATTATATCACTTTTTCACGCTTGTAGCTTGTCCTCCCATCCAGTCTGGAAAGGATATTCATAAATCATAAGCTAAAATAAATTCAACTTAACTACTGAGTGGTTGGAAAAGATGTCAATCTGAATATGGGTGTGACATTCATAATATTTGAAATTCCTCATTTCCACTCTACCATTTGTAAATGCATTATACTAGCATATCAGAAAAATGTCATTTTCTAATATTTGAAATTCCTCATTTCCACTCTACAATTTCTAAATACATTATAATAAGCATATTAGAAATATGTTATTTTGTAGTAACTATTAATCCTTTAGTGATATATTCATCTTCTCATGCTTTTGTTTGCTTCATTTTATCAGGAGTTATAGCCCACGTGGGAGAAGATCTCCAAGACGACGTAGCATAACACCTCGTGGTCGTAGCTACAGCAGATCCCCTCCATACCGTTATTCCCGTCGCGATTCACCCTATGCCAATGGGTACGATTGATTATGTTCAATTCAGTTTCTTTGATGATGTGATTTGAGTTAATGAGAACTTATTACCGATGTTTTAAAGTTCCCTTTTTCTTTTTCCAGAGATTAAGATCCTAATGTGAACAGAGTAAATGATGAATAATTGTTGTGGAGCCCTCTGTGCTATAGTCTAGTTTCTCTAGGATTGGGCTGGCATACAACATACATGTTAATTAATAATTATGTTTTGTCATGACAATGGGTATTGCTATGAACTTGGATTGCTAAGTGTTGTAGCCACAAAAAAGGCGCCTTGGACACTGTTTTGCATCGGTTGCCTCTCTTCAGCTTACTAAAACCCGAAGGTCGCTTCAGTCTTCCTTACTTTATATGTATATATTCAGTTATGGTGATTTTTTGTTTTTCAATCTTACTAATCAACTATGATTATTATTGATATAATGTCACTAAAAAAGGTTCCTAAAATCTTTATGTTTCTCTGTTTTGAAGTGTGGTTATCGGCCAAAACAGCACCGTTTCACCACTTAGTAGACCATGTCTTCTTCTATGCTAAATACCTCCACAATCGTTTCATCTTGTTGATTCTGCATATAACTCGACTAAAACTGCAATATCAGGAAGTTGCATATGACCTTTTTCGTTGACTCTTAAGGAATGCTACAATTGCATCCTCGTTTTGAATTTGGAAAGGTTTGGTGGATAGATAATATGTAGATATTGGCTTTCTGCATCTTCGTGAAATTGAATAGAAAAGGAACTTGCTAAGAGACTAGCTGCATGTAGTGTCTGCATCTCACCATTCCGTGTGGTTAAATATGGTGCTGGTTCCAAATATCTGCATGTTGATTAGAATGTTTCTCCTTGTTTCATCTGTAGTCTCCATGGTACACTATTGGGACTGCAATTACTGGCATCTCTTGGTTCTGTGGTATCAGAAAGGTTGGATCCATTTAACTAAACTCGCTCACATCAAGTGTCATAAATCACCGCTCATCGTCCTTTTAAATTGGAGAAACTTAAAGGCAGATAGATAATATGAAATACCGACTTGCTGCATCTTGAAATCCAGTCCACTGGGTTTTGCTTAGTGACTAGCTGCCTGTATTTGTCTGCTTCTCACCATTCTGTGGTAACATAATGGTTGGTTCTATTTAACTAAACATGCACACATCAAATGTCTTGCATTGCTGCTTCAATCTTAACTAGTGTCAGCTTCTGCTTCCTTACCCGGGCTTCACATGCTTCTCTGTAGAGTTTTGTCTGTTACCTTCAGCCTCTGGGATCTATGTCACTAGTTGTTTCCCATCTGCAGTTCTACTTAGCTTAATATTTTCCGTCTTTACACTGGATGGTTGAAATTTGGGAAATTCACTGTTTCTTGGCCTGTTTTTCTTTGTCGACTGTAATTCAATGACTTCAAGTGCTCGCATGCCTCAATAATTTAATCTGCTTTTATTTTTTCCCGAGAGGTTTGTTGTTCTGGTTTTTTATCAGTTATATATAGGGAATAATATGTTGGATTAGTTTATTTAAGGAATTGTCGTGCTTTATGCTCAACTTTCTGATAATGTTTTTTGGGAAAATCATTATCTCATAACTGTTCAATATGTCATGCTCTTTCTGGTACTAACCGGCTTTCTATGAAATCACTAGAAGTTTGGGAGTCAATGGATTTTTTATTTATTTGTTTTCATATTTCATTCTTTACAGTGTCTTGTTATGTCTAATCAGGTGTTTCAATTATGTAGTTCATTAGGGGTTTCTATTGTGTGCTTTATTGAGTATGCTAAAGAATGGTATACGCTCTCATAGATGTTTGAGGCTGTTAAAATCGATTTTTAACTGGTAAAATAGTTCGATTTCACATTTTTATGTATGAATTTCGAGTTAAATTTATGTATAATTGAATATGGGGAAAATCGGAGCTGAACCAAATTTTATCCGAGTTAACATGTAGTAAAACTCTATGAAATCGGAAAGAATTGAAAGAATTAACTCAATTTTATCTAAGTTTATTGATTTTGAAAAAATCAACTCATTTTTTTTGGACAGTTTGACCTTAACAATTTTAGAATCTAATGTATTTTGGATATTTTTTATTTTTAATTTATTTGTGGTTGCACATTTGGCGGGATAATTCATGTAGTTTTGTACAAGGTTAAGAGTATGATACTTTGTTACGACAATATTTTTTTTTTTTTTACTTTATAGTTATGTTGAAATTTTAATATCTCGTATGTTATGGGTTGATTCTATCCTGCCAAAATGAGCTCATGTAAAAACTTGAGTTTGACAACTTTATGTTGTTTGATGACATGAGTTCATTAAGTGTGTTGCAAAATGTGAGAATTTTTTTGGCATCCAGTGTTTCTCGCAGTTTTACTTGTTTTCATTTTTACTCTTTTCACTTTTTAAGTAGCGGGCTTTATATAATAGAAAAATTTGAGAAAACCACCGTTTGTTACTTGTGCAGTGAATATTAATTGTTCGCTCCTTAATTAGGAAATTAGTCGCTGGCCAAATTTTGTGGTTTGTGGTCACATACAAAGGTCTTGCCTAAGTGGTCAATTTTGATTGGCCATTGGCACGACCATGACATAACATTGACCAATGAGAGTCATCAATCATTTGAGAAGTGGGTCGATTTTAATTGGTCATGGGCGGTACCATAACCTAACATTGGCCAAAATTCTTTAAAGGTGCACCTTACAGACCAATTAAGCTACTAAATTGGTTTGTTTAGATGCTTTTGCCGAAGAAATACAAAAATACATTAGTACCTAAAACAAAGGGATCAACCATTGGATTAAGAAAAATGAGAGAAAACATGAGAAAAAATTGGAGAGGATCCAAATCCGAACATTTACAGAAAAAGTTGTCAATTGTCAAAGTGGCAATTACATAGAAACTACACATTTATTTCCAATGCCAATTTTTCATCCAATAATAATAATAATCCAAGAAACATATAATTATAACCCAATCCTAAGTCATGAGTCAGAGTCTTCTCATTACTCTCCCTCTGCTCTAATAAAAGAGAAACAAAACCAAAAACTAGTACCTAAGGATCTTCACATAATATAGTTCTTGAAAGTTTAAGAAACATGGAAAGTGGAAGCAATCTCAAGCAAAAACAGAAGCTAGAGGTATATGATATTCTAAAGGAAGCTATTATGTTATTTGTTAAAAATATCAACTTTATCATCTTCACTTTTTTCACTTCTCTTCCTCTTTTTTGTATCATGGTTTACTTTGAAAACACCTTAGTTGAAACCTTCCATGTTGTTAATCCAAATTATGATGGCTCTAATTACTTTGGTTCCATACTAGATCGTATGAATAATGATTATTACCTTAAGTTGATTCAACTTGGTTTGATTTATATATTTCCTCTCCAACTTCTTGAGTTTGGTATTGCAATTGTTACTATAGATTTAGCTTCAAAGTTAAGTTCACAACAAGAGAAGAAAATGACCCTTAGAGACATGTTTGAAAAACCAATCCATTCATCAAATTTGAGAGGCTCATTTCTCACTTTTATCTATGTTGTTTTCTTGACAATTACTCATCAACTTGGATTACTATGGATAGTTATAAATTACTTATGCTTGAAGGATTTGAGTTATGTGAGTTTTGGTGTGATTTTCAGCATGTTATTTGCAAAGGTGTTAAAGATGTATTTGGAATGGAGTTCTATGTGGAATATGAGTTTTGTAATGTCAATATTGGAGGGTATATATGGTATTGATGCATTAGCACTTTCTGTTAATTTTAGTAAAGGGTGTCATAGAAAAGGACTATTTTTAATGTTGATTTTCTTTGCATGGGGACAATTTTTAAGATTTTCTTGCTACTATATTGGAGGCTATGAACAAGGATATGGAACTTTCATACAAGTTGGATTGTTATGCATGGTGGTTCCATTGAAATGGGTGGTTTTCATGATCTATTTCAATGATTGCAAAGAGAGACACTTAGTAAAGAAAATAGATGAGGAATTAGGCAAAGATGTTAGAGTGGTTGGTGAGTGACAATTGGTTGCTTTGGACAAAAACATTGATTGAGGTGGTTTTTTTTTTGGTTTGGCTTGCACGACTAGTTTAATCTGATTCGATGGTCAGTTCTTGCATCAAGTGGTTTCAGCCCTCTCCCGATCGCAGTTGCGGGGGGATTGAGGCAGTTTTCTGATTATGTAGTGCCTTTAATATGTTTAAACAATAAAATGTTATCAATGTATTAGGAGTTTATGAATTTGACGAGCTTTATAATTGAAAATCTTTTAGAGCTGGTTTGGATCGACTTAATTTGAACTTATCTACTGATATAAACAATTGATATAAACAATTGTGAGACTATTTGAAAAAGAATATAAAAAAGCAACTTATACATGTTCATAGGCTCGCCTAGATAGCATAGAAGACAACTTATAGTTTATATGAAAACAATTTGAATTTATTTTATCTCTTTTACTATAAAAATAAGTTACACATAAAGCACTTATATGATAAATGCGGATGCTATAAGCACTTAATTAAGCAGTTTATCCAACATGACACACTGCAGATCATAAAGACTAAGAATGCATTTCAATCTCAAAACAGATGAAACAAATAAAGAGCAACTATTTTCATTAAGCAAAATTTTTATCTACCAGCTAATCATAGTTCAACATAGGTGATTATTTTTATGAGGAAAATTATTGATAAATGAATGCACCATTAACTATGTCATTATCACCTACAACACATCTCCTGAAATAAACAGTTAATCTTCAATGTCAAATTTAAGCACTGACTTATTCCATGGTCCATTGATAGATGACCAATCCAATAACGATGAATGCCGGACTTCATGAGCTCCTTTGAGCTCTTGAGAATCTTCTCAATTTTCTTTGGAACCAATCTTTCTTTTCGCAAACGACGGCAAACAGAAAGCTGCTGTATGAATCTGGAATGGAAGATAAAGATAGTATAAATACGAATTCGCAGTTCTGAAAAGAGAAAGGGTAAATGCAAAAGTTGGTTTGACAACACACCTCAGAGTTGTAAAATTTTAGTGGTCTTGCTGACTTCTGACACTCTTTTTCATCTACGGGGTTCACTGGATGCTTGAAATCAACAAGAGGTCCCTCGGTTGAGCAAAGCATAAAACCAATCATCCCACTAAAATGAAAAATAAAAGAAATATAAATATAGATTATCATATACATTCCGACATCTCAATGCAGAACACATATTATACAACATTATCCAGTACAATCTAAAACCTGCACCTCTTAGAGAAAGTTAAGAGTACGTCTAGCTGAATTCGAATAAGAAAATAAAAAAAGGGCAATCAAGTTCTATATAACTCCCGGCTCCCGCCATGGCAGGGTTCTCATAAGGTCAGAACCTTTCTCAACACCTATTATATTGGCCATGTTTCTGCCATAGACCTTAACACCGTATTTATATGGCAGATTTTTGGCTTCTGCCGTAATGCGTCATTGATAACACTGACCGCAGAGGTACCGGGCCGGATACCAGGGGACCATTTGCGCAGGCCCAACACGTCGTAATGGGCTTCTTGCCCTAGGCGGCCTGAGGTCCACCTGGGGAGTATCCGAGACGTTTTCCTTGGAGGCCTAAAGGATAACTCTATAACCCCCGAACCCAAGGGGGATAAGGCCGAACATATAGGCCTCATGGTGTATACACCCGCTAAAAAGGCGCAGCCGTTGGCTCCTAGGTGGGGGCGAGGATATCTCGCCTCGGTTTGTTGCTTGAGGGGCTATAAATAGACCCCCTCTCTTACTCATAGGATCATCACATTCTACATATTCACCTACTCTCAGACTTAGACCTAGAACACTATCTAGCTAAGTGCACACCCCCTCAAACAGTCAAACTTCTGCAGGAACGGTAGACAATCTTGTCTTGCATTTGCAACCATTTGCATGAAGATGATTCTATAACTTGAACATGAGATTTTAGTCACCAAGATTTCTCTTAAACAGGAAAATAGATTATGAAAAGCATACCTTGGGTATGTAGGAACTGTAGTCCAAGCATAGTTGACAGAACCTTTGAAAATCTGACGACAATTGGACACAATGTCCTCAATTATATCCATATGAAGCCATATACTTTCTGCTTGAGTGCACATAACTCCTCCAGGACGAAGAGCCCTAGCCACTGACTGAAAGAAGGGCTTTTCAAAAAGCTCTTGAGCAGGACCTTAAGGATATCAAATGTAACATTAACACCCCTTCAAAAAGAAGTTTATATCACATAGCAGACTGAAACTATAGTGTATTGAAGATGTAGCATACCAATAGGGTCAGATGAATCCACTATAACTGCATCATAAGTTCCTTCTGGAACTGCCTTCAAAAATGCAACTCCTAGATCATTGTGAGATAAATATAAGTTCTCAATGAAGAGTAAAATAATTAGGATTTAATTCATATACCCCGTCAGCACAAAGATTTTTTACACGGTCAATCAATTATAACTGTCAGATCATTACGAACATTTGACTTTTATCTTAACTTCTTCTAAAGTCACACATTTAATTGGTTGTGATTTATTGCCAATGTAAACATTTTACACCGACAGTGTATCAAAATCAAATATTTAAGGAAAATACTTGAGTGAGAACATCAGAATAGGTGATCATACCATCACCAATGCGAAGTGTCACACGTGGATCATTAAACCCTACTGCAACTTCAGGGAAAAATTGTTTCGAGACCTGCGCAAAATGAAGGCTTCATTATTTACAGTATAGAAGCCGTCGAGCAATAGAAGCTAGACTTTTTAGACAAACAGAAAAAGAACAGAACAGAAGCACCAATTTCGTGTAGAAAAACCCACATAAAAAAAGAAAAAAGAAAAATTGGAGAACCAATTGTATGTAGAATATAGCTGATATTTTAAATTGTGGTTGTCGTCGCAGACACATCACAATTTTTGAAATTGGACAAAATTGCAGACGAATGAGGTTTGATGTTGGCACAAATCCACAATTACAGTTGCAAATCATTGTGGCCGTGGATACTTAAAACCTTGGCGTTACGGACAAAAGCACGGTTGTGAACCACAATTTGAAATCATGTTATTAAGCTTTGGTTAGAGATACAAAATAACATAGTAAAATTTTGTGCGACATACTCACTTCAACTACCATATTGTCAATTTCACAAATATCTATCTTTTCAATTGAAGAATGACGTGCTACTTCCCGCAGGACTCCTCCATCGCCTCCACCAATAACCAAAACCTAGAAGAGAAAATTACAGTGAAAATAAAGTACACAAGTTCAGTGATTAAGCATGCAATATATAGTAAAATTTCCTGGACTGAGAGAAGTATCGATGACCTTTTTAGGGTTCGGTATAGAGCAAAGAGGAAGATGAGTGATCATTTCTTGGTAGGCACATTCGTCCCTTTCTGTGAGCTGGATAACACCGTCCAAAACAAGAACCTTGCCATACGTTGATGACTGCAAAAGACATCGTGCACGGTCATGCATTTAAAATATTGATAAGGAATGTTATTTCAAAATTGAACGGAACCTCATTTACCTGGAAGACCATGACTTTCTGGTATTCAGATGTTCCTTGAAACAAAATCTTTTCTATCTTCAAGGAGTGAGCTTCTCCTGCAAAATTACGACAAAATTTCAAATTCATGGTTTTTATTACAGAAAGACAAATTGAAAAGGTCTGAATTTATTTTGTTAAAAATACTACTATTTGCAAATATCTCAAATGATTTCAGCAATGCTTTGGCTTTTGTAAGATTTGATGCCATAAGATGAACTCAAATATAATCATTGTCGATAAAAAGATAATCTAAAGATATAACTTTGTAAATAATAAACACAATATGTATATGTAACATAACAAAAAAGACCGAAAGTAATGATCCTAGGATTGGCAAGACATAAATTTCAAAAAACAACTAACAACAGAATATTTGCTTGGTGCGCATGCACTTTACTTGACAAATACACCGAAAATTATATCTCAGTTATTTAAAACTAAATTCCGACTTCACATAACTCGGTAAAAAATAAATAAAGAGCTTAAGAACTAGAGAGGCTCAACGATAAAAGGTGACATATGATTAAAGAAACTCTTGCAAGGACACAAAGATTGGATCCTTTCAGAGATGGCACATAAACACTGCCTATATATATGAAGTATCTGTTCTTGTTCATGCCTTTCTATATATTTAAACGCCGCCCATTTATGCAACATAATCATGAATACAAATTGAAGGACCACAATAATTATCTATTAAGTAGAGCAAGTCCCAAAGAGTTAAGATAGTTGATATTTGCAGGATGTTAAATAGCAATTCATTCAAACATTCGAAATTTCATATCTGCCCACTTTTTACTGATGACCAGGGTCTTAAATAGTAACGGAAAACCGAGAAGAATTGGCTTAACACCAAAGTAAGTTAAGCTACATCATGTTCATATGTCAAGGAAGAAAACAAACATAACCAGAACTCCACTAATTATGCAGGCATATAACAGGTAAGAAAGAGAAGTTATAAACAAACTATAACTGTACTATAGCACTAATCTATAACTGAATTTGAACAAATTGTTGTTGTTCTGTGATACGCTATTAAGTACAAATTGTTGTCGAATAGTCGCTAATGTGTCGCTACTCACTATAGCTATGTAGCAGAGCAGAACTTGAACAAACTGCTACTTGCAGAGCAGAACTTGAACAACCTGCTACTTTTGCAATCCACAACTGGCAACACCGTAAATAACAATCGCAATAAAATAAATTGCTCCATGAGAGCATTTGTGAAAAGTTTGATTATTTCCAAACAGAAGTATAAACAAAAACCCAATTCATCAGACACCAAATTTTAGACAAAGAGTGAAAACAGATGGAAATTTGACAAAAACTAAGAAAAAAGACAACCGAATCATAAAAAATTAAACGGATAACCAAATCCAAACATCTTCTTCACCCAAAGTCAAACTCCACAAAAATTTGAACCCAAAAACCAATACAAGTTAAGTTTTCCATAACCATACAAAAATACAAACCAACAAGTTTAAACACAATAATTTCCTTTCCTATCCCAGCAACTAAACCTATGAATCACCAACACACGGACACTTAGACGACATTGAAACTGACACATCAACACCGACAATAATTGAAAAGGTTACTGTAATAGAATGTAAGTGTCATTGTCAGAAACCAGACAGGCTTTCAATGTCAAGTGTTAGTGTTGCACTATAAGTAGTGACACTCTTCGGATTAGGCGTGTCCTGATTTCTGACATGCGCGACACAACACCAACACACATAATTATGACATTTTCTCAAATTATTATAGGTGTCGGCTATCAGTGTCCGGTGACCGTGTCTGTGTTCATATAGGTGCTACACAAAACCAAACACACAAAAAGACACAATATTTAGAAGCAATATTGAAAAGGGTATGTAGAAAAAACATCTAACCAGGCCACATTGGGCTAATTTCAGAAAACCAGCCAGGAATGACAGATGAAACACCATTAGCATTTGGGTCCTTATCACAAGAAACCCCATTTTTCTCTTCCTCATCTCTTTGCCTCTTCATGGTGGATTCCACAACACTCTCTTCTGTAGCCATAATAAAAAACCTCTCTTTTTTCTTTCTGTCAATTATCAGCTATAGGACTCTGTTTGGGTCTTACTACTACTAGCTTCGTGATTGAGATATTATTGATGAAATGGAATAAGAATAAAGGGAAAAAGGGTGTAGTGTGTGGGTCACCCACAAAAATGCAGAACAGAAAGAATCTGCTTTTAAGGGATGCGATGCGATTGAGAAATGTAAGGTTGTTTTGGATTTGTTTGTGTTAATGGGACTGACTTAGGATATTATTATGCATGTTGTGTGTTTGTTCTTTTCTTTATGACCAAATGCAAAGAACAACCGAAAGTGTGGAAATTTTGGGTTCTCATTCCCCATTTTCATTAAACAATTGTGGATTAAAATAATAATAATAATAATAATAATAATTAATTAGTGAGGAATATTTTGTACTATATTTATATGTCACAAGCCTAAATCATAAATGTTTTAAGCGGACCTAAATTGGTTTCGGTCGGCAGATGTATGCAGTCAATGAGATTAAAATTGTTCGATCAAAATCGAATGATTTTAAAATATTGAAACACTGCATATAAATTTAAATCGTTTGATTTTGAGAGGAACTAATCTTTAACTTGAAACCTACTTGGGTACTTTATGATTTTGACAAATAAATGTCTAATCCCCATTCTTGCTCTTGGTTTACTTGGCCTAGGTGTCTTAAGTTGTCCTAACACTTTTCTTAATTTAATTGATTGAGGACAATGGTTCAAACATGAGAGAGTCGATAGCATGCAAATATGCATAGTTTTTAGTAGTATTTTAAATGAATAAATAAATTAAGCTTTTATTAAAGTTTATTAGAATTATATACTTGTTTTTGTTCATTTTCAATTTTTAGGATTAAATATTTGGAATGTGAAGAAAAAATAGTTTTGATGCATTTTATGGTACCTTAAGACTTGTTTTATAGTAGTGGAATGAATGCCTCCCTTAATGAAAAACTAGTAGAAAATCAAGAACCATAGGTAAAATTGCAACTCATTCTTCCCCTTTGCATGCAATGTATTGATTTTGTTCTTCATTTATTGGGACTGCATGTAACCTTTCTTAATCCTTTGGTGGTGTTGGGTATGATTATAAATTGGAAATCAAGCTCTTGAAGGAAGACTAAGCAATTGAAGGAAATTGGGAGAATATTGTGAGTTGGAGCTCAAAGCACCATCATCATCAAGTATTGGTTAGCACCTCCAAGAAACATAAGGTGAGTTCCTTTTAGGATTGGGTAGTTTATGCTAACAATAACATGTAATAGTTATGCCTAGTGTTCATAAGAATTTAGAATTATCTTATGCTCTCATGAACTTAAGTTATAGTAGCTCAAGAAACTTGTATGCAATGAGTAGAATAATTTCCCATATACTCATTTTTTTGGTGTCAAGAACATGTTTAATAGTTGCCCCATCTTGTGAATTGAATGAATGTTCTTTTATGTTTTGTGAATTGGACTTGAAAAATGCATAAAAATTGATTTTAGTCTGTCACGAATAGAGTCATGGAAGATTTTAGATTTTGTGAATCGAGTTTTTTTTTTTTTTTTTTATAATTGATTTTGTGAATCGAGTTAGGCACTAGAAAAGCTGAAAACTGGGTTTTTAGTTCATTTTCAATCGATTCACAAGAACTATCAAAACCTGTGAATCGATTCACACAACACTATGATGGATAAAAGTAATAAAAACTCGTCTTTTTTGAGCCGTAATTGATTACCACAATGTATATGATGTTTCAAAATTGTTAACCATGATTTTAGCATGTTATTTATACAAGATCTAGGTTCAAAAGAGGTAAACCTATTAATTAAGTGGGGATCATTCTAGCTTGCCCCGAGATCAATATGTTAGCCAGGTAAGCTCTAATTTACCAAGTTTAATTAGTTGATCATAGTTTGACGATGGTTTAGGATACGCGATCAAAGTTATTAGCTTTTGCTAGTTGGGTTTTATTTTTTATTGGATCCAGTTATGTATGTGAGCCAGTGACCTACAACAATAAATTATTTTAGTCATACACAGTAGACCTCCAACACTAGCTCGCCTCGGAGTGTCATTGAGATTAAGACGAAATGTGGAGAGTGAATTTGATGCATTTATGGTGCATTAGAGATCAAGACTTGTTTTATGATAGTGGAAGACCTTCCTATATGAAGAAAAAGTGAAAAATCAATGCAAATCAAGTTTGGTCGTAGCCAAAGATTAAAAAAAATGTTACTAAAAGGTAAGAAAATTAAAAGTCAAGAAAATGCCAAAAACTAGAGTCTACCACGAGTATAAGGTCTTATTTATAGGACTATATTCTCCTTATATCTTATTGTAGGCCAAAACCAATGAGATATAAGACTATGTTCTCCTTATTTCTTGAGATATGAGATAATCTGATGTAGGGTTGGAGTTGCTTATTGAAGTTGGTTTGGCTGCTCATACATTGTTTGATTTTATTCTTTAATTCAATTTCTTGCTCCTTGCTACTTTTGGTTGCATTATGCAAGTGGACGCACCAATTGTAGAGTAAATCTGGTTGGACATTACTACTTTTCGGTGTTCCTTTTATGCATATTGATGTGCCAATTTAGTTTCTTACTTTTGTTGCTATTGGAGATATAGTTCTTGATGACTTCATATCAATTTTGGAGAAGCTTCAAACCGATGATTTGCTTGCTTCATTTGGGTTCATTGTTGGACCATTTGATTTTGTGATTTCTGAACACAACACATATTTGGTGTTCATATCGTGGTGCTTCATTTTTTTGTTGATTAGCCTTTTATGGCTTAGTTTTAGCTTCTATCTACGGTTGTTAAATTAGATTACTTCTATCATAGATTGTTGCATTTGGTTGATTTCTGATTGGTTAGTTGGTCTTTGATGTGCTATTTATCTTCAGCACATCTTGAGTATTGTTGCTTTACTTTGTAGTCATCAGATCTTATGACAGTCACTATTTTGCTTTTTTCATGAGTATTTGGTGATCCCGATGATTAAGATTTGTGCCTTAATTAGCTTTGTTGATTTACTTCTGCCTATGGTGGTTAAGCGTTGGTTTGTTGCTTCCTCTAAGTAGTTTAGCCTTGAATTGTGATTTCTACTTGATAGTTAAGCTTTTGCCCATAGTTGACTTTGACGGGTTGTGTTTCTTCCTTTTTGTGGTTAAACACTACTACTTGTCTTTGAGATGTCATTTTAGCAGATGTATTCCGACAAATATCATTGTGTTTTCCTTTATTTTGATGTACTTTTATATTAATCATCCCAAGCTGAGAGTGTTGTGGACATGTTCCAGCTTACAAGAGGCTATTTAAGATATGATTAGTTAGTTATTATTATCAAGGCGGGCCAAAGGGAGGTGTAAACAACTCTCCCGTGTCGTGCCCCCAATTTATATGGGCCTCCAAATTTTAATTATGTGGTATTGGGTCCATTATGAACAACAACAAAAATCATATAAGCTCAAGTCTCATACTCATTTATTTTATCCACCCATGGTTCACTCTTATTTTATAATTTTTATTTTATTCTTCTTTTCTATTTTATTGATTAGAATATGATTATTTTTTATATTTGTTACAAGTATGATTTTTTTAATGTTATTTATAATTTTAATAGAGATTTTTTTTTGTTATTATTTTTTTGGAGTTCACTTTAAATATTCAAGCAGGGCCTCTAAATAGTCAAGATCGATCCTAATTATAGTTAGTGCTAATTAGTAGCTAACTAGTCTATAAATAAGCTTGAGGTAATCATTTATACTCAACTTTACTCAGTATTGTAATATGGGCCTCCAAATTTTAATTATGTGGTATTGGGTCCATTATGAACAACAACAAAAAGAAAATTGCTATTGAGGCCCCCCACGTTTGCTCCCAGGCCCCCCAAACTGACCAAAATGTCCCTGGACATAATTTTCGTTGCATAGCCAACGAAAAAAATGACTATTGGTGACAAACTGACGAAAGTGAGCAATACCAGGCAAATATAATGAATTTAGTTGCATAGACAACGAAATTGTGTCGGCAGTCAAAAACAGCTCCCCATGCAGTCAAAATTGGTTGACACGTGGCCAACTGTGATTGGCCACGTGTGTGGCTGTAATAGTGCACCAGTCAATCACAATTGAGCAAAAATTCTATAAATAGGCACCTAATGTGCCATATTTTTTTACCATTCACTTCTTTTCCTCTTTTGCTCATAAGTTTTAATTTTTTGCCTTTTATAGTTTCGTAGTTTTATTAGTTTTAGTTGGTTTCTATCGGGCGCATGGTCCGTCGTGGACTAACCATAATGCTCCCACCGGTGTTGTTAAGGCATAATGGTTGGGAACATTATGTTAGTCCACGAGGGATTTTGTGTCCTCACTAGGAACATTATGGTTAGTCCAAATGAGTCTTGCTTGGCATGTGGTTACTAGTGCACAAATGAGACTGTCCTATAGTGTGGGACTAGTCGTCGGCAGATGAACCGAAGGGAAATTGCGCAAAATTTAGTGGGCAAAATAATGTATTATTTCTGCCTGACATGACCCGAAGGGATATTCCGCTAGGCCGGCTTTACTCTTTCCCCGGAGCGAGTTTCTTTTGCCCCAGCATTCATGTTTTTTCGGGTTGGTTTTCTTGCGCTTTCGAGCAGTTGTATTTTTTTGCCCATATTTTCCTGTTGCTAGGGGCAGGTTTCTTTTTCCCCCGGGATTACGAGGGATAAATGTATTATTTCTGTCTAATGTATTCATTTGTAATGGTTGTAACGAAAAATAAATGAAATTGTTTTTGTTAATGTTATTTTTAATTTTCATTTTAATGTTGTTAAATTAAAATAAATTAACATTAACTTATTGTAAATAACAAAATGAACTACCCAGTAAAATTAAAAAATTAACAGTATAAAAAATTAACATTATATCAGATTAACATTTAAAATTCTGGGCATTTCGTCTCTGTCGCCATATTTCGTTGTCATGACAACGAAAATCTGAAAAAGTGCTTCCAGTTTTCGTTGTCTAGACAACGAAAATCTGGGAAATACGTGCCAATTTTCGTTGCCTAGACAACGAAACCATTGATCACAGAACCAGTTGCAGTGGCTTATTATTGTCTATCCACATGGTTTTCGAAACCACGCAAACCTGTCCATGTTCATTTTTAACAGACCTGTTTATATAATTTGAATATATGTTTCTCAACTTAATTATGAAAATTAAAAGTACAAATTAAAATTACAAAACTCATTTATATTGTCGATTAATAAAGTACCATTATTACAAAATCAAGTTAAAAAACTATAAGTACGAACAAACAACACCAAATTAACAAAAACAAAATAAACAACGACGAGACTCTAGGCTTGAGAGCTTGGTCCGGCATCGTTGTTTTTCTTCTTCTTTCGCCTCCTTCCTTCGCCGTCTTTCTTCCTCTTGCGCCGCACCGAGTAACTCGTGATTGGCTCCAAATCAGCATACACTTTTTTCAATAATGCTTTGGCCTCCTCCAAAGTCATGTCATCCTCATCCTCCAATTTTTCCGACACCTCCGTCCGCACTTTCCGACATATCTCAAAGACATCCATCTTTGCATCCTTGTTGTCCTCCTCAATCAACACTTCAAGATTCGCCGGCCGTGGAGGACTGCCCTCGCATGGTGCATTAATCTTTGGATGCGAGACTTTGAAGAACCACGCAATATATCCAGGGTCGGCTTCAAAACCATGTGTGGATCTTGGACCCCGCATTTCCTCCGTCACATAATTCTCAGTCAACATATTCTGAAAGGCGTGATCAATTGTGAATCTGTTCATTTTCACCTTTGCAGTTGTGTACGGAGCTCTCGGTATTGACTGAACATGTCCATATTGTCAGAGGACACGTTCAGGCAAATGCGGGGAAATCATTGACTGTCCACACATAATCCAGCCCGAATACCAACTTGAATCTTCAAACGGCTTGACATGGCGAAAAGCCTCATATGGTTGCCACACGATGTCGTCGTGCTCCATCCGATCCAACGCCAATCTTGTTTCATCCGGTTGCACACCCTCTTTCAACGGTTGAAATTTTGCAGCCAAGGGAAAATGTGGCTGAAATTTTCTGTTCAAAATATATGTCACAAATCTAGGGAAATGTGCATGAACCCAAACCTGCGCAAAATAAATAAATTCAATCAAAAACATATTATCAGCGATAATGAATTATAACGGAAAATAAATAAATTATACGATGACAACCATATTAATTTATTACGCAAAACTAGGTGAGATAGACAACGAAACTAGGTGTTTCGTTACTTAAGTGACAATTACGCTTATTTCGTTGTCTAGACAACGAATTTCAAGTAAATTAGGCCAGGAATGCGCCTTCGTCCTGCAGGCAACAATTTATTTGAATTTCGTTTCCTAGACAACGAAAATTTTGATCATGTCCTCAAGGATATTTTGGGATTTTAGGGGGGCTTTGGAGCAACTAGGAGGGCCTCAATAGCAAAATTCCAACAAAAATCATATAAGCTCAAGTCTCATACTCATTTGTTTTATCCACCCATGGTTCACTCTTATTTTATAATTTTTATTTTATTCTTCTTTTCTATTTTATTGATTATAATATGATTATTTTTTATATTTGTTACAAGTATGATTTTTTTAATGTTATTTATAATTTAAATAGAGATTTTTTTTTGTTATTATTTTTTTAGGAGTTCACTTTAAATATTCAAGCAAGGCCTCTAAATAGTCAAGATCGATCCTAATTATAATTAGTGCTAATTAGTAGCTAGCTAGTCTATAAATAAGCTTGAGGTAATCATTTATACTCAACTTTACTCATATTGTAATATCCTATTTCCATCATTACAAAATAGTTTGAGCCTTTCTCTCTTTTCTTTTATTTTTTTACAAGACTCTCTTTTCTTTCATGGATGTCATATTTCATAACAGTTTCTTCTTTAAATTGGTTAAATGTGTCCGTATGTTAGAAATAAATAAAATTTATTTTAATATAAATAATTTGGAAATTTCTTTAGAAATATTCAAAATTATAATTGAAAAAAGTATTGAAGTTTTTTATTTCAACAACAAAATCATATCATTTCATTATCAAGGTATGAACAATGTAAGATGCAAAAAAAATCAAAGTAACAGAGACAATCATACAATTTTGACACACTTATTTTTGTTCGAATAAAATAATAAACTAGAAGCATTTCATGCAATATATTTTTAAAGTTGATTTCATTCCTAGAAGGCTAGAACTATATCATCGATTGATAATCTTGACGGTTCCAACTTCCCTAGCCATGAAGTGGCTTCAGTTAATCCCACAACTTCAGCTTCCAATGTCGAGGGTAATCCGTCAAAACACTTCGTTAAAACTCTTACAAAGTGTCCTTATTCATTCTGAATACCGATCTCATTTTGTAGTTGATAAAAGTGTTGCATCCACATTACATTGTAATTGTAATCTCAATTGCTGCATATGCTTGAAATTTACATTTTAATGAAGTTATTATTTTTTTTGAAGAAGCATGACGTTATTTATTATTATTATTATTATTATTATTATTATTATTATAAAAGCATTAATCAATTCAAGTGATACTAATTATGACTATTTTAGAATTGCTCCTGAGTAGGTTCGAACTTAAGACCTTAAAGTTAGTTAAACTCTTAGCATTGAGGGATAGCAATTTCACCCAAACCCGATAGACTCATCCGAACCCAAACCCAAGTCAACGGATGAAACCCGAGTTGACTGGGTTTGGGTGTGAGTTCGGGTGGCACCCGAAATTATGGGTGTGGATTTGCATTTTATCAAATTTGAATGTGAGTTTAGGTTTGGATGAGAAAACTCGGGAATTTTAATTCTGCATGATCAAACTGTGAGTTTGGGTTTGGGTGAAAAAACTTATGATATTTCTTTCATAACAATAGTAGCAATGAAATTAAGAATTATATCATAAAGTACTACAGAAAACATGAAATAAAACTACTCATATAAGACTCCCACTACTAGAAAAATCTTAAATATCGACAGACAAAATCTGACTCTAAAATGCAAATATTCTGTCACTAAGTAGGTTACTGACGGATTTGATCCTGTCGGTAATTTCCTCGTATCTAAACTGTTAGAGACGGACAAAATCTATCTCTAAAATGAAAATATTTGTCTTTAAAATAAAAATATCTGTCTCTAACTGCTTTTTGTCTCTAATTCCATCTCTATTAGAGACGAAATATATTCTGTCTCTAAATTACGTCGGTATTTCAACTTTTTCTAGTAGTGTGCAAAGGTATTAAAAAAATAATGGTTAAATAAAGTTTTTATTTATTTATTTAATTAAAAAACAAATTTTTAAAATTCTTTTTCTATAAACTTTTTTTTTTAAAAATAATTTTTTTAATTCATGTGATGATAAAAAATAAATTAAAACTAAATATTTTATAGTTATTTTTTTACATTTTCTCAAAAAATAAGTATTAAATTTATTTTTTAAAAAAATATATAATTTTTTTATAATTTTATCATATATAAAAAAATATATTGCAATTCAACTTAACCAAGCAATAAGACATGCCTTCAATATGATGTATCGATACAATTAGAAGAAAAGAAAACCGCACTTGCTTGCTTGGTTAAGTTGATTTATATTGCAATCATATTATTGATTCTTTAAGGGTTAATAGATCTTTATCCCCTGCAAAGTAGACGAGTTTTGTTTTATCCATGTAATTATTATTTTTTAGAACACTCCATGTAATATTCTTTTATTTTTTTCGTAGTGTAATTTACCCCCTATGTGTTAAAAAAAATCGACAAGGGATAAAAAGTTCACTACAAAAAAAATAAAAAAATAAAAAATTACAAGGGGTGTTTTAAAAAAAAAAATTACAAGGGGGCAAAACAAAACTCATCTACTTTACAGGGGGTAAAAACCTATTAACTCAAAATTTAATGTTAAAAAAATATAATGCACAAGTAATAAGAAAATATTACTAGAGTTATATTCTATGAAGCACATACACATCTATGATTAGGTGTATCACGATGTTCAACCCTCGTATGACACTCGTACTATATTTGTCGGATAGGTGTCCAATTTTTTTTTCTTTATTCCACCACTGCTAAGATCGTTGTCCGACACTCTTAAGACACTCGTACAAATGCTTCGGATAAGTGGTCCAAAATATTATTTATTTTATTTGCTTCTAGTCTCTCCTTAGACATATTTACAAGGATTATAAAAATGTGTCAAAATAATATTGTTGATCAATGAAGGATTAAAGATATTACATTTTAATTACATTATTTTTAGTTGGGTAAATATGTCTTTACTCCCTGTAATGTAGGCATGTTTTATTTTACCTCATGTAAAAATTTCTTTTAGATTACCCCTGGTAATTTTTTATTTTTTTATTTACCCCTCTTATTGAATATGTGGACTTAAAATTCCACAATTTTATGTATGTATTATTAGCGAATTTTGGTTTACCCTTCTCGTTGGTCATGCAACGTCATCACTTATATGAAAAAAAAATTACAAGGTGGTAATAAAAAAAAATATTACATGAGTAAAACAAAACACGCCTACTTTGCAGAGAATAAAAATTTATTTACCCTTTTGAATTTTTCAATAGTAGATAAATGAATAAAAATCAAATGTACTATTATATATTCTCTTAAAAAAATTGATTAAAAATTTTTGTTCAAATTAAATATATGTATGTATTTGATTCTCAATTTAATTTTTTTATTAATACTATGTAACAATATCAATATCATATATTTTTTACTGTTAAAGTATGTGTGTCTCTGTCGTATTACAGAGTCCGTCCTATTGGCAAAAATATCTTTCAACAGATGCCACCATATTAGAATTGGGATCGGTTATTATACATAAACAATCCTTATGCACCATGCATAAGTTACTTAGCACATCCCTAAATTACTCGTGCACCCCTCAAATTTCTTTTGCACCCTCCAAATTTCTCTTGCACCCCCCAAATTTTTTGGGCCCCCCATTTTTTTTTGTCCCCTCATATTTCTAGCCTAAACCATTTTGCTGTGAAAATGGTTTCAGAGATATGCAATCCAAAACCATCAAACCATTAAGTGCATATGATGGTTTTAGAGTACAACCCTATAATTAGAATAGAAACAATAATTGTAATTTAATGGTTTCGATTGTCTTATATGAAAAACCAAAATTATTGTTAAATGGTTTTAAATAATGATTATAATTGTACCAAAAAAAATAAAAAATAATGATTATAATAAAAAACCACTTAACCATTTTGCTGTGGGAATGATTTCAGATGGTTGTAATAAAAAACCATTAGATGCATAAAATGGTTTTGGAGTACAACCCTTTAAATTAGAATAGGAACAATAATTGTGATTTAATGGTTTAGATTGTGTTATATGAGAAACCAAAATTATTGTTAAATAGTTTTAAATAATGATTATAATTGTACCTAAAAAAAAAATAATGATTCTAATTATAGGTTGTGCTTCAAAACCATCTTATGCACTTAATGGTTTTGGAGTGTATATATCTGAAAACATTCTCACAGCAAAATGATTTAGGCTAGAAATGTGGAGAAGACAAAAAAAAAATGAGGCACAAGAAATTTGGCGGGTGCGCGAGAAATTTGGGGGGGGGGGGAGGGTGCACGAGAAATTTGGGGGGTGCATGAGTAATTTGGGGTGTTGTGAGATGGGATGTGAGTATGTGAGTTGAGATTGATTAGGATTATTACATGTAGATGCTCAATCTAATATGTGTTATTAACTTATGTACCATGCATAAAGATTACACTTATGGATAATAATTTTAGCGAATAGAATTGATATAAGAACTGCTACATATTTAATTTCATCTTCCACTCTATTCATATTAGGCAAAAATATCTTTAGTGCCACCATATATTAGGAATACTTTTCCCACTAGTCAGAGGTCACGTAACCTACATTATCAATGCTTTTCCATAAATAAATAGTGATATATCTGTCCTATATATGTAAAGACAAAAGTCTTATTGCACCAAAAATCTGGAAGACAAAAGTCTTAAATACCACATGTATTATTATCGTATACGATTTTTTTTTTTCCTTACCGTAGTTTAATTTGATTTAGAAATCACATTTAAAACTCAATGAAAATTAACGATATAATTTTTTTTTTGATAAAATAGTTTAATAGTAATTTTTTTATTAAAGTGAATAAGTAAATATATTAGAAGAATCTTAATTAACTTCTTATTTTTTACCCACTAATATATTTTTTGGCCCAAAAATATTGCCATTTTAATTGTTTTTTGCTTATTTAAATAAGCAATTTTCATTATAGCAAAAAGAAGCAATTTTCACATATATATTTTTTCCTCCTTACAAAATATATATATATTTGTCTCTCAACAATACATCTCATACTAACAATTATCACATTTTTTGAGGGAGAACTTTATATCAATTGTAGTTCTCTTTTGCTCTGGAGATTAATTTATGAAGTTATATGTAGAGGATATACACTTCACACCAGATCAGAGGCGGAACCAGGGGGTGGCTGGTGGTGACCGCGGCCACTCCCGAAAAAATAATAAATTACTAGAATATCCATAGTATTTTAAAAAAAAATACAAATATACATTATATATATCTGTTTGTGAGAAACACATCGAATGTGAAGGTTAGGCCTAGTGGTTGGTGTGCGCGCCCCCAACCTTTAGGTTCCGAGTTCAATTCTTGTAGGGGGCGTTTTTTATGGCTTATTTTTGCAATTAAAGGATATTTTCCTTTAAAAACTAAATTTCATGTGTATATCAATATAAAAAATGTACAATTTCTTACTTTTTTCTTCTAAAAATACACAATTATTTTTTAATAATCAACTTTGTGGGATTGTTTCTCCAAAGTCAATTATTGATTTTTCCTTAAAAAACTAATTTTCATGAATCATATGTATTATTTTTTTTTTTGTCTTCTAAAAACACACAATTACTTCCTAATAATCAACTTTGTTATAGTATTTATCAAAAGTCAATTATTGATTATTTTAAACCTAGCACGCATATAAAAAATTAGAGTATTATTCTAAAGTCTATAATCTGTTTTATTGATAATCAATTTTTTTTATACACGATATAATTTTCTTATTTAATTTATATACTTGTTTTAGCGGCCCCCTCGAAAATAAAATCCTGGTTCTGCCACTGCATCAAATTACTATTCTCCAATTACATTTATTGTAACAAACAAGAATATATTAATACATAATAAAAATAAATTAAATTATGTTTTTTATTTTTGTGAGAAAATCATTATTTTTTTATTGATTATCTTTTATTATTTCCAATACAATACTTATTATAAGAAATTTTTTATTTTTTAAATTCATAAAATATTTAATATATCTAAATTATAATATTGACCAAATACATTTTTTTTTCAATATTCTATAAATCTTAAAATAAACTTTTTCTTATTATAAAAATTAGAGCGAGTATTATTCTATGTGACAAATCAGCAATTATCTTCTTATTGGCTATTCAAGACTTGACACCGCCTCTGTTGAATCTATGGGTCAGGAGAAACTTCATATATATCCAAATGACAAGGTAACAGCATGTAATAAATAAAAGAAAATTAAAATCATAATTACGATGATATTTTCTTATCATGAAATAATAATTGTGATACAACGTCATGAATAAGAAATTTGGATTTTTTTATTTTTTTTGTACATAGAAATTTGGATTTTAAGTAAATCTCACGTTTTAAAATCTCCCTGACCATCTATTTAAGGGATATAATAATCTTATCATTTGGATTAATTCCCTGCTACTGTTATAGGAATTACAACTATAGAAAAAACAAGAATTTTATATTTTTGTGTGAATAAGGCCTGTTTGGATTAGCTTATTTTTAAGCTTATGCAAACAGCTTATATAATATAAATTAGGTTTTATGTTATTTTATAAGTTCAAATTGGTGAAAATTGTATTTTTATATGTTATTTTATCATAAACTACCTTGACAAACTTATAATAATACCTAAAAATTATATAAGTTGTTTGCATAAGCTCAAAAATAAGTCAATCCAAGCAGGGCCTAAGTATTTTTGTGAGTAGAAAATAATCCTTCAAATAATCGGTCGCAAAATCTTCTATAAGTAATAATGCAGTTGTATGCTCAATTAAACTATTTTTTTAATGGATAAAGTGGTAATCCACTTAAATTAAACTTACATAATTGTGAGATTTTGTGTTCGAATCCGAGTCATAACGTTCGACCTAATAATTTCTGCAATATTTATCAGTTGAATTAGGACTTATGAGACTCATCCGAACTCTTTTAAATAATAGAGTTTATATATGTATATTTTCTTACAAACATCAATCACAATTAAAGTACGGTAAAATCTATACAAAAAAAAAACCGTAAAATCTAGTGGTATTACTCGAGTCTTCGAGTTTGCTTTTCTCAAAGATTCAAGTTTGATTTCCTTGGTGTTAATTTCGATGGGCTAGTCCATATAGAATAAAAATACTCTGGCTTTAAATGAGGCTTCCACAAATGAACGGTGGAATTATTCCCTTTAAATTAGTCGGTCTTTAGGCCGGATACCAAGTTTTAAAAAAAATAAAATCATATTAGTATCTAAGAGCATAAACATCGGTTGGATTTATGGGTGGTATTTGCCAAGTGTACCACATGTGTCAGAGTATCATGTGTATTTGGAAACCAAAGTGATGGTGAGAATTGGACACCGTTGCCAACAATGGATACGTATCATTGTGGCTTGCATTTTTTCAAACAATTTTATATTAAAATAATGGGGCGTATGTTATATTGTGAATTTTGTAGGATCTATGTTATAGTTTTGGATGAGTGATATGAATATTTAGAAAATATGATTGAATGGTTTAAATAGTTGAAAAATATAAAATATTAAGTGGGATCCATTTATACCACTCACTTGAGTGACATGAATGTGGGTGCTCTAAGAGCATCTCCAATGGTGATACCACTTTGAGTATCATATATTACTAGCAAGTGGTCCTACAATGTCAAGTAATACTTATGCAACTCGTATATATTTTGTCCCAAAGATTATACCACTTTAAATATCATACATTATTAACAAGTCGTTCCTTCTATATTTATTATTTAACTTTGTCTAAATAAAAATAAAAATTTATTTAATTTAATAAATTCATATATAAATAAATTAATAATTAAATATAATGAGAAATACAAGACAGTAAATAAAAAATGGTGAAAAATACATAAATATGATGGAAAATATATAATAAAATATAATAATTAATTTTGATTATTCTCTTGTCTGAAACGCACCCAAATGTATTTTCTTGTGGCGAGAAATGAACAAGATTTTTTTTTTGAGAAGTACGTGTTTCTTCATCAAATCTATTAATATTTTCAAGATTACTTTTAGTTGATAATTGTGACACTTAAGACGCTTCAACCAAAGTGGTATTTGGTGGTGGTGGTGGTGATGGATAAATAAAATAAGGATAATTTTGGAAGTTTTACCGGTAGAAGATCGATTTTGAAACAAATTCATGTAATCATGGTTATTATTATCGGACATATTATGATCTATTTGGTATAAAACAAATAAAATATGACTTGAGAACAAAACAAATAAAAATTGTGTAATATATAGAAAAATATGAAATATGATTAAATATTTGTAAATAAATAAATAAAATAAAATGGCCATTTAAAAGATAAAAAAAAAAGTAACATTAAATTGTATCACCAATTTTGATACCCTTTATACAACGTCACGAAACTCCAATAATAAAAATAATAAGATATCATACTATTAGCTTATAAAACTCTTTTAGATATCCTTATTGCGATGAATTGATAGTTTTTTTTTATCCGATAGTTTAGCGGCTAAAAATTCATCATTTAAAGGTGAATAAATGGGCATAATGAGTTCAAACCCCGGTCCTTACATAAATGTACAATGTCCTTTATCAATGTTAAGCTCATGAGGACTGAATTGATAGTTTTTAATTATTATTAAAAAAAATCAGCGCCACATTTATTATTTAATTGTCTTTCATTTACATGTAATTAATTAAATTAAATAATTATCTTATATTTATTAATATTATCTAAAAAAAATTGTGGTAGGTACACTGCAATGTTTGTCATTGTCAATAATCTCATGCGTTTTTTTTTTTTTTTTGTCATACATTTCTTCTATAAAGATAGGAACCAATAATATTTGGTAAGCTTGTGAATAGTGAAGAGAAAATCTCTAATGGCGTCATCAATCAAAATCTCAAAGCTCATCTCTCGCTCAATTTCCTCTGCTTCTTCTACCTCCTTCTTTTCTCGAGGTAAAATTTTCTAATTCTTCAATTTTTTTTTATCATCCAACACAATTATGTCACTTTTGATTTTTATGGTTTTTTTTTTCTTCCAATTTTGTCTTTTTTTAATGAAATGATTTTCTAGGATTGTTTTAATTGATCATGGATCACTATCATGTTTTGAATTTTGAGAAAAATTGTATAAGATTTTGGAAAAACAAAGTACATATTGGGATATGAAAAGGATGAAGCTTTATCAATGGAATCTGTGTATGAATATAAAAGGGTTATTTTTCTTTCATTAATTGCATGGTATTGTCAATTTTTCATAACTGTACTTTTTTATTCTCTCACTTCACTTATGACTCTGTTTTGTTGATGCTTTTTTGGGTGCAGTACATCAAGGTAAATTCTTGCATGTTTAGATCATCCTGAATTTGGTCGAATCACGTTGTGTCACTGTGATTTGATAAAAGTACACTTTAGTATAAATGTTACTATGTTTGATTGACGGTGAGATTAATGAAGGTGGAAAAATGATTCTGTTGAAGTTATAAAATATAGTTTTTGTTAAAATCGAGGTAATTCGCTTTGATTTTGACAAATTCACGTCAATTTAGACATACATTTAACAAAATCAGGGTGTCATTATGATTTTGTCAAACTCATTACGAGATTGAAGGTCTCTATGTCTGATGTGAGATTTTGTTGAAGCTCTAAAATGTACATTTTGCTAAAATTTGCACCGATCTATGACAAACTCATTGCTGAATTTTAATCATGCACAACCTTGATTTCCTCAAACTCTATGATATCAGATATTTTGTGGTGAAACTCATGTTGTGTCAGTTGGAGATGTTAACCCTAGTTTCAATTGGTGATTTAATTTAGGTTTTACATTAGGGGCTTAGGCTCTTTAAAGGTATCGATTTATACTCAACGACTAATTGAAAATAAAATAAAATCAGGTGGGAATAGTTATCTTGGTGGATTGCTCTCTAAATATAGCACTGCTGCTGCCTTTGATGAACAAACAATTAAACCATCAGTTCAAGTAGAACACACACAACTCTTAATTGATGGCAAATTTGTGGATGCTATTGCTGGTGAGTATTCTCTCTTTGTCATTTCACTCTCTTCCCATTTCACAGTTTGAGAAAAAGATTCAATTTTGAATATAAAATAAAAGAGGAAAAACAAAATGAAAAGAAGGGTTTTTTGTTTTTGGTTAATGTTTTTGTGGTATCTTACATTACTATTGAAATTTTGTATCATCAGGTAAAACATTTCCAACATTGGATCCAAGGACCGGGGAAGTGATTGCTCATGTTGCTGAGGGTCACTCTGAAGATGTTGATAGAGCTGTTGCAGCTGCACGCAAAGCATTCGATCTAGGGCCGTGGCCTAAGTTGCCAGCTTATGTATATACTTTGATCATTACTTATTTTTCTTTTGGTTGTGAATTTTGGTTTATTTCAATGAATTTGCGGTTGAATTCACTGTTGTTTTTATGTTTCTCTGTGGCTTATAGGAAAGGCAAAAAATATTGTTGCGTGCTGCTGATCTGATTGAAAAGCATAATGACGAAATTGCAGCACTTGAGACTTGGGATAATGGGAAGCCATACGAACAATCTGCTCAAATTGAAATTCCAATGCTGGCTCGCCTATTTCGTTACTATGCTGGTACGTAATGTGTAGAATTTGGTACCTAATGGTTCTTCTCTTTGTTTTGGTGAAACTATACTAACACTTGTATTTTCATATTCTCCAGGCTGGGCAGATAAGATTCATGGTCTCACAGTTCCAGCTGATGGACAGTATCATGTGCAGACATTGCACGAACCAATCGGTGTTGCTGGTCAGATCATTCCATGGAACTTTCCTCTTCTCATGTTTGCTTGGAAGGTTGGACCCGCATTAGCATGTGGCAACACTGTTGTTCTGAAAACCGCTGAGCAGACGCCATTGTCTGCTTTGTATGTGGCAAAACTATTTCATGAGGTAAGTGATAGATTCACCAATCTTGTTTTAATTGTTATGAATTTAAAAGCGTGGTTTTTGGTGGAGTTAATTTTATTTTCATTCCAGCAAAAAAAAAACTTCATTATTTCTAATTTGTAAACTTTCTTGTAGGCTGGACTTCCTCCTGGTGTGTTGAATATTGTATCTGGCTTCGGTCCAACTGCCGGTGCTGCTCTTGCTAGTCACATGGATGTAGATAAGGTACTAAAATATTTAGTTCTGCATTTGTGTGTAATTAAATGATTTTTGTAGTGATACAAATGGGTTTCTTCTGAAAAAATGTTGCTTGTATATTCAAACTAGGTTCACTCCATATACACTGCAATATGTAGTATCGATACTTTAGATTGAAGTCATGTATGGTGTTCGACACATGTCAGAGTCCGACACCTACATGATGCTAACACATATGGTCACATTTGATTTTTTCTACTTTCTAGAATTATTATTACCAGTGTCGCATCTGTGTTAGCGCTTCAAAGTTGCAGTTACATGAAGTTATATGTTAAAATTTCAATGGATCTTTTTGACTTGTGTAGAGGTTATAATTGTGATGTTCATCTTGGACAATCTTTTGCAGCTTGCATTTACTGGTTCAACCGATACCGGAAAAGTTGTCCTTCAATTGGCAGCTAAAAGCAATCTTAAACCTGTAACTTTGGAGCTTGGTGGGAAATCCCCGTTTATTGTTTGTGAAGATGCCGATATAGATGAAGCTGTTGAGCTAGCTCACTTTGCCTTATTCTTCAACCAGGTATGTATAATCGCAGAGTTCTTGTTATCATAAATTATCTTTCGTATAATTCAGAAAACATTGATTGATGTTCTTTGTGACATTCAGGGACAATGTTGTTGTGCTGGCTCTCGAACATTTGTACATGAACGTGTACATGATGAGTTTGTCGAGAAAGCAAAGGCCCGCGCTTTGAAACGTGCTGTTGGAGATCCATTCAAGTCTGGAACAGAGCAAGGTCCTCAGGTAAAATTACGAAGAATCACTTGAGTGATTAATCTTGGAGCTTTGTTTTCCTATTCCGCTACGGTCATTGTGATGTTCAAATACTTTAGGCTTCACAGAATTAAAATGCATAGAACGAAACCAAGAATACTACATCGCTGCTACTTTTATATTCTCATGTTAAATCTTAATCCACGAGTCTTTGAAATGGTTGAATATACTGAATATGATTTATATGATTCATATAACCAGATTGATTCAAAGCAATTTGAGAAAATACTGAAGTATATTAGATCTGGTGTTGAAAGTGGTGCTACACTTGAAACTGGAGGAGAAAGGCTTGGCAGCAAGGGATTCTATGTTCAGCCTACTGTTTTCTCAAATGTTCAGGTGTGTGCGCGCGCAAGTTTGCATTTTTATAGTTAAATTCTCATCTTTGCAAAGGATTATGAAAACACAGTTCCTAATGTTTTTAATTGTATTTGCGACAATCAACCAGGATGGTATGCTGATTGCAAAGGAAGAGATATTTGGTCCAGTGCAATCCATATTTAAATTCAAGTGAGTGCAATTACTCTTATTCTATAAATAATGTATTTTCTAGTTTTAAATATATTTTTTAGTCTCGATGAACTACTACCACTCTATCAAATTCCGTGTATGTACAAAATTTTCATTGTTATTTAGTTCCCAATTTGATGATTTTGGCAAAACTTTCATTAATGTGTAGCTCCTGATATCACCAAGTTGAAAACTAAACATCAGTATATAAAATTTGTTGGAACTCTAGAAAGATATTTTTTGGTAGTGTACATATTTAACTCTTTTTATGCTTTTTACGCGCTTTTGGCTTTGTGCAATGCCACTAATCTTATGTTGATCCTAGGGACCTTAATGAGGTAATTCAAAGAGCAAACAATACAAGGTATGGTCTTGCAGCAGGGGTCTTCACTAAGAACATAGACACTGCAAATACTCTGACTAGAGCATTGAGAGTTGGAACAGTTTGGGTAAATTGCTTTGATACATTTGATGCTGCAATTCCTTTTGGTGGTTATAAGATGAGTGGACAAGGCAGAGAAAAAGGAGAATACAGTCTTAAGAACTACTTGCAAGTGAAGGCTGTTGTTACTCCCTTGAAGAATCCAGCATGGCTTTGAGCATATGTGAATCAATAAATAAGGATTTATGATGATAATGATGATAAAATCAAAATCTTGTTTATTTGTCATCTATACATTTGACTTTTCATATTTGGTTTTTTTATATTTTTTAAATTTTATGCTTGAATATTTATCAAGAATTAAATAAATAATATTGTTTTCATTTTTTTCTTTTTTTATTATCCATGCCATTTCTTACTTGTAACAAGTTGTATCAATAAGGAGAACGATAAAGAGAATCCGGGTTCGTAAAAAAAATAAAAATTGTTGTGTTCAGAAATTCCTATTATTCTAAGATATTCCTAATATTTTAAGCCGCGTAGAAAAGTTTGTTTGATTGCATAAAAGTGTAAATGTAAATAATTTTCTAGCAACACCCTTTAAAATCAAGTTTGCTTTCTTCCAAAATCAAGTTGTACTCTACCACAAGGTGATGAATTCTTATCTACCAACCAGTTTGGTGCCACCGTGTCAAGGTTGCATTGGAATTTCATGGTACCTAGCTAATGATATCATGCTAATTGGCTTAGAGTCAATCAGTTAAAGCCATTAATCTACTACTTGTGATTATACTGAGTTTGATAAGTGTCTTATTATGCAGCAATGCCAATTCTTTAACATAATCGTACGTGTTGCTTCTTTCGCATAAGGCTACGTTATTTATGTGATAAAATAAGGAGAATACGTTAACTTAATTAACGTATGGATACCTTTGTAAAATAAGGAATACTTAAATTTACTTTACGTTGGGTTGGGTCTGTAACATTATATTCTAATCAACTAAACCTAAATTACTTATTCTTATGTAATTTAAGTTCACGTAGTCGTAGTGTAATATTAGAATTTTGAAATTTGAATGACGTATACATTAGCATATGCAAGGAAAAATCAAGAAATTTACACTTATAAAATATAGTAATGAAAGTTCTTGTGATTCAATTTTTAATATTTCATTGTGATTGTTCATGATCACATGTTCATGGAATGGATCAACAATATTTATGAGAGAGATCGGTTGTAAAGATTTAGAATGGATCACATGTTTACATGATTTGACTATGTAAAATCGGTAAAATAATCTAAACTCACATTTTCACCCACGGTAAAATTATTTAAATTCGCATTTTTTTCACCTACTTAAAGATTCAAAATCTCAATATTTTTTTATTATCATTTGAGCATTAATCTTTAAAAAAAAAATACAATAGAATTTCAGTGATAAATACAATATCATATGTACAAGTATTTAGAGAGACACTATAATTTTTTTAATAACAATACATATTAATAATCAGAAGGGTAACAATTTTTGACACCTACTTTTTATAATGATATATTTATTCCGATTTTTTATAAGGTTCAATGAATAACAATTAATATATTTAGTCTATATTGTAGATCAATATCAATTATTCTAAAAGTAAATTTTTCCTTATAACAAAAAATGATAGTATTAATAGTTAGAAAGATAACAATTTTTAGTACTTTGCATTCCCAACCATATCTTTCATTTTTATGCATGTGCCAAAATAAGAAAAGGAAAAAAATTATACAAAATAATATATGAAAATATGTGACAGACGAAACATATAAGTAATTATATTTTGATAAAATATTAGAAGATTACAATATTTTGAGCAATATAAATATAATAAGTTATTTAATAAATAGATAAATATATGGATTTCGTTAGAAATAAAATAACATGGTTAAAATTTACCATACAATCACTTTATATTTCAATCATATATAACATTTATTCTCACATGATTTGCATGATTTAAAGAGTCGTATATTTAATACATGAATAAAAAAATGAAAGAGATATTATTTTTTACAAGATATATTGATGGGTATATTGTTGTTGGTGCTATTTGTTAAGAAAATTAGGACTTTATGGCATTATATTTTCAACCAACGCCATTAATATTTAATATTGAAATGCATGACTATATATAGTCATAATTAATTCATGAGAATGAGAGACAATCAATTGAGTGTGAAGTATCTAAAATTTAAAGTTGATTTTTTAATTTAAAATTAATAATATATTATTTTTTATATTTTCTTTAATTAATATTCATAACACTTAAATTTTTAGATTAAAAATAATTTTTTTAATTTCATATTATATATATATATATATATATATATAAAGTAAACTCTGCGAGTTTAGAGTTGAATTTACGTTTCAATTCCACCTAGACCAAATGAGTTGACGTAAAATTTCGATTCTGACAATCATGAATGAAGTTACTACATATTTCTGGACATGAGCAAACTACATATTTAGTAAGGCATTACATCCATCTACCTTCAATCGACTCATTGACATGTTTGGCCTTCTAGACAACATCTTTTAGTCTTGAGCAAACTACTGACATATTCACCGACATATTCACTAAGGCATTGCATCCAGCTACCTTCAATCGACTCATTGCCAAGCTTGGCCCTATATATCTATAAACCAGTGAAAGCTAAAGACTAACACTATGTTACTTGCTCAACAAGTTAACAAAGTTTCCAACTAGTTCTAACTGTTTCCAACAACATAACTACCGTTTGTAATAGTTAGTTAGTTAATTAGTTGATTAGTTAGTCAGTTTTCATTTTCACATTGCATATAAGATCATTGTAAGAATGATAGGCCTTGTCTTTTTGATTCATTTGATCAATGTTATATACAATAAGGATTTCCATATTAGTCTCCTAATACAATTATTGTTATTCCCTAAATAAATATATGTACCAATAATATTCTAATACAATACTAGTCTAATACACCCCCGTAGTCGAAACGGGAGATTGACTAATGTTGAGACTATCATGAAAATCATCAAAGAGTTGCAACGGAAGTCCTTTAGTGAAGATGTCAGCAATATGGTAGCAGGAAAGAACATGTAGGACTCGTACTTGTCCGCGAGCCACCTTTTCACGCACAAAATGTATATCCATCTCGATGTGTTTGGTGCGCTGATGTTGAACTGGATTACCAGATAAATAAACTGCACTCACATTATCACAATAGACCAAAGTAGCTTTCGTTACTGGGCAATGTAGTTCCAATAGTAAGTTTCAAATCCAACATGATTCAGATACTACATTGGCGATGCCACGATACTCGGATTCTGCACTTGACCGAGAAAGTGTGTGTTGGCGTTTGGCAGACCGTGATATTAAATTGTCACCAAGATAGAAACAATAGCCAGAGGTGGATCGCTTGGTGTCTGGACAACCAGCCCAATCTGCATCAGTGTATGATACCAATTTGCTGACAGAAGATGGATACATATGAAGGCCAAAATCAAGAATGCGATATTCTGTTGGGTCATGATCTTGGTGTCAACTAGTGTAGGTGATGATTTGCAAGATGACATACTCGTTCGTTCTATAATTTCCTTTGAATATTTCTTTTGAGATAAGAAGAGACCACCTGTATGTTTAGGAATACATATACCTAACAAATAACTCAAAGGACTCAAATCCTTCATGGCAAATTCAGAGTTGAGTTTAGACATAATAGAGTCCTGAAGAGCATAAGAGGAAATAATGAGAAATATGTCATCAACATATAGAAGGATATAAGCAGTATCAATACCATGATGATAAATGAATAAAGAGTGATCAGAGACGCTGTGAGAAAAACTCAATGTGGCAACATAGTCAGTGAATCTTTGGTACCAGGCACGAGGTGATTGTTTGAGACCATAGAGAGACTTTTTGAGGAGACATCCATGCTTAGGATATCGGTGATCACAGAATCCAGGAGGTTGGTGCATATACACGGTTTCATCAAGATTTCCATGCAAAAAGGCATTCTTGACATCTAGTTGATGGAGACACCATGACTTGGATAATGTAATGTTGAGTATCGTGCGGATAGTAGCTGGTTTGACGACAGGGCTGAAAGTTTCACCACAATCGACACCTGATTGTTGATTAGCACCATTACCTACAAGCTGAGCTTTTTATCGCTCAAAAGAACCATAAGATTTCTTTTTGTACCTGAAAATCCACAAACTTTGAATAACATTAGCATGAGAGGGACGAGGAACTAATTCTCACGTCTTATTTTCAATAAGAGCATCATATTCGTCTTTCATGGCCATTTTCCAATTATGACCATTTAATGCATCAATGAGATTTGTAGGTAAAAGAGAGATTGATTGGTGGGTGGATGTATATAGGTTGAATAGTTTATGGGGTTTGACAATTTCATGTTGTGATCGGGTTGTCATTTGTGGTGAATGAGCTGCAGAAGGAGAAATAGGTGGCTGAGTAGGTGATAGGTGTTGTTTGTGTAGATGAGGTCGTTGTTTGAGAGGGAGAAGGTGTTTGAATTGTTGGTGTAGGTTGATGGGTTGAGGGGGAAAAGGTTGTTTGGTTCGTGGTTTGAAGCGGAGTAGTTTGTTGGATTGCTGGTGATGGTGGTTGGGCGACTGTTATGTTGGAGAGGAGGTCTGTGGAGGTGTGGTGTACATTTGTGAGGTAAGAAGTGGATTTATGCCGTCATCTAAGAAGTTATAGTTAATGCCGAGAGATGATGATTTTGCGACTTGACAATTCGTAACACTTATAACCTCTATGATTAGACGGATATCCTAGAAAGACACATGGTGTAGATCGAGGTTTAAGTTTATTCCTAGTGGTTGACAGAATTAAGGGATAACAAAGACACCCAAAAACTCGAAGGTGTGAATAAGACGCGTCTTTTTGGTAGAGAATTTTGATGGGTGAGTGGAGACCGAGTTTCTTATTTGGAAGTATGTTGTGTAGGTAAGTGATCATTTGAAGAGCATGGTGCCAGAAAATTGGCGGAGCAGAAGCATGAGCAAGGAGGGTTCGAATGATGTTATTAATTGTATGGATTTTTCTTTCGGGTTTTCCATTTTGAGGGGAGGTGTGAGGACAAGAGAATCTAAAAAAGACATTCCATTTAGTTCACAAAACTTATGAAAGAGAGCATTATCGTATTCTTTGCCATTGTCACATCGAAAACATTTTATTTCACGCTCAAATTGTGTTTTAATGTGAGAATGAAGCTGCAAAAAAATGGAATTTACTTGTAATTTGTTTGAGATAGGAAAAGTCCATAGAAAATTAGTAAAATCATCAAGAAATAATACATAGTAACGATGTCCTCCGGAGCTTAATATCCGAGAAGTTCAAAGATCACTATGAACGATGTCAAAAAGCATATAAGTAAATGACAAAAAATTATAAAAATGCAATTTTATTTGTTTCCCAAGTGGACAAGAGTGACAAAAGAAATCATTTTGAAACTTATTAGATAGCAAAATTTTGTTTCGATTAAGAGAATTTAAAATAGGAGTTCCTGGATGTCCTAAACGACTATGTCATAACTCGGCAGATGAAGCGGCAAAGGCAGATGGTGGTAATGATGTTGTGTTTGGTCTTGTGGGAATAGGGTAAAGGTCACCGGAACTATTACATCTCATTAAAAATGTTCATGTATGAAAATCCTTCACAAAAAAACCGAAAGGATCAAATTTTTCAACAAATACCTCATTATCAATTGTAAATTTTCTGACAGAAACAAGATTTTTTATAAGTTTCGGCTCATGTAAAAACATTGTTTAAGGTTAAGGAATTGGGTAAAGATGTATGTCCACAACTAACAACAGGAATATGATGACCATTTCCAACGGTAATATTATTACTCATATTAAAATAAGATGTGAGATTACCTCCATTGCCTATCATATGAGAATAATTAAGTTATGAAATAATAAAGTTTCCTTTGCACTAAGACTCACATTGAGCTTATGCAATTCTTCTCTACTTTGTCTCATTTCTTCTTCCTTTCACACTCAAGCTTACTTCAATGGAGTTTCAGTTTTCACAAAACCTGAGCTTGAGTAGGACTATTGAAGACATTAGGAAAAATTGGCCTATGTTGTGAACTATCCCTTGTAACAAGTTACAATTAATCTGTTTTACACTATATAGTTAGTTGCCAGCTGTGCTAAATATTTTCTATCAGGTTGTTAGAGACGGTTACACCTACTTGAGCTTGTATATTAGTCCTCATTGTATTCTAAGCAATTTATTTGTTGAATAATATGAATACAATCATCTTTTCTTCATTTCTTTGTTAGGTTACAAGATATTGTGTTGATTAATTACTACTTTTTTCAAATTTATAGATGAATTGATGAAAAATATATCAAGATGAATGCGATTTTCTAATTTCATTCACTACAAAATGCTAATAAGAGAATCAGCGAAAGTTGAGTTTAGTAGAAAATGTTAAACTCTCATAACTAATTAACACATTTGTTTAAGTTCTAATTAAGAAAAGTACTCACGTTTAGTATTAGATACTCCCTCCAGCCTTAATTATATGCAAAAATTACTTTTTAGATACATTGAATAATTAATGTATCTAATCTTTGGAGGGAGTACGTAATACATCTTGAATAGAAGATTACTTTTCGTATAAGAAATCTAAAAAAAAAATTAAAAAATTAATAAAGCAATATCCTATAACCTCAGGACCACCAGAAAAACAATTCTCTCGTGATCTTATGATACAACCAAACAAATGTTTGTATGTTACTTGTGTCCCATCCCACTTGCCTAAAAGTGAATTAATGTTTAATCATATGATATAGTATATAGTTTGTGTATGTATATAGGCTGTTTGATGCATGCCGAAGGTTCCAATAAAGGAAACCATTCAGCCACATGGTATGCCCACAATAATCACATAATCATCATACTATAAGATGCCTTGTCTATTTTTGGTATATTGCTCTCTGTTTTAAGGTAAAATTATGATTTCTAAATTTTTTTTATATGGTCAAGTACCCAATTTCAGATTACTCTTGTGACCTTTGCCTATTTTAGTATTATTATTATAACTACACTTTTTTTTTAATGTTTTCTTATTTTTGTTCTTTTTCAAATGTGCGGTTTGTGTTTATATGTTAAGTGTGAGTTGACTCTCGCATTAAACACAAAAATAAATGTTAAACATCTTAGAAATGAGATGACTCATATGTTTGATATTTTAAAATTTTGAGTTAAGATATGATATTCAATTAACTTATGTAGTTGTATAGTTGCTCAATAGCCAATGTAATTATTTTTAGATTACCAATAACCCAATGGTTTTTTCTTAATTATGGACATAAAATAACAATTTAAAAGAAGATTACTTAAAGGACAAATCTGAAAATATGTCAAGACTGGAGATGTAATTTTGCATTTAAAATATGAACACATAAGAGTGATAATTAGCACTTGGCTGTTTGAGTATATCAATTTGTATAGATACAATGTACATTATACTGATTTGTCCATATTCTTCTCACTGTCTCTTCAATGCAAATTGTTAAGGCAAATAATTGAACTTACATAAATCATTAGATGTATAAAAAATAATTCAAATAAAAATAAAGATTATAGATTATTAGAAAAGATAAGAAAAAGAAATTCCTCAAAAATATTTATCATGAAGGATAATAAGGTATAAAATAAAATAAAATATAGTAAATTTTTTCCTTCATGATAATTGAGGAATTCCTTATTCTTAATTTTTTCTAAATTAATTTTCTTTATATAGTTTAGTGACATTCTGGTGGCAAAACTTTGTATCTATGTCTATCATTACAATAAGAATAAAACATGAGTTTTCTTCTAGCCCAATCCATAGCTGCTATTTGTTGCTGTGAAAGCTTAGTTAACTCTGATCCATTAGGGTCTAATCCTGAAGGATTTGAATTAGAACATGAAGAAATTGGTGATTTAGGATCAGCTATGCAACCACTTAATTGCATTTCAGTAAATGAAACAACAAATGGTCCATATTTATAGTTAACAGGGTATTTTCCTCCATGTGTAGCCCATTCTGAACCATCCCATATTGTTGCATATAGTGACATTGGTTTTGATGGATAAATAAATGGGTATGTGTTTTTGTGTATGAATTCCCTCACTGGAATGTTGTCAACAAAAAACCTATAAAATCCAATAAAAAAAATCTATTAGTGTCATTAAAACTTCATATTCGTTTTAGCAAGTGTACTAAAATTGTCGTCAAATAGTAATATTTATAATAAAATTGTTTTCACAAAAATTGCTAATTTCGACAATTCGATTAAAATAATTTGGGGGGGGTTGTAAAAATTTGACAATGTAATATGGAGATATAGAGGTAAACTCTCCTCCGAAACAATTTTAAATTGACCACTAATAATTTTCATCATGGTTTTAAATTGCAATTGTGATCACTGTTGCGGTTATACTGCAAACCTTTATATTTCAACAAAACATAGGTAATGCAATTGAAATTGCAGTTATGTTGGCCGTTGCTATGACCTCAAAATTGGCTATATTGCGGTTGCAGTTACCGTTGTGGACCACACTTTAAAACCATGATTTTGACCTTCTCCAAATATTTTTAATAAAAAGAATCCAAAAATGAAAAATATCTTCATAATTGAGTCAATAATATATATTATGATATTTTTGAAGATTGAAAGTCTTACACAGTGTGATAGCTGTTCCACAAGATGCTATAATAATGGTGCTGCTGTGTTGGATCAAACCAAAGATAGAATTTCTCTTCTCTTCCTGTGCTGACACTTCCATTGGCATAAAGGTTTGTTTGAATCACCCAATCATTTCTTTTGTCATGACCAAGTAGTTCAATATCTATCTCATCATGGTTGTGAGGGAATTTATCTGCATTTGACAACTGATAATATTTTCTCCAGGTAAATATAATTTCTCACAAACCATAACCTCAAATATAATTGAATGGAGATAATCTCTATTCAATAGTAACAAAATCTATATTTTATCATTAATTCAAGTGACACTGATGGCCATTTAAGGTGAATAGTGGAAGTACCAGGATTCGAACCTTAGTCCCTACATATTACATGCAATGTTTCTACCAACCGAGTTATACTCACAGAGACAACAGAAAACGTTTTCTTAAACTAGTTAAGTAGTTAGTTGTTAGGTTATTGAAAAAAAGTTAAGTATATTGTCAATTAAAGAAATAATTTTTTATGCTACCATATATAATATATATCATACTTTGAAAAGATTCATAATCAAAAGCAAATTAAGGAACTAAGAAGGTAGCTTACATAAAAAGCAACTACAACTCCAGGTGACAAACCAGCAGGTAATTTGATTGCAGCACTAAAGAATCCATAGGAGTATCTATTTTGAGAGACCAAACCAGAGCCTATGAAAAAACAGAACATACTATATAAATAAATGAACAAAGAAATTACAAGATATATTAATTTCATTGACAAAAGTGATTTTCAAAATAAACCTGAATTTTTGTCAAGAGACAAAGTGGCCATGGACCCATTACTAAGAAACTTGATATGTGAGGCTCCAAAAGCATTAGAAAAAGCACTTTCTATTGGTACATGAGGAAAAGAATCAGTTAAGTGTGTGACACTTGGAGCTGAATAGGGCCTGCTATGTGAAGAAACAAATTTTGTTAAGCAAAAGATTAGTAGAAATGAGAAGAGTAGTTTTTGTCTCAAATGAAAATGAGCCATTTTTATTTAGGATACAAGTGAGGAGAAAATTAAGATGTTTAGATTAAGTATATATATTGTGGTTGGTTTGTTTAATGGGGTTCATATACTTCATAATCTTTGCTTAGTTGTTTTCTAGCTGGCCAATGTCTACTTGGCTTTCTCTTTCAATCTATAGTAGTGATTCTGATTCCAATCACTTTTTATAATACTCACTTTTGAGATTTTCTTGTACCTTAATATAATTAAGATTGTTTTCAAAATATCATATGCATTAATAATTTCAATACAAAATTGCTCATTTCTTGTTTTTTTAACCCTTTAAATTTTTTTATTACGATGATATTGGTACGAAGTTTTCACTGTCGTTAGCAATAACTAATCTCCGTCAGGAAATCCGTAGGGCACACAAGGTGGGTTTTTTCCTCCGAATCGATTTTTCTCCATATGCATGAGTCATAAATTGAACCTCTGACCATATATTTAAAGAGACCAAAATTTTTACCACTTGGATCTATTCATTGTTGGTTCTTCAGTTTTTATTTTATAAAAAGAAAGATTCCGGTAATATTGAGCTTACTTGAAAAATAAATAAATTCTGTTAGATAATTGTTTTAACTAGAATTCGAATTCTTTAAAACAATTTGTCATTAATTGTAAGAATAACTATAAAATTTGTCTTACAAATGGAGAATATACATTTTTTTCTATTATAATGATATCAATAATTGTAAGAATAATTACAAAATAGTAACATATATTCTTGACATACTTACGTTATAATATTTTTTTAATCTGGAAAATTTGTAATCGGTCTTATAATTAAGGAGGAAAGGAATATAATTTTTTGGTGAGTGTCTTGGATCTTAATGGCAATGTTGTAAAGTATCATGTGCAAGGTGATTTCTTTGTTTGGCAGGGTTTGGGTAGTGGGGTTGGCCTAAAGTGAGAGGTATGGAATAGAATGGACTTATATAGTTAATGTTTGATGGGCAGTCTCAATCTTCGTTGCATGGTTGTAACGTCCATTACATGTCTCGTTCCTTAATTATAGCTGTAATCCTATTGGGAACAACTAATATAGTTTGAAACGTGTACAATTTGATTTTGATTGCCCTCAAATTTGCATGGAGAGAATGGAGTTCAATTAAACCAACACATTCTTTTTTTACAACCATGGACAGAATTGAATTGGGGATGCGTACCTCTTGTACGTACTCTTTATAATTTAATTTTCTCTTATAAAAAAGAAACACATTTTTTTTTACCATTTAAAACATTATCAAGTGTATATTTAATATCAGTGTGTATAGCTTTGTGGAACTACTAGTTACAAAACCCGTGCATTGCACGGGCTCCTACAGAAATTTTCGTACAATTTTGTTACACCTTATTTCCATTGTTTGAAATTATTTTTGTTGTTCCTACAAAATTCACAAAACTTATTGATTTAACTTGAATTTAATTTTTTTTTTGCTATTTTGATAGAGTACTGAAATTATGAAGTATAAAACATTATGACATTTAATTTACTCCCAATTTACATTACTACTGAATTGGGTTTTTTACACATGTTTATTCATTTATATTAAACTACAAAAATAATTATTACTAAAAGAAACTTTTGAAAAATCAAGAAAATTTAGGAACTTCATATATTATATTAAGTCATACACGACATACAATTATCACTGAGCACATAGGTTCATAATTTATAGTTGACTGCTTATATAATAAATTAAAATTGAAACATAAAATTGAAATATATATTGCACTGCCACTGGTGAAGAGACATTATGTAGGATAATTTAAGACATAATACAGGAGATGAAATGCAAGCAACACATTCATGAGAACAACAGAGATGCCGATTTCCTGTAAAAAAAAAAAGACAACAAAATTATGGTTACTAATAATAATTTAAATGTCTTCTTCTTCTATTAATATACGGAAATTAATATAAATATGAAAACATATAATAATAATAATAATAATAATAATAATAATAATAATAATAATAATAATAAGCAGATTTGTCAGTACTTTAACAAAATCTAAAATTTCAAAATATACCTTAACAATCTGTGGAATAGTTCAACTAATAAAAACCTTCAGGAAATACAACGTTGCGAGTTGTGTTGCAAGGTTTTCCCTCATCATCCAAAATTAAGAGCTTCAAATCGTTTGTGGTGGAAAGTCTAGCTGTTGAAACATGAACATGACCGAGTGTAGAAACAGAGCAAGGTAAATACAATCCAACTTTTGAAAACGAAAGTCCTTGAGACTTCTTCATAGTCATTGCAAAACATAAGCATACAGGAAATTGTCTTCTTTGAAACTTAAAAGGTAAACCAGAATCTTTGGGCACCATATCAATTTTAGGAATAACTACCTTCTCACCAATATTTTTACCATCTATAACGGTAGCTGTGATAAAGTGATTTCCAAGATTATCTACCTTCATTCTTGTACCAATTGACAATCCTTTTGTGTTATCTAAATTCCTTAGCAACATGATAGGAACACCAACTTTTAATTTCAAACGGTATTTTGGTATCTCAGAGGACTTAATATCATTTAAAAGTTGTGATCTACACAAATCAGCTTCAAGTTCATGTTCCTCATCAATTGTGAAAGGTGTATCCGAACTTAGATAAACTTTTGACTGACCAGGAAATAAAGACAACACAAAATCATTTAGTTTTTCAACAATCTCGAATGTTGGAGAAAGGATGGCATGGTTATGAAAATCATTTGGGTTGTTTGGAAAAACAAAATCAATCAGAGAATGTAAAGGATCATTCCCTTCAAGAATGCAAAGTGCATGAGGAATTTGAATATTGGTCATTGGAGTGGAAGTTTTTGAAAAAGCCATTTTGGAAAATTCAAATAATAATAAATTATATTGTGATATGAGCAATTCTTATTCCTCTTCCAAGTTGCCTATTTATATACATAATTTCATTGATCGAAGTATTCATGGAATCTATAAAATTTAAATTGAAATAATGAATGAAAGTTACATATCAATATAATATTTGAAAATTTGAAAATAATGTACAATTTGTTATTAAAATTGGTTGAAATGGATCGATCACTACATGTCAATGAGGAATCAAATTGATGTTCTCAATAAATGATACAATAAGGTAATGGTGAGATTCTTATTTGAATTTGTCATTGAATTCATAGCTTAAACTTGGTTTGTTTTGAGATGCTTAAATAAGATTCTAATAATTTGAAGCCTATTTTGATGAAACATTATTTTGAGAGTTTGCTTCAGAATTCTGACCTTCAGAATTGGCTTCAGAATTCTGACCTTCAGAATTGGCTTTAGAATTCTGACCTTCAGAATTGGCTTCAGAATTCTGACCTTCAGAATTGGCTTCAGAATTCTGAGCTTCAGAATTGGCTTCAGAATTCTGAGGTGTAGAATTGGCTTCAGAATTCTGGGCTTCAGACTTGGCTTCAGAATTCTGAGCTTCAGAGTTGGCTTCAGAATTCTGAGCTTCATAGTTGGCTTCAGAATTCTGAGCTTCAGAGTTGGCTTCAGAATTCTGAGCTTCAGAGTTGGCTTCAAAATTCTGAGCTTCAGAGTTGGCTTCAGAATTCTGATCTTCAGAATTGCCTTCAGAGTCAGAGTCAGATTCAGAATCACCATCAGAGTCATCTCCATCTTCTGAATCATCTTCAGAGCCTTCAGATTCTGACTCTCCTTCAGAGCCATCCTCAGAGATTCTCACATCAGAATTTGATTGAGACTTGTTCCAATCCCAAGTTTCAGATTCCTTCATAATGACGTCTCTGCTGAATTCAATTTTATTAGTCTCTGGACAATAAAGCTTGTACGCACCTGTACTGTGGTACCCCACCAGTAACATTACTTTGCTTCTATCATCCAGCTTCTGTCTTCTGGCTTCTGGAACATGTTTATAGCATACAGATCCAAACACCTTCAGATGACTAACACTTTGCTTCTCTCCAGTCCACTTCTGAATAGGAACTATTTCCTTCAGCTTCTTCGTTGGACATCTGTTGAGCACATATGTTGCAGTGGCAACAGCTTCTCCCCATAAGTGATGAGGAAGCTTCTTCTCTTTCAGCATGCTTCTCACCATATCAAGCAAAGTACGATTTCTTCTCTCAGCAAGACCATTGTGTTGAGGAGTATAAGGAGCTGTAACCTCATGCTCAATTCCATTCTCCTCACAGAAAGTTTTAAACTCATTAGAATTAAACTCACCACCACCATCAGTTCTGAGAATCTTCAGCTTCTGACCACTCTGTTTCTCAGCCTTCACCTTGAACTTCTGAAACGCAGCAAACACTTCATGCTTGAACTTGATGAGTGTTACCCATGTCATCCTTGTGAATTCATCAACAAAAGATACAAAATACTTGTTTCCTCCAAGTGAAGGTACTGGAAATGGTCCACACACATCAGAATGTACTACTCCCAAGGCATGTTTTGCTCTTGGAGCTACTTCTGATGCAAACGGCAGTCTTGGTTGCTTCCCTTTCATGCACACCTCGCATGATTTTTCAGGCTTCTTGATTATAGGAATTCCATGTACCAGATTCTTTGACTTCAGATGCCCCAAGCTTCTGAAATTCAGATGACCAAATCTTCTGTGCCACAGCTCACTATCCTTCTCAACACTTGTTGCACTAAGACATTCAGAATCTGCAGTTCTAACATTCACCTTGAATGTTCTGTTCCTTCCCTGTTCTGACTCCATAATCAGCTTCTGATTACCGTCATATAGCTTCAGAAGATTGTCTTTCATAGTAACTGAAAAACCTATCTCAATCAATTGACCCACACTCATCAGATTGCTTTTCATGCCTGGTACATACCACACGTTCTGATGATGAATTGATATTTTCATTTTTCTTTTTCTTTCTAATAGCCATTCTTCTAAACCTTGATATCTTGGAAGTATGATCATCCATCTCCATAGAAAGTTTTTTTGCATGAGCCTAGAGTCCATAAGTTGTATTTTTTTATACCTGATTATACACTCCCCCCCCCCCTAAGTTTTTAAATAAAACATAAACTGGTACCTAGGATATTATTATTTTGACTCTTTTTAAAGGTAACCAAATATATTATTATTTTGAATCTACTTATAATAAAACATCAGTTGTGTTATTATTATTTGGAAACTCAAAGTTAAATAATATAAAAAATAAAAGTTAAATAATTGAACTTGATATATAAAAATTAACTTCAATTAAGAAGACCATATTTGGCCATATTACAATAATCAGTAGTTTAACAAAAAGGGCACTTAACAACATAATACAAAATGGATACTCATCGTTAAGCCCACTACTAAATACAAAGGCCATTTCAAGTACTTAATATAAGGCCAATTGAGAATTCTAATGCCCAATATAATTGGGTCTTAAGTAGATTGATATAATAAAACCTAAGAAATAAGAAAATAGAAAGGCCATTTCAAGTACTTAATATAAGGCCAATTAGAAAACCTAAGACATAATGTAGGAAATATAATAATTGATACTTCATTATAGATAATATAATATCTTGATTGAGCAAACAAAGCCAATATCACATGATATGAAGAACCAAATTAAGCAATTAGATCTTTTCAATCTTAATTGGCCTTTTGAGAAGCTTAATTGGAAGGTTCATGTCTTGAGTTTTGGTTTCATCATTGGGAGAAGACCTCTTCCCTTTGTTAGTATGGTTATCCATTTTTGCCTTGCCATTTGCATCCACTTTTTTGGGACTTGGTATGTCATCAACATCAATGTCTTGTCCATTAACTTCATCATTGGGTGAAACCCTCTTTCCTTTGGTAGTATGGTTATCCATTTTTGCCTTGCCCTTTGCATCAAGTTTTTTGGGACTTTTGATATCATCAACATCAATGACAGTTTCAGAGAATGCTGGCATTAAGTCCTAATTGAATAACAACAACAAAATTAGAAAATATGAGTATTTGTTAAATACTATGTAGTAGAAATATATGTATTATATACTTGTAATCAAACTATAAAGTTTATCATGAAAAAGAAATCAGCTGAAAAATTTGACATTAGAACCCAAAAAAACATCACAAAGCAAAATAAAGGAAAATTTAGCAAGCAATTAAACCAAATTCCAAAACTAAAGAGCTATTATATTTACTAAAACTGCTAATCATGTTCAATTAGCAGTGTATGTTTGGTTCCACTTTAAGAGGAAGTATTTTGAGTAATAAAGTGATTACTTACTTGTGAGATGCCCAAATTTGCACAATCCAATTTTAACTCATTCTCCTTTGCAGAACTTGCTGTTAGTGGCTCAACATTGTTAGTATCAAGATAGTTTGCTGAAGATCCAATTTGAGTGTCATGCAGCGCACTCAAAGAATTCATTTCCTATTCATAAGAAAAAATCATAGTTATTGTAAACTGAAGGTATTCTAAAACCCAATACATATTTCAATTGTGCATAAGTTGATTGATAAAGTGAAACATTTTTAGAAACTGATTAAAAAAAAAAAATTCTCACATTGGCATTTTTTGCAAAGGTAGATTCTTCATGCTCCCACTTGGACTTGAATTGATTAATTATAATCATGTCGGTGCAAACTTTGCGAACACGGAAAGACGGCTCAAACCTATGACTCACGGGGGTTTTGCACTCAACTTTGAATAGATATGTTGAATTGACCAATGCTTTAATTTCTGCAGGAAGAACATTCGTTGCAGCCCTCTAAAAGTAAAAAAAAAAAGATATAAAATTAAATATACATTAGATAATAGTTATATATGCTTAGATTTTAATCGTATTTAAAATACTTACGGTATCCCGACTGCGCAATACATCAGCACATGATTTGTTAAACAACATTGCAGCATCACGATCGAAAAGCACAAATGTGGCGCTGTCGGTATCATCCATAACACGAACATTGATGGAAAATCTTTAAATACAATGAACAAAAAATAAAATTAGCATCTTATGATTGAAACTTATTTAATAATGACAATTAATATATATCTATAAAGAAAGAATGTTACCTTGGTGAAACATTTTTGACATGTTTGTTACATTTTTCGCAGAAATACATGCCCGAATCTGGATACACACTTTTGTTGCATGCACATGCCGTATAGAACCAATTATCATGGTTGACAATGTGTTTGATAGTTCCAAGAACAACAAAAAGAGCATCCTAATACATATAAATTAAATATATAAGAATATGATTATTGTTTTTAGAAAATATTGATTTACATATTATTTCTTATTTACCTCTTCACAATTAAGAAGACCTTGGATAGTGTTCCTAGGAGTGGAATAGAGAAATTCTTGGAGAGGATCAACTCTAGGTTGTGCATGTATTTGGGTAAGGATAAGAGGAGATGGTGTGTCAACATTTTCAACCACCCTACTCCTTAAGTAAGTCGCATCATCATTGACAGGATTGTAAAAAACTTTGGTGCAATTGAGGCAGTTTTGGATATGAAGTTTGTCTACACATTCCATATCAATGACTTAATTAAAATAGAAAACAAAGTTATATATACATAAAACTATTCATGGAGAAAATAAAAAAGTAAATGGGGTTATACCTTGAAATAGTTTCACCTTTCCAAGCATGATGATAACAACAGCATTTTGTGTTTCGCCGGTGGAAAGAAAATTGTTGAGCTCATCAACATAAGATCCAAAAAGAGTGCACTGAATCTTTTCCCTAAAAGTCAAAATACTTGTCATTAGTTATCTTAAACTATAGTAATATTATTTATTCATGATAATAAATTCTATATTATATGTGCTTAGAACAAAATATACCCATCCGCCTCAAGTTCAATGACATTGAGTTTGGTGCTTTGTCCACTCCTCTCATATTGTCTTTCTTCCCCAACTCCAGTCAGCATTCCAATTACATCTAACAATTAACCATTTCAAAATTAACATTAGATAATAACATCAAATAAATTAAGCTCCCACAAATAATAATATAACATTTAAATCTCAATATATAACTTACCAACTAAGTAATCGTTGTCATAGCTGCCATTAATGACTTCACCAATAGGAACAAATTTAAAAGGAGATAGGTTGGTGAGTTTGTTTGGGCCAAGTGGGGTTACTTTCGATCCAAACTGAAAAGTAAGTTTGTAGTCATGTTTGGTAGTTTTATAGGTTCCACCATTTGAGGCAGAGTCCAAATTTTCAAATGAATAGACTCTGCCCTCTTTGATATGTTCTGCAAACTTGTACAATAGGGTTTTTCTAAGTGAACAATGAATTCGATCTCCCTACATATTAGAAAATAATTATCATTAAGCTGTTACCAAAACACAAAATAATAGAAAATAAGCAAAATCAACATCAACATAAAGGACAATCTAAAAATACAAAACAGTCCAATTCAATTTGACAGCAAGAATATGAAATTCTATATGTAATTGGCTTCAGAATTCTGAGGTGTAGAATTGGCTTCAGAATTCTGAGGTGTAGAATTGGCTTCAGAATTCTGGGTTCAGAGTTGGCTTCAGAATTCTGAGCTTCATAGTTGGCTTCAGAATTCTGAGCTTCAGAGTTGGCTTCAGAATTCTGAGCTTCAGAGTATTTAAAAGAGTGAATATTGCATAAAATGGGTCTGTGGAATATAACATGGTGTGTTACTGACTTGTGTGAATGGATATAAAAAGTGATTATGATACCAAACAATGTAAACCTCATATTGAAATTCTTTTATAACACCTCAAAGAATACATGAGATAAATAAAGTGATTATGATACCAAAGTATGAAATTCGTATTATTGCAAAGAAACAAACCTCAGCATCCATTAACACCATTTCAACTGAAAATGGCAAATCATTTCTGTTGAAGTCTTTCACAACCCACAATCTAATAATTTTTGCTTTGACATTCCAAGAGGATTTTGAATCATTAATTTCAGAAATTTTGTCAAAAGTTTTTGAAAGTGTTGACAAAGCCATTTTGAAAAAGTGAAATAATAAGAGATTAGATTGTGGTGTGAGCAATTCTTAAAGCCATTCCCATTCCCCTATTTATAGACAGAACCTAATATTTGAAATTGAAAGTGAAACTTACATATAATATTGCAGATTCTCAATCCTCTGTGTTGATAATCCTGGTAATGGAAAGAACTCAGAGGTAACAAAGGAATCAAATTGAAATTTGTTGATTAATGATACAAAAGGGTAATGGAGAGATGCTTATTTGAAATTGTGATAGAAGATTAGCTTCAAATTGGGTTGATATTCTTTTTTAAAAATAAGATTCCACAAAGCTTTAGGCAAAATTGATGAAAGTTTACCTAGGGAGAATGCAATTTGTGGGAGAAGATGAAAAGGGAATCCCCTTTTTCGCTGGTGTGCAGAGCATTGACTGTGAAAATGAAAAGGATTGAAGGAGAAAGAATTGATTCCTTTCCTGATGGTTCTCATGGATTTCGGGTAGGGTAAATATTGGGTCGGGTCAATAAAAGCCCAAACCACATATCTCTTCTCTCAATTGGTTGAATTTGAATTGTTGGCTAAAAAGGGCTAAAAATTTGGATTGTTGTGAAAAGGAATATATGATGTGGAGGGCTTCATAGATTGACACTTGTAAAAAAATACCCTAAGTGCATGTTAAAGATGTCTAATATTAAGATGTGAGTTATTGACTTATTGTGATTTTCTAAAATTATATTTTGTAGTTTCTATATGTGACTTATCATAATTATGGAAAACTCACCATAATATCAAAGATGTATTAACTTTGTTTTTTCACAAAATTTTAGAAAATTACAATAAGTTAATATTTGGACCTCCTGAAACGATATCATCTTTGTCGGCGGATCCTCAACAATTGAAAATCTTGTGGACAGGGTAAACCTCTTCTCCTTAAAATGGTTTCTAGATAAAAATCTTGACAGTCCCCGTTCCCTATACGAGTGGGAGGTGCAACCTCTCTTGTGCTGGTCCAGCAAGAAATGAGGGTCTCATGTCTAGTTTTTTCAGGTACTGGTTGAGTGGTATCTTTTGAGGTGCCCTCTATTTACTGTATTAATTTCATCTCCTTCTCTTTGGTGGTTGCCCTGGATAATCATGGTGGTCTCTAGCCTTTTGAAGTCCGTTTATGTCACTTTTATTTTTGTATCTTTTCTTCTTATTTAGTTGTTGAGTACTTCTAATACTTCTTATTTGTACTTTAACAACCATTATTTCTTTTATATATATATAATATATATCTATTTGCCATTTTAAAAAAAAAGTTGACAATATTTCAATTACTAGGTTATTTTTATAAACTATGTATTTGCACATAGAATTTTAGAGATTAATATTTCAAGTCATATATATATAGGAACACAGTGGTTCTCATAAGAGTTGTAACAATTTGCAATTTTAGAATATTTGAAATCAACCTAAAAACTGGCAATTAAGTTAAAAGAAATATGAATTATCTCATTCAATCTTCTTAAATTTTGAATTAAATATGTTTTTGGTCACTCTAAATATCTCAAACTTTATTTTTAGTTTCTATAAAAAAATTATCAGATTTTGGTCCTTCAAATATTTTGTCACATTAGTATATTTGATTTCTGTTTTTTAGTCAACTCATGTATATCATTCAATTTTTTTTTTGCGGTCATATTTAGCACATTATCAAAATCTATCTTGCAAAAGTTTTTTATTTTTCTTTTAACAATGGATGAACTAAATATAAATTTTTAAGTTATTTACGCTAACTAATTTATAAATAATTCATCATGTGTTAAAAAATTCTAAAGTTTTATGGGAGAGGTTCTTATAATATTATAAATATGAATATATAAAATCTTTTAAAAATTTTGAAAATACACAAAAATTGATTAAATGTAGAGACAAAAAATTGTGACAAAAAATATAATATTTGTAGCACAAAAATTGTTGAAATTGTTTTATAGGGACTAACAATGAAATTCAATATGCTAATTATAGGACCAAAACTTATTTAATCCTTAAATTATTAAATGGGTTTTGGAAAATCATAGGCCTTTTTTTTTTTGTCAAGAATCATAGTCTTTTTTTATTCTTTATATATCAATCAAAATATGGTTATCTAAGTTGGAGGCTTTAAATTTTAATGATATATTAAGAAAAAATAATACTTGGTTTATTGGAGAGTATATATTAATATGCATATATACATGCTATTAAAGAAATAGAATATGTAGTATTCTATATATAGTGTAACACATTTTGGATGGTTGAATTGAAATGGCATAGAAATACCCTTTCTGACGGATCAAGCAATCTTAAATGGCTCTAGTAATTTCAACTTAAATTGCTAAGCTGAAAATGGTTTAGAAGTGGGTAAATCACAGTTATATAGATTAATCAAGCGAATCAAAATGAGGAATCTATAAACTTTAATTAAATAACTATATACTAAAGCTAATTGTATAAATGCATTCTAGGCAGAAGATGTTTAAGTATCTTTATGTATGAAAATGACCAAATCTGACAGGGTTTACTTAGCTGGCAAGCAGAGGAATCTGATGCCAATGAAAAAAAATCAAAGATATATCTTGATGCAATATGGATATATTCTGCAATTTTTTTTGTTTAATGTATATTACTTAGAGAAAAAGTTCTATTAATTCAGAGTTCGTCGGTTCGGTTACAAAATAAATAAAATTTGATTAAAATATATAAATATTTCTATCGAAAATTAAACTCAAGTTCTTCTAAATGATTCGTCTTAAAGAAAATTCATTAACTATCTGAGTTTAATGTTTTTGTTACTGATTTTCTAATTTGATTTTGCTATTAAAAAAAAACAAAAAGTTGCATGCATTGATGCATCAAATTATGAAAAATGACGTGCAACTTGATGGTGGTCACAAGGAGATTTTTATTTATGGCATAGAATTACTTTTTTGGCTATAGCACTAAATTGCTGACTGAATCTTAAATAGGTGAATGAAAACAAGAAGAGATATGGATGGTATTGAGTATTGACAATATACAAGTAGGACCAGTGGTGCTTACATATGGAAAGAGTATATGTAGAATCAAGAAATGTCTCCAATTAATCCATCACTTGATGTTATTCTATTGGAATTTTGTGTTATTGAAAGTGAGTTAAGTATTGAGATTTATCACATCTTATAAATTAAGGGTGTGTGGGAGGGGCATAGGGGTTAAGAGTGGCAAATTTGGCTGATCAACTATGCCTCGCTGAATTGATTCCTATGAAAGATAAGTTAATATACAATTTAAATTTAATTTAAATATAATAAAAAAATGGCCAAATTAAGTAGTTGAGTTTAAGTGGTTAATGACTTTCGCTAAAACAAACCGTCTAAGAGAACACAAGTTTGATTAAAGACGGTCATAATTTTTTTAAGAGATAAGTTCTACATTTTATTTGAATTATTTCCTTCTTCTCCATTCATGAAAAAAAGGGATTGGTTTAGGCCATTTTATGAACTAAACTGACCCCTCTGCACATTTTTTTCTCCCTTTTTAAATTTAAATAAGTGGTTTTGATGTAGATAAAAATTTTAAAAAAAAAAATTATGTGATTTTGTCATTTTAGATTAGCATTGTTTTATTCATCACTTTGGTATGATATTGTTTGATTTTCATGTTGTGGTGTTCAGTTGATTCATATAAATTAATCAACTTCGATCAACTATAGATTTAATCAATGACTAGACCGTCAATGTTGTAGATCTGGAAGTATGAATATTTCAGTTGATTTGATGTTGTCATATTATTTGTAGACATTTTTTTTGTTTTATGTTTTTACTTTGGATGTTACGAGATTATTCACAAATCCATCATTTTTCATTTTTAGTAATGTTGACTTTGTTTGTTTCTGATTTACTTTACTCATAGAAGGTGTGTATTAACAAAGTGCCCCTTTATTTTGTAAAAAAAAATCCAAATATTCCTTTTTAAAAATTACTTGATGAAATGGGTAGTAGAGTAATTTAATATTTTTTATATCTGTTTCTCTTTTTTTTTCAAAAATCAATCATTTTCATCAAATTGAAGCTTCTCGTCTCTTATGACTTCCTATCAACTCCCTTGCCCTATTTCACACATTTATAATTTACATCCCATTGCTCACAACCTTTCAATTTAGAACTTTGAAGCATTTAGGCTCTTGTTATTTTTTACTTTTACCATCCTATCAGTTTTTCGCACGTCTACGCTTTTCACATTTTATTCATCCACTACTTAAGCAGCAGACGTTGTAAGAATGAAATTTTTTTGAGAAATTTTATCATTGTTGTTCGCTATTTAAGTAACAAAAGGATCGATGGTCGGGTCTCCGGCATCAGTCAAAGGCATGCTAAGTGAAGGCTCACACCTCTCCCTTCTCTTCTTCTATTTCTTTTTTTTAATAATGTTAGTTTGTTTAATTTTTGCTATTTTGTGTGTAAACAACCGCATAATCCGTCGCTGGTTAGACATAATGATCCCTCTGGTCCGCTTTAAAGATGATGTTTGTGGTTTCGGGATGTAAGTGTCATAATTGGGATCTTTTTCACACCACTTTGACTATTGGGTAAGCACAATTTCACTCAGTGTTGACTAACTTTTTTTTTATTAAAAATCTCATTTTTATTATCTGGGTATGTTCTCAAATACATATTATGATTGTTGAAAGTTGTTCTAAGGTTTAAATATCATTTGCGTTCATGTATGCTCGTGATTTTTTTATTTTAGCCCATGTACGTTTTTTTGTTGCAAATGCATCTCTTGAATATGGTGATAAACACTATTTTTTATTAGTTTTAGTCTCTCCTGACTGCGTTTGTAGTTAATTAGCTACCAATTAGCTACAAACACAGTTGTTTATTTAACGGAATGGACTAAAACCAACAAGATTTGCACATTGAAAGATGTATTTGCAACAAAAAAAAAATATACATAGACTAAAACAAAAAATTCACAAACATACAATGACGAAGATGAAATTTAAGTCTTGTTTTAATCATTTTGGTTGTTTTTGTTTTCTTGATATGAATTTTTTTTTCTTCTTAAAAATTGATCTTGAATTGTTATTGGATCGAAGTTTTGATGATAATTGGAAATAGTGGATTTTGGAATCTGGGTATTGTTCATTATTATGTTGATTTGTTCATCAACTCTAACTCAAAGCTATTAGTTATTTTTGAAAGAAAAAAATTTGTTAGTTGGTTATTGGTTGCTAATGAAATGTAGCGGAAATTTTTCTGAGTAATAATTAGAGCTGTAAAAATGGGCCGGGCTATTGGGCCGGCCCATTAGTCCTATAGTTTTATGCGGGCCGAGCTAAAAAAATTTTATTTGGGCCTTATTGGGCTGGATCTCTGGACCTATTTTTTTAATGGGCCATCATGGGCTGGGTCAAAGGGCTTTTGGGCCGGCCCCTTAAAGAATTAAAAAAAAAATCTAAAATCTTTAGATAAAATAAGTAACAAAAGATGATATTTGTTAGATAAAAATATTCAAATTTGTTATGATTATCTTTATTTTAAAAAAAACAAATTTGTTATGATTACTTTTACTTAAAAAAAAAAAAATAACAACTAGTTTGTGCAGATATATGTATCTAGCACATATGTAGTTTTATTGTCTATTGAATTTTTTTAAAATAAAATTGTCAATTTTTTTAAAAAAAAATATGAAAATTTGTCGGGCCGGCCCATCGGACCATGTAGGCCCTTGCTTATCGGGCCGGGCTAGGTGGACTGACCTTAATCGGCCGGCCCACTTAAGCACAGTAGATGTCTTGGCCCGCTAGGCTCGGGCTGGGCTGGGCCGACCCATTTGACAGCTCTAGTAATAATCATGATTATGTTATGCTATGTACTCTTATTGGTAAAACATCCCAATTTTTGTTAATGCATTAACAAAAATTGGTTGGTTAGTGCATTAACACAAGATCGGATTTGATAGTTGAAGAAGTATTGGAATTGAATTTCCAAATTCCAAACCGTGGCTAATTCTATTCGAATTATTTTTACCTGTTTCGGTTTGTAAATATTTTATTGGAAAACTTGATTTAAGTGTTCTGAAATTTGATTAAATGTAGGGATGAATTAAAATTATAAAAAAAAAAAGTAAAATAGAGATATTGAATTGTTTATAAGAATAGAATGAAAAAAATACAATTTTATAAAGTATACTAAGACATTGTTAGCAAAACCATGTTAATAATACGATTTTGGCGTAGGATTTAGGTGTAGTGACAACTTATCATAAGCACTAATAACTTGTTAATATTTTGAAATTTATCTTAAAAAAACTATTTTTTTATCACCAATATCCAATACACTGAACTATCTAATCTGATTCAAAAGTCGATTATATCATCAAGTAGTTTCAGCCCCCTTTTATTCGTAGTTGTGGAGGAAAGTTCAAGCTAAATTGACTAGGTTTAACAAAAAATATAAAGCGAAAAAATACAATATGAAAATTTGATTAATGAGTTTTTATTTCAAAAGCTGCTAAATGGGAAAAAAAATTAGTTAAAAGTATTTTGTTTTTTTTAGGTAAGTATTTTACTATTATCGATTAGAATATGAATATTTTATATTTTTTTATAAAAAATATTTTTTATAGTAGTTATACCTTATTAGAATGACTATTTTATATTAATATTATGTACAATTTTATTAGATTTATTGATTTTAAAATTGTTGCTTCTTTTTTATTAAGAATCTATCTTACTTATTTCTAATTTGCAACTAATCAAAACCCTAATATGGTGTTTACTTAGGCGGGAAATTTTTCTTAATAATATGCAATTAATTAATAAATCTATCTTTACTCAGTTGTTATCCACTGAAAATTTTGCTATTTAAATTCTCATGTCAATCTCTAAAATTATGTCAATCCCTACAAATATGCTAAAGTGATTATCTTTTTTTTTTCTTACGTAGAATGCTATTAAAATTAAAATAAAATTTAATTTTCACAAGAAAAAAAAGAGAAATTTTTCCGATATACTTTTCTCTAACAATAATAGTAACTATACCCATAAAAAAAATACTAAAAATATTCTTTGAAAATTCGCTTGTATATATATCATCATATTTGAAAAAATTTGCTAACTTTAATCTCATGTCAATCCCTAAAAATATGATAAATTGATAATCTCATTTTTTTTACATAGAATACTATTAAAAAAAAATTAAAAAAGAAAGACAAATTGCAAGAGATTATGTCATATATTGTATATGTTTACTCAAGTTGACAATTATTTAAGTTGCTTAACAAATAATATATTGTATATGTTTACTTAAGAGGTATAATGAATTGATGGATCATTTTTTATTTGGGAATGTTATATTCTTAATATCATATAATTTATCACATATTATTAATATACATATTATATAATTGAATGAGTGTATTCCGTGCGAATGCACGGATAAAAAATCTAGTTTTAATAATATTTGAAGTCTAGTCCAAATAATCAGGACTAACCCTAAATTGGCTAAATATAATCTATAATAAATGATTTTTTTGATAAAAGATCAACAGAAATTAATAGAGTTAAAAACATTTTAAAAATATTTATAAAATCACTTCACTTCTTACGAGGAAAAGGGCGGGAAAAATCCAAATCCAGTAACCTCTCCATTATCTCAACACACTCTCATCAACAACACCTGCCAAGAAGCGCGCACGCACAAAGACGCAATAGCCCTAACCGTTTTTCAGAAACAACAACAACGACGACAACGGAAACGTCCTATTCCTGTCGATCAGGAGTCTCAGTCCTTTGTCCCCGGCCTCGACGACCTCAAAGACTACGAACTTCATGAACAAATTCGGAGAAAGAAGAATACTCTCATTACCGCCGGTAGAAGCTTGCCGGACCGAGGTTCCAAACTTCGCGCTATGATCAGGTGCTATGAAGAAGAGGTTCAGAGACGGAAACTCAACCCTCCTCCCAAGGTTCTGCTCCTTCCCTATTCCAACTCACTCATTTTTTATTTTTTATTTATTTGGTTTTGCCTTCCATTTAGACATTAATTTTAGAAGCTTTGTTTTGATTGTTGTTTTGTAATTAAATTCTACGGAAGATTTTGAGTTTTGATTGCTTGTGTTATGTCTGTTTGTTGTTTAGTTTTATGCTGTACAACCGAAAGTTGATGAGGAGCAGATGGAGATGCCAGATGAAGCTACTGCTGTTGGTGAGTATAATTTCTTTTTTTGTTGTGTCAAAATAATCTAATGGGCGACTTACCCATTTTAAGTGGAGATCTTCTTTTGTCGTCCTACCTTTTTCTTGCGCGCACTAGACATTTCTATTTTTACTCTTCCACTATTAAGTAGCAGACGTTATAAAAAATAATTCTGATCCTTTAATTTCTTTACTGTGGAAGAAACTTTGTCCCATAAAGTGGCTATCAGAGCTTATATGTGATTTTATTTTAGGCGAACACTCCAATATCTTGGAGTCTAGTTGGGTATCAGTATCTCATAGGCCAAATCTAATGCCATAGGAAAAGTTGGGGATTGGAGTTTGAACTCAGGGACCCTACAAATTTGCAACTGCCACTTGAATTGTACTTATGATGAGAGGAATGTTTGTTTTTTAATGCATGTAATTGTGTATGTTTCCTTGAATCGATTTTTAAGTATATAGGATTTTCTTTAGTATATAGTACTTGACAATGTAAGAAAAAATTGTGGCAACAAAAGTTGATGTATCTAATTTAAAACTTAGACCACATATATCCACTTTTGTTGATTCAACTTTTTCTTATACTACTTAGAACCAGATATAATAATAATATTATATGGAGAGCAAAGTTTATTTAGAAAGCTTAGGTGGAGGTGGAGGAGAAGGTTATTTAGTTGGGAGGAAGAGATGGTTGAGGTGTGAAACGAGTTAGTTCTTGTAATTGAGTATTCAGCGTTTGAGGAGGACCAATGGAAGTGGGGTAATGAGTGTTATACTGTCAAGGAGGCTTATCATTTTTTAAGCGAGGAAGAAGGGGAAGAGTGTGAGTGGGTAAGAGATGTTTGGAGCCCCTTATTCCCTACTAAGATGCCGATTCTCGTCTGGAGACTCCTTCAAAATAGACTTCCTACAAAGGAAAATCTTAGGAAGAGAGGTATTAACCTTAACTTCTCTATGTTGTGCATAGGTGGTCGTGGCTGTATTGAAACGGAGGATCACATATTTTTTAATTGCCCCATCTTGTCGGTAGCGTGGAGAGTTAGTGAAATGGTTAACGATTCCAATAGCTTTAGCAAAGGGGGGCATGAACATTTTATCCTCTTCAAATATCTGGTTCCCGAAAGGAAAAGGTCTAGGGAGAGTGTTGGAGTTATTTGGGTAGCAGCAGTTTATATTATTTGGAGAGTTAGGAATTATATAACTTTCAATCAAGCAGATTTTAAATGGGAGAAAGTAGTGGAGGAAATAAAAGTTCTTTCGTGGAGGATTCTCAGATCTCGCTCTAAGGGATTTAGTTATAGTTTAAATGAGTGGTTTCTTAACCCGTTAGCTTGTTTGGGAATGAAAGCCGTTTCGTAGGACTCGATTTCTTTGTTCTGTTATTAATTTTCAGAGTTTCTGGCAATGTGGCTTTTTCCTGTTTTTTGTTTTCTCAGACATCCCAGTTATCGCGTGTGCTCAACGTATATTCATGTGAAGGTTGAATGATGTTTCAAGCTTGTAGCGGGTTGATTGATCATTGTATTTTATCTTTTGCATGGTAGACAGGCTGTTTCTTGCGTGGAGTATAGGCTGTGTTGTTTGGAGTTTTGCTTTTCTATTTTGTGAATGTTGTATACTGTGTCTGGCAACAATTGTTTTAACGTGGTCGCTGTTTATTGCTGGCCACTGTCGTGATCCAGATAAGCAGTCTTGGGGTGTGTCGGGTATTCTTTCTGGGGGCGAGGGATGTGTTCTTATGAGTTTATTTTGGCTTTAATTTGGCTATCATATGGCTTGAGTTGTCTTCAAAGGAACTGTGAATCTTGGCACTGAGGTTATGCTTTGATAGCTCTGAGTTAGGTGTATCTGCTACAAATAGCGTTGATTAGGTTGCATCTAAAAATCCTAGTCCCATTGGCTGCGGAGCTGCAGAATTGTCTTTCGCGTTCTGCGTTTTTTCCGCCAGTCTATTGGCTTGGACAGGGATCCCTATTTCAGCATTGTGGCATGCTATGATATGCTTGTCTCAGCTTCTATTGTTGAATTGCAGTAGCAACCGGTATGAAAAGGAGGATTGGCTTATAGGTATCATGCTCATAAATAAGTGGATTGGATTTGATATAGCTATGCTGTTAATTCTGGCTTGATTGTTTTATTTTACTTAGTGTGTAATTATGGTTGGGTGACCTTCCTTTCCTGTATCTTGTTAACTTTGGCATGTCTTATGCCTGTTAATTTGATTTTTTCCCTATGCCGTTTCAAAAAAAAATATGCAGAGCAAAGTACTGGATGTGGTTATTAAACTTGAAAGTTGCACTTTGTGCTTTAATAGGTACCTAATAGTCCCCTAAAGTGGCTATGAAAGCTTATATGTGATTATATTTTTATTTTAATACTAAGTCCATCATCCCATGTTATCATGATAATGGTGTGAAAATAGGAGGTTGTGTTTGTTATGCAATATAATGTAGTTGGAATTTTGTTCTGCAATATGGCATTTTAGTTCATTCTTAGGAAAAAGATGAAATGTTTTACTCATTAATTACTAGATTATGAATGATGAATTTCAAAATGGAAAATCAGGTGATGATGCTACAAATCCAGTGCATAAGACGACTTCTGATACTGTGCAGCCCATGCCCATCCCTGCTCAACTCGCTGATCTTCGCACACACATTGATGAGCTGTTTCAGAACTTGAGGCAACACGTTGATATGCGATTTCAACATCTGGAGTTGAGATTATTGACTCTAGAAGTTTCTCTCCAGTTGATTCCAAAGCCTTAGGATTTTTATTTCTTTTTTATTTTTACCTTATGCAAGTTAGACTTAAGTAATTTGATGTCTAACTTTTGGTTGTAATTCGACTTCAACTGAATGTTGAAAAACTACCTTTTGATAACTTGATTTATTTTGATTGGATGTGTGGAAGATTACATGTCAGGATTTGAAGTCTTTTATCTATGCACAAGAACGAAAACAAGTGTCAATTATATTGAAAAATTGTTTGAAAGAATAAAAAGGAAAACTCTGCAAGCTTATAAGTTCTTGTATATAACATAACTTGCACTGTTAGAATCACTATGACAGTTAAAATTGGTTAAGGACATCTAACAGTTAGAAACTTAGAAGTTATTTTAGTAGCTTGCTTTACAATAACCTATTTTCATAACAAATCCATCATTATTGAGGTCAAGGTTCTGCTAGACATTAAGACCCTTATCATCTAGAAATGTATATTGGTAATACTAAGATGGCATCAACTGAATTGATTTCAGGTATGAAAAACGACATATACTTTGCTTTCATTGTGGTATAATAGGGCATAATCAAGCAACCAACAAGAGCTAAATTTTAGAGAACAAGATCAGATAAATCCTCTTGGACCATATTAAGTGTTTTGTACCATTTGAATTTCAAGAAATAAATAAGTGTTTAGTTTAGGCTTCAACTGATTGATATTATTAATCTTTGCTATTTCATACTGTATAGCTAGTAACTAATTAGTTTGATGCGTGTGAGTTGGAAACTAGCATTTTCACTCATGTGGAGGGGAATGTTGTCGTCAGCTATGAAGCACAAACACTTCTATGATTAGGTGACGCGTTGTCTGGCACATGTCAGTGTCTAACATTCGTACACGTGTCAAACAACTCAGTTCGGTGTTAAAAAGAAATCATTTTTTCATGTACTCCGACACTCCTTGGATCGTTGTCCGGCACTGGTAAGACACTCTTACAATAAGTGTCGGACTAGTGTTTCAAAAATGTATTTGCTTCTACTCTCCATAAGGGTATGATGTGTCGAAACAACAATGGTGATCAATGAACGATCAAATCATTACATTTTGATTACAATATTCTTACTATTTTTAATTACAAAAAGAAAAAAAAAAAAGAAAAAAAAATGATTACAATATTCTTACTATTTTTAAGGTTAAATTGGACAATTGGTCCTTTAACTTATTTATTGGTTTCATACCGGTCCCTTAACTAATTAAGGTTACAAATTGGTTCTTAACTAATTAACGTCACAAATTGATCTCTTAAATTTAGTTACGTTGTTCATATTGGTCATTTTTAACAAGTTGAAAGTGTATTTATCTCCTGTCTAAAAAAGATGTATGAATTCATAATCATCTTCATTAACACGCCTAACGATATTACTCATAAATAAATCATAGAAAGTAAAATTAATGGTTTTTTTTTTTTTTATATAAAACCTAACGAAAAGAACCAATTATGAACAAAATTAAAGTTAAAATACAAATTTATAATGTTAATTAGTTAAGGAATCAATATGAAACCAATAAATAAATTAAGAACTAATTTTTCAATTTAGCATATTTTTAATGATAATATTACGTTTTGATTACAAATAATATTCTTTTGATTATAAAAAAAAATGAGAACCAATTCAAGAACATGTGCCTACATGTTGTACTAAAGAACTTGAGCGAAAGTGAGCCACATGAACTTCTTCAAACCATGGAGGTCGAAGATGGCCATAAAAAATGAATAAGAGAAGATATTGATGTCCCAAAATAATCTGTTGCAAAGAAAAGCCGTCTGTCATGGATATCTGATTTGCACAAACGTACAATTTCTATCTTCTATGAATCAACTTGGGCTTAATAATATTATTCTTTCCTCATTCTTTCTTTACTTTGTTTGTATTTTTTTTTTTTTTTATAATACTTTGTTTGTATTCTTAAAAAACTTAATGATAATAATTGACTTATGTTCTCTCCGTTATTTTTTAGATGTAGTGCCAAAAGAAATTCTTAAAAGGATAAATTTTCCATGTTTGACATCAGGATATGTAGTTAGCCATTTACAGTTTTTTTTTTTTAATTGATTTTGTTGTTTTTCAGAATTTGATCATATTTTATGGAGTTGTGTTTTCCAAAATTTCATTGTTTTTCAATGTTCGTTAATAATAGATTAGTGTGATTTGAAATTGAATTTTATGATATAATATCATTAACACTGTAATTACAATGTTGTTTTGTAAAACTATAGAAAGTATTTGAAAGATGGCATAAAATAATCAAAGCAATTGTCAATTTCAACATTTTTTACTGACTTGCCCAACATATTAGTTATCCTTTAGGCTCCATTCATAAAAATAAATGAGAGAGGAAATAAATAAGTAATTAATTTTTTATAAAATAATAAAATATTATAAAATTTTATGTGATTATTTAATTATAATAAGTTATTTGATAAATAATAGATAAAAAATGTAATATGAGTTTCATAATAATAGAAGAAAATAATAGGATTAATATTTACAATAACTTTATACTTCAATCTTATATAATATTCTTGTCAAAAATAAAATAAAATCATATATAATATTCAGTTTCACATGACATGCATGACTCAAAGAGTCTTTTAAATTCATGAAAAAATGAGATATATATTATTATCTACAATACATATAGGCATGACAAAATAACTCATACCCACGGGTACCCGCCTACCCGCCCCGATTTTGACGGGGAAAAATTCGAGTTGATTAGGTTTGAATTTTCCCCGATTTTAAAAGTTGTGATTGGGGTGGGTAATGAGGATCTTGATACCCACCCCGAATCCGTCCCCGAACCCGCCCCGCTTATATCTAATTAGATTTTATCATTTATAAATTAGAAACTCTTAAAATACACAACTAGAAAAAAATTTACCCCTTGTCCTTTTTTTTTTCCCCAATATATGCGGGTAAAATACACTACCAAAAAGAATTTTGAACATTACAAAGGGATATTCCTACAATTTTTTTTTGTAGAAGGCAAATGCAAAACTCGTCTATTTTGCAGGAAGATAAAGACCTGTTTACCCTATTTTTTATCTTCACTTTGACACCCTCAGAAGCTTCCTTACTCAAGTTTTTCCAATGTGCATAAACAAACATTTCCAATGACATGATTATGTAGGACACAATTATTTTAATTGGCCTAAGCCATCAAAAATTTCAAAGCCAACTCTGATGATATGAACATTTAGATCAGAAACTATAATGATATGAATTTTTTATACAATTAAATTTTTTTAATAAATTCTCTCTCTCTCTCTCTCTCTCTCTCTCTCTCATAATTTATGTTTCGATTACACCTAACCAAGATAAGTTGACGTATAAAAACTCGATCCATTGTATTCTTTTTTTTTTAATCACATAAATTTTATTAAAGAACAATTCCTCAACAAGAAGTATAGGAATTGTTGAAAACGTACAACAGATGGTAAAATTATAAAACACTTTAACCAAATAACATTACACCAAAGCATCACCCCGAATCACCCCTACACCAATAAAGATTCACTAGGTCCACCAGAGAAACTCCTTTCCAACCTTAGGAGACACTAACTGGACACTAACTTCCGAACTCGAATTAAAATTACTCGGCCCATCAGGATCTAGAGAGCATCACCTCAGGTCGAGGATTAGGGACACCTGTAGAAAGAGAACCGACAATCAACACCGATGCAGTAGAGATCGACCAGATACCAGAGACCTGCAAATCTCAACAGATTTGAATACCCCTCAGCGACTCAAAAAGTCCTGCAAATCTCACTAGATTTGAAAATGGTCAGAGACTCTAGTATCGTAGGGAAACTACTCACACTCGGCATTGACCATCCAACACATCATCCAAACACCAACCACACCTCCTCTGACAAACACCAGCATCCCTACTCAACACCAATAACATAACCTCATAACCCTCCCACACCAATATGTACTGTAGGTACGATAAAACAACCACCTCCGTCACCACGGAGCGTCTACGCACCTCGCCCTTTCGAGCACGCCAGGACAAAAACACCAAAAGCCAAGAAAAGACCCAAACAGCCCCCAACCTCCGTCAAACCCCACCATTCCACATCACCTCCAGCCACACCACCCTTGCACGAGACCCCACCAATCCACACCAAAACAGCAGCACCACCTCACCTCCTCCACCGTGACCAACGCTACACCGAGCCACCCCAACTGCTCCGCTACCGGCTCCTCCAAACACCACAACAAACTCCCCTAAACCGGATCCAAAACACCAAGGAACACCCGAAGCAACCCCCACCGGAGACAAGAGGAACTCCGGCGAGGAATAAAACGCGCAGAAACAAAACCAACAGTAGCAGCAAACGCAGACGGCGGAAGAGAAGCACGACGGAGGAGGCAAAGAGAAGCCAAACCCTTGACAAAGAGCCGTCACCAAAACAGAACCATCGCGGCGGAGCCCCCACCAGCAGCACCCGCACCATACCAACACCGAGAAGAAAAACTAACCGGAGGTGTAAACTGTGAAACGGAGAGTCCGACGAAGAAACTGACGCCAAAAACACCCAAACAAACCTCCGACGACGGCCACCATATCGACCGAAAGCAGAACAAGGAGGAATCGCCGGAGAAGAAAACGAAACAGACCCACACCTTCCGGAACAGAGCACGAAAACGAAGCTCGTGACAGGCTGAAGAGAAGGGAGGTGACGGTGGTGCGGAGGTGGGAGCTCAACACACCACCACCTGAAAGGTTACATGGCGGCGGCGGCGGATTTGGATCTAGGGTTTAGGGAGGTGGCTGCGGCGGGAGTAAGAAGAGAGAAGGCAGAGAGTAATGTTAGAGAGAGAAGGTCCCCATTGTATTCTAATGTCTGCCTGAAGGATATTCAAACGAGTATTAATGTTTCCATTCAAAATCTTTGTTCACTAGTCTACAAATATATTTAGACTTGTGATTCAATATTAAGAAGCTTAAAAGTATAAGCAAATTAGCTTAAAAGTATCAGCCCGGAATCTTGATTATGATTTTTAATAATTTAACAGATACTCAATTCCATAAAATAAGTACCAGATTATGTAAATGGGAAATGTATTACAATTGTGTAATTAGAATTGGAAATTTATTTAAAAAATGATTGAAAAGGAAGGATGACCTCAAAAAAATTAATGTAGTTCATACTTTGGCCAAATTGGTGAAAGTTTAAATAGATTCTGAGTTTTTTTTTTTTTTTTTCTTTCTTCTTAACCTTGATTGATGACTAGCTAATTTCCCTCGGAATAATTTTACTCTTCATAGTTCATACATTTATTTAGTAAGTTCTTTCCTTGGAGACTATGAAATGTGACTTTTTGAAATGTTTTTCTCTGAAGTTTCTGGAACAGTTTGAACAAAAACGCAGGTAATGTTGCAAAATTGCTTATTCATATGTCAACATTTCTATATATCTTTAAGTTATTCTACATGTTTCCTAGTAGTATAACATTATGTAACATCAACTTATGATTTAGATTACCAAACTTTCACAGTGAATTGCTTATTCTAAAGGGTCAAATCTTGATTTTCTATTTTGTTCCGTGTCTTAAAGACTAATACTCTATTTAATTTTATTTTTTTGAATGGCTAATACTCTATTTAATTTGATTTTGGTATTTACGTCTTCCCTTGCATGGGACTTTTGTTTCGTATTTTAATGCCAAAAAAGGGTAACACTAGTTTAGTTACTAGTTGCCCTTTAGTTTGAGTATAATTGAAATGAGTTTTGCTAACCAACTTAAAATATTATTACCAAGTTGGACAAAATGTCATTAATTTCTCATATGAGTAAATAGCATATGTTTAACTAACTTAATCGAATTCGGATGGACCCAAAAAATATCACTTATAGTTTCGGTGTCGAAAATCAATCTAATTTTATAAGTGTACTTCTCATTAGTCAAACACTTCAAAAATTGTTGCATCTCTGTTCTTTCCTCCCCGGATTGCCTTTCTCAATCTATGGTGCGCATTGTATATGTGCTTGATTGTCATCGAGCTCGTGGAACTTTTGCTCATAATCGTTGATAGAATATTTTTTTTGGGAATGTGTTGTTATTCGACATCTCACACATTAATACCGCCTCCTCCGATTTTAGCCGCTCGACATATTTGTGACCTTCAAACATTTTCGGCATTTTGTGATCGTGTGTCCCGTCAATGACACTAACACTCAACTCGCCACAGGTCAACAAATAACTTCTAAGCCTAAACGGACAATTGCATTTTAATGTTGTCGTGATTTCCTGCTTCTTGTTGACGTAGGCCTTATGACTTTTCTATTGTTACCCCATTGTCGGACTTTGCAACCATTACAACAAATTCTAACTTCTTCGCTTTGCCACAAACCCATTGTTGCATTTCTTGTTGTGTGATAAACTTTCTATCCGTGGTTAGTTGTAGGCAAAAATCAACGGCAGGTTCCACAACCATAGATTTTTTGTTCGATTGCTTATCACCCTTATCCTCAACCTTACAGGGCTTCACATTAACCTTAGAAGTGTTTGGTTGATCCACAACTAATACAATTAAACAATTAATGCAGTCAATTACACAAGCACAACTACTTAGGTAGCGAAAACCTTTCATTACCTAAGTAGCGGGTCTGACCAGTGTACAATGACATTGACGTGATTCAAACGCAATTGAATGGAGGAAGTTTTAGATGCACATTACTTTTCATTTCAGCTAAGTGAGATGTCTTTAAAGTTCCTTGATGTTTTGGTTGTGCGTTGGAAACACATTTTTCATGGAAATTGTGTTTTTTTATGGGTTTGTAAAAGTTTGTGAAGAAGAAGAAATGTTTGTGACTGAATGTCGCTTATAAGATATGGTTCGCTACTTAAATAGCATAAAGTTGCAACGGTGCAAAACGGTTCCGTTACTTAAGTAGCGAATGAAGAAAAAAAATCCTAGTAGGGTGTCTCTAGGGGGGTTAAATCTTAGACGTTGGAGAATCTGATTGTTTTTTCCATCCACTACATAAGGAGCAGATTATATTCGCTACCTATGTAGCGTACATGAATATTTTGGTAAATTCACATGTTGCGGAAGATAATAGGTAAGATGGTAGCATAAAATCTCACAAAAAATAATAGGATTTGAATTGAATCAACACATGATGTAGTATTGTTTTAAGCCCAACTTGAAAAAGCCCAAATTTAATAAAGTTTCATTTTGCTTTTCATCCTTCCAAATTCATCATAATCCCTCCCATTCCCCCTATCTATCGGGAGATAATGGCACAAATTTTAGTAGGAATGTAAATCTTTCCTTAATATATCTTTCAATAGTGATTTTTCTATTATGAGGAATGGAGGGGGCATAGAGCAATCATAAGAAGAAAAAAAAAGTTTAAATTTGATTAGACTGAAAAAAAGTTTAGACAAACTCGACACCAACCCGTGAACTTTCCAAAATGCACTAAATACTAGATTGACATTCGTACCAATGGGTCCTCGCCCTGACTTTGACGGTGGACAAAATTGAGTTAACTCAATTTGAGTTTAAGTTTTCTCAAATTTCAAAAGACGAAAATGCGGCTGGTAATAGGACATTGATACTTACTTCGAATCCATTCCCGCTCCGCTTATATTGAAGTTATATTTTATTTCTCTTACATTAGAAACCCATAAACAAACTAATAAATTACTTTTTTCATTTTTTATAATGAAAAAAAATACCAAAATGTAATCAAGTTCATGTGAGAGTGATGCGAGACGGTTTGATATTTTCCAAACCCTATCGCATAAGTGTGAGATTCTATTTTCAACCTACCAAAAATTGAGATGGGCATAGAGATATCAAAATTTTATAGATTTGAATTTGGAAAAGACAAAACCCGTCTATACCCTATTACCTGACCTATTTATTTATACAAAAACTTATACATTTTTCATATGAGATGTGTTAACGAAACAACTTTTTTTGACAAAAATACAATAAGGTATAAAACTATTTCCTTATACTACTCACAACACGGAATTCAAAACATACAAAAAACATTTTAAAAAATATATAATTGTTGTATAATTATTAAAAAATACGTAGTTGTTTAAATAACATTTTTATTTCCAATTAAGATTCCCATTCCCATTGACATCCTTAATTAGGTTCTTCAAAAAGTGAAAAAAAGTTGATACTTTGTGAGTCAGAGATGAAACCTTAGAGAAGTTGGACGCAGAAGATGGCTATTTACACAGTGCAGCACCCAAAATCCAGCAATTAACGCGCAAATTGTGCGGCACTGCCTCAATTTTCGTCTTCCATTTCTCAAATCACTAACACATTCACTTTTTTAGGGATTGCACACTCCCTCTCACACACACACACACACACACACGCTCAGAGACGCAATCGCCGTAACCGTTTTTCACTCACTCTCTGAATGAATGGAGGAACAACAACAACCACAACAACAACGGAAAGGTCTTATTCATCTCGACTTGGATGCTTTACTCGATGATACGCCGGCGGCGGAACTCGTCGTGAAACCCTCTCCTATGGCGTCCGATCAGGAGCATCAGTCCTTTGTTCCCGGCCTCGAAGAACTCAAAGACTACGACCTTCATGAACAAATTCGGAGAAAGAAGAATACTCTCAATACCGCCGGTAAAAACTTGCCGGACGGAGGTGCCAAACTTCGTGCTATGATCAGGTGCTATGAAGAAGAGGTTCAGAGACGGAAACTCAACCCTCCTCCGCAGGTTCTGCTCCTTCCATGCTAACTAAACAATTTTGTTATCATTTGCTATGAATCACGGACACTGACATTGTCGACACTGATAATAATTTAAGAAAATGACATAATTCAATGTAATCATAAATGTCTGCTGCGTCGGTGCATGTCCGTCCGACACTGACACCAGGACGCGTCTAATCTGAGGAGTGCTGTGTTTCATAATTACTCGTTTCAATAGTTTTTATAATTAGATAGATTCTATGGGTGCTTTTTACTGCTTCTTGATTTTGCATGACTTGAGTGATTGCTTATGTGTTGTTTGTTTGTTGTTTGGTTTTCCTTTGTAGAACAGAAAGTTGATGAGAAGAAGGATACTACCAGCTCAAATGCAGTCGGTGAGGATCTTGTTCTGAAAGCATGAAATTGCGTAGTGTTTCCTATAATGGCTTGACTTTATAGTACATGCGATTTCGTTGGTTATACTTGATAATGATAGAATTATATATGGAGAGAAAAGAAATTGATAGGTTGAAACTTAAAAGCAGCGTTGTTAATAACAGATCACGGAAAATAGCGGTTTGTTCAAATTCTGCAATGGTACATTGCTAGAGCATTGTCATAGCCACTATTTGACAACAATTTGTACTAAGTTGTTCAAAATAGTGCTTGAGAGTCACACTTGGTGCTTGGAGGGAACCTAATGGAATGGGGATGTCTGAATAAACAATTTAAATAAGCTTTAAGACTTCGTTTCAGAGTTAGGATGGAAAAGGAGAGGGCTATGGAGGGGACAAAATTAAAGGAAAGGTTGGGAAATACTACACCTTATTTAGAGGAGTTTTTTTTGCAGTGGATGGAAGAATACTTGTGAGTAATATTTTCTTTGGTTTTAGAGTATTATAAAGAGACGAGAAGAATTGAAAATTTATTCAAAACCCTCCAAAGTTCTCCTTTAATTCAGTTTTTTGAGTTCCTCCAGATTGGATATTTTCGTTCAAAGGAGAAAAATAAACATATATGTAAGGTGAGAGTCTACTGCCCCTCTCTCTTTCCCTTTCTTCATCCCTTTATCTACAAAGTCCTCATTTTCCTTCCCCACAAAACCAAATAGACCCCAAGTGTTTATCAAATAATAAGAGTTTATGTGACAAACACTTAGTTTTGTTTGGGAGTTTTGAGGGAAAAGGAGGGGATAGCTTTGGGGATAAAGGAAAACTTAAAGGGTGGTGTGACTAGTCCTCCTACCTTGTATGAGATTTTTTTTTTCTCCATTGGACTAAAACCCTCCAATATGGGGGAACTAAAAGAATGCACCGGGAAGAGTTTTGGAGGATTTTGAATAAATTTTCAATCCATTATTTCTTTTTATAATATTGAAAAAAGATTTACTCGCAATTATTTTCATCCCATTCCCTTCAGAAATATTCTTATAAAAATGCAAGGGAATGAAAAGAGAGATATGTAGAAAGTAAAGGGAAAATTACTTTCATATTTTATTACTACAAGATAAATCCCTCACCTTAGAAGAGAAAGTGTTTTGTAGAAATTGAGAAGGAAATGCTTATGCTTAATAAATTTAGTTTTGAGAGTATTATAAAAGGATTTGATGAATTTTCTAAGCTCTTCAAAATCCACCTCCAATACAATTTTTGAGTTCCCCCATATTGGGTGGATTTTGTATTACAAAGAAAAAATAAAACCTTCATTCAAGTTGAGAGATTATCCTTCCTTTTCCCCAAAGTCCTCCATCCCCTCCTATCCTCCCAAACTGAGCCTTAAGAGGGGATGGAGGACTTTAGGGAAAAGGAAGTCGATATAATTTTTCTAAGCTATTTGCAATCTCAACATTTGTTTTCATTGTACAAATAAAATTTGGGATTGATGGGAATTGAAGAGTGATAGGGTTAAGTTAATGTAAGCTGTTTTTGTAATCTATTCTGGGTGTTAATTTGTAAACAACTCACAATTATGTCAATAACTGATTTTATATATATTTTTTTTTCCAAACATTTATAGAAATGTTTATGTCATGAAATAAGTCCAAATAAGCCATTCCCATCCTAATAACCTTTAATGATTTGTCATAGAAAGTGTCTACCAAAATTACTTTCACATATGCGAGAATCTAATATACTATTTCGAAGATTCATAGCCATTGCAATATAATTTCAAATTATATTTTACCTCAAGTATTTATGGTAATGGCTTATCCAAGTTAGCACACGAGATTAAATCCACTCACGCATCTTCACCTAACAATTTAAGCTTTTGGGATAGTTGATTCATCATATTATCATCTGTCGGTGATTCTTTGGTAACAAAAGGGAAAAAAAATATCGTTGACACAGTTTACCACATGTCATTTTTGTTCTTTCTTGGAAAAAAGAGGATTTTTTTTATTACTAGATTATGAATCCCAACATTGGAAACCTGATTTTTAGTGTGATATATCTGTAAAGCAGGCTACAATACATGATTTAATTGCTTGTAAAATAAGAGGCTTAATTCTTTTGCAGGCGTGTCTAATAAATCAAGACAAGAGAATTTGCCATCTCATCCACAGTCAGAATTTGCAGCTTGCTTTATGAAGAAAATGGATGATAAAGTAAGGTCTTTGGATCATTCGCAAAATACTGTATTTTTACTTTTTATCTTGCCTGATATAATGTATCTGACTTTAATATATGAAGCAGACTACTTGTACAGCCGTTGATGCATTTAGCAACGAGAAGCAATATTTCAAGCATTGCAACAACCAGACAGTGCGACCCAACAGAGAAAATAAAAGAAGAAAGAGATATCGATCATCTTCAAGACAAATGCCATTTAAATGCCCTAGCAAACTTTCCAGACGTGATACTTTTAGTGATGATAAAAGGTGCCAAGCCAATTCTGTCTTATCCCCACAGACTGTTACAAGGAATCTAGAAAGAGGCTTCTCAAAAGAGTAAGAGTAAATGTCTTATGGATTTTTATTCATTCCTTTATGTTGATTTAGGTATTGGGATTGTACCTTATTTATTCCATTTGCCATTGCTAATTGCTTTTACATCTAGTATTGCTTTGCATAAAATTGATGGGTGCTTGCCATTGTATGGTTTTCACAAAAATTTACGGTTTTTCATTCCAATTGTTTTGAATAACATCATTATGTGATTTTTTCATCGAATTATTTACCTCATTTAGTCACTTTTCAATTGTCAATTCACTTGGCACATATCTTAAGCCACTAGGTTTGGTCTAGTGGTGAGGGGTTTGGGTAGTATGCTAGAGGTCATGGGTTCGGTCCTCAGCTCCATTTTAAACCAAAAAAACATGGCACGTATCTTTTTCCTATCATAAAACTCATTTAGTCACTCAGCATTGTTAGTGCAATTTTGAATGCTTATTTACATGTTTGATTTACCCCAGCCCTGGGTTATTCCGTAGTTCATAAAGTCGTGTAGCCTTTTATCTTCACCCTTAAATCTTCACATCTACAATTTTCTCAATTAGATATGAAGTTTTTGTGTATTATAATTATAATTTATCACAATTCTGTTCCCTCTCCTGTTCTAATGTGGTTGTGTACTGTTCAAAGGTAATCTATATCTTCACCATTCTCTCCTTAAGCTGAATATGGTGACAGATAGGGTTTGTTGTTAGTTTTAGCTCTAACTGAGTTGGAAGTATAATGTTAGATTATTGACAACATTATTGATAATGTTTTTTCCCACGTGATAGTAAGGGTGCTTTTCAGGCAATTCAGTCAGATGGCTCAAGGTCCAGGAAGGTATGTTTGCATAGTTTATAAGCTTTGGCTGTTGTAGTTGTTGGTTATACAAGTCCCAAGTTGACAAGTAGTTCGTTGATGATATGGCACATCTTTCTAGCTGCCTTAATTACTCACAAGTGTTGTCATACATTACATTTTCTAAACAGGGTCAACCCATTGTTGTTGATGATGATGACGATGATGAGGACGATGATGACAGCGAAGATCCTCTTATTCTAGAGAGAACAGAAAACAAAGTTCCTGAATAGTAAGGGAATTTGATTTGTTTTGTATATCTATTTAAGGTTTAGGAATATGCCATGAAATTCTTAGTGTTGTTGGATTTGTGTGTGTTCCTTTTCAGTTTGAAAGAAGCTAAGGTCTATTTTCCATCAAGGTACTTCAGAAGAGTAATATTAGAACATTGTCTTTCAACCACAATTTTCTATGTCTAGTATGTGTTGCTTGACCTTGTAACTTTCATTTATGATGGCTCAGAGATGATCCCGAGTGTGTTGAAATTTGTTACAACGACATGGAATGCCTTGCTCCCGAAGGCTACTTAACATCAACTATTATGAACTTTTACATGCGGTAAGTCTATTTGGCTCTTTCTCTATCTCCCCCCTTGCAGGTTCCTCTCCTTTGAGTAATTTTTTATATTTTTGAAATGAAGAGAAAAACACATAATTTTTGTGTCTTCTCTTGTTACCCTTAAACTCATGGAACATGTTTTGGTGCCACCTGACCAACGTCATTTCCCACTAGAAAGGATTAGCTTAATAGATGAAACGACACCATATCATATTTTATCATAAATCACGGCTGGTGACATACCATTGAACTTCAAATCCTTCTTAATGGTTTGACTTTTACCAATAGTTTTCCTTAGTCTCCCTCTATTGCTAACTTATAGGCTATCTTTTAATTCTCTCCATTTAATTAGGGGTATTTTTGTGAAAACATAGTTAATGCATCGTATCAAAGGGGCATTTTTTTTACTAGAGGGTCTTACATTTAGAGACGGAGGTAATATTATCAATGTCCTCTTTGTTATAAAAAATTATAACTATTAACTATACAAACACACACATATACACACTTGTGTGCATTGAGTGCGTGCACGGAGTTTTGTGAGCTGTTACTCTCAAGCCTATATAGTTTGAGCTTTCGTTTATATGATTGAGCATAAAGCCGGGCTTGAACTTGGTTGTTTAATAAAACAAATGAGTATCTTTCTTGATCCTTTTCTGAATTGAGCCTCAATATTTAACCAATAGCTGAACTCATTCACTTCCATTTGCAGTTATTATCTACTGAACTATTTTTGTTATCACTTGTTTAGTCCCTTTTGGACTAGTGATGCTGAAAACTTGAATCATTATGCAGAACAGTAATAATTATACCTGAACATGTTTTGCCTGTTTAGTTTTTGAGCTCTGCACTTATGACATTTTGTATTGGCTAGATATTTGCAGCAGCGAGTATCTCCGACAATATTAGACTGCTGCCAATTTTTCAACACATATTTCTACAAAAAACTTACAGAAGCTGTTTCCTGCAAGGTACTGAATCATCTTACTGCAAGTTCATAGCTGTAATCATGTGCATGATGGAGATTGTTTTCTGAGGAAGCAAACTCTTGATCATTATGAATTTATGATATAATGCATTGTTGATTTTTCTACCGGTTGCTAAGTTATTCTACCTTTCTGTGTGTTACTAAATGTGTATTTTGTTTGGTATATTTTGAGATTAAGTAGGCATGTTAAACTACACCAGTGGTCCGTCCATTGACTTAAATTAAAGTTTCAACTTCAAGCAAGTCATTTATCTATTAAAATACTTACACCGTTGAACAAACTTTCATTCTTACCGAACTTCTGTTACTAATTTCTATACATGAGGGAACACTATCTCCCCTCACACCAGAAAGAGGATTATTCACCACTGAAGTTTTATTGATGAAGGAAGATAAAGATTACATGCCCTCACTGGAATTTCCAGTTTTCTAATCCATTTTTCAATTACTCAAAAACTGCCCCAAACTGATCTGACCCTCATATTTATATAAAGGATGAAAGCAGCAATACAAACTAACCGTAAATAACTAAACTAACTAAAACAGAAAAACAAAACAGAAGCAACTAACTGCATAAAGACAACCTAAATACAAAGTTAATCAGTGTAAAGATACTTTTGTTGTTGTAGTTAATTCTTGTGCCTCCCTCACGTTTCCTTCTCTTTGTACTTTATTTGAGATAAGCTCTAATTCATTTCCCCTTACATTATCTAGGAAAATAACAGGCAGACAATCTTTGCAAAGTTCCGGAGGTGGTGGAAGGGTGTAAATATTTTTCAAAAGGCATATGTTTTGATTCCAATACACCAGGAGTAAGTTTTATTGTTAGCACTGAAATTTGTATGTTTTGATTCCAATACACCAGGAGTAAGTTTTATTGTAAGGGGAAGTGCTTGGTCGCTGGGGTTTCCTTTTCCTCAACCAATTCCTAGGTCATTTGTCCTAAAACCACTACAAGTCAATCACACATAACTTTGGAGTTCTTAAGTTATGGGTTACCTAAAAATGCATCTTGTTGGTATAGTAGTTCCAATCAACTCTTTTAGCATGTGTTTGGAAGTTAGGATGGGAAGGAAGGGGAGGAAAAGGGAGGGTAATCTCTCACGGAGGGTCCCCTCCTCTCCCATTTGGGGAACTGAAGAAAACACAAGGAGAGGCATTTGGAGGGTTTCAAAAAATACCCAGACCCTTTCCCTCTTTTAAAAATTCTGAAACAAGGGGAGAGCATATTATTAACACTCCCTTCCCCTCCAAAGCCTCTCCCATAGAAATCCTTAAGCTTTCCATATGGGTCGTTAAAATATAATCTTTTATCCTTAAATATTTATACTTATTTGTGTGTGATTTTATTCTACCACTTCCTGCCCACTATTTGCATTTGACAGAAGGATCGTTGTTTTTTTTTTTATTAAAATGCCCAGAACCTCTAATTATATATGGATTTATTGTTTGTGATGTTTTATATGTCCAGTCTTCATTGGAGCTTGATCATTATTTGTATCCCAGACAAAGAAAATGAATCAGGACCAATCATACTTCATTTGGATTCTTTGGGTCTTCACTCAAGTAAATCAGTTTTTAATAATATTAGAAGGTAAGACTAGAGAATTGCTTGTTACTCCATCTACCATGTATTAATTATCATTTAAACTATTTTATATATATCTTCATAAAATTATTATTGAAGGCAATTGTTCGTCGCATTTATCAGCTTTTCATTATTCAACAATTCTAAAGGATGTTGCAAAGTTCTGCTTGAGAACTACTATTTTTTATGATATAAAGTTTAAAGCATTGGGCTTGATAATTTAGTATCTTGTATTCCCTTTGAAACACGATCCCATAATCTAGACTCTGTTGCATAATTGTAAGAAAGGACTTGAAAACCGGTGAGTGCCCACTTCACCGGTACATTTTTTGAAGTTATGGATTTTAGAAGAAAAACATTAACTTTTAATATTGAACATTATAGATAATCATTTTATACAACCATTAAACACTAACCCCAATTTATACAGATAAAAGATTCATAAGATCTGTTTGTTATTGCCTTGTTCTTTAAAAAATCAGTTTCTTTTTTTTTTTAAAAATAAAAATAATCACACCAATTATTATTTAAAACACAAAATACTTCAAATGAGAAGCTGTTTGTTTTTAGTAGCTTATCATGTTTTTTATAATTTTTATTTAAAACAAAAAAAAATTTCATTACAGTAGACAAACACAGCATTTTCTGTTTTTCTTAAAAATCTCTTAAAAATAATCTTTAAATTATTGAAAATACCAAAATCACATTTTTCATAATATGTAACAAAGGAGCTCCTAATCCTATATAAATAGAAAAATCTAACCACTATATTAATAACTAAGCATTATTTTTTATAGGACTAATAATTCTGAGGCTCAACCTCTAAGAGCTTATGTTAGGAAATATTATAGGAATAGGAATAATTAATGCTTTGTATTAGTTGTTCTGTTTTAAAATCAGTTACCAAGGCAGTTAGAGGTTGTTAGCTGACCTTGGTTTTATGATTCAGTGACTTATGACGTTTTTTCTTTTAAATTGTCTCTCACTGTCAATATGTGTGAGAGAGTGTTAGCCGTCTTTTGGTCGGAGGATTTGGGACGACGTAGATACATGACAAATTGAGTGGTGGTGGCTTTTTTGTAAAGTGCTCTGGCGTGACAGCCGATAGTGGCCGGCAGTGACTAGGGAGCCGAAAAAGCTGAAAAGGCGTTGGAGAAAAGGATGGCACGATAACAGAAGGCGGAAACTGTTTGAAACAAAGAAGAAAAAGATGGTTCAATAAAATAAATTCTGAATACAATTATTAGTATGTTCCCAAATTTGTAGGAAGTCGGCAGCATAATAGTCATAAGACAAATCATGGAGGATCCAACCAGACTCTAGATATCGCATTGAAGTGATGCGTTATAGATATATATTAACTTGATACAATATACTAAACTCAACCATTATTTATAGGGATAAAAATTCCTAATCCTAGATGTTAGAATTAAGAATATGTAGATTTCCTAGATTGATTGATGGTATTCCTAGGATAGGGCTTATTTATTGTTACTCAATGTATTTATTGTAACATCATTATAAATACAAGTTGTGTGATCTCATTATAGATACAGAATTCACTGAAAATTACACTAGATAAATAGGGAAATAAAATAACAAATCAAAATAATAACCAAGTAATATCGAAACTAATAGAAACTTATCCTAGGAGATAAACTAAGATGCTCTATAGTAACATCTATTTAACACATCTGAAGTGTGTGATGATTTTTAAATGGAATATGTTAAGCCAGGTAAACATGATTTGAGCCAGGTAAAAACCCATTTGGTTTGTTTTAACTGTGACTTTGAGCTGGACCACTGGGCCTGTAGCCCAGAGATTTGACAAAGTTGATCCCCAGTCTAATTCTTACAACTTCGCTTTGTTAGTTCATTTATCTTGCTATATTCCGATGATTTCTTGTAGGCATTTATCTTTGATTTGTTCATGAGCTTAATGATGTCAAATAATTGTTCTGTAGCTATTTGATTGAAGAAAGGAACTATTTGAATCGAGAGTGTGCTTCTTCAGATGTTCCAATTGCAGACAGAATATGGAGGTCTCTTTCTCGTAGAATTGAAACTCAAGTCATACCTGTAAGTTTCTGAGCTGTAAATCTAAAATCATGTACTGTTGATTGTTTGCTATTACCCACGTTAGTTGTGTGCAGGTCATGTATCCTATTTCACTATCAGTTCTTAAACATAAAATGGCTTTTAGTATATGCAACAGATGCCTACTTTTTAACTAATTGTTTCTGTCCATAATTTAATAGTCGATGTTGGAACTTTAAAGACTTTCCCGGAGTCTGAGTGAATCACATTTAAAGGGCTGAAATCCATTTAGCACCTTGTTTGGTGAACAGCCATAAAACCTTTTGACAGCTTCCAAAAAAATCTCTTTCAACTCTAGACTTTTATCTTAAACTTAGTAAGTTGACTACTATTCTAGCTCAGTGAAGTTAGTCTCATAAATTTCGATGCTAGCATTTTCATCTCAACAACATAGATATTATCATATGCATTCACATTGTCACCATTCACTTGGGATGCTCTTATATTTCAAAATCTCGTTCAATAACTGTGAGCCATCACATACTCCCAATCCCTTCCACCCTCTTGATGATCAGAAAAATAGATGCTAGGAAAGGAAGCTGCAAAATTTTTGGTAGTTGTTTCAGTGAGTATGCCTAGTGATTTTTTTATCTCTGAAATTTCAAAATTATGGGACGCCCATCACTACAAAATGTCACATTTTTTGTGCTTTTACTCCAGGTTCCGCAACAGAAGAATGAGTATGACTGTGGTCTATTTGTATTATACTTCATTGAGCGTTTCATGGAAGAGGCACCTGAAAGACTGAAAAAGAAAGATTTAGCAATGGTAATATATGTTTTAATTTTTGTTTCTTTTGGAATTGCAAATGTTAGTATATATTATTATGTGTTAGTGTTATGGTGTGGGCTATGATGTTAATAGCGCGCTATAGCGCTGTAGCATGGCGGCGAGGCCCTCCACTGCTACAGCATAGGGCCGGGTAGCGCTAGCGGTCATAGCGGCACAACAAGGGGTTGAGTAGTGGTGCAAGTGCAATAGCATGTTCGGACCCACTATTGTGTTTTGGGGGCAAAATTTTAGAAAACCATAATTTTTTAAGTTATTTTAATTTGTTGAGTTGAGGGTATTGGGTGACCTAATATCTATTAGCCCACATGTTTAAGAGGCAATTGTGGCCGCTTTTCGTTTTCTTACTTCTCTTTGAGTTCCCTGTAGAACAGTTTCATTTCAAGTAATGGGTTTTATTAATCGATACTTATCAATTTACAGTTTGGCAAGCGGTGGTTCAAAGCTGAAGAGGCATCCAATTTGAGAACAAAAATCCACAAGTTGCTTGTAGCAGAACTACACAATTCAATCAAGCCTAACGGCATAACAGCATCTTCTCCTTCATCTGCTGCCAATGCAGCTGAATGCGTTGAGACTGCCAAGGACTCTTCGATCAAGGACTCTTCGATCGAAGATGGCATCGTGAGTTGCGATTCTGAAATAATTGAATGATCAATTTGTTCATATAGTTGATGTTCGTGCTTTTTACCGTGTACAGACACCAGTTTTGGGTGGGAAGTTTCCTATGGTTTGGTAAATAGTCCAATTACCTTATACAAGAGAAAAGGTGGATGGAGTTTTGTCATATGACCAGAAAAATGTCAACTTTTCCAGTTTCTAACCATTTCTTATGGGTTAGGAGTTCCTTTTAAATGTATAGTAGGAAACATTACAGAACTGACGACTAGAGATAATTAATAGGATTTAAGATTAATCTGCAAGAATTATGTGTTAACTTCAACATGGTATTTTAATTAAGTAGTTTATATGTGGTTGGTGTCACAATTTTAGGTCTCTTAGCACCAGAGATATCGCTCTTTTTCTAACGTGCACAATGGTTGGTGTCATGTTTTAATATTTCAATGTTTCATTATCCGTCTCAAGTAAAAGCACAGGTAGTTTTCACTTTTTAATTTTAAGGCAAAAAGGAAAATGTTTGATGGACAGAGATAGTTTTATGTGATAGAGAGATATAGATTAATGGGTGTTTAAATATCATTTGTAAAGCTAATTTTGTGTTTTATCTATTTATTTTAAAATTTAGACATTGTTGAACCAAATTTCATTTTTTATTTGTTAGCAAAAGTCTAATTTAATTATTCAAAAAATGAAATTACATCTTATAATATCTAAATTTTATAATAATTGTAAAATTATTCAATCTCAAAATTAATAACATTTTTTATCCCCAATTTGGATAAGTAGTTTAATTAAGCTATTTCTAGATAGAGGTGAGAATAATCTAACCCGAGCTAGGCTTTGCCAAACATAAGTCTGGTCTGTCAAAAAATCAAAAGTTTGAGCTTGACCTGTGACTTATCATAGGCTTATCTTTTAGGCCTAAGGCTCTGTTTGGATTAACTTATTTATGAGTTTATGTAAATAGCTTATGTAATATAAATTATGTTTTATGCTATTTTATAAGTTCAAACTAGTGAAAATTGTATTTTTATAAGTTATTTTATTATAAAATATCTTGACAAACTTATAATAATACTTAAAAATTGCATAAGCTGTATGCATAAGCTTAAAAATTGCATAAGCTGTATGCATAACTATATTTATTTTTGAATATATTTATGAACTAATAAATCAATGTTCTTTTGATATTTAGTGTTATATTTTAGAGAATTTGACTGTCGTCATATTTCAATTACGGTTTATATTAATACATTTATATTTGTGAAAAAGTAATGTAGATTAGTAAATTTAAACTAAAAAAGTTAATAAATTTCTAATTTAATCAAAGTACAAATTTTAATAAATAAATAATAATAGTATTAAAAATTTTATTCATATTTTCTTAAATAGGTTGGCCTAATAGGCTAAATGGTTTTTTTAATGGTCTGCAGCTTGATCTGTTTAACTAAATAGGTTTATAAAAAAGTCTAGGCTTGCTCTATTTAAAAAATAGATTGGTCTGGACTGAGTCTATGTAGACTAGGTCTTAGAAGCCTATAGGCCGGTCTGACCTATTCCCACATTTATTTCTGGTATAATAAAATGAAATAAGTTTTTATATTAGTTATAAATTGTTTTATAAGCTATCGTAGTTTTTTTTTTTTACTAATAAGCTATCATAGTTTTAAAAGCTAATCTATTTTCTTGGTAAACCGAACCCTTACCCTTTTGTTTGTTTGAAGGAAACAAAGAAGAGAGAAGAGATGCTAGTTTTCTCTTGTTTGGAAAAAATAGGGAAGTTTATAATTTGTGTTCTATTTTCACCTTGTTTTCAATCTTATATTTCTTTCACCCTACACACTGAAGGGTATTTTAATTTTTTATCAAGCAAAGGGATGGATATTAGCCATGGAGTGGAAGACAATAATACTTGTTTATTTAATTAAAGTTATTGTCCTGTGATATTTTTTAAATAATTATTAATAATATGTTCTAATTATTTAAATTTTTATTTAGAAAATTTTAAAAAGTTAAAAAAATTAGCTTAGTGATTTATGATAAACATAAGTCCCGTGTATAATATTTTGTAATAAAGTATAATTATCAATGACAAATATTTATTCAATTTCTTTTATGTATAAGTGATAAATATTTAAAATGTAATTTTTTATTTACCATCAATGATAATTAATTCTTCTGTTGCTTATAAAAATTATTTGTAAATGCACATGCTCATTGATTTTTTCTTGATTTTTAAGTTTGATATTATACTAAAGTAGAAAATTTATTTAAAATACAATATTTATAAATTTGTTATCAAATATATTTAAAATATAAGTGAAACTATTGTGTAGTTTCACATGAAATTTATTAAATGAATAAATTTATTTTATTAAAGCTATTGTCCTATGTATATTGTTATACTAATAAAGTACATGGGTCCATTGATTTTTTTTCAATATTTAAATTCGTCGTTATATTAAGGTATAAAATTTATTTAAAATATAATATCTAACATTTTGTTATAAAATATTAATAAAATATAAGTAAAATCATTATGGCTTTCTTGTAAAACTTATTAAATTAAAAAAAAATATTATTAAAGCTACCGTCCCGTGTATGATTTTTGCAATAAATTATAATTATTAATAACAAATATTTATTCAATTTCTTTTATGTATCAGTTATAATTATAATTTCTTTCATTCTTCTGTTTGTAAACATCCATGTCCATTGATTGTTTTTTCTTGATATTTGAGATTGATATTATACTACAGTATAAAATTTATTTAGAATAAAATATTTATAAACATGTGATAAAATATTTTTAAAATACAAATTGTGCAGTTTTATACAAATTTATTAAATGAATGTAATTTTTTATTAAAGTTATTGTCCCATGTATATTTTAATAATAAATTATAATTTTCGGTGACAAATATTTATTCAATTTTTTTTTAATTTATGAGTGCAAAATATTTGTCCATGATCAACATTTGTCCTGTGAAGTTTTAAGTATCAATGGCAAATATTAATCTCATAATTATCATAATATATATCCATAAATTTTACATTTCTCCTGTATTTTTCATATAAAAGTAAAGAAAAATATAGTAAATTTTTTCATGTGTAGATTTCTTTTAACTAAAAAATTATTTGTCCCTATTTTTATTGTTTGTATCTTTTTTTTCCTTCTTATTTTTATGTTTTGTACTCCATCCGTTTCTTTTCATTTGTCTTTTTAGAATAGTAACACCAAATTAAAAAAGTGTATTTTGCACTTTATCTTCTTTTTATACCCAAATTTTAATCCACCAATAAATTATTTCTTTTCAGACACTTTCTCTTTCCAATAAATTTAATATATCTAAAAAAAGATCAAAATTTAATATGTTATGTAAAAAGAAACCTTAGTTTTCCAAATATATAGCATTAATTACAATGAGTATTATTGATAAATCATACCTTTAAAATAGGAACGCTAGTAATGCTTCAAAAAGGAATATCTTTTTTCATCTTTAGATGTAAAATTACATTTAAGGGTAGCAAATTTGAAATATTTGTTTAAAATGTTGAGTACAAATTATGTTTTTTAGTAGTAGTTTTTTTTAATATATATTAGTAGATAGCAAGCAATGAAAATTTAAAAAGAGTAAGTAGTGATAGGCAGCAAGTAGTCAAATTATATTTTTTAGTAGTAATAGTTACTATATAATTTTTTGTTTTAGTTTTTTTGTTATTTTTGTTTTGTACTCCCTCTAGTCCTTATTATAAGAAAAAATTTGCTTTTTAGATTCATAGAATGTTTTATGTATCTAGACCATATTATGAACTAGATACATCAAACACTCAATGAATCTAAAAAGCAAACATTTTCTTATAATAAGGAATGGAGGGAGTACTTTTTTATGAGTAAATTTGTTTTATATATTTTTTTTATTTTTGTTTTGTATCTTATTTTATGCTTATTTTTTGAGAAAGTTTCAAGATAAAAAATCAAATTAGAAAAATTGAAAGTTATGTGATGTGTGTCTCAGATGAAGAATGAACTAGGGCTGTTTTTATTTTATACGGCGAAGGACAGTCTTTTTTCTTTCTTTCTTAATATAAGGATAAATATATTGAGAATAACTTATTTTTTTTATTTGTTCAGTTCCATTCACTATCCAAATAATAGAATATAAAATTTGCTCCGCTCCATCATAAAAATAACCAAACAATGGAATGATAAATTAATTCTATTTTGTTCCGCTTCATTCCATTTAACTCCATTTTATTTCACTCTGCACTATTCCATCGCATTCCATCAATTCAAACAAAACCTAAATCTTTATTGTGATTATGTGACACCTCTAAAATAAACTTCACACAAATAATAAACCAAACTTTTTGAGTGACCAATAATAGTGGGTAAAAAATAATAATTATTTTCTCTTATTCTCCTTAAATATAACAGTAAGTATTCTTATGATTTGTGATTGTGTTAATCTTCTATGACTTAAAAGAGCACAACTTTTCAAGTATGTATATATATATATATTACTACTACTAGAAACAAAAGAAATTAATATCTGAAGAAATTTGATTACATTGAAGGGTTAATAGGTTTTTACCCTCTGCAAAGTAGGCGTGTTTTGCTTTACCTCTATAAACAAATTCTTTAAGTTTCTCCTCTTGCAAAATAATTTTTTTGGTTTTCCCGCTTTGGTATAAAGAATTTGCATTTTTTAAATCGGTTGAACAGAATAATCGATTTAAAAAACATAACTTTTTAAATATTTTGAACAAAATAACCGATTTAAAAAGCGCATCAAAGGGAAAACAAATAATTTTGCAATGGAGAAACTTAAAGAAATTTTTTACAGAGGGTAAAACAAAACATGCATACTTTGCAGGGGGTAAAGACCTATTAACCTTAAAGGATTTGTTATAATAAACAGAACTGTTCTTCGTTGTAAGACTTTTAGCCTGTATTTTCCAAAAATTAGCATAAACAAAGACTAAATATTAATTTGGCATAGTGGTCTTCCTTCCTTTACTGGATTGATATCCTCCAGAGTAGGTGTGATTTTCACCGAACTGAATAAACAACTCACTGTGTCTTTTATTGCTTTCCTTTATTGTTATGCAAATATATATATATATATATATATATACACACACACACACACACTCCTGCATCGCATCGTCTTACAAATTGTCACAAACATTTTTCAAAATACACAGTTCACTTCACTACAAGACAATTGTCACTTTGCGACACATACATTGTGACCTTTGAAAATAACCCTTTCAATGTGCATTTTTTTTTTATGATAATTGCGACGATTAATACAACCGTCGCAATGTTTTAATTGAAAATGTCACTAGTACCATTTTTCCTTACCGCCTAATGAAATATTTGGCTCTAATATTCATTCAAATTAAATATTCCAGCCACTAAAATAAAATAAAATAAAAACTCACTCACTTTATCCCAAAAAAAAGAAACTTACTCACCGAACTGGAAAAGCTCAAGCAGAACCCTAACTCTTCAATGTAGCCGTATCCCTTAAATCCGTAGTTAAATTCCTAAATCCCTAAATCATTATCCCCAATCACTTTGCCGTTCTCTCCAATCATAACCATTCTCTTCAATTTCTTCACTTCAAATCAACGCTGCCTTCGAGAACAGTTGCCGTCACCAAACTCGTTACATGTTCAAGTTTGTTTTTCCCCTTCTTCTTCCTTCTTTGTGTACCGTGTTATTATATTATCGGTTCTGTGTATGTATTGTGTCTGCGTTTGTGTTCTTGAGTGTGTGTTTTAATATGACAATAAGAAATTGGTTGGTTGATTTAGCAGTTGAGAGTTGAGACCGTAAGAAATATATTTGTGTTATGAAATCATTCCCAGGGTTTTTTACATGTACAAAATTGGAGATTTAGTGATACTTTTAAAAATTGGAGATTTTACTATTGTTTGTTGCAATGATTCTCTTCAAAATCATTGCTAGTTGTTGTTCCTCTTCTCAATTTGGGCATTTGGTGCTAGATTTTGATTATTAGTAGTGCTTTTATAATGTTTTGTTGGGTGTGGAATGATTAGGTGTTGATGTATGGATGTCAGTACACTACAAGAAAATGCCAATTTATTGGCTGCCATTTGGCAGCCACAAAGTGAAAAAAACAGTCACAAAGTGAAAAATCTGGCACATTTACCGGCTGTCATAATCGGCCGCAAAAAAGAATGCCGCTAACACTTAGCGGCGGCCTAAGCCGCCACAAAATAAAGGCATGGTCTGACACATATTTATCGGCGGCCAAAACGGTCGCAAAGTTATATATTTATTTTTTTTAAAATAATTTATTTTATTTAAAATTATGTTTATTAATTTATAAACTATTATTATTATTTTAAAATTTTAGTTTAAGAAAACGTATTTTATTAATCAAAACAGCCCCAAATTGCTTGCTTCCAAGTTATGTAACCAATCCTTGCTCTTATCTTCAAATCTTCCAACCTTATTAATCTTCTTGACATTCCTTGGTTCATCAACCATTTCTCTTATTTTCTCATATGCTCAAAATCTCTTTTTCCATCAAAACACTCACGCAAGTACAAAAAGGAATAGATGAGTTTGTGAAATCCCTAAGTGAAAGTGGAACGACCAGCCAAGGAATGGGTGAAAAAAATAATGTTTTACTTACCTTTATATTTCTTAACAACTTCCATTAATGAGTTCCACATGCCACTCATAAGAAGGGAATGGGTAATATGGGTTAGAGAGGGATTTGACATTTGAGCGTGAGAGAGAGAAGGAGGGTTGAATTGAAAGATTACAACTGTTCACTTTAATCCTTGAGGTTCATACAACTCAAATCTCAAATTGCATGTGGTGTTGGATCTAATTTGGTGTTCGGGAGAGAGAAGGGAAGAGAAAGGAGTATTGTTGTTGTTTGATTTTTAGAAATTGGTAAAGGTAAACATTCAATGGAAATGTTTGTCCTGCACATGTTTTGTTTTAACTTTTAATATAGAGTGGGTCCCACTTTAAGAAATATTGCGGCTGTCAATAAATTAAAAGATGATTTTGCGGCCGCTGGTAAATGGCTACTTTCTTTTAGAAATAATATTTTTTAATTTTGTGGCCATTTTTCTTCACTTTGCGGCGGCTTAGGTGGCTATAAATTTACTTGCTGTTAAAACGGCCAGTAAATTAATATTAAATCCGTCAAAAAATGAATGTATTCTTGTAGTGGTATTGAATGAATTATATGAATGAGAATAAGTCATTTATATTTATATATTTGTGAATTTTTAATTGTTATTTAACAAACCATCAAAATGACTAAAATATATGTTTAATATTAATATTTTAAAAAAAATATGTTTGCGACGGTTTTGTAACTGTCGCAACAACCGCTACTAATTCCAGTGCTGTGCATGAAAAAACATAGAGACGGTTTGAAACCGTTACAACTACAATTGCGACAGTTGTAATGACGATTTAAAGGACTGTCGCAAAGTGCTGTTACGACACACAAATCAGCGACAATTTGAAGACTGTCGCATATGTGAAATTGAGACGGTTTTAACTGTCACAATCTACAATTTAGACTGTCGCGAAATGCTTATTTTCTTGTAGTGTTTATCCCACAGACATCCTGTAAGATCTGTCCTCTGAACAACAAACTTTCAGTATATAGATAATATATATATATATATATATATATATATATATTTAAAAAAAAATATATTTGGACCAAAAAGGATTAAAAATAAAAGGTTAAATATGTTTTTAGTCCCTACTTTTATGCGAGTTTCAACTTTTAGTCCCTATATTTTTTTATTATATCTTTAGTCCCTACATTTTATATATTATATTTTTAGTCAATTTTTTATGACTAGGATACCAGAATTGACCACATGGAATAACTCAAATTGACTATGATAACATTTGCATCGAATGACGTGATATCTATGTGTCATCCTATGTAGTTGATTTCGTTATCCAAGTCATAAAAAATTGACGTTAGGGACTAAAAATTCAAATTGCGAAAATATAGGGACTAAAAATATAATAAAAAACTTGTGCTATAAGATAGTATAAACTCACATAAAAGCAGAGACTAAAAACATATTTAACCCAAAAATAAATTACTAAAAACTTGGGGGTGTTAAATATCGATATAGGATAGTTAGAATGGATGCATGGAGCATGTTTTTTAATAGAAATCAATTAAGATTTAAAAAGGGATTTACAAAGAAAATTTGATTTTATCATATTATACCAAACAAATATTTTCACTAGAAGAAAACGATTTTATCTATTACAAAATTTGATTTCTATAAGTTCCCAAAAATATAGTTGTTCCATTTTTGTGAATTTCGAATCCTAATTTAAATTTGAAACTCGTTACAGTTAACATAAAACTTTGTTATTTAAGTAACTCGAATTAAGATTCATTGTCCAAAACTAGAGTTTTGATTAAATTCTCTCAAAATCTTAAAAATGTAAATGTGTTAATTCTCGACATGTTTTCAATACCATTTGTTGTTGTGGATTATACAACTCGACGAGTATCATTGTACTACAGCTTCTCAATAATTTGTAAATGTGCACTGCATTATTAGTTATTATAATCGTAGTTTGATTTGTAAATATGTGATTATGGTTTTCTTGGTGGTTGAGGCTGTTGATACTACTGAAGGTCCTTGGATTAAGTCAAGTTACCTTCCATTTTTGTGGCAAGCTGGCATTCGCGTTTGAACCAATGCATCATTTCTAAGTGTGAACGTTACCAATACACTATAAGAAAACAGATATTTATTGGCCGCAAAAAAAGCCACAAAGTGAAGAAAACGACCAAAAAATTAAAAAAACTGCATATTTAGCGGTGGCCTGGATCGACCGCAAAATTGGGCGCCACAAACACTTACCGGCGGCCAAAGCCGCCGCAAAATAATGACACGCCTGACACAAACATTTATCGGCGGCTATGGCCGTCGCAAAATAAAGTAGAACACTGACACGCTGCAGCAATTTAGCGGCGGCCCGAGCCGTCGGAAACCGTATTATTTATTTTTTAAAATTTTGTTATTGCATTTGTTTTTAAAATGAAATTATTATTTTTTCTTGAATTTTTTTTTATCATTATACTTGTTTAGTTTATTACTTTTTTTGTTATATTTATTTTTTTTAATTATATTATTTAATATTATGTTTATTAATTTATAAAATCTGTAAAAAAAATTAAAAGGTCAAAAAATAGATCACATTCTCAGCAAGGGGTCCCCAATTTTTTCCTCTTCTCAGCCGCCCAAAACAAATCCAATTCCTCAAACCCTAATTTCTTTTTTTTCTTTCAACATTACAGAAACACCAAAACTCAATTTTCAGCCGCCCAAAAACCAGAATCAGTAACACCCAAACTCAACCCAAAAAACCACCATCAATCTTCAATCTCATAAACACCAAAACTCAACCCAAAAACGAAATTAGAAATTTTAACCCAATATATAACAAACTCAGAAAACAAATTTCTATTTAAAAGAGAATTTTTTTTTGGTAAGAACAAGAACTGATAGAGAGGAGAGAAGTGAGAGAGAAATGGGGCGAGTGAGAAGATGAAGTTTACAAAATAAAAAAATTGATTTTTTTACTTTGAAACCTCAAATATATACTCCCTTTGTTTTTTGGGCCCAACATAGAAAAAACTCTCCTCACACCATCCCAGTTTTCCTGTGTGCGCACCCACCTTGGTACTCGGTGTACCCCCCATTTATCTAACGTTTTTTCTTCTTTTTTGAAATTTTGTGGGTAAATCTCCCGCTTAAATTTTGTGGCGGCTTTGGCCGCCAGTAAATGTTGCTTCTTCCAAAAATAATATTTTAAAATTTTTTGGCCGTTTTTTTTACACTTTGTGGCGGCTAGAGCGGCCAGTAAGTTACTGGCTGCCAAAGCGGCTAGTAAATTAATACTAAATCCGCCAATAAATTGATGTTTTCTTGTAGTGATATATACCTTTGTTTAAGTTACTTCTCTTCACTAATCGGTATAAGTTTCTCTATAATTAAGATATACGTTGGTTATAGATAAACATCTGATTCTGAATATCATTCTAACTCTTTCTCTACCATTTTTCCAATCATTAAATCATCTTTCTCTTCTCTAAGGCAGGGTGAAGAACACGACTGTCCTTGATCCCAAATAAACAAGGCTTAAATATCATTTCAGTCCCCGTATGTTCCCAATTTTTTGGTTTTAGTCCCTGTAAGTTTTTTTGTTCTAAATCAGTCCTTCAATGTGTTAATTTTTTTCGTTTTAGTCCCTGCCGTCCAATTCCGTTAAAAAAACGCTTAGGTGGCAAACAGAGGGACTAAAACCAAAAAACGTCCAAATCTCTCTCTCTTTCCAATCTCTCATCACAACAAACATTTCCTCTCTCTTTCTCTCTTCATTCTATCATTGCCATCATATTAGTCCTCTAAATCACATAAATCACTCTGCAGGAAGTTGTCTCTCATCACTTATGAGGATAGCATGGTGGAGACCTGGCAGCTGCAATGAAATGGCTGATTCACATTCTTTTAGCTGTGCTGCTTAACTAGAAATTGTACTGGTGTCATTCCTTCTGTGAAAAGTCTAGTAGAACTTGACGCAGTACAGAAAATTAGGCGTCCATTCTTCAAACAAAACTTTTCTATTCCATATTTGTCAGTAAGTTCTGGAAGTAAAATTGTCTCAAGAAGTGATCTTAATTAGTAAGCAAAGGCACTCTTCTCTTTTGATATTTAACCTTCCAAGGCAATCAAAAATGCTTTCTCCATTGGCATGGTCATCGAGAATTTGTTTCAACTTGGCTTTACTCAAGGAGCTTCCAAGAGATGTGAGCAAATCAATAGCTTTAGGAATTTTCTTCATCTCCTCAAATGGAATTAAAGATGTGGGTAGGTGTGTATAGAAGGTTTGCATAAATACCTTGAGCTTCTATCCAATGTCACCGAATCTCTGCTTAACAAATTGCTCCAATGTCATGATACTATTATTTTCCTTGTATAAAAGGTATTCATCCTTCGTAAGTTGGTCTATTGTCAGAGGATTATCATTCTTCACATGTTCCATATCATCGTATTTTTGCCTTACAAATTCTTTTATCGACATAATAGAATTTTTTATCTCAAGCTTATACGAACCATATTGCTTTGAGGGGTCCTCTAGCAACATGATCATTGATTGTAAGCAATGTTTCCATCCAGACAATGGAGCAAAACACCTCAAAAGATTACTTACATGATAATCATGAAAGATATCCTTAAGGTAGAGGTAACAGTCTACTTTCATTCGAGATCTGTTTCCGAATATCACTATGTCACCATAACTATAAGTATCGGTATCATGCTTCTTACCTAAATTCTGTAGGCGAGCAGCCACTTCCAACACCGCAGTATTATTTAGAGGACTAATGTGATGGCAATGATAGAATGAAGAGAGAAAGAGAGAGGAAATGTTTGTTGTGATGAGAGATTGGAGGGAAATAGGGATTTGAAGATTTTTTGGTTTTAGTCCCTCCGTTTGCCACATAAGCGTTTTTTTAACGGAATTGGACGGCAGGGACTGAAACCAAAAAAATTAACACATTGAAGGACTAATTTAGAACAAAAAAACTTACAGGGACTAAAACCAAAAAATTGGAAACATATAAGGACTGAAATGATATTTAAGCCAATAAACAATTCTAAAATTTGGGTCCTAAAATAACTTTTTCGATCTATTAAGCCCAACAAAAAATATATACTGAAATTCTTTCTGTTGTCTGTCGCTTCTTATTCTCTCTAAGCGTACGTATCGTTGTATCAAGTATCAAATAAGAATTTTGGTATAATGATACTTGATGTAATCGATAATTAATGAGTTGATACCGTGATACGTAGTCCATAATCAAATTCTCTTTGGTGTATATGTATCCCTCACTCGTATCAAATATCCAATTCTCTATCAAACTGCCTTCGTACTACTCTCTCTTTGCGGCACGCCTTCACTTATCTTCTTCTCACGATCTCACTACGTAATTCCTCTAGTTTTCTCTTTGTCTTCTATCCATCGGTCACCCCGTTTTACCTTGTTTTCTCCTTTTGTATGAAATTTTCAATATTTTTTTCTTTAAGGTGCAATTTTCAATAAAATAAAGTGGAACTCCAGATATCTATCATTGTAACATTCCCACCATCAAACTCAAGATAATCTCACCAGACCTTCTCCCTCCATCCCTATCAACAGCTGGAGGTTTACCCATCGCAGACAAACGTAAAAAAATCAGAAAAATATTCATTTAAAGTTCATATTTTCATTAAAATTTTATAATTAATGATAACATTTCACTCAAAGCTTGAAGCTTTATATGGACGTTATTTCATATCTAACAAGTGGATTTATTTTGTTTAATAATTATATAAGCTTTATATCAAAGTTGTAAGAATAGTGGTTTTGAAAAAAAAAATTGTTCCAAACTTCCAATACCTTTTTTTTTAATAGCAAAAGTTTATTAATAGGATAAAACTCAACCCAATGTATAAGCCATTGCCTAGGTGAGAAAAACAAGCAAGAGTTGGAGCAAATTCTTCATGATGCATATATATAAAAGGTTCATTTCTATATATTGAATTTTTCATCTTGCAACTCCAAGAGCGACCTTGATCTTATGAATGGTGCATGAGATCCATCCTTTAATGGTACCAATACCACCTGATTCGTTTGTCAGGTTACTTGTTTCAAGGCCTTTCAACAACATTTGTAATCCAACTGTGAGCCAGCATCCAGAGTTGCTACTACTGCCACCGCCGCTGCTAATTAAAAAGCCGGAAGGCAACAGAGGAACAAATGAAGGATCTCCACCGTTCATTAGTATGTTCAAGGATTCCAAACTAATCGGAGAATACACGATCTTCGAGCCACAATCACTGGTGAATGATTTTTGTAGATATAGCATGTTTCCAATCACAGCCTAAACAAAAACAAAAAATCCAAATGTAAAGCGATGATTTGGGAGGTGCAAGTGGTAATTTAAATAAACACTAAACATTTCAAATGGTTGGTTTCATGAAAAAAATGGAAAATAGAGCACTTACATTATCAGCACAAAGGATAGAAATTGAATTTGCAATTCCTCCTCCTTTAGCAACTTGGACCAACTCCTGCATTGATCCACCATTGCACAAAACATCCCACTTGCCTCTCATTTTTGCATCACGGAGGAAATCAAACACCCTTTGTTGCGATATTGGCATCCAAATAGAAGTTGAAGCACAAAGCACGATACTAGGATTCTCACCAGAGACATCCAGAATTTTCCGGGACACGATTCTAATCTCGTTGGTGCTCGTTTTATAAGGGAGGTCGAGGTCCCACTTGAGAGCCGATATAGGACAAACATCAGACCAGAAGTAATGATTCATCCGTTGCGCGAGCTTTAACATGCTTCTCTCTCTAGATGAGCATATGGCTAGAAAAGAAATGCACCCATCAAAACTGGAATCAATTTCACTTTTACCATGTTTGTGAGTGAAAAAAGTGTTAAGCTATAACAATAGAACTTTAGATTGAATGTGTAGGTGTGACACGTGTCTGTGTCCCACACCAACATATCACCAACACATTCTACATTCAATTATTATATCAGTGTCGACGTGTCAGTGTCATGTATATGCTTCATAAGTGTTAATTGAAATAACAAAGTTGCATACCTGTAAGGTCATCACATGGTACGGAAGACTCGACGGTGGAAAGGGATTGGCAGTGCTTCTGGAGAGTTGCAACCCATCTATGAGCACCAAATGTGATGCCAGAGTTAACCAATGGACTATAAGTTTGATGGAGAACACTCTCATCATATTGAGAATGATCGATCCAAGTAATCTGCAACATTTTGTATATCAGTTTCAATCAATTTTGTTTATTACATAAATTAGATCCATAGTTAACACTTGAAAATAACAAAAATGTTAAAACCTATTATACACATTTCAAAAGAACTCTATTGATACGATTGAGTAGAAAGTACAAAATGAAACAAATTTCAAAGGATGCCAAACTAAACAGAAATAAAGCTTCAAATTACTATAAAAAACTATATAACTTTGGCGTTATAATATTAAAACAAAACTTTGGATATAATAAAACAAATAGCAGGTATAATGTGCATTAATTAAACAAATACTATGTCAAATGTAAAATGCTTAAACAATTTAATTTTAAAAAGTTTCAAAAAAAATTAATTTATTGATTGTTGTGCATATATCATTTGATTTGTTGCTGATTGAAGAAATTTAGTATCAATAAAAGAAATTAAGAAAATTAATAATATCCTCTTATAGCTAGGTTAGTTATTTAAAAAGCAGGTTAAATATAAAGATTTGATTTAAATGAAAGTTCAAGATATATACATGTTTCTGCGGACATGTGTAAGAAAGATAAATAATTTTGTGGGAAAAGTCGTGAAGTCATAGTAATAAAGAATAATGATGGGGATTTAGGTTTAAAGAAATGTTTTTGACGCGCAATTTGACCCAACTTTATAACAAATTTGCCTCAATTGTTCCACCAAATTCGTAACTTACAGCCATCCAAATTGAACCACGCCGACATTCATGATTCTCATGAATGGTTATGTTCGTAGTAAATAGCACGACTTCAAATTTAATACAACAAGATGGACGTTACTGGATATTGTACTCTTCATTAAATAGTTTGTTTCATTTTAAACAAATCATAGTAAATCAAAAACAATTATAATGACAAATTAAAACACTATCAATAGTCGGTTGTATAGTAAATGTTATAAAAACCTATTCAAAACCATAGAAAACCAATGTTTAAAATTTGATTTAGATAAGGACTTACCTTGCAAAAACCATTGGGCATACGTTGCAAAGTACATCCAGACAGAAGCCTCTTACAACTCATGTAAGGGTTCCCGTTGGGACCATTACGATCAAAGTCAATCGAAACATCAAGCACAACCCACTTACCTTCAACTTGTTGCTTGCAAAACCTAATGAAACTACATTCTTGAACCGAGACTAGTGGAGTAGGCAGTTGAATCTTAGCATGCATCTAAAAACCATATGAAATTTCTAATCGGTTCCAACTTCCATCCGGATATCACAAAGTCAATCAAGTCAATACAATGAAGATCAGAAACATACCACTTGCATAGATCCATTTCTGCTTCCATCCATTCCATTTGATAATACTTCCAAGGTTTTAGCTTCAACAATCATACACGAAAACATCTCCGCCCACCGATCCTATCAACATGTAATCATGATCAATCATTAATCACTTCACGTGAATCATAAATCATGGTTTACAATAAATCTCAAGTAAATCAAGAGAGTTACATTTCATACCGCATCCAGAAATGTTTCAACGAGTGCAGCAGTGTTGGTGTATAACAGAACTGTCTCTCTTGTAGCTTTAGGTGCAGAAGCATTTGGTATTGTAGTATTAAAAAGAGAACGAATTTTTTCATACATGTCATGGTCAAGCACTTCCTTCCCACTCTCTGGACTCTTAATCCATAGATGGGAATCAGGTTCAGCCAACTTGATAAGTTCATGTTCATCCATAGCAGCGGATGCAAGATCTATAAGCTTATATCTCTCCTTCTGCGTATTATTTCCAATCATTTCAAAATTTGGTGCAGTTTCCATAACTCCATCTCCCATCGGCATCAACGTTGCAGTTAATTCAGAGAGTGGTCGATCGGGGAACTTTATGGCCAAGGCACGCACTTGGGCTAATTCCTCCTTCAGTCGAGCATTCTCAACTCTAATTTGTTGTTCTTCCATTGACATTGTTGAGCCACCACAATTGCTGCACACCGGATTTGTCATAGCTTCCTTCTTCACACTATTCTCAGGTCGGAGCTCCTAGGTTTTTTTTTCCACAGTGGGATGATTTTTATTGTTGGTGATTTTACTTCTTGTTGGATACACATATAAATATGAACGAAAACAATAATATCTACATACTCAGTAAATTATTTAATCATCAATATAATAAAATTAATTACCCCTAAGTTTATTAATTTATCCTCGTCAGTTTTAATACTCCCTCTAGTCATCATAGATATAAGACAAAGTGCACTTTTTAAATATATTGAAAGTTTGATTTATTTAGCCTATAATTTAGATTAGATACATCAAACTTTCAATGTATCTAGAAAATAAATATTTTCTTATATTTATGATCGAAGGTTAGTAATATTTTCAATTTTCTACCTTCTACGTAATGTTACTATAATAATAAGAATATATTATATATAATAAAATTAATTATTACCAAGTTTAAGTAGTTGGTTTTCATCAATTTTAATGATATTCCAAATATTTTACCTTCTTTATATTTTTACTCTAATAAGAATATAGGCAAAAAATAGAAACATTTAAGCACTAACATAAAAAAAATAATTAATACAAAGTTTACTAATCTGTCTTCGTCAGTTTTAAAAATATTATAAATTATCTACCTTCTATATAATTTTACTCTAATAAAAATATATAATATATAATAAAATTAATTACTACCAAATTTAACAATTTGTTCTCATCAGTTTTAGGATCTGTGACTATTGTTGTATGTGTTTATTAAATTTGTGATATTTAGTGGAGTATGATTTGAGAGAATGATGTGACACTTAATATCTAATCTATAGTGTTTTTTTTCTTCTTAATCTGTTGTTATTCTTGACTTTCATGTTATTTTATAATTAAGAAGATGCTAAATAATGACTCCGGGACACTAGTTAAGCATATAAATATGGAAATTCTATCTCGGAACTTGTGCATTAATCAGCTTATATTTGATAAGCTAGCTGATTGAGTTTGTAGTATTGTGTAAAATTAGTTTTTGAACTAGGTTATAAATAAGTATGAAATGATAAGGTAAAGTTGGAAGAAAATATGATAAGCTATAAGCTCAAAGCTAATTAAAATAGTATCTAAAAAGATAAGCTATAAGCTCATTGTGAAAAAAAATTACCAAACGGAATTTTTTTTGTCATATAAACTTATAAACTATAAGCTTAAATTAAGGTCTTACCAAACAAAGCCTTGATGTTATGTCAAATATTCTACCTTCTATGTCATTTGACTCTAATAAGATTAAATACATAAAAAATAGGAATATTTAAGCACTAATATATTAAAATTAATTACTACTAAGTTGACTAATTTGTCCTTTTAATAATATTTTCAATTCTCTACTTTCTATTTAATTTTTACTCTAATGAGAATATATAATATATAATAAAATTAATTACTATTAAGTTTAATAATTTGTTCTCACTAGTTTTAATGATTTTCCAAATTTTCTACCTTCTTTGTAATTTTATAATGCTATTATTATTAGTCTTCCGTAATGTTGGATATGTATGTGTTGGTCTCATTTGGCTAAAACAAATATACTAGCAACATGTTCGACCAAATGTTTCAACATGTGAGTACGACATCAACGTGCTATGTTTTTGCGTTTCTTGGAAGATTTATTCTCGCGTGACATCTCTGAAATATTTGGTTGAAGAATTAAATCACGCAAACTTGGGTGCCAAGATGCATGTGTTTCCAAAATCTTCTGAATGCGGTTTATGTATTACTTTTTTTGGTTTTCACCACCAGTTGAATCTGGTTCGGAGGTTTGTTCCTTAAGATTTTCATAAAATATTAAGGAATAAAAGCTTTGGTTTTAAAATATATCGTGCGAAAATTCCTGCAGAAAATATAAAAGATATGTTTCAAATATATCTTTGTGTTTCAAGGAGATTGTTACTGAAAATATATTAATGGACAATAAATGTATTTATGGAAAGAATATTTGGTGCAAATATATTTATGAAAAATATATTTTATTTTTAAAAGATTTCTTGGAGGTGAAGCAATATGCAGCCCATTTCTAGGAGTTCCTAGGTAGAAATCAGTATGGGTAAAGATTAGGTGTGAAGTCGTAAATTGAGGTGTTTACCGAGGGCTTCAAACTAGTGTTATTAAGTGAATTTTCTTTCTGGCTTGGTAGTCTTAGAGTAGGTGACGTTGCACCAAATTGGGTTAACAATATCCCGTGTTATTTATTTTTTTGTCATCTATATTTATCTTGTTCATTATGTTCAGAGTTGGTGCGATGTTGTAACATTATACTTAACATTTTGTCATTATCCTCGTGTTGAAACATCTTATACAACATTTGTTACTAGAGTGCTAGAATTTCACTAATGTAAATTGAAAACTATATTTAAAATTAATCCAATCTATTAAATTGAATTGAGTTATGATTAGTTGTCGAGAATAAAACAACTAAATAAGAGGGTTAACAATATAGAAAATTTGTTCTTTTATTAATATCTATTAAATTGAAATGTGTTTAAAATTTATGAGGGATGTTGTAAAAAAAGATGATGAGGGAGTTGTTATTTTTCCAATTATGCAGTGTTTGATGTTATGATAAACTCTGTCACAAAATGAAATTTCAACAAATCTGTACAATAAACAAGTTCTAAAATTTCAACAAAAAAAAAAAATTGAAGTTAAAAGAAAATTCCAAAAAAGAAAAATTAGAAGATTTGGTCTTCCATTAAAGGTTGAAAAAGAATCCCTAAATCCCATAAACAAGTCCCTAAATTTATAAGATGGGTGGGATTTCTCCGATTTCTGACTTTGAAGAAAACTGGAATAAACTCTTAACTCTGTTCCTTGATTGAATTAGCTTGAAGATGATAATGGGTTGAAGAAGATTTGGAATAAATTTTTTTCCTTTATTTGCAGATCTAGCACCGATATATATTGGACACATGGTAGTAATACAAATTATACAAGTTCAACTTAAGGGAGAAACCTAGAGCTGTAGATTTTTTCTTGTTATTGGCAACGATGGTGATGAATCTATGTTTGGGGAAGAAGAGTTCTTGTTGTTGGGAGTGGATGAGTTAGGGGAGAGAACATGTGAATGAGAATGAATTGCATGTGAGAAAGGCACATGAGTCATTTAAATCAATCTTTTAATCTGAACCATACATTTTAATCTAAAGGTTAATAATTATTCTCACCATTCTCATATATCTTTATCATTCTCATATTATACATCCTCTATAAAAAAATATGTTGAAGTTTTTTATGATACTTAAAAGTTTTTAAGAGACGTGAGTTTTTTTTAATTCTTTTCTCAACAACCAAAGAAAAGGAAATTATAAAAAAAAATTACAACAAATTGTTTTTTACAAAGCTGGTGTTAGCAAGCATAAGCAATAATTTATCAGCCTCATGAATATCTGCATAAACATAACAAGTTAATAACATTAGGAACTTCTAATTTGAAGCAATCCACAAAATTTTCCCCAATATTTCTTTAAATACAAAATTAAAAGGAACTAGCCTAGTAATATAAATAATAATTAATCATAATGCTCCTTTCTGGTCATTTAATGTCAGGAATTTGAAGCCTCGACGTTTATAAGATAATCAACTAATTCTAAATTTGAGAGAAACATGGAAACGAGCATGCATCCTTTTGTTTACATTTCTGGTCCTGGATTCTCAACATGCTGTCAACCATGCACACTTTATTCCATCCTAATTCTTATGGAATTCATTAACTGCTGGACCACTTTGCAGCAGAAACCTTAATCATGTCGAACTTCCTACTGCCATTTGGAATTGCTGAGGGACACGGAGCATCGGAGCTTGAATGGTGCCGGGCTTGCCTAACTGACCACATGCAGCCATTTGATCATCGCCTCTACTCGGTCTTAAAAGGACTACGCATCCTGCCTCAGCTAGCATATTTCGGAATTCAATCATCCTTTCCTCTTTAGTTGGTTTGAAGAAGGAACCGCTATGCGGATTGAATGAGATGAGATTGATCTTGCAAGGGATACCCTTCACAAGTTCAATAAGCCTCTTTGCATCTTCATTGCTGCATTATAGAAGTTCAAGAAGAAAATACTTATTTTTACACAAAATTACAGTATATACGTCATAAAAAAACATCCAAGTCTTATGGCACAGAATGTATCATAGAGCAAGAATAGAAGAATCGCAAGCATTGCATTATAGTATCAACTGCAACAATGGAAACCTTTTTCACTGGGTGGGAAGCGTTTAATAGAAAAACCGACTAGGTTTTTTGTGGAAAAATCCGACCTGGCTTCAAAAAAGCCCTCATGCAACAAACTCGTGATCCCAAAAGTAGATGGTGATTTTTGCAATTTTGCTGCAATCTTCAGCCATCGGATCCAATGTGCATCGCAGCACAAACAAGGGTGTTATACCTTTCTCTTGACATAAAACTTGATAGGTTTCGTAATCTTGCCGAAAAATTGTGAGCCATGTTATACCTTTTTCCCAGACTTGTCAAATAGCATGCTAGCTATAGCGGTGTAGCGGAGCGGCGGCCCATGGCCGCTAGAGTACAAGCAGTACTAGGGCAGTTCAATGCATGCAGTGCTAGTCTCTCACACTGTCTCACTCAAGCTGTCATATTTTACCCTCTCATTGCTCAGTCTCACATCTAGTTGAGTTTTTATCTAAGTACTATACATTATATAAGCTCTACAAATTTCACAATAGATTCTTAGGGACATAGTACAAATTTGATCCTAATATCAAGTGTTAAGCCCATAAAGAATCTAGGAAAACTTGTGTTCTTCATTATGTAGTTTGTGAAAACAACTCTTGTACCATTTTGTTCCTACACCACCCCAATTTTGATGAGAAAACCCCAATTTTAAACACTTACACAATTGTTTGACATGAGATATATTCCAAACTTAATCTCTTAATAAATTCTACAAGTTTTATGCTCAAATTCTTTGCATTATTCCAACTCAAACTCCTATACGGACAAGATAAGGATTATTATGGTCCAGCTCATAACGTTCCATTTTGTCTCCATTTTTTGTAAGTTTTGTATGGAAAAGTATGAAGTTCTCAACTGAAACAGAATTTGGTCTTCGGAAACATGACAAAAGACACTGGGAAAAAACTGTAAAATCATTTATCCAACACAAGGAATAAAGAGAAAGAAGTTTTGCTAACCTGTCATTAATTCCTTCAAGCATCACATACTCAAATAGAACCTTATATTTGTGTTTGAAGGAAAGCTCCTCCCGAAGCGTCTCAAGAAGCAAATCCAGTTTATACTTTCGATTTATAGGCATGATCCAGTTTCTTACCTGACATAATAGATTTCAGTGTGACCAATCCTGTCTATTACTGCTCTTGGTTTTTCATGACTACTTCTGTACCAACCAATAGCAATAAAGAAATAATTTTTACCTCATCAGTAGTTGCATTCAAACTAACAGCAATAGCACAGTTGGATTCCCGGAGGAAACGTCTGAGCTGCGGAACAAGCCCACTGGTTGAAACAGTGACCTTGCGGGGGCTGAAATGAAGCCCTTGATCATCCACCATAATATCTGCAGCTTTAATGACATTATCAATATTATGAAGAGGTTCCCCCATGCCCTAAAATAAATGTATAGTAATTATTAGCTTGTAATCAACAAGGCCGAGCTTCTAACGAGCAGTCTATCATATTTCCATTCGTATAGAGAGAAGTGGCATCTTATTTACTAGGAATGAAGTAGAAGTTGAAATACAATAAGCTTAAGTACTCTCAATGCAATTGTTGACTTACCATAAATACAACATTGGTGATGGAACCAACTTCACTTGTGAATAGCCGTCTGGCAAAAACGGCCTGCTCGACTATTTCTGCTGCGGTAAGATGTCTCTTCAGACCCATTCTGCAAAATTACATTGTATGCAAAACTTGCATCAAAAGAAAAGACGGTGCAGTCACTGAATTGATCATTAAAGACAGAAACAAGACTTGCCTTCCAGTATAGCAAAACTGACAATTCATGGCACATCCAACTTGACTGGAAACACACACAGTAGTCCTGCCTCTATCACAAGGTATCACAACTGTTTCTATGATCATTCCATCATCTAATGTGAATAAAATCTGCAATATCCTGTGAGTTTAAACAGTCAACAAGAAGTCTCTCCAGAATTCAATCTAAATATAAGCCAGCAATGCAAGTAATCAAGAGACTAAAAGCCTAAATATTATCTAAGTAACCTTCAGGTTGCATGTGTTGCTAGATGGACCAAAAGATGCAAATATATAATAACTGAAAACAAAATAGAAAGGATAATTTCAACCTTCCTAGTTCCATCAGATGCTGAGTGAATTTCTTTAACAGCAAGGGCCTTGAAATCTGCATTTTCGCTCAACATCTTCTTGAAATCTTTGTTCAAACCTAAATCACAAAACAGAGATGATAAATAAAATTACAGGAGTTATTATTCAATTCAAATTACACAGTTCAAAGTTCATAAGCAATTGTTCATTATACTCAGGAGAAGGATCTGAAGAACTAGTGCATTAACATTACTAATCAATTAAACACTACACGATGCCGGCATTACAAAAGCTACAGTTTTTTCCCAGTCTCGAATACATGAAGGAAAATATGAGGAAGAAATCACCTTCCAACTCATCAGTATGATGCGCCCAAATGTTGTTTCCATACATACGCTTCCATAACATCATGGCCTGCCCTGGTCTGTATCCATGTGATTGAACCCATTTCTGTATCGATTGGCCACACACAAAGATAGGAGTCAACAAGTGTAAATCAACCAACACAATTTTATATTTTAGCTGTTCATGATATATTTAAAATGAAGCCGAAGGAAGAAACAGCAGAAAATTAAAATCCTAGAAAATGTGAATCCTCATTACTTGTACCGGAAATAACTAACTTATAACCCATCACATTTTACTAAAATGTAAAAGTATACTACGATATATTTTTGGTTTCCAATGACAAATCATGCACATCACAACGACAAAGACTAACTCATTTGAGGATCTAGAGGACATTTAAGCGTCCTTAAATATAAGTTTATTTCAAATCATTCATTAGATACATTCATTATTTCAAATTACTGAACACACAAATATCACCTATTTATAAAAGGGTATTTTAGTACCTACAATACACACAAGATCAACACATTAAGCCAATGTTTGGAATTCTGGTGGACATGGTGTTTAACACACGTCCAGGCTGAATCAAGGTCTAGCTTCCTAAAAGTCACATTGAAGTGACATTAGAACTTGAGAAATCAATCAATTGCAATTTGAAAACACCAAACCAAACGAGCTATAAGTACTCTGCCAGTGTTGTTAAATAGCAGCTATAGTAACACTATAACGTAGCAGAGTTTAGACAAACCGCTATCGTTCCACAATACGCTATTTAGCACTTGCTATATTCTTTATTATAAGAAAAAGTTTATTTTTTTACGTTCATTGTATAATTAATTATATCTATGATATAAACCACATACATCAATCATTCATTTATCGAATCTAAAAAGCAAACATTTTCTTATAATAAGACTAGAGGGAGTACAAAATGTTGTCAAGTGTATAGTGGCGCTATAGCACTATTGCATAGCAGAATTTTAACAATGGGCGTTATTTTTCGCTATCTACGATTGACAACACTGTTATAACAATCCGTTATTAGGTTTTGAGTTGTAAGAATGAAAAGAAAACAAAACAAACATACTTCAAGTTCAGAATAAGTCATTCCTTTAAGAAGCACTTTTGAACTTTTCCTTGAAATTGCAACACCGTTTCCATCTCCTGCAAAAAACAAAAACTGAGGAATTAAAATAAAACGTAAAACAAAGTAGAAAAAGCGTTTATATATATTAAAAAATATGGATTGAATAGTGACCAGAGGAATCGGAGAAGTTGAAGTCAAGGTCAGTGGAGATAGAAGGAAGAGCGGAAGCAGAAAGATAGCGGCGAGAGGGAGTAGTAAGAGAAATTAGAAACGGGGACGTTTTGGTGAAAGAAAAGGGGATAATGGTTTTGAGAGGAATGGTGGGTAGAAGAAGAAATGTTGAGTGTACAACTGCGCTTATCGTCATCATGTTCATCCAATTCTTCTCATGCTTCGTTCATTGCCGCACTCGTAGACCGCAAATTATTCAATTCCCTCACCACACAATATACATAATTTTGTGTTTTTTTTTTTTATAAAAAAAAAGTATGAGAAAACAAATTTAGTTTACGTAAAGAGTTTAATTGATATGCACTGACGGTGTAAAATAATTTTACACGATCATTTAATAAGAAATCACCAACCTTTCATGTCATATGACGAAAGTGATGTAAAGTGGGGTGACGTGGCATAATACATGGTTGTCATTGGTTGACAGTGTAAAATTATTAATTTTACACTGTCGGTGAATACAAATTAAATCCAGAGTTTAATTGATATGCACTAACGGTGTAAAATAATTTTACACGATCATTCAATAAGAAATCACCAACCTGTCATGTCATATGACGAAAGTGAGGTAAAGTGGGGTGACGTGTCACAATATATGGTTGTCATTGATTGGCAGTGGTGGATACAAATTAAATCCTTATGTAAAACTCAAATATTGATAAAATTATTTATTTTATTTTTAAAATAATTTATAAATATGTTTCTATCTTTATAAGAGATGACAAGAAATATTTTAAGAGAATTTTAAATATTAAATCAAATTTTTTTAAGGTAAACACTTAGATACCTACCTACTAGTACTATGGATATTCGTACTCTCTAGACAAAATTCAATGTTATATCATATTTTGATATTAATTTATATTAAAATACTTTAAATTTTAAATATTTTTTCTTCTAAAAGGTATTGATATCCAACAATGTAAATCAAATATTTAACAATTTACCTCTTGGATTACTTGGAAAACTATTTGTCTACGTAAGGAGTATGAATGGCTGGGGTTAGGTAGCTGAGAGAGTTTAACATGGCTCTGTTAGGTAAATAGTATTGGAGGATGTTGGTAAATAAAGGGCACTACAAGAATAAATATTTTTTGCAGCAACTTTTTTCCAACCATTCAAGTGTTGTTGGCAATAAAAGGATTTAGTAACAATGGTTATGGGTGGTTTATGAATATCGCTGCCAAACAACCGCATGATCTCTATTTTTTTAATTAGTGAAAAAAAAACCCTCAAAGTGTGGCACACATGTCACATGGGGCGGTTGACCACATACTTGGGACGAGATAGAGGGCTAGTAACTACTAATCACCTTTATTTATTTTTTTAGTTAATACATTTCATTTCAATATATACTTTTTTTTTCTTCGAGTTATCACCCTTTTAATATACTTTATTTTAATATACTTATCAATCAGAAATTGGTGTTATATATATATATATATATATCACATATACTTTAAACTTTTTTTATACCTCAGTATATATTAGAAACAATAAATTAATAACTTTAAAAGATAGTCCCATAAGTATAGCTCAATAGTAGCGGCCAGGGATATTATTGTAGTGGTCGAAATTTGAATTTCACATTTTTTTATATTTAAATGTGTGAGTTTAGTTACTAGACTATTTGATAACAAAAATTCAAAAGGTAAAAAAAATTAGTAAGGTGTGTCTAATATGAACTTTTGAAAAGTAGTCCAATCTAATCTAAATTTTTATAATTTTTAACTATAGATTTTTTTGTCAAATAATTTAATGTTTTTTTTAACACAAACAATGGGCTTTTTTATTTACGGAATATAGGGTATCATTACTATAAAATAGTATAAAATAAAATAAAACGTGTATAGCTATTTTAGTTACAGCAAATTGAAATTAAGTAGTGTGCACTAGTGGGATGGATAGTCTAGTCACTAGTGGACGTGGTTATTTTTTGCAGTTTAAAGATTTTTTAGTGGACATGATTTTCTTTTTATTTTTTTTATGGAGAACGTGGTTATTTTTAGTGGATTGAATCTTTGTTAATTTTTTAGGCTCTTAGTTTTTTCTTTAAAAACTGTCCACGACTCCATATACATATGCCCTCTAAACTCCCCTCATTTTTTACTTAAATCAAAGAACTTCTCAACATAAATTCAACTCTTTGAATGCAATCACCATATCTACTATTAGTTGTGAATCGCATCATCAGATATAATTGAAGAATCTCAAGTAAGAGATGTTTAATTCATACATTTGTTTCAATATTTTTTTTCAATTTTCGTTTGACAACACCTCAATTTGATGAATGTTTCTATTTATATTTTATAGTCATGTTTTAAATTCAACAATGGAACTCTTTGGAAGAAGTTGAGGCCCAATTTCAAGAAGGGCACAAAAGAGAAGAAATGACATCAGAATTTGAAGAAAAGACCCAAGACAACTTGAAGAAGGAATGAAAGCAACTTGAGGAAAAATTGCAGGGAAATCATGGAATATACTACAACTACTTTATGAAGAGGCATTCAAGATAAAGTTAGGAGAAATAATTAATATTGTAATTATAGTTTATATATATATATATATATATATATATATATATATATATATATATATATATATATACACCATTTTATCTCTTTCTTGGAAACAACTCATTCTGTAAATTATTGTTATTGTATTATTATGATTCATTGATGTTAATAAATTATATTTATATTTTGGTAATATTTTTAACATTATGAATATAGTGACATTTTTTTGACTATATGAATATAGTGACATGTGTTTTAATAAATATATTTTAATTAGTATAAAATTGTTTATGAATCACAAATTTAACAAATTATTATAAAGAAAATAGTTTATCAAACTATAACTAAAATAACACGACAAACATTAATCATTGGAAAAAATATATCATTGCAACAACTTTAGTCGCTGAAAAAAAGTAGATATAACAACAATTTTGGTTAACAAAATCAACTTATCCCAACAAAAATTTGTAAATATGGCAGCAAATATTTTCGTTGGCAAACATCACTTACGACAACAATATTAAATGTCGCTGCAAAACTTTTTGCAACGGAACTTATCGCAACGACCAGCAGCGACTTTTTTGTTGTTGGGGTAAATCCCTTTTGCGTCAACTTTATGCATTTGCCAGCAACTTTTGTCGCTGCAAAAGATCTATTATCTAGTAGTGGGGATTTGTGGTTTAGAGTGTTGGCAACTCGTTATGGGGGTGGAGAGGGGCAGGCTCTGAGAGAGGGTGGGTAGAGAGGGTCCTCGTGGTGGAGGGAGATTGTGAGAATTCGGGCTAGTGTAAGAGGGCTCGGGTGTGAATGATTTAGGGAGTGTGTTACGAATAAGGTGGGGAACATGTCAAATACTTTCTTTTGGTTTAATCTCTGATTGGATGATATTCCTTTATTTGTGAGATTTGGGTGCTTGTTCGACTTAGGGGAAGACAAATCGAGTAAGGTATGAAGGTGTGAAAACACAAGAAGGGGGGTTGAATTGTGTTTTGGGTAGTTTTAAAAACTTCTTCAAAGTTTTGCAACTTATCAGATTTCGCAGCGGGCCAAGTTTAAACACAAACAACTTCTGAGATGGTGAAAGCGAAAACAGAGCAGGAAAGAGTAAAACAGAGAAAAAAAAGAGAAGAGAGAACACAAGAGATTTATACTGGTTCCTCTCACAAACCGAGAGTAGTCCAGTCCCCTTGCACTTCCAAGGGATTTCACTATAATCACACAAGATTACAAATGCTCAAGCCAACAGCAAGAGACTTCCTTTGCTCAAGTAACACCTTAGAAGAGACTTCCAAATGCTCAAGCTCACCAGCAAGAGACTTCTAACACAAAAAGAAAATACAATGTTTGAACAACTGATAAATAATATCAGAGTTCTGAGAACAAAGAAATACAACTTAAATAACAAGACTATTCTTAGAATTCTTGAAAAGAAAACTAAGGTTCAACAACTGATATGTCAGAATGCTCAAGTTGTTTGTCTTGAAAACTGTTTGTCTTGAATTTTGATATAATCTCAAGTTGTATCTAAATTAAAAATGCTCTTTAAATTTTAGTAGAATAACAGCTCTTTTGTTCTTCACAAGTGTTGTCTCGTCTTCAAATTCTTCCTCCTTTTATAGATGAAGTTGGAGCGTCTTGAATTTGAGCGGACAATGATGAATTCAGCTACGTAGTACTGTACTATTGTTTTCATTTGAAATGTGCTTATCCAAATCAAGTAAAGATCAAAATATGAGCCTTGATTTCGAATATTCGCCCAAATCAGGAAAACAAAGTTAGTACAATAGTACAAACGTCATTATCATGAGGATAACGGTCTGAAAGAAGTTCTTCTGCTCCTTCAGATCTTTGCCAAATAGATGATAATCGTTAATGAGAATAGAATGTTCTTCTGGCGTCCTCTGCTGTTTCATCGTCATCAGAATCTACAGATATTAAATTTGCTTCTGATGAGTTCAACTTCTGGTTGACTTTGACTTGCAACTTCTGATGACTTCAACTTCTGGTGTTGTCTTCAGAACTTGCATTTTCCTAACTTCTGGGGATACTTTAGCATAGCAACCAGAACTTCAATTTATAGTGAATATAAATTTTAACTTGTATATCTGCACACTAGAGTAAATTATCAGTATTCCCTATTGTATATTAATACTATTGTTATCATCAAAACTACTTGGGTTATATTAGAACCAACTTTGTTCCAACAATCTTCCCCTTTTTGATTGATGACAAACCAAGTATTAATTTACAATGGTTGTTATTTTAATCACATAATTGCATCCTTCAGGTTTATGAGTTTTGCAAGCCCCCCCTGAGTTCAGTAATGAATGATTAAAATAGTTTAAAATTTTAATATTGAATCCAGAACTTCAGTATACATTTGACTTCCAGAAGATAGGTTTGCAAGCTTTCTTCTTTGATCAGATCTACCTAAGAGAAAAGTGCAATCTTCTCTTACGTGTATCATGTATAGAAAGTTCTAATCTCAATAGAAAAATTTTCTTAGATAAAAAATATTGATAACTGATAAAATGTAATAACTGAAACTTAATGAAGTTAAAATTTTTTTTAAATTTGGCTTCAGTTAGTGTTCTTTAAATTAATTTACTCTTACTCCCCCTTTTGTCATTAAACAAAAAGAATAATAAAAAAAGGTTAAGAATTAATAAATGAATACGTGACTAAAGAATTAGTCAAGTCAAGAAAAAAAATTAAAACAGATGATAAAAACCACAATTAGTTAATGCAAAAACGAAAAACGAGGTAACTCCTACCAACCAACTCTTTGTCATTTCACTCAACGCTTCCATGATATTTCTTCAACAAAATGAGAGAAAATATTTGTGAGGATAGAAGAGTGATTGAAAGAAATGGGTTTAAGAAATTTTCAAAGAAGAACCAGAGAAGGATCTTATCAACGATAGATGCAATCCCATGGAATATGATGTCTAAGAAACATCTGAGGATGGTGAAGAGCTTTGCTCCAAAATCAGACACAAGTTTCTCAACCATCTTCTGTTCTTAGAAGATCAAAGAGTTCTTCTTATGCAGGAGGATGAGCAGGAGTCTCTGAAGACAAGTTCCAAGTTTACAAAACAGTAAATTTGTAGCTCGAGAGGTTTAGGTTACAAGCTCCCAGGTTGAAGTTTGGGACACCATCCTCTTCAGCTCTCTTCTAACTCATCTTCGTGTAAAAATTTCCTTTTAAGTTTAGGTAGGTTTCTAGATTTATGCAAAAATTGCTTTTAGAGCAATGATGAAATGCAAAAACAATGTAATGCAGTTTTATATAAAAAAAAATAAAATTGAATGCAATTGAGTTTATGCAGTTATTTTTATGCAGCAATATAGATATCTACTGAACATAATAAAGAAAATAAAGCAGCATAACCCAATATAAAACAAAAAAATTCAAGATAGTAACAAACAGATCCAAAACAACAATGTTCAAACAGAACATGATAAAAACAGAACATAAACAAAATAAAACAAAGAAATCCTAGGGTTGTGAGGGGTTGGAAGGGTTCTGCATCTTGGCTTGAAGTTGTTTCAAAGCTTCTTCTGAAATAAGTTGTAGCCTTTTGAACACATCTTCTGAGTCTATTCTGCCAACCAGATGTGCAGAATCAGAGTCCACCTGAATAATCTTTTCCATTTCTTGAGCATAGAGGGTGGAAAACTTATCTACAGCCTTTGTCATAACCAACTTCATCTTCTCATCATATATCCTCTTGGCTCTTCTAATTCTGTTCTCTTCAGCCTTGTATTCAGTGAACTTATGCCTTGCAATGTTCATGATAAAGTTCCTTCTGTATTGAGAACTAAGATCACTCATCATTTGCTTGCACATATCCGCAATAGCAGTACATTCTTCATCCACTTGGTCAGGCGCAATAGCAAGGGCAGGCAGATCTTGGTGAAGTTCCTGAACTTTGTCATTAATGCCCATCAGCACACGTTTAACATCTTCTGGTGTGATGGCTTTGTGAGGTGTAGGAACAGATGAAGATGAAGGTTTTTCTAGGATAACTGAGGGATGAATGGTAATTTCTTGTTCTGATGGAGGGGGTGTAATGACTTCTTCAAAAGTTCTAAGATATTCATTTTCTGCATTTGTGAGTTGAGGGGTTTGAGATTTTTGAGGTGAGGGGTTATGAAGTTCCAACTCTAATTGTTGTAAAGCATTTGCAGGAATGCCAGTTTCAACAATGGCTTCAATGGGAGAAGATTGATGTTCAGATAATGTCTTCTCTGAGTCATGGGAACTAGGTGAAAAAGGTTTAGCAGACACATGTGTTGAAGATGCAACAAGGGTGCTCACTTGAGGAATAGCTTCAGAAGTTGCAACCACTACATTAACTTCTGATGCTACCTTCTCAATATTCTCCACAAAAGTAGGAGTAGAAACACCTGTTTCTGTAATCAGGGACAACACATGTTTAGAGAATTGTTTCATAGAATCAGGGGATGGTACAAAGCTAACCACTTGTGTTTCAAGAGAAGCACTAGTAGAAACTTCTTCTATACAGTAGGATTTAGGTTCTAAATCTGAAAAGATTTTTGAAAAAGAGTTTTAGCATGCTTTGGACCATTAATGACATAATCAGGAATATCTTTAACATTGATCTTTTTATAAATACCTTGATTTGCCAACCTTTGCACTAACTCAGCTTTAGGAATGAGAGTATCAAGAAATTCATTAGGCTCAGCTTCTACTCCACTTTCCCAACTAGTTTCTTCCCAAGCCTTATAAAGCTCCACTTGCTTTATGGCTTCCTCACGCTCTTCATCATCATCATCATCATCTTCAAGAATCAACCTTTGCTTCCTCTTCCTCTTCAAGTTTGTTCTGGCCTTCTTAGTAACTTCTGGAGCAGCCATTGCAGCAGATCCAGAAGCACTAGCTTCCTTAATTATTTCCAACTCTGTCTCTGCTTGAATAGCAGGCTCAGAGTTCCCAGGGTTCACTTCTTCTACAGCAGACTTCTTCACAACAACTTCTGAGGTACTCCTAACACCAGAAGTACTTCCAGACTTCTTCTGGGGTGTAGAGCTTCTTGCTTTCTTGGGTTTAGATTCTGTTGCTTCTGATTTCTTTACAGCTTTCTTTTTCTTTTGTTGAACAGGCAATAGATATCTTGTGGCTAGTCTGTCTTCCAACTTCTAATCATCTCCTCCTTCTAGAAGTTTCTTATGAATACCAGCAATGAGAGAAACTTCATCTCTAGACACAGAGGTGAGATAGAAGTGCTTGTCACTTTCTTCCTTCCATGGTTTATACTGAACTTGTGGTGTAATCAATGGTCCTTGAGTCTTTAACACTTTCTTCACAGTAAAACCACATATCACAGAGGGATAAGCATCAATGACGGATCCATAACCAGGGAAAACAGGTTTCAGAGAGTGAATCAAATAACTTCTGTGAAACATGAAGGATAGGAATCTGCAGTAATGTGCATTTGTTGTACCCTTGGTTTGACTATCAGAGATAGCTTTACACATGTGCTCAAAGATAACCTTGGCAAAGTTCACCTCAGCCTTTGTTCCCAAATAATATAAAATTGTTTTATAATGATTGGAAACTTGGTCAGATGAACCAACCTTCGGTAACAGAGAGTCACACATAATCTTGTAAAGTATCTTGTAGTATGGCTTCATGTCATTGTTGTTTTTGGAAGTAGAATTCTTGCCATAGATTTACTCTTGTATGTAGTGACTAATATCTTCAGAGGGGTAAGGAACAATACCAGTAAATGACAACTGAGCTGCTTGCCTAATGTGCTCATGTCTGATCCTAATGCAGACACCACCAACCTCTGAGCGAATCTCTTTGCCCAGATACTCTTCATTAGGTATTGTGTCGCTGAGAGCTACTTCTGCCTTCATTCAAAAATCCTTCACTATTTCTGGATAGACAGGTCCATTTAAACAATCTAAGAAAAACAATTTAGCAACATCGCTAACCATTTAAACAGGTCCATTTAAAAAGAAAAGAAAAACAAAACCGTGCAAAAACGTACTAACTGAAAGGACAGGGGTAAAGGAGTAACTTAACAATTCACAAAATGAATTTAGAACACAATCATCACTAACCAACTTCTTTCTCTAATAGCAACCAGACACGTGTATTAGAAGGTTAATTAAATATCTGACACGTTAGCAACATCAATTGAAGAGGTAACTCAACAGTTACTACCATGTCACGTTCAGAACCACTCATATAAACTTTTGATAGAAATACCAGAAGATGGTTTGTCAACTTCTGATACACAAGTTCTGACTCCCCCTAACTTCTGATAAGGATACCAGAAGATGGTTTATCTAAACTTCTGATAGAAAGATCTGACTCCCCTTAACTTCTGATAAACTTCCAGAACTTCCTAAAATAATATTCTTCACCAGAGTTCAGCTTATTCACAGATTTCCATCATATTAAGATTCCTTTTGATAAAATCAAATCTTTCAACAGCTAAGGGTTTTGTAAAGATATCAGCCCATTGATTTTCAGTATCAATAAACTTAAGATCAATTACACCCTTCTGTATATAGTCTCTTATAAAATGATGTTTAATCTCAATATGCTTAGCTCTTGAGTGTAGAATGGGATTTTTAGAAAGATGAATGGCAGCAGTGTTATCACAATATAAAGGAATATTATGACTGCTTATTTGATAATCTTCCAATTGATATTTCATCCAAAGTAGTTGTGTACAACACTTGGCTGCTGAAATGTATTCTGCTCCTGCTATTGACATAGCTATGGTGGTTTGCCTTTTACTGGCCCAAGAAATCAAATTCTCACCAATGAATTGACAGTTTCCACTAGTGGATTTTCTTTCAAGTTTATCACCAGCATAGTCAGCATCACAGAATCCAATCAGTTTGTAATCATTAGATTTTTGATACAGCAATCCAATGTTACAAGTAGCCTTCAGATATCTAAAGATTCTTTTTACAGCAGTAAAATGAGATTCTCTAGGATCTAATTGAAATCTTGCACACAGACATACACTGAATAAGATATCAGGTCTAGAAGTTGTTAGATAGAGAAGAGATCCAATCATACCTCTATATAACTTCTAATCAACTTTACCTTCAGACTCACCTTTGCCAAGACTTGATGTAGGATGCATTGGAGTGTTCATGGGTTTGGAGTCTTCAAGATTGTACTTCTTCAGAAGATCTTTGATATACTTTGACTGATGAATGAAGTTTCCTTTCTTTGTTTGATTGATCTGAATTCCCAGAAAGTACTTCAATTCTCCCATCATGCTCATCTCAAATTCATCTTGCATCATCTTAGAAAAGTTCTTGCGTAGTCCAACATTTGTTGATCCAAAAATGATGTCATCAACATAGATTTGAATGATTAGAATGTCTTTCTTCATGGTCTTCTTGAATAGTGTATTGTCAACTTGACCTTTTACAAAACCATTGTCAACCAAGAAGTTACTTAGTCTCTCATACCATGCTCTGGGAGCTTGTTTGAGTCCATAGAGTGACTTCTTTAGTCTGAACACATGATCTGGATTTGAAGTATCTTCAAATCCTGGAGGTTGTTTGACATATACTTCTTCAGAGATCACACCATTTAGAAATGCACTCTTAACATCCATTTGATAAAGAGTAATGTTGTTGTTGACAGCATAAGAAAGAAGTAATCTTATAGCTTCCAATCTTGCAACTGGAGCATAAGTCTCTGTATAATCAATGCCTTCTTGTTGACTGTATCCTTGTGCACCAAGTCTAGCTTTGTTTCTTGTTACTTCTCCTTGTTCATTCAGCTTGTTTCTGTATACCCACTTTGTTCCAATAATGTTCTTGCCTTTTGGTTTGGGTACCAGATCCCATACATCATTCCTTTGAAATTGATTCAGTTCTTCTTCCATAGTAACTATCCAAGCATCATCAGATAATGCTTCATCAGTGGTTTTAGGTTCAATCAAGGAAACTAGACCAAATAAGGATTCTTCATCCCTAAAGCTTGATCTTGTTTTCCTAGGACTGTTCTTATTACCAATGATAAGCTCTTTAGGATGTGATGACTTATACTTGAAAGTATTCTTGGGAATAGTTGTTTCTTCTTGATCAGGATCTTCAGTTGGTGTTGTTTGATGATCATCAGATTCTGGAACTTGATTGTTCTCTGGTGCTTCCAGAAGTTCAGGAGTGGGAATAGGTTCACAACCTTCATCTTCTGAGTCTTAAGAATCTGAAATTTCTATAGAAGGCTCTGACTTTTCATGATCAGGCGCTTTATCATCAAACCTTACATGCATAGATTCTTCAACTGATTGAGTTTCAGAATTATACACTCTGTATGACTTGGAGCGCTCAGAATATCCAATAAAGATACCCTTACTAGCTTTAGAGTCAAATTTCTTTAGATAGACTTTAGTATTCAGAATGTAACAAGTACAACCAAATTGGTGAAAATAAGAAATGTTAGGTTTCCTTCCTCTAAAAAGTTCATATGATGTTTTATTAAGAATAGGTCTAATATAGATTCTGTTCTGAATATAACAAGCAGTGTTTATTGCTTCTGCCCAGAAAAATTTTGCTAAAGAATGTTCATGCATCATGGTTCTAGCCATCTCTTGCAAAGATCTGTTCTTTCTTTCTACAACTCCATTTTGCTGTGGAGTTCTAGGAGAAGAGAACTCATGGAAAATTCCATGTTCTTCACAAAAGTTTTCAAAAGGTTCATTTTCAAATTCTCCACCATGATCACTTCTAACTTTTAAAATTCTTAAATCTTTTTCATTTTGAATTTGGGCACGGAAGACACTAAACTCTTCATATGTATCATTCTTAGATTTCAGAAATCTTACCCAAGTCCATCTACTATAATCATCAACAATGACTAGTCCATACTTCTTTCCATTGAGTGAAGCAGTGCTAACTGGTCCAAACAAATCAATGTGCAGAAGTTCTAAAGGTCTAGAGGTGGAAACAATGTTTTTAAGTTTAAATGAGCTTTTGACAAATTTCCCTTTTTGACAAGAGTCACAAAGAGAATCTGAGTGATAAGTCAATTTAGGAAGGCCTCTCACAAGATTGTCTTTGCTAAGCTTGGAAATTAATCTCCAGTTAGCATGACCCAATCTCTTATGCCAAACCCATTTCTCATCACTTAGAGTCAACAAACAAAGCACATTTTGATCTTCCAGATCAGATAAATTAACTTTATAAACATTGCCGTTTCTACAACCTTTAAACAAGATAGATTTATCAGAGTTGTTAATTACAGTACATGAATTCTTATTAAACACAACATCATAATTACTGTCACATAATTGACTTATGCTAAGTAGATTATGTTGTAGTCCATCAACCAACCAAACATCAGAAATAGAAAGAGAAGAATTACCTACTTTACCTATACCAATGATTTTTCCTTTCTGGTTCCCACCAAATCCTACAGTTCCTCCCTCTCTCAGAGTCAGGTTGAGGAACAAGTGCTTGTCTCCTGTCATGTGTCGTGAACATCCACTGTCCAGATACCACGAGCTTTGCCTTTTTCTTGGGGTGCATACCTGCAGTAAACATTATCTCAGACTTTGGTACCCATATTCTGATGGGTCCTCTAAAGTTAGTTCTTTTATCCTTCTTCTGTCTCTTGTAATTTCCAGAGGGTCCATAGTGAGGTGAGCCTTTAAAAACAGGTTTAGGCTTAACCTTTCCTTTGGACCTTGACCCAGAGTGTGTCAGCAAACCAGTTTTCAAGTTTGTACAGCCTGATCTCATGCCGCGAATACTCATAGGCTTGAAGATCTTCTGTACTCCTTTATCAGACTTGGATACTGAAGCAATGGGAGCAGAGGTTTTCAAAGACTCCACGCTTACTTGAGCATCTGACACTTTTGAATTTTCTGTACCATTACTAGAAACAAAATTAGAATAAAGATCAGAAGATATTCTGCTAATACACACAAATTGATTTGAGTTTCCTTTGACAGTACTCCCCAAACCCTGTCCAGTGTATTTGCTAGCACCATAAATCATAGAGGCTAATTTATGCTTGTCAATATTGTGATAAACAAACTCTTGAAGAGCAATCTCATGCTTATCATAGGGTTTGTTACATGTTCTGCAACCATTTTCAAGAACTTGAATAGTCTTTAAGGACTTCTTATAGTCTTCTTGAATATGATTGAATTTATCATTGAGCATGTCAAACTTTTGTTTAAAAAGCTCTAGCTCATTTGATTTTTCCATGTATTTCATCACAGTATCTTTCAAAGCCTTAGAGAGTTGAGTATCAGATAGTTTAGAAATAACCTGTTCAATATCTTCTGAATCTGACTCAACATCACTTTCAACATATGACTCTGCTGTGGCCATGAGTGCCAAGTTAGCTTCTGCATCTTCAGCTTCATCATCAGACAGCTTGTCAAGATCTTCCCATGTAGCTAGAAGACTCTTCTTAGCTTTGTTCTTGAAAGTGCTCTTTCTTCCTTTTCCCTTGGTGCTCAAGTCAGGACAATCAGCAATGAAGTGTCCAGGCTTGTTGCAGTTAAAGCAATTCTTAGAATCATCCTTCTTATCTTTGTTTCCAGAACTTCTGTAACCAGAACCTTTGGATCCAGAACTTCTACCAGAGTATCTTGGTTTTCTTCTTGCCCACTTCTGGAACTTCTTGGTAAGAAGTGCAAATACATCATCATCTGATCCCTCTTCTTGATCATCTGCAGAAGATTCTTCTGTCTCAGATTCAACAACCTTAGCCTTGAGAGCCTTAGAAGGTCCAGAAGTAGCTGGCAGAGCCAAAGACTTCGTTCTCTTCTAAGGTTCATCAGAGGATAGCTCAATCTCATGACTCATGAGTGAACTAATTAAACCCCCTAGGCTTAAGGTGTCTAAATCCTTTGCCTCCTGAATAGCAGTGACCTTAGGTCTCCACTTAGCAGGTAAGCTTCTAAGAATCTTCTTCACATGATCAGAGGTAGTATAACTTTTCTTCAGAACTTGAAGACCTGCAACCAGAACTTTGAATCTAGAAAACATAGATTCAATGTTCTCATCTTCCTTCATTCTAAAGAGTTCATATTGTTGGATCAAAAGTGTTGCTTTTGCCTCCTGCACCTGTTTGTTTCCATCATAAGATGAGCGTAAAGAATCATAGATACTCTTAGCAGTAGATTTATCTGTGATCTTAAGGTACTCTTCATGAGATATGCAGCTTATCAAGATATCCTTGACCTTGTGGTGCTTCTTGTACGCTTTCTTGTCCTTGTCAGTGAAAGCTTGCCTTGTATCATAATATAATCTTCCTCTTTCATCCAAACCTTGAAATGTAACTCCTCTTTCAACTAAGTCCCAAAGTTCATCATCAATACCAACTAGGTGACTGTAGATTCTATCTTTCCACCAGGAAAAGGTAGAACCATCACCACTGAACTTAGGAGCTTTGCTGTTGTTGTTTTTATCATAACAGAACCGGGCTCTAGATGCCAATTGAAGGTGTGAAAACACAAGAAGGGGGGTTGAATTGTGTTTTGGGTAGTTTTAAAAACTTCTTCAAAGTTTTGCAACTTATCAGATTTCGCAGCGGGCCAAGTTTAAACACAAACAACTTATGAGATGGTGAAAGCGAAAACAGAGCAGGAAAGAGTAAAACAGAGAAAAAAAAGAGAAGAGAGAACACAAAAGATTTATACTGGTTCCTCTCACAAACCGAGAGTAGTCCAGTCCCCTTGCACTTCCAAGGGATTTCACTATAATCACACAAGATTACAAATGCTCAAGCCAACAGCAAGAGACTTCCTTTGCTCAAGTAACACCTTACAAGAGACTTCCAAATGCTCAAGCTCACCAGCAAGAGACTTCTAACACAAAAAGAAAATACAATGTTTGAACAACTGATAAATAATATCAGAGTTCTGAGAACAAAGAAATACAACTTAAATAACAAGACTATTCTTAGAATTCTTGAAAAGAAAACTAAGGTTCAACAACTGATAAGTCAGAAGTTGAAAACTGTTTGTCTTGAATTTTGATATAATCTCAAGTTGTATCTAAGTTAAAAATGCTCTTTAAATTTTAGCAGAATAACAGCTCTTTTGTTCTTCGCAAGTGTTGTCTCGTCTTCAAATTCTTCCTCCTTTTATAGATGAAGTTGGAGCGTCTTGAATTTGAGCGGACAATGATGAATTCAGCTACGTAGTACTATACTATTATTTTCATTTGAAATGTGCTTATCCAAATCAAGTAAAGATCAAAATCTGAGCCTTGATTTCGAATATTCGCCCAAATCAGGAAAACAAAGTTGGTACAATAGTACAAACGTCATTATCATGAGGATAACGGTCTGAAAGAAGTTCTTCTGCTCCTTCAGATCTTTGCCAAATAGATGATAGTCGTTAATGAGAATAGAATGTTCTTCTGGCGTCCTCTGCTGTTTCATCGTCATCAGAATCTACAGATAATAAATTTGCTTCCGATGAGTTCAACTTCTGGTTGACTTTGACTTGCAACTTCTGATGACTTCAACTTCTGGTGTTGTCTTCAGAACTTGCATTTTCCCAACTTCTGGGGATACTTTAGCATAGCAACCAGAACTTCAATTTCTAGTGAATATAAATTTTAACTTGTATATCTGCACACTAGAGTAAATTATCAGTATTCCTTATTGTATATTAATACTATTGTTATCATCAAAACTATTTGGGTTATATTAGAACCAACTTTGTTCCAACAAGGTAGCCAAGATGTTTTCTTTAGGGTGGGAGGTCGATGGGGAGGCGTGGATGTGGCAAATGCAGTTATGGGTGTGGGAGGAGGAGATGTTGGAGGAGTGTCAAACTTTACTTCTTACTTTCTCTATGCAGGCTCAGTCTTTAAATATGTGGCACTGGCAGCCGATCCTGATAAGGGTTACTCTATTTGGGATGCGTATCTGCTTTTGACTTCACATGACTCAGTTACTTTGGGTGCAACTGAAGACCTTATGTGGCACAAACAAGTTCCCTTGAAGGTCTCCATATTCATGTGGCGTCTTTAGCATGTCAGGTTGCCAACAAAAACAAACTTGGTTACTCGAGGCATTATATCATCAGAAGATCACTTTTGCGCGTCTAGGTGCAGAGGCGTCGAATCAGCCCAACATTTGTTTTTCTCCTGCATCACTTTTGGTTCTTTGTGGGCACTAGTTCGGTCTTGGATTGCCTTATCGACGGTGGATTCTCAAAATCTCGCCGATCACTTTGTTCGGTTTACTTATTTAACAGGTGGTCTCTGAGCGCGATGGTCCTTTATGCAACTCGTTTGACTAGCCTGCGTGTGGATTGTGTGGAATGAAAGAAACCATCGATTGTTCAAAAACTCAGCAAACTCTTTGTATCAAATGTTGGACAATGTCAAACTCATATCCTACAGATGGTTGAAGACGACAAATATTAATCTAGTTTCAAACTACTATAGTTAGTGGTCGAGCCCATTGTTTTGTTAGGATATCGGCTAATTTTTGCTTTTTATGGTGTTTTTTTATTGATCCTTTGTGAACTTTTATAGTCTTTCTCGGCATACCTTATGCCGAGGTGATTACTCGGTGGTTTATATATATATATTTGTATATTTCATTTTTGTCTATTCAAATTTTTTTTAACTATTTTTAATTTCATATTGACCAAATATGATGTTCAGCCGATGTGAGCAATATTGTGTTTCCAAATAGTACAAAGGTCGAAGTCGCCATTGCGTGGAGTTGTCCGGAGGACGGGTGTTTGTGCTTGAATACGGACGGAGCTAGTCGGGGTGTACTTACAACAGGTTGTGGTGGCCTTCTTAGAAATTCGACTGGGCAATGGATTGGTGGTTTCTCCAAAAATTTGGGTCGGTGCAATGCATATATAGTCGAATTGTGGGGTGTCTATGAAGGCCTTTGTTTAGCGCCTAGTCTTGGTGCTACCAAGCTTAAGGTGCAAGTTGATTCAAGTGTTGTTAATCATACTCTCAATAGCCCAAGTGGAGGGAGTGTCGTTGGTTGGCGTCTTATTCATGATATTCGGGAACTTTTAGCCTTGGATTGGGAGGTCAAAGTGTGCCATATATACTGTGAGGCAAATGTTTGTGCGGATGCTCTTGCGACTATGTGTTGTGAGCATGGTCCGGGACTTAGATTGTATTGTATGATCATTGTCCTCCTAGATTAGCTCATTGTTACTAGCCGATGTAATGGAGATTGCTACCCTTTGAATCATTCCTGTTTAGTTCTCTTTTTGGGCCTTGACCTCGTCTATTACAAAAAAAAAATTGATGATAAGGCATCGTATCATCAATTTTGATATTATCTATGCCAAGTCATGAAACTCCAATAATAAAAAAATAAGGTACAAATCATTAATTTATAAATAAAACTCTCTTTAATACCTTTATTAGAGATGCTCTTACATAATAGGTGAATTATACAATCTATATTTATCTAGGCATTCATGAAAATAGTAAATACCGTAATATTAAGCTTTCATTCATTTGAAAGTCATATACACGTTTACATTAGTACATATATAATAAGACATTTAACAAATTATTTATTTAAATAATACACATTTTTCATAAAACAGATCATTTACTTATTTCATAATAAAGAAACTAGAAACTTTTATCAAAATATAAAGAAACTAAAAACAGTTACTTGACATGGATTTAAAAACATAGAGATGAGATTGAGTTTCTTCAATCAGCAATAGTCCAGATCATATCATTCTCGAAGATCCAATGACACACTTCAATCCGACCCGGACCAAATCCAAGTGCCACAAATGCACTATGGGTGGGGCTCCATGCTGTTGTGTCCAAGTGGCAAATTGCAACACCACGATTAATCTTGACCTTAGACTGAGGGTCCAAAAGATCCGCTTCATAAACTCGAACCTTGGGAACCGAGTGGCAGTAGTATAACAAATAAGGAAACAAGGTCTGGTGACAAGATACAGATTTTGTAGTTTTTCCATGGTTTATGCCTCTAACTTGACTCAACATAATATTCTTATTCGACCCATTTACGTTTTTAGTGGACCGAACCGTCACATTACGGCCCAAAATTGAAGTTGCAAAGTCAATCATATCCTCAAGCGAACCCACACAACGCTTGGCTTCACCCTTACTCGGCACTCTCTCACACTCACTCAATGAGTTCACTATCATCTTTTCCATAGAAGAATTCTTAGACACCTTAAAAATTTGCTTCATCTCATCTAACTTGGAAGATGCAAAGGGTAATTTGGTTAAAATGGATCGAGGCAAAAATGATCTTTCTGGTAATTTGTCCCTTATATCTGGCATGTGCATAACCACCCCTTGCATCAACATTCTTTCGCGGAAAAACTTACCCGACTGAACCCAATTTTTTACTAAATTGGTACTAGAGTTAGTTGAAGAAGATTTAGTGTACACACCGAATAAAACACCTTTTCTGGCGTAATCTTCGAAAGGGTTAGTAATACCGTAATTTGCGAAGCTAAGCTTCTTGTCTAAATCAACTCCTTTACGATAACTTTGTGGATTTATATCCAGGAAGCAGAGGAGTTTTGCGGCAGAGCAGAATTCTGGCAACTTTGTGGATAATGTGTTAGCGCCTGCGTACTTTGCAAAAGAAGATGCGTCCCTGGCATTAAGGGGTGATGTCTTCGAGAGGATGAAGGATGGCTTTGGCAAGTTGTTTTTGATCACTCTATCCCAATAGCGAATTACAAAGGCCTTTGGAGTGAACTGGTTTTGGATTTTCATTTCTATAGAATCTACCATCAAACCAACCTGCATTAATAATTAGAGAGTGGAAAATTTAGACACTAGACTCAAATTTTCAAACATATTTAAATTATAAAAATTAAGATACAATTAATTTAGGCGAAGATTTTATTTAACTATCTTATTTGTGCGAAATATCCACCAGCTTTGTCCATTAACATTGTCCATCAAGAAATCAAATTCCCGATCACATATTTTTTCCATTCACAATGTTAGAATCTGAGACCTTACTTAAATGATTCCGTTTTGTTGATAGAGAAATTTTTGTATTTTTTTCATCAGACGCAAGTTTAGGTAAAGGGCTATTGAGATTTGTTTGATTCAAAATTCTAAGCACCATGAGGTTTGTTCTCTCAAATGCTATCCATTTTTTCGTCTCGGATTCAATGAAAAATTCATTAGAGTAGTGAAAAGGAAAAGATCAATCAAGTCTGGTTCCACTAGAATTAATATAATATTGTTAAAGTTGGTATAAGATTGAGATGCAATATGTAGAAAGCGGTTTCTTGCTATAACCAGTGGCGGAGGCAGAAAATCTCAGAAGCCTGGGCAAAATATCAGTTCTAAACAAAAATTTCACTATTACACCGAAATTTTTTAATTTTGAACAAAATATCTCAGTTTCAATTTTGCCTTAAACTAACCACTAAAATACCAAAAAATTAAGATATTACACCGAAAAGTTTCAGTTTTGAATAAAATATTTTAGTTTTGCCCTAAATTAATCCTTAAAAAATTTAGTTTTACCCTAAACTAACCCCTAAAATACCAAAAAATTTCGGCCGAGCCCGGGCGAATGCCCAGGTTTGCTGGGCCTTAGAACCGCCACTGGCTATAACTACGTCAACGCAGTTACAGTATCAACCGTTGGATGTCAATCAACGGTCAGAATTACTTTTAATATACATGTAATTAATAAGTCATCCAATAATAAATCAATGACTGAGATTGATTACGGCGTATAACCACGTGGATTTATTACTGCTACAAATCCATATCCCAATATGTAGTAGTATTCACATATGAGTTAATATTGGACAAAAGAGTGATGGAAAAATTAAACTATATAATGCTTACGGTGAGTGTGGAAAGAAGGATATTGGTGAATATAAAGATTGTGTGATTTGTGTGAAAGAGTTTTTTCTGCATTTTAATTATATTTCTTCACTATATAGTTTCTACAGGGATCAGATATGAGAAAAGAGAAAAGGGAGGAGTTGAGAATGTTGTGGGTTTTGTTGTTGCTCTATGCAATAATTTATAGTAGTAAAGATGTCTTCTCTTGAAGCTCTTTGACAAAACCGGTCACAATAACATTGACATTAGCACATTGTACTATAACAATCTCAAGTCTCCAAGAGACAAGAACAGGGCAACATATTGTTGTTAATGTGATGTTAGAAAATTATCAATGATGAGATTGAAACTTCAATTTTCTTTTATGTAATTGTTGACTTTGATAATCACATATCTTCATGCAACTTCAATCTTCTTTTATTATATCATTAATAATAATGACTAATGCTACGGTGGACCACCTTCACAAGTGGTTCAGTATATGTTACCTCAAAGACACTTATTTAATAAGTTTAGGAAAAAAAAATTGCTCTTAACTCTGAAACACTTATAGTATCCACCTTCATTACGTCTTTTTTAATATTTTATATTATTTTACACTTCTCAATTATTTGAACAACTCAATTATATTTTCTAAATATTCATTCAAATTATTAAAAACTCAAAAAGGAGTTTCTCGTCATTTAGGCTTTTTATTGATATATAAATAAATCATTGCATTTAGGAGGAACAATATGGCATTAGTGAATTCTACCTTGGATTTCTTGGCATTAGTGAAAATATGCTACAACACTACGGATATGCATATTTTTAGAGCATTGTTAACATGGTTTAGTAAAAATATAAAGCATGCATATGAACGTGGTGGCTTCTAAGCTAATGGAACAATAAAGTCTAACATGGATGTGGACTAAAAGTGATCTGCAATGACAAGTTATTTTTTTGATGAAAATAGAATTTTGAAACTATAGGGTAGTTAAAAATAAACTCGTAAATTGCAAATGTGTCCCACTATAGCTGTGAGTATATTATATCTAGGAGTTAAATATTGTGTTAAATTGGAAAGGAACACATGGACATGTGAGATTTTGAACAGACATGTATTCATAATTCACCGTCATTGTTTTGCTTTTAGTTTCTAATGGACATAATTTTAACATGTTCTTGATATTATTTATACACACTTCTTTTACATATAATGGTCAATTTTAGGAATTTTTCTCTTCCCACCCCCCCATTATCTTTTTCACCCCCTGAATTTCCATAAATACCCCTGTCAAAGATGGTTCGGATTCTACGATCCGAGAAAAACAAAGAAGTGAAATGCAGTTCGGACGCTAGAATCCGTTCGGCATGGTGCACGGATTCTGCGTTCCGTGCTATGCTGATATACTGCAGAATGCAGAGGGATGCTGCTCATTTTCATCTTTTCCTCTTCCATAATCAACCTCCAATGCTCCAACCCCATTTTGTGTTCTCATTGTGATTGGTGCTTCAAATCAAAGTTCGGGAAGTTATCTGACGGAATCAACACTTGTTAATGCTCAAACATAAGGTAAATTTCACTTTGAACCGATTAATTTCAATTGTATATAGCTGTAAGTCGCTCTAGAACTCTAGGTTTTCACTTTGAACCGATTAATTTCAATTGTATACTAATTATAATAATAATAACAATAATATTTATAATAATAACATTAATAATGACAACAATGAAAAAAACACACGTTTGTGTCTCTCGGAACGCAGAATCCGAAATAAAATGCAGACAAATTTTCTCGGATTCTAGCATCCGAACCAAGTCAGAACCTTAAATTCTGCAGTTTCAAACACAGCAGACAGAACCAAATGGTTCTAAACCTGTCCAAACCAGTTATAGACGAAGCAAATAATCAAAGCAACATAATTTAAATTACGCAAATATAACAAACACACAACATTGTCATTAATTTACAAAACAAATGTCATACAACGATTGCGAATTCAACATTAAGTTCAAGCAAGGAATAAAATAAAAAACAAAAGCCTAAACACAAGATAAAAACTACTGTGTCGCATGTTTGCGACGTCTTTCAGGCATCCCCATTGCGACACGTCTTGATGCATATACAACCGCTGGATCAAGCATCCCAAGCACACGCTGAACTGTATCATACATAGGAGTGCCGGCCACAACCTCACCCGCTCCAACTGCCCTTTGAAGCTCTTCACGCACATCCTTACATATTTGCACCGTATCCCTCACATGATTGCGTCCCTGTTGCTCAATCAACACTTCCAACATCGGTGGACGAGGGGACTCTTTCTTTGCGGATGGTCGGAGCATCAGAGGATGTGAGACTCTATAAAACCAAGCTACGTAACCCGGGACATAGTCCCACGGGTTCTGCACTACTGCACCCCTCATCTCTCCGTCAATCATCCGGTCTGCCATCTCTTCATTAAAAATTTGATCAATTTGATCCATAGTCAAGCCGCCTGGAGCAGACACAGCAGGGTCCCTTGGAATGCTTTGAATATGGCCATATTGCCTCAGCACACGTTCCGGTAAATGTTTTGCTGTCCAAGTTCCACTCCTTAGCCAACCCGAAAACCAGCAAACATCAACCAAAGGCCGTACATGGCGATGATCATTGTAGGGAGTATACAAAACGTCCGACATCTGAAGGTTATCCAAATGCTCCCTATAACCGGCTGCATCCCTATGTCCATGTCCAGGCTCAAACCGCGCACAACGAGGAAGCATCTCAACATAATTGTCGGCCAAACGCCACACACTCATTCTAGGAAAATGTGAAATGATCCACCCCTAAACATGAACCTATGACACAATTACATCATGATCAACAATTCAAGCAACGAAATCAACAACAATTCATCACAAACTCAGTTATTCAAAATTTACATATGCATGAAATTTGTGCAAAAATGAAAAAAAAAAACATAAATTCATGAATAAATCATTAAATTAGCATATCACTTACTTGTTTAACTTCAATTTGATGTTTGTTGATGATGTGAAGATCAAAATCGCGCTCCACTCCCCTTTTCCCACCTAAATCCTTTAAATTTTCAAAAAAACATAAACTGATATGAGCAACCCACGTTCTGTTACTATATCAGGGAAGTTCGGAACGCGTTATCCGAACCACTCCCCGCGCGGATGCTAGCTTCCGAACCAAATTTCCCTATTTTCGCGGACCGTAGAATCCGAACCATTTTATTAAGGGGTATTTTCGGGTTTAAGGGGGGTGAAAAAGATAATGGGGGGGTGGGAAGAGAAAAATTCCAATTTTAGTGTACCTTCACTATATTTCAAGGCCCATTTAGAGGTTATTTCAAGGCCCCTTAGTTGCTCCAAAGTCCCCCTAAAATCCCAAAATACCCCTGAGGACATGATCAAATTTTTCGTTGTCTAGGCAACGAAATCCAAATATATTGTTGCCTGCAGGACGAAGGCGCGTTCCTGGCCTAATTTACTTGAAATTCGTTGTCTAGACAACGAAATAAGCGTAATTGTAACTTAAGTAATGAAACACATAGTTTCGTTGTCTATCTCACGAACGCGCTTGGTTTCGTTGGATAGACAACGAAAATAGGTGATATCTGAAACGGAGGAAACGATTCCCCAATCACTACAGTAAATCAAAGCAACGATTGGGAAAGGGTTTTTGGGCGATTTTCATTGCGATTTTGATCGATTTTGCATCCAATCATTGAATAGTACTCGATTTACATCAAAGGAAGCGTGGAACTAAGGTTTTGGAGGTTGTGAAGAACTTTGTCACTTAGGCAATGAAAATCAAGTAAGAATCCCTTTGATTTTGTGCATTTTCGTTGATTTTGCTTGGTTGATTTTGATTATAACATTCAATTGCATGAATTTAATTTGTTTATGAATTTAATTTAGGGATTTAGATTTGGGAATTTAGGGTTTATGTGTTGGATTGGGAATTTAGGGTTTGTGTTAACAAAATCATTGTCCAATATTGTTGATTATATTAAGTTAATGTTTTGTTGATAAATTAAATTCATTGTTGATTAAGTTAGATGTTGCTTAGAATTTGGATTGATCATAATTGATGATGTTGAGTTTTGCTTGATGTTGATATGATTAGAATTAGGGTATAACAATGATAATGTTGTTAATTGATCATAATTGATGATGATAAAAATTAGATTAAATTTAGTAGTTTAGTAGTTTAGTAGTTTAGTTGATGATTAAATCTAATGTTTTGAATTTAGCCGATGATGATGATATAATAATGTTGCAGGAAAAATGGATGAAGTTACTCGTAAAAGAGCGGGTAGGGATAGTGTTGCCCATAGCTCGGCCCGTAGGGAGAGAGAGCGTGCCCTAGCACAGACAAGGGGCTCAAAACGGATGGGTGGTGGAATGAAGGAAGTTTCTTCTACTGCGGAAAATCATCCCGATCCGGTGCCCGATCATGAGACTACTTTAGAGACGGAGCACGAGGTGGATGTTGAGGAGGATGATTATGATGATGCGGAGGTTGAGGAGAATGATATGGAGGAGGGAGACGAGGAGCAGGAACTTGAGGATGAGGATGGTGATGGTGGAGATGATGAAGAAGAAATAGAACAGGAGGATGACTTTGACGAACGGACGCCGTCTCCTCCGAAGAAGCCTACTAGGAGGACAGAGCGTAGAAAAAGGCCGGTAATGACTAAGGGATATAGGGTGCCACCAATTGACGCACCGGAGGGGGATACCCGGGTGGCCCTACTGATCTGACAGTTTTGCCTGAATTTGGCAAGCATATTGCCAACTTTTTGTGGTTGGGACAGGTATTTTTTCAACAACTTACTATATGCGTTACTTTTTTTTTTTTTTTTTTTTTAAATATGTGTTATGTGTGTTGATTATGATACATGCGTTAATATATGCTTTATTGTTTAACTTAATTTTTAATTCGTTAAATTAAATTTTTATGTATGCCTTAATTCGTTAACATTAATATGCATTATTTTTTATATATGCAGTATCCGTTGCGATATTTGAGGTGCATGGACAACAGGAAAAAAATTAATGACTTCGAGGTGCCCGGAGAACACTTGCGTTGGTTTTGGGATCCGGTAACTGCAAGTGGATTGACACCCCTGCTGAAGACAAACTACGACAACGTCGATTGGGGTGTCCTGACTGCATTCTCAGAGAGGTGGCAACCAGAGACCGGCACCTTCCATATACCGGTCGGGGAGGTGACCACCACTTTGGATGATGTTTCGTCCTTGCTGCACATTTCGATTCGTGGTAAGATGCTTAACCACGAATCCACTGCATGCACGAAGGCTGAAGGAGCGGATATGTGTGAGGAGTACCTCAACTTCGGGAAGGCGGATTGCATGGCTGAGTTCTTTAAGATGAAGGGAGCGCATATTGGATTTCCCAAGCTTTTGCAATTATACTTCGACAACCTCAACCTTGCTCAGAAAGCAGAGAGTGATAAGGACCCGGAGGACACCGTGCTGTACTATAGGGAATGCACGGTCAGATGCTTTCTGCTGTACTTGCTTGGTGGGACACTGTTCACCAACAAAAGTACGCGGTATGTGGATGTGATTTTTCTCACATACTTGCAAGACCTGGCTGTGCTGAACACATGAAATTGGGGTGCCTCAGGACTCGCTTATCTGTTCAACTATTTGAAAAAGCAAACCAGGCAGAAGAGTGGAAACAACGGCGGTTACAATAGCCTTTTTCAGGTAAATATTTAAATTAATATTTTAGTTCTTGTTTTCATTTAATTTACTATTTTTGCGTAATAAATTAATATGGTTGTCATCGTATAATTTATTTATTTTCCATTATAATTCATTATCTCTGATAATATGCTGTTGATTGAATTTGTTTATTTTGCGCAGGCTTGTGTTCATGCACATTTCCCTAGATTTGGGACATATGTTTTGAATAGAAAATTTGAGCCACATTTTCCCTTGGCTGCAAAATTTCAACCGTTGAAAGGGGGTATGCAACCGGATGAAACAAGGTTGGCGTTGGATCGGATGGAGCACGACGACATCGTATGGCAACCATATGAGGCTCGTCGCCATGTCAAGCCATTTGAAGATTCAAGTTGGTATTCTGGCTGGATTATGTGTGGACAGTCAATGATTTCCCCGCATTTGCCTGAACGTGTCCTCCGGCAATATGGACATGTTCAGTCAATACCGAGAGCTCCGTACACAATTGCAAAGGCGAAAATGAACAGATTCACAATTGATCACGCCTTTCAGAATATGTTTATTGAGAATTATGTGACGGAGGAAATGCGGGGTCCAAGATCCACACATGGTTTTGAAGCCGACCCTGGATATATTGCGTGGTTCTTCAAAGTCTCGCATCCAAAGATTAATGCACCATGCGAGGGCAGTCCTCCAAGGCCGGCGAATCTTGAAGTGTTGATTGAGGAGGTGTTTACCCCGATTTTTAGCAAACAACCGCTAGTTTAATTATTACAAGAAGGATCAACTAGTAAATCCTGGGACATATTGGATTGTGCAGAATTGACAAAAACATTTTCATATTTTCTGGGTTAAATCGGATAATTTGATAAAAACAGTAAAATCACTCGACGCAGTCGAATGGATTTGCTTAAAGTAAAATGCTTCAAAGTTAAATTTGCAGAAAACTTGTAAATGAATTTGCAGATAAAGTTTAAAGAAGAACTTTGAAAAGTAAAAGCATGCAACAAAGTAAATTGCAGAAAAGGTTTTAAACTTGCAATGAAATAAATTGCAGAAAGGTTAAAGTGTGTAAACTTTAAATGGAAAGCAAGTAAAATACTTGGAGAATGTAAATTGCATTCATAAATGTAAATTGTTTACAAAGAAAGGTTGGTTACACAGATTCGTACATGTTCCATTTTGCACTCATTTCGCTCGTTGACATGGGTACTCTGAGTTTTGCCAGGAATTTGCATGAGAATTGTGAACCCGTTTCTCATATGAAAAACTAATATTTATAGGCAAACTAGAATAACCGTCAAAACCTACTTAACGTCTAACTAAACTCCACGTGTCTTCGACAATTTGAATTTCTTGGACACCTGGCAAGGCTTTCGAACGTTATCCACTTTGAATAATTTGCTAAGTCCAGAGTATGCTTTCTCCGTACTGCATAATAGGTTATACAAGCAAACACACACACACACACACACACACACATATATATATATATATATATATATATATATATATATATATATATATATATATATATATATTATTCGACAAACACACAGCAATGTCGAAGCAATCAATCATGTACTTATTAAAATAGGCTCCTGTCGAATTCGACAGCTTCTTCAGACTCGACAGTGAACTTACAAACTACAAGGCTTTCGACGTCGAATGCCTTAATTTTCTCTTGATTTATTAAACAACCAATTTCCAAGAGAATATTAAAATACAATAATGTACATTAAATGAGAATTCATCTTCTCACTCCAATTCATTAATGCCTGTCGAAAATACAGGCTAACAAATTGCCCCCTCAAAAATGCCAATTTCGACTGCATGTCGAATACGAAAGGAAGAAATGACAGTTTTGAAGATTCTCTTTCTTTTCAACCTCTGCACGCTTACCAAAGACGGCGCAAACGTCACATTAATGTCAAATCAATCATGACAAAAATGTAACCGTCAACTCAATCCCTTCAAACCATGATTTCTACTTTTTTAGCACAATAGTGGGACACGTGGCAGGATCGGGACGATTGAGATGGAAAATGGTGGTGCTTCAGTTACCAACTGCATGCAAATCTGCGGAGTCTATAAATAGCAAGCATAGTCCAACACTTTCACTTTTCTGAAATCCTAAACATTGAACTTCCCTTCCATAGAGAGCACTCACGCATTTTTTCCAAAAACAATCAAAACAAACTCCAAATCTTGCATTGTTCTTATGTTTCTGTTGAATCTAAACCAACCAAAACGATTGTCAATCATTTTCGTTCATCATCACCGTTCTTTCCACTGCATTTGAGCAAGAAACAAGTTGATTTTGAAGGTTTTTGAACCTTTGCTACTGTCACCTGTCAAATCACCATCAACCTCAAGAACACCAAGAACACCAAGAAGCATCAATGGCTTCATCTTCTTCCTCCAGAAACGCTGTTCCCATTGCTGTAGATGACAAAGAGCTTGTCATGGTTAACGATTCAGTGTTCGTGTCGGAACCTACTACTACTGCTGTCGAAAGCACCATATGGGGAAAAGAACTGCTGATTCCTCATAGACTTGAAGGTAAAACTCTTGCCTTTGCAGGCCCTCTTCCTTCGACTACTGATTTTAATGAGGAAATAGGTAGTATTTTCCCTCTGCATGTCACTTGTGAGCCAAAAGTTTTTGCCAACTCTGTCTTCGACATGAGTTTCTTTGAACCTGGCTATAGGGCTTTTAGATCTGCACCAATAGCTACTGATGGCTATCTTAAATGGCTTAACAAAGTCGAAAAACAATACGCCACTTTTTGGAAAGAGAGTGGTATATTCGACTTAATTCAACTGTCGAGAGAAGGACCTAAGTACAATGCAGAAATGCTAATAGCTGCCCTTCATTTTTGGGAAAGTTCTACCAACACCTTTCACCTAAAAGCAGGCATGATGACCCCAACTCTATTCGACGTTGCTGCTATTACTGGCTTGAGACCAACAGGACCCACTTTCGACCCCAAATACACTACCCCCAACCATCAGCTCGACTTCAGAGTCTTATCCTTTTCAGGATTTCTCAAAAATCACCATGACCTCAGTAGTGAAGAGGTATCACCTGAAGAACACATAGCCTTCTTGACTTATTGGCTATCACAATTCGTCCTTTGCACTTGCTCTCTGCAAGTTGTGAAAAGATTAGTTCCTCTCGCCATTATGCTTCACCAGGGTTTGGATGTAGCCTTAGGCAGATTCATCTTGGCTTCCCTTTATGATTCCTTAGGACAAGCTAGTGATCTCCTTAAGAAAACTGATAAAGGATCACAAATAACTCTATCTGGACCCATTTGGCTTCTGCAACTTTGGCTGAATGCCACCTTTGAAACCAACTTCAAACTTTTCCTCCCTACTCACATGGAAACCTCTATTGCTTCTCGACAATCAGAAGGCGCTAGGTTAGCCTTGTTGAGGCAAAGAGAAACGAACTTGACCACTCGACAACTCTTTTTCCACTACTTCAAAACTCTGCTCGCCTTCGACGAAATCACCCCTCAAAACACCCCTTTTATCAAAAGAACTATTGGACCATCTTGGTTTAAGAGACCATTTCCTGCAACAAATCCAGATGATGAGGAAGATACCAACAACATTTGGAGAATGTTTTTGAACCCAACAATCCTATCCTCAAGGCAAGGGATAGACAAAAGGCATTTGGGCTTGGTTGGATACCAACCCAATTTGGTTGCTCGCCAATTTGGCCTAAGTCAATTCAGGCCAAAGAGCTTGTTCAAGAACAAAGATGATATTGTCTTGGGCAACTCTGGAATGTCTGTCGAGTACTTTGAACGTCGTTTGAAGCTTGCTGACGAGCACTCTTACAACCTTACACCTGTTGCCTTTGAAACCTCTCAATACTGCACCTATGAATTTGCTGCATGGTGGAGCTTGCACTATGAGAGGCATGCCAAGGATGAGAAACTGCTATTGCGTGCATTGAATGCAGGATTCGACGCTTTGCAGCCAAGGACTCCCAAAGGCAAAGGTAACTTGACTAAAAATAAACAAAGTTATTTTTATAATGTTTGTAAATTTAACTCTTCATTTGATGTTTAATTTTCCTTATTTCAACAGCAGGTGTTTCCAATGTCACAAAGACCAAAGAAACCAACGTCTCTACTGACTCCAGCGCTCCTGCTGTGACTTCAAAGAAATCACTCCCAAATACTGGGGCTAAGGTATCAAATTTCAAACTAGTATTTTAACTTAGTTTTTATTTGCAATTTTTGTCACAAACATTTTGAACCTTTCGACACTTGACTTACAATGCAGAGTCGAAAAAGAGTCAATGTGGCTTCAGAAAAAACTGGAGAGCCCACCATTCAGAAGAAACAAAAGAAACTCACCATTCAAGAACCAACAGTAAGGCTTTCGACATACCCTTTTAAATTCCTTTTCGACTTCAAAGAAATTTTGTGTTAATAGCCTTAAGGTTTCATTTCAGGCCACTGGTAATGTTCAAGAGAATCCTACTGCTGCTGCCCCTAGTGGAGAAGGCCAAAGAGACAAAGGAAAGGCCAACGAAGAAGCTAGTGAGGCAAGCACACCACCAACAAAATCTGATGCTGACAAACCCCTAAAGAAGAGAGTTGACAAGGAGAAGAAGAAGAAGAAGAAGAAAGTTAAGTCCAGCTCTAAGGCTTCTGCAGAAGCAGAGAAAGAAGCTGAGATTACTCCTTCTAATCTTCTTGTCGAAGACCAACCAACACCCCAAGCTGAAAACACCACCACTGAAGTTCCTGCCCCCAGGCAAGAAAATACAAGTTCATGTTCACATGATCTTGGTGCTAAGGTAAAATCTTCTCAACTTTTAAGATTTTGTCAATAGAACAAATTTCTTTTTCTCATAAGTTTTCTCATAACTTCATTTGCCTTGCCTTTCGACAGGATACTAATGATGAAAATGTCAACATGAATGTCGACAATGCAGAAAACCTGACCCAAGGCATTGGTACCAATGATGTCGAGGTCAACCCTAATCAAAGTGACAAAGGTCCAGAGACTGAAGAAAATCCCACCATCAATCTTGATTCTGAAGAAACTATTCTTGATCGTCCTGCTGAATCTACCCATTCGTCAGAAGGTACAGATGTCGAAATGGCTTTCGACAATGAAAAGGAAGAAGCTATGCCAGAGGCTGCTAAAGGAGGTTCTGATATACTCCCAGTTTCTTCTACTTCAAAGTTATCTGCTGATGTTGGGTTGTCAGAGATGCAATTCATAGCTATGAAGGACTCTGATCCTACTGCAGCACTAAAGATGCTCCTCTCAAGCAAAAGCAACAAAGACAAAAGTGCTTCACATCACAGCAGTTCGACAGCCTCTGACTCTGAGATTCATTCGACAGTGAGACAAGACTCCTTAATTCTCAAGCTGCACACAGACTACATCAACCAGGACGTCTTCTCATTGATTGAAGCTAATCCCAGCAGTGCTTTTGCCCACTTAGGCTTTCTGAAGAAGTTTCACAACCCAATGACTGATGGTGCTACTCTTGGTAAGGTTATCCAACTTGAAAACCTTATTGATGGTTTCACCAAAGCCATTCAAAAAAGGCAAAGTAATGCCTCAAGGTTGGAAGCTCAAACTCAAGCCCATGCTGTATTGGTCGAGAAAGCAAAAGCTGCTCAGGCAAATGTCGAGCACCTTGAGAAGGATATTGAGTCGAATGCTGAGATTGCAGGCTATGACAAGAACATTGCTGATTGGGAAAATGAGGTGACTGAGTTGAACTTGAATATTCAAAGTCTCAATGCCAATATAACCAGTGAAAAGGCTAAGCGTGAGGAAGCCAAAGCTAATATTTCCAAAGCAACCAAAGCTATGATTGACAAAGAGGCGAATGCTGGCATCAAGTACTTCAGCCATTCTGCAGCTGTCGAAGAAGAGATCAAAATCTTGGTGGATTCCAACATGATTCTCGACGCAGAAGTTGCTTCATTCAAAAGCCTGTATGAAGACTTGAAGAGAAAATTTTAACTTTGTAATAGTTTTAGTTTTTATTGTTCTTAGTTTTTTGCTTCAACTATTTGAACAATTTGTTATGGTTTTTTGGTTTTGTAATCTTGACAATGCCCATTTTGTGGCGAACTCATTTTATGATCACCATTTTCATTATGTCTTAAGCTTTATTCTTCATTAATTTTTATTTCTTGCAACACTGGTTTATACTTTTTCAAGTACTTACGATTTATAATTAACGAACGTTGTTCTTCTGTTAATTCTTCTATTTCATAAGCACCATTTGAAAAAACCTGAACAACTTTAAAAGGGCCTTCCCAATTTGGAGACCATTTGCCTAAGACTCTGTCTTTTTTATCCATTGGCAAAATAACTTTCCAAACCAAATTTCCAACATTAAAGGTTTTAGACTTAACCTTTTTATTGTAAGCTTTAGCAACTCTTTCTTTCTGTCGAGTTAGCATCTCTAAAGCTTTTAATCTCTCCTCATCTAAATCAACTAATTCGTCTAACATCATATCCCAATAATGATCCCTTGGGATTTCTGCCTGCCTTTGAATTCTAACTGACTGCAGATGTATTTCGACAGGCAAGACTGCATCATGCCCATAAGTTAGTCGAAAGGGTGTGGTGTTAGTTGATTCTTTTGGAGAATTCCTACATGCCCATAATACTTGATCTAAGGTCTTGTTCCAATTTCTAGGCTTTTGGGCAATATGCTTTTTAATCAAACCAATAATGATTTTATTAGCAGCTTCTACTTGACCATTTGCTTGGGCATAATATGGTGTAGAGGTTAAAAGTTTAAAACCAGTTTGTTGGGCAAATTCAACCATCTTTCGTCCAGTGAATACTGAACCTTGATCTGTAGTAATAGACTCAGGTATACCAAATCTATAAATGATGTGACTTTGTATAAAACTAATCACTGCTTCTTGGTCAACATTTGGTAATGGAATTGCTTCTATCCATTTGGTAAAATAATCTATACCAACTAAAATATAACGTTGGTTTTTTGACGAGCTTGGTTTAATTTCACCAATTAAATCTAAAGCCCACCCTCTAAAAGGCCAAGGTTTTACTATTGAATGGAGTTCACTTGCAGGTACATGTTGTATACCTGAATGTCTTTGACACTCTTGACAACCTTTGGCAAACTCTATACAGTCCTTTAGAATTGTTGGCCAATACACACCTTGTCGAAATAACAACCATTTCATTTTGTGGCCTGCCTGATGAGATCCACATGCACCACTGTGCACATCGGATATAGCCAAATAAGCTTCAGTTTCACTTAAACATTTTAGCAAAACTCCCTCAGGTGTTTTCTTCATTAGTTCATTACCAATGATGACATAACTCAAGGCTCTATATTTGATTTTTCTATTGGTTGTTCCATTTGGATCTTTCAAATATTCGACAAGTTGTTTTCTCCAATCATTGTCAGATAGATTGTCAATGGCAAAAATTTCAAAAATTTCTGAATTTTCGTCATAATCATAGATGGTGTCTTGACCACTGTCTTGTGGTAAGTCTGCCCCCACAAGTTTTGGCATTGACAATTCTAATGAAGGAGGTTGATCAACAATGAGTTTATCTTTAATTTCAATCAACTCTTCTAGTTTTTCACTAGAGATTTTATAACCAGAAGCTATTTGAGCCAAATCATTGGCTTCTTGATTTTCTATACGAGGTACATGTTCAAAGATAACTTGGTCGAAACGTTTTAGCAAAGAAATTGCTATGACAAAATACTTCATCAAGTGTTCTTTTATGCATTTGTATTCTTTTATCAATTGTTTCAATACCAATTCTGAATCACCTCTGATCAAAATAATTTTTGCCCCCAAGTCTAATAAAATTTCCAAGCCTGTTATTAAAGCCTCATATTCTGCTTCATTATTTGAGCAGAACCCATTGATTTTATATTTGAACTTGGTGGGAATTCTGGAGGGAGAAATGATTAAAATCCCAATTCCAACTCCATCTTTATGTTTAGAACCATCAAAATATAATTTCCAAGGTTCTGAATCTACATAGTTTTGTGGAGTTTCTAATGCAGAATGATCCACTATGAAATCAGCCACAATTTGGCCTTTGACTGCCTTTAAAGGTTTATAAGTTAGTGAATATTCTGTCAAGGCTAAGGCCCATTTTCCAATTCGACTATGCAGGATTGGTTTAGATAGCATGTGCTTAATGATATCACAATGAGAATAAACAAAAACATCAACAGGCTTTATATAATGCTTGAGTTTCATACAAGAAAAATACAAACATAAGCATAGTTTTTCAATACTACTATATCTAGTTTCAGCATCATTTAAAACCCTACTTAAGTAATAAATGGCTTTTTCTTCGCCATTTTCATCTTCCTGAGCAAGCATACTACCCAGTGTCGAATCTGATGCTGATATATACAACTTCATGAATTTGTTCCTTATTGGAGGCATTAACATTGGTGGGTTTGACAAATAACTCTTGATTTCGTCAAAAGCTTGTTGTTGGTCTTGCCCCCAAGTGAAAACACTTTCTTTCTTGAGTCGAAGTAATGGCGAAAACGGTTGAGCTTTACCATTTAAATTTGAGATGAATCTTCTCAAGAAATTGATTTTCCCAAGTAAGGACTGAAGTTGCTTTTTTGTAGTTGGAGATTTTGTCTCCATAATAGCCTTTGTTTTGTTTTGATTTATTTCAATGCCCTTTTTGTGCACAACAAACCCAAGGAAATCTCCTGCATTAACACAAAAAGCACACTTTAATGGATTCATTTTCAATCCATATTTCCTCATCTTTTCAAAAGATTTTCTCAAATGATTTAAATGATCATCATTTGACGAGGATTTGACAACTATGTCATCAATATACACTTGCATGAAAGTGTCTATGTACTCATGAAAAATTAGATTCATTGCTCTTTGATAAGTAGCCCCAGCATTTTCAAACCAAAGGGCATTACTACCCATTCATATGTGCCTAATGCTCCTGGGCACCTAAAGGCAGTTTTGGGTACATCATTCTCAGCAATGAAAATTTGGTTATAACCAGAATAACCATCTAACATACTTAAATATTCAAACCCAGCTGCTGAGTCTATCAACATTTCTGCCACAGGCATAGGATATTCGTCTTTTGGTGTAGCATTATTTAAATCTCTAAAGTCTATGCATACTCTAAGAGATCCATTTTTCTTAATCACAGGCACTATATTTGCTAACCATTCGACATACCTTGCTGTTCTGATAAATTTGCTCCTCAGCAGCCTTTCAATTTCTTCTTTGATCTTCGACATGATTTCTGGTGCGAATCTCCTAGGCAATTGTTTCACTGGCTTTTTATCTGGTCGAACTGGTAATTCATGTTCCACCAACTTTCTGCTCAAACCTGGCATTTCGTTGTAATCCCAAGCAAAACAATCTTTAAATTCCACCAGGAGTTGCACCACTTTTGCCTTCATATCAGGAGGAATGTTTGCACTTACATATGTTGGTCTTTTCGTCAGACCATCTCCAAGGTCAATTTCTTGCAAAGGATCCTGAGCTTGCATCTTGTGACTTTGACTGATTGGGTCTTTTTCAAATCCTAGGGGTTCGTCATCATAGATGCAATCCAGCTTTTGCATTTCTGGCTTTTGTTTGCCAAATTTTACATCATTGGCTGCAACAGCCATATTTTCTGACAATGGATTGGCTTCCAAAGCCATTTTGATTATGTTTTCAGCCATATAGGCCGAAATCTTTGCCCAAGTTTGGGACTCAGACATGGTAATCTTCATTGATATTCCACCCAGTTGGGTAGTTCTGGCCTTCATATTCGCCATATTCAATGTCTCCATCTTCTCTTTCCCACAGAAAACCATGTGTGGGGTCCAACTTAATTGAATGGCGAACATTTCTCACTGAACGATATGCAAAATCCCTTTCAGTGCATGGCGAGATAGTTGCCAATTTTTTGTCGAATGAGTGCTTTGTGAGATGATGAACTTCAGTTTTGAAGTAGCTTTGGTCTGCTTCAACATTTTCAACAATACCATCATCTCGCCAGATAATCAGGCGTTGGTGCAAGGTAGATGGGACTGCCCCCACGCCGTGAATCCACTCTCGTCCTAGGAGCAAATTGTAAGTTGCCTTAGAGGCCACAACCAAAAATAAGGTTGGCCTTATAGTACTTCCAACAACCACATCCAACTGGATTGCTCCTAAAGACAAACCAGTTTCACCCTCATAATTCGACAGAACTATGTTGTGAGGATGAAGATCCACCAAGGACTTGCCAATCTTTTTCAGTAGAAATTCTGGCATTAGATTAACAGCAGCACCACCATCAATTAGTACTTTGTTGATGCCTACGTTGTTCACCTTGGCCTGTATGAAGAGAGGCTTCAAGTGATTTTTCATGCCTTCATCTGGCCTTTCAAATGTGGCCATTTGGTCCTCCAAAGCACCGTTGTTCATAACGTAGTAATAGACTGGCCTGTGAAGGGCCATTTGCATTCCAGATTCTTCTTCTTCATCTGTTATTTCAGAACAGACGTCGAACTCCCTTGGCAGAATTGACACAACATTCACTATTATGTCGAAATCAGGTTCAGAATCCAGAAAATCATCAGCTTCCATGTGTTCATCTTCGACATCATCAGCAACTGAAGACTCTATTTTTGGTTCAACTAACCTTTCGCTCATTGGCTTCTTAGCCAATTCCACAGGCTTCTTTCCCTTACCATCAGCAGTAATCTGGGAACTTTGAGCAGCCAACTTTTTCTGGCGTTGATATCTACGCCATTGAAATCTTGTCATGGGGTTCTTCCCTTTGTAATTATTCCTGTAATCATATTTTCTTGATTCAGAATCCTTCTTGGGATTGGAGTTACTGGAACTTCCTTTCTCGAAATTCCTTTGGCCAGAAGCCATGTTTCTCCCATGAACCCATTGGTTGACAGGTGTCCTGTTTGAGGGGACAAAAGATTTTTGTGGTCCCAACCTTTGATGCACAGGTGCCTGTTGGCTATTCAGAATGTTGGAATATGTTGGCATTTTATTTGGCTAATTGTTTCTGCCCTGACTATGAGGCAAAAATTTGGTGAGGCCTGCAGCAGCCTTTTTGTCGAACATGGCACTACAATGAGGACATAATGTAGCTTCGCCATCATTCTCTTTGCAGCGTTGAAGGAAATCTAACAATTTCTCTCCAGCCTGTGGATACACCTCTTCCACTTTGTTTTCGTATTCTTCTTCAGGAATAGAAACCAATTGCCCCCCTTCAGTGAGGTTCAATGCTTCCAACATCAGGCATTCAAATGGCTCTGTGTAAGCAGCATCAGCAATCTGCAATGGATCTTCATCCACCTGCTGTTTGGATTTTGGCTTTTCGCCAAATTTGAGTCTTCCTTCCTGCAGGGCTTTCTGGACCAGATCCCTGAAAAGAACACATTGTGAGGTTTTATGACCCAAGAAATTATGATATTTGCAAAAACCTCTTTTCTTACGTTGTTCCAAAGGTGGAACTTTTAAACCTTTTGGCACAATTATTTGGCCATCAGTAACCAATAAGTCAAAAATTTCATCACATTTAGTAATGTCGAACGTATATGTCTTAGCAACAAATCTATCATTTTTTGGTTCGACAGGATTATTTCCATTTGATGGTTTTAACATTTTACAAGTATAGGGAGGTCCTGGTTTTAATTCAGCAATATTAACCTCATTATTTTCTATGTAATCCTGACCATCGTCGAACTCATTTTCACTTTCATAAGTTTCTATATACGCCACTTTTTCTTTTTTATGAAATTTAGAATTTCTGACTTTTTCAGCCCTGAGGCGTTCGACCTGTCGAACACGATCTGCTAATTGGACCATATCTCTTAAATGCTGAGTATCTAACTTTTTCCTAATGGAATAGTCAAGGCCACCAGCAGCCATCTCAACCAATTCATGTTCAGGCACTTGAGTAAAGCACCTTGCCTTAAGAAGGCGAAACCTATTCAAATAATCATCAATGGCCTCTGAAGTTTTACGTTTCATACTGGCTAATTCTTTAAGGCTAATCCTAGATGAGTCCAATTATGAATTGAATGAGGGGGAAGTGTGGTGAACCACGTGAAAGCATTTTTTGTGAGGGAATTGGGGAAAAATTTCATTCTTAAATCCTCATTATTTGCTAAATTCCCTGCTTCTGCCATATATTTGGCAATGTGTTCGACAGTAGACTCATTCGTATCACCAGCAAATTTTGTAAATTTGGGGATTTTCCACCCCCTTGGCAGTTCTGCCTGCAAAACATATTCAGACAATGCTGACACGAAATTTGGCCTATGCAATCCTATATTCAAACCATTTTGGGCCAAGATATTTTCTACTAAGTTGGCCAAGTTGTTCTGCCCTGCTATGTTATCTTGTCGAACGTTCCTAAGAACATTATCAGCATTTTGGTTTCTATTAACTAATACCACTTCTTGTTCTGGCTGATCTCCTTCAATACGCAGTGGTTGGGCTTGAACTTCTGGTTGAATTTCTGGGTTTGCACGAGGAACCCTTTGGTTATTTGGAGCATCAGGGGCTCCAAAAAAGTTTGTCATTCTCCCCATTTGATTGGCTAATAACAGGTAACTATCATTGGTTGTCTGTAATATAGGATTAAAGATTGTGCCAATCTGTTGGGTCAACGCATTCACCATATCATGGTTGCTCTCATCCATTTGTTGCCTTAATACTGCCATAGAATTGTTTGTCAAGTTAAGAGAATTTCCTCTATTTCCCATCGCAGAAGACGAGGGAGAACTTTCTATTGAAGGCCAATTATACAGGTTTGCCATCGTTGTTGTTGGCATTCCAAATTGTGGGTTTCTAGGCAACCAGGGTGGTCTTGACGGTGTTCCTCCAATTTGACTACCGTCTGTGTATCCATGTGTGTGTGATACGTTTGTTGGCATGGATGACATGTTTGGTTGTGTCATTGCTGCACCATTAGGATTTGGAGGAGGAAATCCTCCTGTCATACTTGAAGTAACGGCAGGCATTGTTGATTCACTGGCGTTTGCGCCAACGGTACTAGAATTCGTCGCAGGGTTCGAATTTCCGCCGTTATTATTATTATTATTATTATTATTATTATTTGGGATACTTTCAGAATTTGTAGAATTCAATGCAGGACCTGTTGGCCCACCAGTAGAATTGGCGTTAGAAACGCCAGATGCTGGCTGACTAGGTTGCCCTGCCACATTCTGGGGATTTGGATTCAGATTCGTTTCTGATCCATTATTATTGTTATTATTCGCAGAATTGCTTGGTGGTCTCACCATTCTAGTACGAGTACGAGTTGGTATTTTTGAGAAATCTGGGAGAGATTTACCACTCCTCAAATGCATATAAAATTACACACACAATCAAATTTCAACACCAAAAACAATTTTGCAAAAAGTTTCAAAAATAAACAAAATAAATCACACAAACCAATGGTCCCACTGGGCGTGCCAATTTGTTTACCCTGATTTTTAGCAAACAACCGCTAGTTTAATTATTACAAGAAGGATCAACTAGTAAATCCTGAGACATATTGGATTGTGCAGAATTGACGAAAACATTTTCATATTTTCTGGGTTAAATCGGATAATTTGATAAAAACAGTAAAATCACTCGACGCAGTCGAATGGGTTTGCTTAAAGTAAAATGCTTCAAAGTTAAATTTGCAGAAAACTTGTAAATGAATTTGCAGATAAAGTTTAAAGAAGAACTTTGAAAAGTAAAAGCATGCAACAAAGTAAATTGTAGAAAAGGTTTTAAACTTGCAATGAAATAAATTGCAGAAAGGTTAAAGTGCGTAAACTTTAAATGGAAAGCAAGTAAAATACTTGGAGAATGTAAATTGCATTCATAAATGTAAATTGTTTACAAAGAAAGGTTGGTTACACAGATTCGTACATGTTCCATTTTGCACTCATTTCGCTCGTTGACATGGGTACTCTGAGTTTTGTCAGGAATTTGCATGAGAATTGTGAACCCGTTTCTCATATGAAAAACTAATATTTATAGGCAAACTAGAATAACCGTCAAAACCTACTTAACGTCTAACTAAACTCCACGTGTCTTCGACAATTTGAATTTCTTGGACACCTGGCAAGGCTTTCGAACGTTATCCACTTTGAATAATTTGCTAAGTCCAGAGTATGCTTTCTCCGTACTGCATAATACGTTATACAAGCAAACACACACACACATATATATATATATATTATTCGACAAACACACAGCAATGTCGAAGCAATCAATCATGTACTTATTAAAATAGGTTCCTGTCGAATTCGACAGCTTCTACAGACTCGACAGTGAACTTACAAACTACAAGGCTTTCGACGTCGAATGCCTTAATTTTCTCTTGATTTATTAAACAACCAATTTCCAAGAGAATATTAAAATACAATAATGTACATTAAATGAGAATTCATCTTCTCACTCCAATTCATTAATGCCTGTCGAAAATACAGGCTAACAGGAGGACAACAAGGATGCAAAGATGGATGTCTTTGAGATATGTCGAAAACTGCGGACGGAGGTGATGGAAAAGGTTGAGGATGACGTTACTTTCGAGGAGGTCAAAGAGTTGTTGAGAAAAGTTTGTCGTGATTTGGAGCCAATTACGAGTTACTCGGTGCGGCGCAAGAGGAAAGACTCGGGTCGTGAAGGAAAGAGGCGAAAGAAGAAGAAAAGAAGCAAGAACGATGCCGGACCAAGCGGTCAAGCCTAGAGTCTCATCGCTGTTTATTTTGACTTGTATTTTGGAGTTCTTTGTTCGTACTTTATAATTGTGGAAAAACTTATAGTTTTGGCACTTGCGTTTTGTAATATTCGTACTTTATAAATCGACAATATATTTGCGTTTTGTAATTTTCATTTGTTATTTTAATTTTCGTTTCTTATGTTGAGGAAAATATATTGAAATTATTTGAACAGGTCTGAAAACAATGAACATAGATAGGTTTGCGTGGTTTCGAAAACCATGTGGATAGACAATAATAAGCCACTGCAACTGGTTCTGTGTCCAATGATTTCGTTGTCTAGGCAACGAAATTTGGGACGTATTTCCCAAATTTTCGTTGTCCTTACAACTGGAAGCACTTTTCCAGATTTTCGTTGTCAAGACAACGAAATATGGTCACAGAGACGAAATGCCCAGAATTTTAAATGATAATCTGATATAAAGTTAATTTTTTATATTGTTAATTTTTTAATTTTACTGGATAGTTGATTTTGTTATTTACAATAAGTTAATGTTAATTTATTTTAATTTAACAACATGAAAATGAAAATTAAATATAACATTAACAATGCAAAATACAATTAACAAAAACAATTTCATTTATTTTTTGTTACAACCATTACAAATGGATACATTAGGCAGAAATAATACATTTATCCCTCGTAATCCTGGGGAAAAAAGAAACATGCTCGGGGCAACAAGAAATCCGGTGCAAAAAAATACACTTGCTCGAAAGCGCAAGAAAACCAGCCCGGAAAAACATGAAAGCCGGGGCAAAAGAAACTCACTCCGGGGAAAGAGTAAAGCCGGCCTAGCGGAATATCCCTTCGGGTCATGTCAGGCAGAAATAATACATTATTTAGCCCACTAAATTTTGCACGATATCCCTTCGGTTCATCTGCCGATGACTAGTCCCACACTATATGACAGTCTCATTTGTGCAGTAGTAACCACAAGCCAAGCAAGACTCATTTGGACTAACCATAATGTTCCTAGTGAGGACACAAAATCTCTCGTGGACTAACATAATGTTCCCAACCATTGTGCCTTAACAACACCGGTGGGAGCATTATGGTTAGTCCACGATGGACCATGCGCCCGATACAAACCAACTAAAACTAATAAAACTACGAAACTATAAAAGGCAAAAAATTAAAAGTTATGAGCAAAAGAGGAAAAGAAGTGAATGGTAAAAAAATATGGCACATTAGGTGCCTATTTATATAATTTTTGCTCAATTCTGATTGGCTGGTGCACTATCACAGCCACACACGTGGCCAATCACAGTTGGCCACGTGTCAACCAATTTTGACTGCATGGGGAGCTGTTTTTGACTGCCAACACAATTTCGTTGTCTAGGCAACGAAATTCAGTATATTTGCCATTTCGTTGCCTATACAACGAAAGTCAGCGTGTTCGTGAGTTAGGCAACGAAAGGCAGCGTGTTCGTGAGGTAGGCAACGAAACCAACTTAATCTCGCCCAAATCCTGAAGGCGCGTAGGCATTGCTCACTTTCGTCAGTTTGTCACCAATAGTCATTTATGTCCAGGGGCATTTTGGTCAGTTTGGGGGGCCTGAGAGCAAACATGGGGGCCTCAATAGCAATTTTCTTAAGATTGTATGAGCAGAGCTCAAGGCATAAACTAGCCCATCAAGCTATACTTGCCCTATAGTGGATAAGGACTAGGCGAGTTGATAGCCCAAAAACTAGCGGCAACTATGTAGAAAAGTGATCCCACTACACCAAGGAGAAGGTTTCCATTTCAAGAGATCAACGGAATCGCTCTTTACAACGCTGGAAGGAGAGTACTCCCATATCTTATCAACAACAACAACCTTGCCGTAACAACATTCTTGATCAACAAGTTGATTCATACATCCCATTGAATACAAGATGAGTACAAATCCTGCAAGCTAGGTTAGTAGAGTTGCCACCAAAGCGGGATCCAAGGATCCGTTTGGGACCATATAGAAAGAGGCATGGTGCGCATATCACAGGAGCATGAGCCATGACACTGAAAATTGTTTCAGGCTAAAGACGATTATTTAAGGCTTGATTAAAGGAGGACATTTGAAGTAATACTTGGAGTGTCAACCTTTTTAGGAAGAAAATTTCAGAAGGCCCAAATCGCCACGACCGACTTGAAATCCTCAGAAGATAATGTCAAGGGCAAAGAAGTAGCCCAACACATTATAAATACCATAGTTGGAGGATTCTCAAGAGTTGAGTTTTGCCAAGAGGAGATATGCAAGACAAGTTAACCACATAACGGAACTGATGGGTCAAGTAACAATCTTAAAGAGACTTAACTTATCTATTTTAGCAGAAGATGGAAACGGTGTCACCCCTTATGATCAACTTCCCCAAAATTGAGAAAACGCCAAAATCAGAAGAAATGTGGTGAAATTCACTGCAATTGGAGAAAAATTGTACTAAGAGGGGATATTCGTCTCATGTGCTTATGTGCCTTAGTAAAAAGGAAACAACGAGAGTGGTACCAAAAGTCCATGATGGATTATGTAGAAGTCACATTTGAGCAAGGACCCTAGCGGGAAATATTTTTGTGAGGGCCGGTTTCTATTGGCCTACCATAACTTTGGATGATTACAAATATGTCTGACAAGTGCAAAGGTATGCAAATGTGCACCACTCACCCACTGAATTGCTACAATCGATCACATCGTGTCCTGACCCTTTTATTTGTGAGGAGTTGAAATCATGTGCCCTTTCCCCATAACCATAGGCCGAGTGAAGTTCCTAATTGCGAGTGTTGACTAGTCCACCAAATGGATCAAAGAAGTTGCAACAATCGCTGCTGAAAGATTAAAAAGTTTTTATTGAAAGAAAATTATTTGCATGTTTTGAACTCCCAAATTGTATTGTATATCATATAATGACGCTCAGTTCAGAAGTTCTTCCATAGTAGATTTTTGCAAAAAGATGGATATACAAAACAAATTCATGTCAGTGGAGCACCTATAGGCGAACGGTCAAGTAGAGTCTGCCAATAAAGTAAGTCTAACAAATTTGAAGAAAAGGCTAGATGAGAGAAGGAACGAGCACTTGGGCTGAGCAATTAAATCAAGATTTGTGGTCTTACCACACTACATTCAATCACTGACGAAACCCCATTCTAGATAAAATAATAAACACTTCGTAAAATTTAAACACGCAACTTCGACGAGAACCTGAGTAAAATTGTATGGTTCTTAATTAGAATGTGAATAACAATTTTTATTAATCTAACAATATTAAACATTATCCGTTGAACTAAACTTTAGGAACACTTATATAAGGTTATAACATGCTTATATTTTCATTGGCAAACAACAATATTTTACCATGCTACTGCAAGTTCAGTTCCAACCATTTTTAATCAAAAACCAATTATAGCCAACATAAATGCAAACAAACAAATTATATGTTATGTTGTTAAAACAATTGCTATTTTATGGCACCCATGAAAATACTTATAAAATTAAGATGACATTCATTACGAAATATGTATATACACCTTCATAGAAAGGCAGTCTTTGAGATTTTGGATTTCTTGTGCGAGTTATAAATTTGATGCTCTATTTTTTATGTTATATAATATAATAGGTAAGAAAAGTTAAAGATTATATCTATATTAAAATGTTCACATTAAATAGATTTAATTGACCAATATAGTGCGACACAAGTCGTAGATACTTGAGTCCCTTAATTATTTGGTCCTGGGTTCGATCCTTGGCCGGTGCGTATGGAAAAACATTTGTTGGGAGAGGTTAACCCCTTAAACGTGAATCTCAATTATCTCGAGAAGATTAGTATTCGCAGTTGCACACGAAAAATATTTTTAATTAAAAAAATAGATTTAATTAATTAAATGTTCCTAATAACTTTTAATCTTTTAAAAAGATTTTAATATAAAAATCATAAGTGTCAAATCTATTTTTAATTTATTTATATTAATTATATAATTTATTTATTTTAACACCCGGTACATGAGCAGAGAACATACACACACTAAAAGAAAATATAATTAGTGCTTCTAAAACTTTTGTATCCTATGGCCTATGCAGCCACTCGTCCGAAACAGCCTCTGAAATCCCCTTGCAAGATAGACACCAAAAAAGGTACAATAGATTGACACACTTACATAAGATAATTGTTAACAACAAAAAGACACTTAAATAATAATCTCATAGCGATGTTTGAAATCAAAATAAGTTTGACAAAATATTAGTAACATCTTAATTTTATTAAAGCTCTGTCAAAGTTACGCCGATATATAATGATTCCTTCAAACTTTATTGAAAATTTAATCAAAATGATACATTTTTTAAAGACTTAAATATCATTTTTGTTTTTGTAAGTTCGCGATTTTTTTATTTTATTCTCTATATATTTTTTTGTTGTAAATTAATCCATGTATGTGTAAATTTTTTGATTTTAGTCCCTTACAACCAAAATCCATAAAAAAATTTGCAAAAAAACGAAAATAATATTCAAGCCTTTATTTAAAGACAAAACCATTTATTACTAAAAAACATTCGGGTACTTGACAATTGACATATATCATAGAATGAAAAACAAATTGATTTGATTGAGAGTGAAGATTGTTACTTCAATCAGCTGTAGTCCATGTCATATCATTTTCAAAGATCCAGTGACAAACTTCAATAAGTCCTGGACCAGATCCAAGAGCCACAAATGCACCGTGAGTAGGACTCCAAGCAGTGGTATCCAAGTGACATATGGCAACACCGTGATTAATCTTCGTCTTGGAAACAATATCCAAAAGATCCGCTTCATAAACTCGAACCTTTGGAACCGAGTGACAATAGTACAACAAATAAGGAAACAAACTCTGGTGACACGACACAGATTGAGTAACATTTCCACCATTTATCCCCTTAACCTTACCCACCATAATATTCTTACTAGACCCATTTACATTCTCAGTAGACCGAACCGTAACATTGCGACCCAAAACAAAAGTTGCAAAGTCAATCATATCCTCAAGTGAACCCACACAACGCTTGGTCTCGCCCACACTCGGCGCCCTCTCACACTCACTCAACGCATCAACCATCATCTTATTCATCGAAGAATTCTCAGACACCTTAAAAACATGTTTCATCTCATTCAGCTTAGAAGACGCAAAGGGCAATTTAGTCAAAATTGAACGAGGCAAAAAGGACCTTGGCGGTAACTTATCCCTTATATCAGGCATAGGCATAACCGTCCCTTCCTTCAACATCCTTTCGCGGAAAAACTTATCCGGTTGAACCCATGTTTTTACCAAACTACCACTATCACTAACCGAACTAGTTGAACTTGAAGAAGCATTAGCATACTTAGCAAATGAAATACCTTTTTTATCATAATCCTTGAAAGTGTTATTAACAGCATCATAACCTTTGAAACTAACCTTGTGATTTAAATCTGCACCTTTAGCATAGCTTTTGAAAGTTTCGGATCCTAGTTTTGGAAAATTTGGTTTACGACCGTAATTTTCAAAATCAACGTGGACTCCAAGTCGTGAACTTTCACCGTACGAAATGAACGAATCATCACCGCCACTAGCAACGTCTCTGTAATTCGTGAATTTCTCCACCGCATTGGTACTTTGTTTACCGTAGTTCTTGAAATTCGTATTAGGATCATTCAAGAACTTACCATAGCTTGTGAAAGTATCTTTTGCGCTTGTGCCTTTTTCTGAATAAGCAGAGAAATCAGTTTTGAAGACGTTAGCGTTTGTTCCATACTCCGTGAAACCGTTAACGGCGTGAAGAGAGTCTTTGCCGTAATTCGTGAAACTCTGGTTACCGGCGTTTCCGGCGTCGCTGTAGCTTGTGAATTTTTGTTCTCTTCCGGTAGTACCGGCGGTGTAGGTGGTGAATTTTATGTTAGGGACGTTGCTGTTTTGAGCATAGATTTTGAATTCACCAGATCCGCTAGCGGCGCTGTTTCCGTAATTGTTGAAGTCTTCTTCCGACGCATTGTTGTCGACGAGGTAGGTAGTGAAACTGTCGTTGTGAGCGGCGGAGCTTTTGCTGTATGTTTCGAATTCGTTGTGCTGGACAGTGTTTAAACCGACGGAGTAATTCTTGAATGCATCGATTCCGTCGGATTTATGCGTTCCATAGGTGGTGAAATTTTCGTTGAAGCTATAGGTAGTGAAATTCTGGTCGACACTATATACTGCGAAATGCAAGGGGTCGAAAGGGTGTTGTTTCGCGACGTCTGGGAAGCAGAAGAGGTGCGCAACGGAGCAGAACTCTGGCAGCTTTGTGGAGAGTGTGTTGGCGGCTGCGTGTTTAGCAAAGGCCGTTGCGTCGGCCACGCTTAGCGGTGACAGCTTTGAAAGAATGAAAGATGGCTTTGGTAAGTTGTTTTTGATGACTCTGTCCCAATAACGAATTGCAAATGCCTTTGGAGTGAATGGGTTTTGGCTTTTCTCCTGATTTATTGCCAAACCAACCTGTATTGATAATTCGAGGCAAACAATTAGACAAGATTAAAGATGCAAATAATAATAATAAAACTTCTAAAAGCCGTGAAGTTCAAGTAGTTAATGAGTTTCACGAAGTAGTTTGGAAGAATTTTTATTTCTGATAGAATAATTATTGGTCATACTTTATTATGATGATCAAACTCACTCTAGATTTAGGTGAATATAGATGCAAGAATTAATTAATTGTCAAAAGTAAAGTGATGAAATGAAAAAAAAAAAAAAAACTCTTACATTGAGTATGCAGAGAAGAATAAAGAGGGTGTGATTAAGTTGCTTCTGCATTTTATTCCTTTCTGGTTGAGTTATATTTCTCTTGTTGAATAGCTTCTACATGGAATATATTGAGACAAGAATGAAGGAAGTGATAAGGTTGAGAGTGTGGTGGGTTTCTTTATTGTTGAGTGCAATATTATAGAATTATAGAATTTGTCTTGTATCCAAGATTTTAGACAGATCTCATCACGAAAAATTAAAGCATTGGACAGTAGCAGTGTAGTGTAGTGTGAAAATTTGGAAAATGTTAAAGAAATCAAATATATCATAAATATTTAAAATAATACTTTGGAGATACTAATTAGTATGATTTTAAAAATTAATGTATCCAATGTTCATGTTTCTTTTAGGACATGAATGCACTTAATTTGATGCTCTAAGATAAACAAATAGTAATACTTCTATTTACCAAAAGTACAAATATATCTCGACCTCTTTTTAAGATAAATCGTTTAAAAGAACTCGAATTTGATTTATAATAAAATTAATTTTTTGTCAGATTTTTCTTATTGTGTAGCCAAAGTTTGAATTACAAAAAATACTACCTCCATATATGGTGAGGACACGTCCAAAATTATATATAACACTTGTTGAATGTAGTGGCCAATTCATTATGTTCTCCCATGAGGAGGACCACTGTCAACTTCATCCTAATCACATTTACAATATGATTTTTCTCTACCAACCCACTACAAAGGGAACTCATTGGATTGGAAGAAAAACTAACTTGGATTGCCTCCCTCTTTTTCTGTTCCGGACTGTTATCATCATCATCACCAAATATCCACTTTCTATTTGTATGGTTGCATGTGGGTTTACCTTCCAAATTTAAGTGATTGAGTTGTTAGCTATGCATGTATGAATTGCTCACCCAAAAGTATTGATTGGGCTGTTAGAAATTGAGGTGGCTGGAAGAAACAAGTCAGGGATTCAAAGCTGAGTGCTATAAGGTAAAAATTGTGAAAAGCTTGAAGATCAGAGAGCTTAAAGGAAGATTGGAGCAAAGTTGATTTTGGGAATGTTGTGCTTAGTCAAAGATTGTTCATCTACAGTTAGAGGTAAGTTTAGCAAATTCTTGTAATCTTTTAACTGAATTTATATGGGAGTGATATTAAGGAAAATTAGGGATTTAAGTTCTTACTTTTGTCATGATCCATGAGACCCATGTTAGGCTTGTGGGATTCCCCAAATGGGACATCCTCATGACGACAAGATGAGCATAGTTATCGCGCTCTAGCCTTGATATGAATTCGAAGTACTGATTGTATTATTCGAAAAATTTCCCTGTTAACATCTTAATTTTATTGAAGCTCCGTCAAAGTCACGATGACACATAATGATTCCTTCAAACTCATTGCAAATTTAAACATGCACATAATTGATAGTTAATTGATAATTAAAATGATACAATGATTTATTTATAAAAAAGATAATCAACCGGGTACTTGACAATTGACATATAGCATAAAATAAAAATAAAAAACACATTGATATTAGGGTGAAGATTGCTACATCAATCAACAGTAGTCCATGTCATATCATTTTCAAAGATCCAATGACAAACTTCAATACGTCCTGGACCTGATCCAAGAGCCACAAATGCACCATGAGTAGGACTCCAAGCAGTTGTGTCCAAGTGACAGATGGCAACGCCATGGTTAATCTTAGCCTTGGAAACTATATCCAAAAGATCTGTTTCGTAGACTCGAACCTTTGGAACTGAGTGACAATAGTACAACAAATAAGGAAACAAACTCTGGTGACACGACACAGATTGAGTAACTTTTCTACCATTTATCCCCTTAACTTTACCCACCAAAACAGTCTTACTCGACCCGTTCACATTCTCAGTAGTTCGAACTGTAACATTGCGACCTAAAACAGAAGTTGCAAAGTCAATCATATCCTCAAGCGAACCCACACAACGCTTGTTCTCGCCCACACTCGGCGCCCTCTCACACTCACTCAATGCATCAGCCATCATCTTGTTCATCGAAGAATTCTCAGACACCTTAAAAATATGCTTCATCCCATTCAGCTTAGAAGACGCGAAGGGCAATTTAGTCAAAACTGAACGAGGCAAAAACGACCTTGGCGGTAACTTATCCCTTATATCAGGCATAGGCATAACTGTCCCTTCCTTCAACATCCTTTCACGAAAAAACTTACCCGGTTGAACCCACGTTTTTACCAAACTACCACTATCACTAACAGAATTAGTTGAAATTGAAGAAGGTTTAGCATACTTAGCAAATGAAATACCTTTTTTATCATAATCCATGAAAGTGTTATTAACAGCATCATAACCTTTGAAACTAACCTTGTGATTTAAATCTGCACCTTTAGCATAGCCTTTGAAATTTTCAGATCCTTGAAAAATGGGTTTACGACCGTAATTTTCAAAATCAACGCGGACCCCATGTCGTGAACTTTCACCGTACGAAATGAACGAATCATCACCGACACTAGCAATGTCTCTGTAATTCGTGAATTTCTCCGCCGCATTGGTGCTTCCTTTACCGTAGTTCTCGAAATTCACATCTAGAACATTCAAGTGCTTACCATAGCTCGTGAAAGTATCTTTAGCGCTTGTGCCATTTTCTGAATAAGAAGAGAAATCAGTATTGTCGACGTTTGCGGCGTGGCTGTAGCTTATGAAACTGTTAACGGCGTGAATAGAGTCTTTGCCGTAATTCGTGAAGCTCTGTTTAGGGACGTTTGCGGAATCACCATAGCTTGTGAATTTTTGTTCTCTTCCGGTAGTACCGGCAGTGTAGGTGGTGAATTTTAAGATAGGGGCGTTGCTGCCTGGACCATAGATTTTGAAGTCGCCAGATCCGCTAGCAGCGCTGTTTCCATAATTGTCGAAGTCTTCTTCCGATGAGTTGTTGTCGTTGAGGTAGGTAGTGAAACTGTCGTTGTGAGCAGCGGAGCTTTTGCTGTATGTTTCGAATTCGTTGTGTTGGACGGTGGATAAACCGACAGAGTAATTCTTGAATGCATCGATTCCGTTGGTTTTATGCGTTCCATAGGTGGTGAAATTTTCGTTGAAGCTATAGGCGGTGAAGTTCTGGTCGACGCTGTATACAGCGAAATGCAAGGGGTCGAAAGGGTGTTGTTTCGCGAGGTCTGGGAAGCAGAAGAGGTGCGCAGCGGAGCAGAACTCTGGCAGCTTTGTGGAGAGTGTGTTGGCAGTTGCGTGTTTAGCGAAGGCCGTTGCGTCGGCCACGCTTAGCGGTGACAGCTTTGAAAGAATGAAAGATGGCTTTGGTAAGTTGTTTTTGATGACTCTGTCCCAATAACGAATTGCAAATGCCTTTGGAGTGAATGGGTTTTGGCTTTTCTCATGATTTATTGCCAAACCAACCTGTATTGATAATTTGGGACAAACAATTAGTAAAGATTAAAGATTCAAACAATAATGTTGTAAAAAAAAATAATTCAAATAATAATAATAACTTCTAGTTTAGTGTAAGATTAAATGTAGCAAATTAACTAATTCAGTTCTAACTTCTAAGTATTTAATGAGTTTCGCGAGAAGATGCAATAGTTTGGAAGAATATGAGTTTTAGATAGAATCATTATTGATTAGACTTTAATTATTTATGATCAAATTCACTCTCGATTTAGGTGAATATAGATGCAATATAGCAAGAAAAAGAGTGGTGGATAGCTTATATAGCAAGAAAAGTGATGCCTCTGAGCTTGGTGCTATGATTCACAATTATAGGCACATGCTATCTATTAGTTTAGCGAACTCTCATGTTAAGTTCATTAGAAGACAAATCAATAAAGTTGCCCATAATTTAGCTTGGGTGACTTTATCTTTAGCTAATCTCCATATTTTTATCGAAATTCCAACATATATGATATATCTATCTATCCTATTATTTTGAATAAATTGTTAGGGTAATCCAAGATAAGAGGAAGAAGATAACAAGTAAGAACTAGAGAGAAAACTAGGAGGAAAGTGTTAAGATTTTATTGATAAGAAAAAAAAATAGAGAATGAGTTGTATACAATGCATGTGGTACACGCTTATTTATAAGGAAAACTCCTAACCCATCTATTACTTGTAACACAAGTAACCATAACTAACTAACTCAAGGTAGTTATGTAACCACCTCCTAACTACCTAACCAAGTCTAATAGGATTGAAGTTATAAAACATCATGCTCCCTTAACTTCAAGCCTAAGCAAACTTGTCTGTCCTTCAGAAATCCTTCAGAACTGCAACCTTGTCTGTCCTTCAGAAATCCTTCAGAACTGCAACCTTGTCTGTCCTTCAGAAATCCTTATCTGTCATTCAGAACTCCTTCAGAACTGCAAACTTGTCTGTCCTTCAGAACTGATTCAGAACTTGTCTGTCCTTCAGAACTGCTTCAGAACTTGTCTGACCTTCAGAACTGCTTCAGAACTTCTTCAGAACTTCAAACTTGTCTGTCCTTCAGAACTGATTCAGAACTGCTTCAGAACTTCAAACTTGTTTGTCCTTCAGAACTGCTTCAGAACTTGCCATGCTGGGCGCGCGCGCCTGATACACACCAAGTTCACTTCTGAGCTTCAAAAACCTGTCTGTTTTCAAACTCTTAGTTAGAGCATCTGCAACCTGAGAATCTGTTGCACAATGCCTGACATCTAAGCTACCTTGATTCACCTGCTCCCTCAAGAAATGAAACCTAGCCTCTATGTGTTTGCTTCTACCATGCAAAACTGGATTCTTGGCTAAGTTTATAGCAGACTTGTTATCAATCTGCAGAACCACAGGTTTCTCTGCTTCAATTCCTAGCTCCTTCAACACAGTCACAATCCACAAAGCTTGGCATGCTGCATATGCACCTGCTATGTACTCAGCTTCACACGAAGACAATGCAACAACTGGTTGTTTCTTAGAACACCAAGCAACAGGAGCCTCCATAAATCTGAAGAAATACCCAGTAGTACTCCTTCTATCTACTTTGTCACCACACCAATCAGCATCAGAGTAGCACACAATCTCAAATTTCTCATTCAGAACTGACTTTGGAAAAAGAATTCCAAACTCCATTGTGCCTGCTATATACCTAAGTATTCTTCTAGCTGCATTCATGTGTGACCTTCTGGGCTTATCCATGAATCTACTTACAAGCCCAACTGCAAAGCATATATCTGGCCTGCTGTTGCAAAGATATCTCAATGATCCAACAATTTGCTTGAAAATTGTAGGATCCACAATCTCTTCTGTCTCATTCTTTTCTAACTTCAAGTTCACCTCCATAGGAGTTGCAGCATAGGTACACTCAATCATGTTGAACCTCTTTAGAATTTCTCCTGCATATTTTCTCTGATGCAACAATAGACCTTTACCATTCTTCAGAAGTTCAAATCCTAAGAAGTAAGACACTTCTCCCAAATCTGTCATCTCAAATTCAGTTTTCATTACTTCTTTGAATTTCTCTATCTCAGCTGTGACACTTCCAGTTACTAGCAGATCATCAACATACAAACATATCAGAATGATGCTTGAAGCTGCTTCCTGCACATATACTCCATATTCTGACTTGCATTTCCTGAAACCTTGTTTCACAAGAAATCCATCTATCCTTTTATTCCAAGCTCTTGGAGCTTGTTTCAAACCATATAGAGCTTTGTTCAATCTGTAGACCATGTCTTTCTTCCCTTCAATCATGAATCCAGGTGGCTGAGTTACAAAGACAAGTTCTTCTAATGGACCATTAAGAAAGGCTGACTTAACATCCATGTGGAACATAGGCCATTTCCTTGCATTAGCTACAGCTATGACAAGTCTCACAGTCTCAATTCTTGCCACAGGTGAGTAGATTTCTGAGTAATCTATTCCTTCCCTCTGCAGAAAACCTCTTGCCACCAGCCTTGCCTTATATTTTGCTATAGAATTGTCAGGATTTAGCTTCAGCTTGAACACCCATTTTACTTCAATTGCCTTCTTATCTGATGGAAGTTTAACTAACTCCCAAGTTTGATTTCTCTCAATTGAAGCCAACTCCTCCTCCATAGCTTTCTTCCATTTCTTGTGTTTCAAGGCTTCTGTGTAATTGATAGGCTCAGAACCAGCCATCAATGCAATATGAACTAAGTCACCATCTGCATTTACCTCATTATCATTAACAATTTCACAATCCTGCAATCTAGCAGGAATGTTCCTTGTTCTGGCAGGCCTGTCTCTAGTCACAGCAGCAGGTGCTTCATTCTCATCACTAGAATCACTATCTTCTTCATTCATGATTGGATTCAATTGAGCTCTGCTTGAACTACAACCAGCTATCCAATCCCAGGATTTCTCTTCATCAATTACAACATCTCTACTGTAGATCATTTTCTTTGTGACAGGATCATACAGCTTGTAAGCACCTGTGACATGGTATCCTACCAAGATCATGACTTCACTTCTGTCATCAAGCTTCTTCCTTTTTGCTTCAGGCACATGCTTGTGACATAAAGCACCAAAAATCCTGAAGTGACTTACACTAGGTTTTCTACCACTCCACACTTCCTCAGGTACTTTGTCTTTCAGCTTCTTGGTTGGACACCTGTTCAACACATACACAGCAGTGTGAACTGCTTCACCCCAGAAAGCTTTAGGCAGGTTCCTATGCTTCACCATACACCTTGCCATATCAAGAATAGTCCTGTTCCTTCTTTCAGCTAAGCCATTGTGTTGAGGTGTATAGGGAGCTGTGACTTCATGTTCTATACCTTGTTCAACACAAAATGACTCAAACTTCTTGGAAGTATACTCACCTCCACCATCTGTTCTGAGAGCTATGATCTTCTTTCCACTTTGATTTTCAACTAATGCCTTAAAATTTCTGAAGGCATCAAATACTGCATCCTTGGTTTGAATCAAGTATATCCACATCTTCCTGCTATACTCATCAACAAAGGTAACAAAATATCTATTACCACCAAGTGAATTCACATCAAAGGGACCACACACATCAGAATGCACAACACCTAGTACACTTGATGATCTCATAGGCAAACTCTTGCTGAAAGCATTTCTAGGTTGTTTACCAACTAAGCAACCTTCACATACTCTTTCTGAAGCTTCAATCTTAGGTAGGCCAAGTACCATTCCTTTGCTCCCTAGCTGATTTAGATATTTGAAATTCAAATGTCCAAATCTCAGGTGCCGTAGCCAATTCAACTTCTCATCTGTTACTACCTTCATACACTGAACAGTGTTTGTGTGAATCAAAGTTCTGAAAGTTCTATTCTTGGCCAAAAGAGTCCTCAGAATTAGGTTATTTGCAGGATCATAAAGTTCAAATTTCTCATTCTTAATGATAACTGAAAAACCTTTTTCTGCTAACTGTCCAACACTCAGAAGATTACAGTCCATACCTGGTACAAACATCACATCTTCAATTACTGCAGAGCTTCCATTGCTTCTCTTGATAACCATGTTACCAATGCCTTCTGACTGCAATGAACTGCTATTGGCCAGCTTCACTTTACTTTTCTTTCCAGAATCAAACTTCACTAACCAGTTTTTGTGACCAGTCATGTGATTGGAACACCCCGTGTCTAAGAACCAAGTCTCAGCATCAACTTTGTCTTGTGATTCTACCTCTGATAATGCAGCCATGAAAGTCACAGCTTTGTCTTCAACCTTTTCTTGCACAAGTTTTGCTTCATCATCAGAGTCTTGGCCCTTTTCTTTGCCTTTCTTGAACCAACAATCTGAAGCATAGTGTCCCCATTTCTCACAGTTATAGCACTGAATGTGACTCTTGTCCTTGCCTTTCCCTTTCTTTGAATTTGATGTTCCTCCTCCTTTCTTGAAGGATTCAGATTTTCCATCAAATTTTTTCTGAGAGCCATTCTTTCCCTTATCTTGTTTTTTTTCTTTGTGACTGTTAGCTTTCTTGTAAGCCTGAACTTGTAAGGCTTGTGCAGATTCTTGAACCCCTTTCCTTTCATTTATCATCAACTCATGTGCTTCTAAAGATCCGACAAGATCCTCCAACTGTAATGTAGCTACATTCCCAGTTTCTTGGATGGCAACAATGACATGATCAAAATTTGGAGTTAGAGTTCTCATTACCTTCTCTACAATCATCCTATCTGTCATCACCTCACCACAGCTCTTCATTGTATGGACAATGCTTTGAACCTTCGACACATAGGCTCCAATGGATTCACTCTTATCCATCTGCAGAAGCTCATATTGCCTTCTCAGAGACTGCAACTTCACTCCCTTCACCTTTTCTCCTCCTTCATAATATTTCACCAAAATATCCCAGGCTGCCTTAGAGGATTCAGCACTAGATATCTTGTCAAAATTTGCAGAATCTACTGCAGCTTGAATTGCATACATTGCCTTGCAATCCTTCTTCTTTAAGTCTTTGTGTGCTGATCTCTGAGCTTCAGTGGCATTCCCCACCAAGTCTTGCACACCATTAACCACCACTTCCCATGTATCTTGAAAACCAAAGAGAGACTTCATCTGTTTGCTCCATCTTTCCCAATTCTTGCCCTCAAGAATTGGAAGATTGTTTGGTAAACCATTCCCTGACATTGTTTCTGAATGAAGGAAAATGTAAACACCAAACAAGACTGAATCTTTGTGCTTTCTACACTAAGAACCAAAGGGCTCTGGATACCAATTTGTTAGGGTAATCCAAGATAAGAGGAAGAAGATAACAAGTAAGAACTAGAGAGAAAACTAGGAGGAAAGTGTTAAGATTTTATTGATAAGAAAAAAAAATAGAGAATGAGTTGTATACAATGCATGTGGTACACGCTTATTTATAAGGAAAACTCCTAACCCATCTATTACTTGTAACACAAGTAACCATAACTAACTAACTCAAGGTAGTTATGTAACCACCTCCTAACTACCTAACCAAGTCTAATAGGATTGAAGTTATAAAACATCATAAATGAGATAAGGCATTTGAAGTAAAAAAAAAAAAAATAGATGCAATAATTAATTATTTGACATAAGTATAGTGATGAAAAAGAAAAAAAAAAAAAAAACCTCTTACATTGAGTACACAGAGAAGGATAAAGAGGGTGTGATTGAGTTGCTTCTGCATTTTATTCCTTCCTGGTTGAGTTATATTTCTCTTGTTGAATAGCTTCTACATGGAATATATTGAGACAAGAATGAAGGAAGTGATAAGGTTGAGAGTGTGGTGGGTTTCTTTATTGTTGAGTGCAATATTATAGAATTATAGAATTTGTCTTGTATCCAAGATTTTAGACAGATCTGGTCACGAAAAATTAAGGCATTGGACAATAGCAGTGTTAGTATGAAAATATTTAAAATAATATTTTGGAGATACTAATTAGCAAATGTTCATGTTTTTGATCTTTTGATTAGTTTGTACTATAACAACACTAGTGAGCGCAGAAACTGTTGATGTTTATGGGTTGAAACTTTAATTTTCTTTTAGGACATTTATTCACTTTGATGCTCTCAGATAAACAAATTGTAATACCTCTATTTAACAAGTACAAATATATTTCAAGTGGTCAATGAGTTTTTTTTAATGATAGATTGTTCGAAAGAATTCAAATTAGATTTATGATGGAAGTAATTCTTAACGAAATTTTCCTTATCGTGCTGTCAAACTCTAGATCATGCGGTCAAACTCTAGATTACAAGAAATATTGCCTATAGAAGGTGAGGACACGTCCAAAATTATGTATAGCACTTGTTGAATGTAGTGGCCAACTCATTATGTACTCTCATGAGGAGGACCATTGTCAACATCATCAATCTGAAACAAAATAATTTAAATTGTATGAAAAGGTGAAACACTGCAGTTACATGGTGAACATCCAGTGAAAGAAACGATAAACTACCGTTTTGGTTCTTAAGTGTGTAATTCGTTATCATATTAATTTCTAAATGTATTAAATTGGGAAAATAGTGAATATAGCGAACAAAATTTTACAAACACATTAATTATTTGTAGAAACACTAACCTTTTGTCTCTATTTTTTGTTAAGAAAATATCCATCTTTTCTTCCCTTCAAACACCACCATTTTTCACTCAGTTTCTATCTTCTCTTTCAATTCTTAGTCATCTCTATTCTAGTTGGAAAATAAGGGATACCCTCCTCTTTCATTAACCTCTAATTCATTTATCATATTGTTTTTTGGCACTCTCCCTTTCATGACTGATACTACTAATCTACTTATATCTTCCTGTTAGTTATTCTGGAACATGTTTACATTTTCTTTAGCAAACAATGCTATTTTACCTTTCTACTACAAGTCCGGTTCCAACAATTTTTAATCAAAAACTAATTATAGCCAAAATAAAAGCTTAAACAAACAAATTATAAGTTATTAAAATGATTGCTATTTTATAGCACTTGTGACACACTTACATAAGATACTTGTCAACAACAAAAAACACTTAATAACATAATCTCATAGTAAATGTTTTAAATCACAATAAGTTTGATAAAATTATGTTAACATCTTAATTTTATTAAAGCTCCTTCAAAGTCACACTAACACATAATGATTCATTCAAACTCATTGCAAATTTAAACATGCACATAGTTGATAGATAATAAAAAAGATACAATGATTTATTTCTAAAAAAAAAACTGCATACTTGACAATTGACACATGACATAAAATAAAAAACACATTGATTTAAGGGTGAAGATTGCTACATCAATTAGCAGTAGTCCATGTCATATCATTTTCAAAGATCCAATGACAAACTTCAATATGTCCCGGACCAGACCCAAGAGCCACAAATGCACCATGAGTAGGACTCCAAGCAGTTGTATCCAAGTGACAGATGGCCACGCCATGATTAATCTTAGCCTTGGAAACTGTATCTAAAAGATCTGCTTCGTAGACTCGAACCTTTGGAACCGAGTGACAATAGTACAACAAATAAGGAAACAAACTCTGGTGACACGACACAGATTGAGTAACTTTTCCACCATTTATCCCTTTAACCTTACCCACCATAACATTCTTACTCGACCCATTTACATTCTCGGTAGAGCGAACCGTAACACTATGACCCAACACAGAAGTTGCAAAATCAATCATATCCTCAAGCGAACCCACGCAACGCTTGGTCTCGCCCACACTCGGTGCCCTCTCACACTCACTCAACGCATCAGTCATCATCTTGTTCATCGAAGAATTCTCAGACACCTTAAACACCTGCTTCATTTCATTTAGCTTAGAAGACGCAAAGGGCAATTTAGTCAAAATGGAACGAGGCAAAAACGATCTTGGTGGCAATTTATCCCTTATATCCGGCATAGGCATAACCGTCCCTTCCGTCAACATCCATTCACGGAAAAACTTACCCGGTTGAACCGATGTTTTTACCAAACTAGCACTATCACTAACAGAATTAGTTGAAATTGAAGAAGGTTTAGCATACTTAGCAAATGAAATACCCTTTTTATCATAATCCTTGAAAGTGTTATTAACACTATCATAACCTTTGAAGCTAACCTTATGATCTAAATCTGCACCTTTAGCATAGCCTTTGAAAGTTTCGGATCCTAATTTTGGAAAACCAGGTTTATGGCCGTAATTTTCAAAATCAACGTGAACCCCAAGGTTCGAATTTTCACCGTATGAAGTGAACGAATCATCACCGCCATTAGCAACATCTCTGTAATTCGTGAATTTCTCCGCTGCACTGGTACTTCCTTTACCGTAGTTCTTGAAATTCGTATGAGGATCATTCAAGTGCTTACCATAGCTCTGGAAAGAGTCTTCAGCGCTTGTGCCTGTTTCTGAATAAGCAGCGAAATCTGTTTTGAAGACATTAGCGTCTTTTCCGTACTCCGTGAAACGGTTAGCGGCGTGAAGAGAGTCTTTGCCGTAATTCGTGAAACTCTGGTTACCGGCGTTTGCGTCATCGCTGTAGCTTGTGAATGTTTGTACTCGTCCGGCGGTGCCGGCGGTGTAGGTGGTGAATTTTAGGTTAGGGACGTTGCTTTGTTGAGCGTAGGTTTTGAATTCTCCAGATCCACCGGCGGAATCAGTTCCGTATTTTTTAAAACTTTCTTCCGCTGCATTGGTGTCAACGGCATAGGTAGTGAAACTGTCGTTGTGACCGGCGGAGCTTTTGCTGTATCTTTCGAATTCGTTGTGTTCATCGGTGAATAAACCGACAGAGTAATTCTTGAATGCGTCGATTCCGCCGGGTTTATGCGTTCCGTATGTGGTGAAATTCTCGCCGAAGCTGTAGGTGGTGAAATTCTGATCGTCGCTGTAGACAACAAAATGCGAGGGGTCGAAAGGGCGTTGTTTCACGAGGTCGGGGAAGCAAAAGAGGTGTGCGGCGGAGCAGAATTCCGGCAACTTTGTGGAGAGTGTGTTGGCGGCCGCATGTTTTGCAAAAGCTGCCGCCTCGGTGGCGCTAAGCGGCGAGGCCTTGGAGAGAATGAATGATGGTTTTGGTAAGTTGTTTTTGATGACTCTGTCCCAATAACGAATTACATAAGCTTTTGGAGTGAATGGGTTTTGGTTTTTCTCTTTTTCATTGTTTATTGCCAAACCAACCTGCAAAGATAATTTGGACACAATTAGACACTAAATTCAAATTTCAAATAATATAAAGCCAATTAAGTAGTGGAAAACTCGTGTAAAGCCAAATAAAGTCAAATTTTTATTCCATCTTAATGGACTTATCCAATGCAATCAGTAGCAACATGAAGATTGAGGGACATACTCAAAAGTCTCAACCCTTTATGCAAGTTGTGGATTTTTTAAATAAACTCTCTTTGATAATTTTAAACTATAAGTTACACTATTAAAATGAAATTAAAATGTTTGATAAATTTAGTTGTTGTTAGTACAAATTATATAAAAATACATGTTTATTTTATGTGAGTGAGTAGTCATTTTATTTTTAAAAAAACTAAAGAAATAATAAATTAAAATAATAAAGTTAAAATTAACATAAATGATAAAAACTATAAGCTATAAGCTCAAAAAATTACTTAAAATAGTATCTTAGAAAAGGCTATAAGCTTGAAAGAAAAGCTTTTTGGCAAGCACATTTTGGGTTCGTTTGGAATAGCTTATTTTTGAATTTATGCATAACAACTTATACAAATAAATAAATTTTTATGTTAATTTATAAGTGTTCTCTAACGAAAACTGTATTTTTATAAATTATTTTATCATAAACCATCTTGACAAACTTATAATAATACATAAAAACTTACTTATTTGCATAAGCTGAAAAATAAACTATTTCAAATGCGCCATTTATTTTATGAAACAAGTTATAAGCTATAAGCTAACTTATTTGTGTTACCAAAACAACAGATAATATATATAATTAAAATAACAATAAAAGAAACATCAAATTTAATGTAAGACTAAAAAAAATAGAATGTGTAGTATTCATGCAAGATTTAATTATTGAACAAAATATAGTGATGAAATGAAATGAAAGAAAAAGAAAGCTCTTACAGTGAGTATGGAGAGAAGGATAAAGAGGGTGTGAATGATGTGATTTTGTTTCTGCATTTTTCCTCTATGGTTGAGTTGTATTTCTTGAATAGTTTCTACATAGAATAGATTGGGATAAAAGTGAAGGAAGGGGTAAGGTTGAGAGTGTTGTGGGTTTCTTTATTGCTGAATGCAATAATTTATAGAATTATAGAGTTTGTGATGTATCCAAGATCTTAGACAGATATGGTGCATTAGCAGTGCATTATAAAAATTAATGTATCCAATGTTTATGTTTTGATATTTTGATTACTTTGTACTATAACAGCATTATGCAGAGGCCCCTTTTCAAAAAAACATTATGCAGAGGCTACTGCAGAGACTTGAAACTTTATTTTTCTTTTATGACATTAATGCACTTCAATGCTCTCACATAAACAAATAGTACTATTTCTGTTTTTCTTTTTTTTGGTAATAATACTATTTCTGTTTTTCTATTTTACATAGTACACATAAGACTTACTTTGACTAAATGTATTATTCATTTATTTTATTTTGATTGTATTTTTTTTAGTAATATATAGATGTAAATATTAGCATATAAGATTTTGTTTAATTTGTTTTGATTAGTACTTTTAAAATATCAAGTTTTTATAATTTCTATTAATAGATAATTAAAAATATTAGTGATCAAAATTGTGTATTGATGTATATGAAGTGGTCAAATAGATTTTATATTTTGGGACGGAAGGGATAATAATCGAGTGGTTAGACAACATAAACTATAAATATGAAGAAGTGAAGAGTTTGTGGTTTGAATCCCAACTTTTTTAATAATGCTCTCAGTAGCTTACCATATATGAAAGAGTTAACAAAAATTGATGTATTTCATTTAGAAATTAAACTAGATGTATCAATTTTTATCGTCCCAACTTTATTTTACAGCAAATACTCAATCAATCAAACAGTGAAGGAAAATGCTAATTAGTATTCTTGGGACACTAGTTAAGAAACTAAATGTGGTAAATTGATCTTGGAACTTGTGTAATTGACATTTTTAAAAAAAAAAAAAAAAAACTATTTTCAATACAAAAATTACTTATTTTGATATCTTAACAAGTGCCCCGAGGCACTAGTTAGTATGATCCAATAGTGAAATACGGTTTATAAACAATCAAGTCCCACACCACGTGCACTGAAAATGACTTGGAATAACACGTTTATTCAATGGTGAAATTTTGAAGTTGAATAAGATAGTTAAAAAGCTCGTAAATTACAACTGTGTCATTGTTTACACAGATGTTTTTTTGTTAACTATGAATTACACTAAACCGGCTAAAAATGAATGTCTAATTAGTAAATTTTGATTCAAAAGACATATGCAAGATTTTCTGAAAAGGGAGCAAATGCAAATAGAATTGACTTAAGAGAAAGCTTTATCATGATATAAAATAAAGGTTAAGTAAAATTTTTGTTCTTCTAAATATTTCGAATTTTACTTTTTAGTTCCTAATCTTATCCGAATATAATTGATATAGTCGGTGGTTCTCCTCTTCAATACTATGGTGAAGGAAGGTTATATATGCGGACGCTCCGACGCTCAAGTCAATATTTGTGTGAAGTGGAGGTTTTAGAGAGCAATTATAGATTACTCGAGCCTTATGAATGAGAAGGGTATATAGAGTCTCTAATGTGGAGTCAATACCATTAATGTCAGGACATATATGACGACCTCACCATTAATGGCTATCGGAATAACGAAGAAGTCATGATTAGTAGTAAATGTCCATCTTTCTAATGTTGACCATTAATATGAAGACATATATATCGTTCTCGCCATCAAAAAACATATATTTATAACAAACCTACACCTTAAAAGATTTATTTATTACTACTTAAGAAACTTAAAAGATTTATCCATTATAAATGTAAAGCTTAAAAAATTTATTTATAACTTTCAAAGGCTTGGTCTAGTGGTAAAAAGACAGGTCTTGGATCCGAGAAGTTCCGGGTTCGAGCCCCACTAGTGTCTTTGGAAGGAGGTAAATGTAATTACCTTTGTAAGTGCTCTTTGAGCCCTAAGGTCTTCCCTGCCTTGGACTGGGGCACCATCCCCTCACCCTAAATTTTTTTTTATCAAAAAAAAAATAAAAAATTTATTTATGAATACATTTTAATCTTATCTATGCTTTTTTTTTTGTAGTGCTTATTTATGCTTATTTAATAGCCTTAATAGATCTTTTGGTTTTTGTAAGTTCGCGAATTTTTTATTTTAGTCCATATATTTTGTTTTCTTGCAAATAAGTTTCTAAATGTACAAAATTTGTTGATTTTAATCTCTAAAGTCAAAATCCGCAGAAAAATCTGAAGGAAAACCTGCACAATGATTTTCCTACGGATATTCACTTTAGACCCAATAAATTTTATACATCCAATAATTTATTTACAACAAAACAAGGTACAAGAACTAAAACAAAAAATCCGCGAACATGATAAAAAATCTATTAAGCCTACTTAATTAATACATATCATATCACTAAAGTTTATTAAAAAACCTGAGCATTGTTGCATTATTAGCACCTTCGTTTATCTTGTTACATTTGAGCGGACTAAGAAAAAGGACGTGGGATCCACTTAACCTTATCAATCTTCAATCATTTCATTTTTTCGGTTTTGTTACTCCAAAAGGTAGATGTATCTAGACGCTTTCCACTCTTGCTCAATCTTTGAATACCTGGCCTAAACAAACACATTGTTAACGTTCAAAATTTAGAAACTAAGCTAGCTTATTAATTTACTTAAAATAAAGTGTCATTAATTTACATATTAAAGAAAAAAAAATTTGTATGATAAAAGTCTTTGTGAATGTAGTTCAGTTGATAAGATATTACATTTAATATGTTGAAATTGAGATTTAAACCATATTACTTCAACATATTCAGGTTAAATAAATATCTAGCTATTAAGATACTTGCAAAATAAATAAATAAATTTATGTATTAAAAAATCACTTTTTACACTCTAAAAAAGTTGACTATATATAAATTTCAAAACACTTGTGCTATATTTAATTTCTTTAACGAGTGTCTCAAAAACACTATTGATCTGTGGCCTCCCAATCATCTCTAGTATTGTTATTAGTTTTGAAAAGTATATGTTCTATTTCTGTTTGGGTTATATAATTTATCATGAAAAAACATACTGCGATGATTTTTTTTAAAGTAGTCTATCATGTAAGATTATAATTGTAGGTTTGCTATCTTAATAGTTGTTGAACTGAAGTTGGCTGGAGGCATATTACAGTACACTGGTAAGAACTCGGCTTAACCATGATTATTATAAAAATCCAATTCTATTGATCTTATTTCACTTCTTCTATTGGTAAATTGAAATTTGTATTCATGTCTTCAATATGCAGTAGTGAGTTTGAAATTTGGAATATGTTATCATGTCTATGTGGATCGTTTATGTCCTAGTTTTAAGATGATGTTAGTAGGTAGCTTTAATAATTTTAGTAAAATATGTAAACAGATTCATTCAATTATGATCGATAAGAGTTGGATTAACAAGCCAATAAAATCGAAAGATTTCTTGAATGGGGTAGTCCAGATCTTTGCTACTCTTGTATAATTTCTCTCCTATAGTTTAGGTGTTTGGCTAGGTATATCGGGAATGTTTTGCATTGGTGTATTAGAGAGAAATACCAATATACCATTTGTATTGGAACTGTTTAAGATCTATGGAAATAAAAAATATTCATAAGTTGCTGCTAAACTTGTTCTACTTTTTCATTCTCTTGTTTTTTTATTTTTCAGGCACTTCTAGAAACATGAGAGATGCTTGCTTGGTTTGGATATTGGCAGAGGAGTTAATTAGTTTGTTTTGTTATAATTAGTGGTATGAAAATCATCTAGTGACTTAGGTTAATTATTTTGGAAATGGTTTGGGGTCTTTATTGTGAATGTTGTAGTAAACCAAGCTTTGTTACATATTACTAGCAAGGAAGTTTGCTTTTGTCTTGGACACAAAATTGTCTTGCTTCTTTGATTGTTTTGCGAAGGGAACCTCATGTATTTTTCTTGTAGTGTGGATAAAACTTACCCCCACTACAAGAAAACGTTATTTATATTAACCAAACTTATTGAGGGCTTTATCCCTCGGTGACTTATATATTGAGGGTTTAATTAAGCCCTCGGTAATTAAGAAGAATCCTCAATAAGTGAGATAAATGTTTTTGAATAAAAAAAAATAAAATTATCTTTTGAAATTATGACAGCCTAAATCGCCAATAAATTCCTTTGTATAAAAAAATTGATTGTTGGACTTACTGACGGCCCAAGCTGCCAATAAGTTTTTTCTAAATAAAATAAAAACGTTATTTATTAACCAAACTTATTGAGGGCTTTATCCCTCGGTGACTTTTATATTGAGGGTTTAATTAAGCCCTTAGTAATTAAGAACAACCCTCAATAAGTGAGAAAAATGTTTCTGAATAAAAAAAAAAAAAATTATCTTTTGAAGTTATGACAGCCTAAAACGCCAATAAATTCCTTTGTATAAAAAAAATTCGATTGTTGCACTTATTGACAGCCCAAGCCGCCAATAAGTTCTTTCTGAATAAAATAAAATACAAATTGTGTGTTGTAGTTTTAGCAACAACACTTGACACTATTTATGGTTCATTCTAAATGTATTCATTCTATGTTGTCCAAGTTTTCTATCGAGATAGATGCTAAACATATCAGGGCAATTGAGCATCTCAGTTTTTCTAAGCATTGACAAAAGTGGGAATTGAAATTTATGTGACCTAAAAATTCTCAGTTTTTCACTCTTACTCTGTCTGCATTTACATTCAACCCGACTCCATCTTTGGTGCGTCAGGAGTTGTAACACTCATCAACCAAGTTGATGAGGCATAAAATGTATTTTCTTTGTTTTAGCATACATTCTCACTACGGAGAGATATTCACACATTTTGTCGCCCAATTTTATTTCAGTCGAGGACTTCCTTCAAAAAGGATTTGTGGTTGAAAAAACAACTCACCTGAAAACTGAATGTTACAATTGATGTTGTCGCTGCTTCTTGATAATCCCATTTTGTTGCTTCTTCATCTTCTTTAGCTCTTCCATCTAGTACCTCATCAAATGTTGAAGCCGTGAGAGATATTTTCAAGATTTTACACAGGTTTCCAACTACCGTTGAGTGCACCGATGACTTCTTAACATAGAGAGATTAATTGAGTTGTTAAATAGACAAACAATAAACATTACAAAGAAAACTTTGGTGACGAAAATGGTGATGGTTGTCATAGTTGTTGGAAGAAGGTGAAAAGACCAACTTTTTGGCACACAAAGAAGATGGAAAATTGCAAAGTATTGAAACGTGTATAGGAGAGATGGAGAGGGAAGCCAAAACGTTTACAATCTTTATTCTATGCGGTTTGGGCCGCTCCTAATTTAAAAGTCAATCAATTATTTTTTGGCGGCACAAGCCTTCAATAACTTCATGGCGGTTTTGGTTGCCAATAAATTTACCAACGTGTATTTTATTAACGGGTTTTGCTTATTTTTGTGGGCTTTTGAAGGTCAATAAATGCTTGCTTTCTTGTAGGGATCATAGACTCGAAACAAATAGTTTATCCACCATACACTTGAGACAATAACTTAACGAATACATATAGTAAATACCCATAAACAATGGCGGTCTTGAGTACGGTTCAAGATGGACGACTAACCAAGGTTACAAATTTAGAGAGGTGCAAAATATATTTTTCGTAATACATATATATAATTTGTATAAATATCGAAGGAACATAAATTCATTTTAATAGTATTGTAAATAATTTGAGGATATACATTTTTGTTTTTGTAGTAACAATATAAATCGGTAAGTTTGCAAAATTGTCATTTATTTTTTCGAATGTATGCATAAAAGATAAAAGAAAAGAGAAAAATAAAATAAAAAATATAAAAAATAAGAAATCTAATAAATAATTCTATAATATATTTATGGTGTTATGCATTTAATAATTGGTTATGAGTGTATTTTGTGAATGATATACATGACTTAAAGAGACATATTCCATACATGAGAATGCAAGAATTGTACACATGATTTATTAATATTAGGGTTAAATATGTTTTTAGTCCCTACTTTTATGTGAGTTTCGACTTTTAGTCCCTACATTTTTTTTTATTATATTTTTAGTCCCACGTTTTAGCCGTTTGCATTTTTAGTCTTTACCGTCAATTTTTTGTGACTTGGATAATATAGAATCAGCCACATAGGATGTCACGTAGATGTCGCGTCATTCAATGCAAACGTTATCCTAGTCAATTTAAGTTATCATATGTGGTCAATTCTATTATCATAGCCATAAAAAATTGACGAAAGGGACTAAAAATATAATAAAAAATGTAGGGACTAAAAGTCGAAATTCAGATAAAAGTAGGGACTAAATATATATATTTAAACCTTAATATTATATTAATATTAAAATTTTAATTTATAATAAAATTAAACTTCATAAATATGACTTCAAAAGATAGTGTCATGAATATAATAGATTGGTGGTGTTTATTGGTGATTGATATATGACTTCATTAGTCATAGTTAACACATTATAATGAGGGAGATCAAATTTTATATTATTTATCTAATATCTAATATTAAAAAAAAGTTAAAGCGTTATGGTAGATTAGGGATGTCAACGGGGCGGGGAATGTGCGGAGGAAGCATTCCCGTTCCCCACCCCGAAATATCTACGGGGGAATTTTTGCCTCCATCCCCATCACCACGGGGGAATTTTTGCCTCCATCCCCATCCCCACAGATCCCCACGGTAGCTACGGGGATCCACGTAGATTGATTATTTGAAAATTTTTATATTTTACCGACAAAATTATGACGTTATTTTTCCTTTTTTATTAATAAATAAATAAATATTTCGCATCTTTCTTTTTTAATGATCAAAACAACACATAATGCATGTCATAACCAAAATACAATGTATAACAGCATATGCATAATCATACAAAAATTCATAACCAAAATATATCACAATTCATAGCAAAATAGAAACCTAGAATTGTCAAATATAAATAAACCTATAATAATAATAGTAGTAAAAATATATATTTAAGTATATATAGATGGATTCGGGGAATCCGCGGGGACGGATGCTCAATCTCCGATCCCCGCCCCGAACTGCCTCCGGGGGAAGTTTTGCCTCCATCCCCGTCCCCACGGGGAAAAAATCTCCATTTTCGGATCTCCGAACGGGGCAATCCCCGCGGGGATCCGCTCTGACGGATGCAAATTGACATCCCTATGGTAGATTATTTATGTTTTCATCATTTTTTTGATTAAAATTTGTAATATTTAAATGTCTAAATTATAAGTAAATTTCCCAATTTTAGATTAAATTTAAAATTAAATTCTTGGTCAAGAATATTTAAGTTTGATCTCTAACTTAAACAATACTTGAGTTTTTCTTTTGTCAATATACTTGAGTTTTTTTTTTTTTTTTTTTTTGAAATAAAACAGTAAAAAACAAAGAAGTAACAAATAATTTAAACAATTTTAAAAATTTGGATTTAAAAGAAAATATATAATAATATAGGAGTATTTATTTTATTGAGATATTTATGAAACATGAATAAAACTATATTGAAAATTCAAAAGATAAATTAGAGACCAGACGTTGTTCGGGTTAGACATTAAATAAAATTGTAATTATTAAATTTTTTATAGATAAATTAGAGCATGATGGCATTAAAGTGACTTTTTTTTTTTTTTGAATCGGCTAAATTTTATTAAAAAACAACTCCTCCACAAGAAGTGAAAGGAATTGTTATGAAACATACAACGAAAGGTTACGTGATATAACACAATTACCAAATAACAGACACTTAATCAGCACCCTATCCACCCTGAAGTCCTGAACACCAATAGTGATTCACTGAACCCACAAGAGAAAACCCCTACCCGACCCTAGGAGACACCACTAGACACTAACTTCCGAACTCGAATTAAAATTACTCGGCCCATCAGGATCCAGAAAGCAGCCCCGAAGGTCGAAGGTTGAGGGACACCAGTAGGCAGAGAACCGACAGGCAACACCTGATGCAGTAGAGTTCGACCAGATACCAGAGACCTGCAAATCTCAACAGATTTGAACACCCCTCAGCGACTCAAAGAGTCCTGCAAATCTCACCAGATTTGAAAATGGTCAGAGACTCTCGTATCAAGGAGAATCCACTCACACTCGGCATTAACCATCCAACACCTCTCTCACACCAATACGTCCTAGGAAGTACGATAAAACAACAACATCCGTTAACACGGAGTGTCTATATACCTCGCCCTTTCGGGCGCGCCAGGACAACAAACCAAGGCCAAGAACAGACCCAAACAACCCCCAGACTCCGTTCACCCCACCATTCCACCTCACCTCCGGCCACCCACCTTTGCACAAGACCCCACCTTACCACAATACCATGCCAACACAGCACGTCACCAAAACACACAAAACAGAGTAAACGGAACACCACCACCTCCAGCACCAACACTGCAACCTCGCCGTCACCACCACTCAGCATCACCACCAACAACACCCACCGTGACTACTTCAACTACACTACACCACCACCTCCTCACCAAACATCCTCCAACCGAGACAGAGAGCTACACCAGGGGTAGCGGTTGCTCCGCCTACACCTCCACCCAAACCAAAGCAGCCAAACCCCAAAGAGGACCATCACGAAACTGGTCCAAACACCAAAACCGGAAAAACCACGCCGACGAAAACAAAAACCGGCGTTAGAGACGAGAAAACGAAACCAGACCACTCCGGCGGAGCTCAGAGAAACAAGAGGAGGAAGATGGCGAATAGGAACAGTGATGCGGCCAAAGAGAAAGACTAAGCACCCCACCAACACCATCACACCATCACCTAAACACAAAGAGCCATCATCACGACGACAGCCCACCACACCACCACCAAACCAGAACAACTCCCGTCGCCGGCGCAAACACCACCGCAGGGAAAGAACGAAATCGGCACCGGAAAGAAGAACAGCACCACCACCACACCAAAGCCAAACTGGAAACGCCGCAACCGAGACAGCCAACCCACGCTACTTCCAATCCACACCACAACACGACAGGGAAGACAACCGGAGGTGAAACGGAAAAGGAACCATCGTAACCGAGACCTGGTGGTACGGAGCCAGGCAAGCTCGTCGTACCACCGCGACCGGTATCTACATCTTGCCGGCACGTTTGGATTTGAGGGAAGCAAAGCGGCGGCGGCAGGATTAGGGTTCCTGGTGTAGAGAGAGGTTAGAGCGAAATTTTGGATGAGAGAGAAAAATTTGAAATAATAGAATTCTTATACTGTCTATTAATATATTATTTTTTTCAATAATGATGGCATTAAAGTGACTAGTAGACACCCGGAACATCTCATACCACTAATCCTGGAAAAAAAAAATAAAGATAAATAAAAAAACCAACACAATCTTGTGATCTTTGTAAGAAATGAGAGGATGTGGTGAATCTTTAGACTAAGGTGTGATAAAAACAAAATCCAAATTAGTTTTAACAACCCTATTTACTCCTGCTCCATGTCAAAAACAAAATCCAAATTAATCTCTGACGTCTTTATAATGAGAACAAATTAACCTATATGGTTCATTGTAATTTATGGATTAATTTCTCCCAATAAAAAAAATTAGAGACTAATTTCGGTTTTATTTTTACCCGTATTAAATTGGACTGTCAAAAAATATAAAGGACTAAAATGAATCTTCACTCTACAAATTAATATAATTGGTGAGATGAATATCCAATTCAAAAATAAAATGAATAACTAATAAATTATATTAAATATAAAAATTAACTCCTTAAAACTATATGAGTTACGTGTGAATCTTCATCTTAACTTTTAAAATATTATTACATGGTGAAAATTTTAATGCATAAAAAGAAATAGTCAAATCATCAATCAACTTCATAGTGGTTATACTTTTTAAAAATAGTCTATATTTATGGAAAATTCTTTTTGTCTATAGTTGTTCTTGGAAATTAATATTTATTATCTCGTAATTTATTCCCTCTCTCCTGATCTCCAGCTGTGTGTGACGGGCTGTGGAAGTATTGAGACAGCACAACACTTATTCATCTCTTGCAAGACCTTTGGACCTCTTTGGGCTTTTGTCCGGTCTTAGGTTGGTTTCTCGGCAGTGGATGCATATAGTCTCTCAGAGCACTTCGTTTGATTCACGTTTTCAGCTGGCGACCTACGCGCCCGACGGTCTTTCTTGCAGCTTGTTTGGTTGGCTTGTGTTTGAGTTGTCTGGAACGAGCGCTATCTTCGTGTCTTTCGGAATTCGAAAATACTATTCATCAGCTCCTGGACAAAGTTAAAAAAAATTTCCTATCGATGGTTGCGGACGATGGATTCTACCTTGATGGCGCATTTTCATACTTGGTGGTCGAACCCTTTTCTTTGTTTGGGTATTGACTGAGTGTATTTTATTTTGTTATTCTTTTGGGATCCTATTGTAAACTTTTGTAGATCTCTTTTGCACACCTTCTGCTGAAGGGTCTACCACTATTCTTTAATATATATATTTCATTTTGGCTTGTTAAAAAAAAACATTGTTGCACCTACACTTCATTGAATTTTGCACCCCTAAAATTCATGAATATCAAAAGTAGATTATCATAAAAAAATAATTTTACATACATAATGTAAAATCATGTTAGTTAATTAGTAGTAAAAGTTAATAAAGAAAAAGGAATTAATGCATGCGCATACTTTTATATTCATAAAATCATGTTAGTTAGTAGTAAAAGTTAATAACATAGCACTATATGTATAGGAGCCGGGTTCGAATTCGGATACTCCACTTATTTACTTTTAATGTGGATTTTCTAACCATTAAACTCATTGACAAAAAAAAGAAGAAATTAATACGTAATATTGATCTACTTCTACATTTCTCCAAATTTTATAGTATTGATGCACTTTTACACACTTATCTCTACATCATACATTTAATAGTATTGATCTACTTCTACATCTCTCAAAATTTTTCTTTGGACTTATTGTTTTATGAGATTTACTTTTCACACCCCGAGTTTCACAATCATTTATCGGCATTTCATTTGTATTCCTCTCGCTACTTAGGACGCGAGTGTGTAAAATTACAAAAACAGAAAATCACAGTTCGTTTTACTCTTTTTAAAGTGTAAATTGAGTTCCCTCTCTAAGTAACGAATTATGTTTTAGTTCACACTCTAAACAGCGAGTGTCAATATTTTATACTCAAATGGAACGCCGGTACCTCCCATGAATGAAAAAATCATGAAAAAGTGCTCGTTTTCCAGATAGCAAGAGAGATACTATGATCATTTCAGAGGGTGAAAAAGGAAATCCGAGGATGTAAAAAGAAGTTCTCTTGTTTTATTAATGAATTTGGCTAATTCAAATTTATAATCCAACATGAATTACTTATGAATTTTTCTCTTTCCTTGTCTAATTAGCACAGCTGTATGAAAAAATAAATTATCAACGACTCAGTGTCTCAATTTATACATAATAAAATATATTGTTTGAAAAAATAATAGTAGAAAATACATAAAAAAAATTGATAGCTAAGAATACACGTAGTATAATATTTGAAAAAAGCACTATAAACCGATCAATCGAACCAAACCAAACCAAATCGAACCGGGTTAGTTTGGGGCGGATTCATTTTTAAAAAACACCAAAAATCAAATCAAACTGAATCTATGAAGAATTCAATCTTTCTGGCAGTGTTTAGTATTAAGTCTCTATCTTAAAAGTGGCTGTTATCTAAAATAGGTAGAAGTTATACTGTTATAGGTTATCGTTCTCTTGTTGGTGTTTGTGTCCTTTACCCTGTTTAAAGATGTTGTACTAGATGTAGGAGTACTACGCTTGTAAGTACCACTTTATATGCTTCCTATCATTAAATTGTTGCTTATCTAAAAAAACATATGTGATGTGAGGATAGTAGATCTCCAATTCGACGTAAATTGGTTGGAATATTGTGTAACACATCCGCCGTATAAAAGTTAAAGAATAAAAGGTTTATTATCAAAGTTATTTTAGAAAACTTTCTGATCAATAAAAGGTTTATTATCGTGTTCTAATCTTGTTTTATTTTTTGACCGGTATAATATGTTCCAATCAATGCAAAGATAACATTAGACGATAAATATTTGTTAGAAACACTCACAAGAAACAAATTAAAATAAAGAGAAAATGGTAAAAGTGATGTTAATTGATGTGATAATATATATATTTTTTAATTTGTATGTACCTAAATTTTGTGCCCATTTGTTTATGTCTAAGCAAGTGTTGCTCTTATTTTAAAACTAAAAAAACCTAACAGTAAGAGTTTCACATTTAAAAAAATATTTTTTTTATGATAGTAAACAAACGGAAAGTAATTTATTTTTTTAATCTCTAAATTTTATCAAAATAAAATAATTTTTTAAATTTATCAAAATAAAATAATTTTCTCTATTCGCTATGTTGACGGAAACGGAAGATATAAAGAAGATTAGATACACTATATACAAAGGAAAAAAGATGAAGGAGGCCTATTGCAGAGGTTCTAGAAAACACTAATCCTCTGTTATTTAGTTTCATGGCATTAGTATTGTTCCAAAAAACAAATCTTCGCATTAGCGAGAGAGAGAGAACATTGAGTGAGTCTATCAAGAACCAGATCAAATTTTATATTTAATTAATTTTAGATTTTAAAAATAAAAGAAATATTAAATTACAATAATACCTATCACTTTAGATTACTTTAAGAAAGAAAATGATGGGTATTTTTGTCAAACTAAAGAAAATGTATCATGCTAAAATACTCATTCTAAATTTTGAGTGGGTGTATTATAGCATAACCTATATATATATATATATATATATATATATATATATATATATATATATATATATATATATATATATATTATATTAGATGTTGATTATGATGTTTGTTTTCTTGTTATATCTACTGAGACTTATTTTGTGTGTTTATGATAAGTGGTGTGTTTTTGCGTGTCGGTTGGTTCTTCTTAGCATAGTTGTTCTAAAGATATAAACACACACACATATATATATATATATATAGTTAAAAATAATTACACATTAATGAAATACATGTGAACAATAAAATTAAATGTTTCACTATGAGAATACGTAAATTTGTATACAGTATCACCACTAATTTGTAACCAACTAATTATATAACATACATATGAATTAATTTTATTGCTTGGGAAAATATCCTCAAAGGATAATTAAAAAAAACTGATAATTAAACACTTGTCATAATGTCATGCTAACATAATAATTGGAGAGTTGTTTAAGCACCAAGACAAGTCACAAAGGAAGGCAGAGCATCATACATACGTCAGATTTAAAAGCACAGTATATCCAATAGTGTGGTTTTTATAAGCTTTCCATTTCCAACATCTACCACCACAACTTCCAACTCCTCATTAGAATTTTTTATAAAGGAGAAAAAGATCACTAAGCTAGCAAAATATTGTAAAATGATATAATATTGTTGCTCTTTAGATGCTTTGTAGCTTTGCAATAATAGTATTGTCCTTTTAATAATAATTTTCTTAATAGAAATGATGTATGTCACAACAAACAGTAAACTCTGGAAGAACAAAAGGAATAACTTTCATGTACTTTAATTAAGAAGATATTAAATAAGCAGCACTTTTCAACCCTAGTTTATTCTTCTTCATCATCAAAAATATATTGGTTTAAGATCAAATTTTTATTTGAAATCAAGTATTATGTGTAAATATCTTTCTTTTCTTACCAAGTATTAATATGTGTAAATATCTTTCTTTTCTTATCAAGTATTATGTGTAAATATTGGACACACGAACCACACATGAATACTGCTTTAATTAATTCATATATGGTTTGATACTTTGTTTGATCTAAAGATCAAGGTTTTCTCATTTCACTAAATGACATAAAATAATTCTTTCACTTGTAATGTCTCCTACTATTTTATTCATAGAATTGGTTATAAAAAAAAAAAACTCTTTTTTTCCCATTCCAAAGCAAGTTTGATCAAAGCCATCTTTAATCATTATCAGAAAAAAAAAAGTCATCTGTAATCAAAATCAAATATTTATTTTTATCAAGTAATCTAGCTAGTGGCTAAACTCACATTTAAATGTGAAGAAATATGAAATCCAAAATTTGAACTTTGACCACTCTAATAATATCAATGGCAGCTACCATTTAAACCACACTTATGGGACATCAAAATCAAATATGCTAACTAGCATATAAAGCTTAACAAAACAAATTATAAGTTATTGAAAAAATTGCTATTTTATGGAACCCGCGAAAAAACTAAAGATTACACATTCATTCATTAGGAATTTATATAACACAATTACATAAGAGAATCACATAATGTATGTTTGGATGTTTGACGAAATTATGAATGTATCATGGTGACTTTATTGGAACTGACATATATATTTTGTCAAAACCACAGTGACACATCATAATTATATATGTCAAACTCACATTCAATCCAAACATGCACATATTATGCTCATAAATGATGCATTTTCTTCATATGGAAAAACCAATTATTTTCTAATAATAAGAAGAAAATCACTAGTTACCGGACATGACATATAATTAAAAACTTAATTAACTTAAGGTTGAGATGCTACTTTAGTCGGCAGTAGTCCAAGTCATGTCATTTTCAAAGATCCAATGGCACACTTCAATTCGACCTGGACCAGACCCAAGAGCCATGAATGCACCGTGGCTAGGGCTCCATGCAGTTGTATCCAAGTGACAAATAGCAACACCATGATTAATCTTGACCTTAGACTCAGGGTCCAAAAGATCAGCCTCATAAACTCGAACCTTCGGGACCGAGTGACAATAGTACAACAAATAAGGAAACAAGCTCTGGTGACATGACACAGATTCAGTTACTTTTCCCCCATTTATCCCTCTAACGCGACCCACCATAACATTCTTGCCCGACCCGTTCACACTCTCAGTAGACCTAACGGTAACATTGTGCCCCAAAACAGAAGTTGCAAAGTCAATCATATCTTCAAGCGAACCCACACAACGCTTAGTCTCACCCACACTCGGCGCCCTCTCACATTCACTCAACGAGTCAACTATCATCTTATCCATAGACGAATTGTCAGACACCTTAAACACCTGCTTCAACTCATTCAACTTAGCAGATGCAAAGGGCAATTTAGTCAAAATGGTACGAGGCAAAAACGCTCTTTGTGGCAATTTATCCTTAATATCCGGCATAGGCATAACCACACCTTGTTTCAACATCTTTTCGCGGAAAAACTTACCCGGCTGAACCCATTTTTTTACCAAACTACCACTATCACTAACAGAATTAGTTGAAGAAGGTTTAGTATACTTAGCAAAAGAAATCCCTTTCTTATCATAATCCTTGAAAGTGTTATTAACACCATAACCCTTAAAATTTACCTTATGATCTGCATCAGCACCTTTAGCATACCCTTTGAAAGTGTCGGTTCCTTCATTAAATGATTTTCCATAATTATTAAAATCAACCTGGGTCCCACCTGTTGAGTCCTTAGCATAAGAACTAAACGAATCAGCACCAACATTAGCTTGATCTCTATAATTAGAGAATTTTTCAATTCCACCTAAACTTCCTCTAGCGTAATTTTTGAAATTTTCAGTTGGATTATTCATATTAACGCCGTAATTAACGAACGTGTCTTCATCACCTGTACCTTTATCCGCATAACTAGTAAAACCTGACGACGCAACGTTAGAGTCCGTTCCGTATTCCGTGAAACGGTTTTGAGCACCGGCGGAGTCTTTGCCGTAATTTCCGAAACTCTGATCACCGGCGTTTCCATTTTCACTGTAACTTGTGAATGATTGTTCTCTTCCGGCGGTTGAAACAGAGTAAGTTGTAAAACGGAGGTTCGGTACGTTGGTGTCTTTAGCGTATTCTTTGAATTCGCCGGAGCCACCAGCGGCGGCGGAACCGTAGGTATTGAAATTCTGATCAGCGACGTTAGTTTCGATAGCGTAGTTTGTGAAACTATCGTTATGACCGGCGGAACTCCGGCTGTATTGTCGGAATTCGTTTACCGGATTGCTTTCGAAACCGTTGGAGTAATTTTTGAACGAGTCGATTCCTCCAGGTCTTTCTGTTCCGTAGTTGGTGAAGTTCTGACCATCGTTGTAGACGGAGAATTTTCCATCTTCAGTGTGTTTTTTTAGGCTGGAAGTTACTTCAGGGAAACAGAGGAGGTGTGCGGCTGAGCAGAACTCCGGTAACTTTGTCGAGAGTGTGTTGGCGGCCGCGTGTTTCTCGAAGGCAGTTGCGTCGGCCGCGCTAAGCGGAGACGCCTTGGAGAGAATGAAAGTTGGCTTTGGTAAGTTGTTTTTGATGACTCTGTCCCAATAACGAATTACAAAAGCTTTTGGAGTGAATGGGTTTTGGTTTTTGTCTCCTGCATGATCCACTGCTAAACCAACCTGCATTGATATATAAATATTATTACACATTTAAATAATTCAAGAAATATTGAATTTGATACCGTAATTAAGTTTTGGTAACTTGTTAATTAGTTTTTGATTAATTATTTGACATAAGAGTGATGGGAATGTGAAGGGTGCTTACAGTGAGTGTGGAGAGAAGGATATAAGAGAGACAAAGGCAGTGTCTATGCATGTTTATAACTTGATATAATCTATAATGGTTTTTTTATTGTTTCTTTAGTAGTGGCTGCTCATTGAGAGCAGAATGAAGAGAGAATGAAGGGAGGGTTGAGAATGTTGATGATTATTATAGTGTGTGTATGCACTAATTTATAGTGGTTCCTCCTGCGATTTAATATGTACGTTAGTAACAGTAAGAATGAAATTTTATAGTAAAAGCAAAAAAGAATAGAATTTCAAAGTCCCGTCCCTACAAGGATCATGATTTGCTGCCGTAGAGTTTTCCACATTTTCACACAGTAATTGATCTCAACCATTTAAATTAAATTGGCCGATCCAGATTAAATACAATGTTAAATAATTTGATCTATTGATTCAGATTGAACGATCCACAGCTGTTATCGTGTGATGTAATAACAATAGAAAATCTAATTCCGTCCCTATGATTGTATGCTGGTGAGCTTTCATGCCCTCATGCGTTTAATAAACCTCAAATGTTGATTTAAGATAAGACAATTTAGATCATAGAGGTAAATAATACAATAAATCAATCCCGGTTGTTAACTTAAATTGAACAATTAAAAGTTGTAATTGTGTGACATAATTATAACAGGAAATTTAATTCCGTAAGATAGAATAAAAATAAAATAAACAACAAGAAAAAAGAATATCCACAGACAATATAAAATAATTATACACTATTAATTGATCATAACAATATTTTTCGCCACATACTTAACTCCACTTTCTTAATATGAGAAGGTGAAAAACGGTTAAAGTATTTTTATTGATTGTCGATATCAAATTAATTTACACTCATAAATGTTTTATCCTATCATACAAAATATCATCCTATCATACATATATATTTGACAATTGACATATACATGATATGAAACAAAATATCATCATTATTTATAGTTTAATCAACATTTAATACACATTTGATAGTAACAAGACAAGATACTATTCCGTAACAAATTATAATAAAAAATTCATTTTTTAGGTTCATTATATTATCAATGTGTCTGGATATAATATATTATCCAAATACATTAATAATACAATAAATTTAAAAAGTGATTTTTTACTTATATTTTGTTACGAAGGGAGTATATTTTTTTTAAGTAGACATGAGAAGATGCATATCCCGTTAAAAACATGACAAGATATATATACTTATGAAACAATTACTTATATTTTTGTGAAATAAAATTTTAATATTTTAAAATTTAGTAAATTAACAAAAACTGTTGAAATAATAAAAAAGAAATTAAATAATTTTCTTAAAAAATATTGATAATATATATATATATATGTGTGTGTGTGTGTGTGTGTGTGTGTGTACAACAACATTTTAAAGTGAGATATAACAACGACAAAAAAAATAAGTACAATATAGTAAAAATAATTATGAATATGATAGTATAAACAAAGATACGAAATTTACTTAATTTATTTTAAATTCTAATAATATATTTTTAAAGGTAAAATTGAATTTCAGATAAAAGTAAATAAAGGTAAAATTGGAAGAAAAAATGACAAGCTATAAGCTACTTAAAATAGCTTATGAAAAATAAGCTATAAGCTTATGGTAATATAACAGTTACCAAACAAGTTTTTTAACTTATAAGCTATAAGATATAAGCTGTAAGGTAACTTATTTGTCTGAGAGCCAGCAAAACTCAATGCAGTGCACTTGCATGTTGTTGAGTGTTATTATTACTTGAATATTTTGTTGGATAACCTGTAATTGTTTCAAGTAACATGTACGGGTTAAATGAGGCTGGTTGCAATTCCTGATATTTTACGGATTTTATGCTAAATATAAAAAATGTTATATCATTTAACATAATTAATACATATTATAATTGGTGAACAACATAAAAAATATATATGATATTGCACCTAAATTTTCTCCCTTGATGAAATGCTGTGAACTTTAATCAATAAAAAAGTGTGTTAAAAATGTGATAATAACACTCTTCTAAATATAAATAAACTCTTGCTTCAAAAAAATAAAATAATAAATAGACTCAAATTCCATCTTATTATGAATTATAACATGAACCATATGTTAATTACTTACTCAAATGATGTCCTACCATTTCTCTAGTTTCACCATCTTAATTAAACATCATCTAATTTTTAAACAATATTAGTTGAAGCAACTATGTGTCTATGTGAAAAGGCTTTCCATCATGTTAAGGTGATATCTTCTACTAGTCCAATACAATCACAATGAACAATCACAGCATGTCCAATTGGTGTATAGGTCTAAAGTAAAAAATTTAGTGATGGCTAGGGGTGATCGTATCGTATCCGAACCAATTTAAAAGTAAAATCACAAATTGAAAATCGCAAAAACCATATTTAGTTTGAATGTATTTGGATGACTTTTTTATTGAACCGCGAACCACAAAAATCGTGGTTAACCGCTAAAACCGCATTAAATTCATATTATATTCTAATATCGCTAAAACCACATTAAATTTCTATTTTATTCCAATATACATGATCAAATTATCAAATCAATCCACCAAATTAATGAAACTTCAAGTTGTATTTATTTTTTGATGTTGTTACTTTGGTGTTGTAATATTATTTTAGATCAACAACTTTTATCGTTACTGTAATGTTATTTTGGAACTTCAAATTCTTTTTTGGATATTTATAATTGTTTGGTACCGAAATGTTAACCGCACCAACCGAACCAATTCAACCGCATTGGTTTGGTTTGAATAACTTTTTAAAAACCAACCGAACCAAACTGAACCACATGTATTTTTATCTCGCGGTTAGGATGACTTTTATGTTTAAAATCGAACCAAACCGCACCGCAAACACCCCTAGTGATGGCTTAAAAAAATATAATGCTTATAAAAATAAATTTATAATATTACATTATGAAAATGTCAAGGATTGAACCTTAATTAAGAAGATACATATGAGGATTCCATTCTAACAATTTGAAAAAAATGTGAGGCCGTTTTTAACCTAAAAAATTTGAGACCTAAAACGTTTGCTTAGATTGCTTTCACCCTTGAACCGGCTTTGTGAATAATAAAATTTTCCTTTAAAGGATTTAACTTTATTGTATTCAAAACTTTTGATTAATCTTAAACAGACTTATATCATCTTATCCAATGGTTATTGAGTTATATATATAAAAAGTTAAAGTTAATGTACATCTTAACTATTTTATGAAAGAGTAGTACAAGTCGGTTGGTAACATGACACAAATTAAGGTATAGAAGACTACATAAACTTAAGTAGAACAGCTTTTTTTGTTATTGGTAGGGTTCAATTAATTGATTTAACAAGTGGCCCGTATAGTGAGCACATTTAAAACACATGATCCAAACAGAACAAGCATGGTGATGAACAAAGTCACTATTCTCATCTACAAGAAAAAGCTTCACTTATAGAATCTCTACTTTCTTTTCTTTTATATATGACTTTAACTTTTCTACAAAACAAATTATTTCTCACACTTTAATTATGCTCAATTCTTTTTCACAACATCAAGGCCCTCAGTTAAATTTAAAGATTGAACGGGTACCAAATATTTGTCAGTGAAACTTTAAATTTTCAGTCTTTGACTAATTTTTAGGTATGAGGACAATCAAAAGCCGGATTCTCATGGGATTCCAACAAATAGATCACTAGAGTTTGTACAATATAATTACTTGTTGATTGTTCTTTATCTTTATTCTTTACAAGCTAAGGAATAATTGATGAGGAGAACTTAATTATATGCATACATACAATACAAATACCTTAATTAGAATCCAATGCACAAGAAGCTAGTATAATAAAGAACCACAAAACATGGCACCAAATTAAATGATCACAGACAAAAAGAAAATTCAAAAATGTATAAAGCAATGTTTACATATATGAGCCATGCTAACCACAAACATAAATAAAATATCCAAAATGCAAAAAGCCAATATATATGATATAATGGTTGTGTTTGTTTTAGCTTTAAAGAAGTGATTTTTCTTTTGTATTTTTAAAAATGATTTTTATAATAATTTGATTAAAAATAGTAAAAGTTATTTTAAATTCATCATTTTATAAATAAAAAAAAAGTGATTTTGATATTCAATAACTTAAATATTTTTGTTAGAGGTTTTAACTTAATAGAAATCACAATTTTTTTGTCAAAAAGAAGAGAAAGAAATCAGAATTTTAAAAAAAATTAATCTCTCAAAAATGATTTTATGAAAAGCTATTTAAAATAGCTATTCGTACTTAGAGTTTTTTTTTAAAAAAAAATTATGATCCAAAAAATAAATTTAACAAAATAATGAAATACTTAAACAACATTTTTTTAAGGAAGTTAAAAAGAAAAAACCAAACTAAAAAAGAAAACAAAGCCACTAGATTCGATTTAGTGGTAAGGGTTTGAGTAATATAATATGTATGAGGTTTTAAATTCGATTCTCTGTTCAATGTAAAAAAAAAAAAAAACATTCATGAAAAAAAGAAGAATTTCATTATGTTGTTGCTAAAATCATATTGTTTTTTACAAAATTATTTTATAAAAAAAACACCGTAACAAACGGGCCCAATAAATTATATTATAAGATTAGCCGTTATATTTATGAGTTGATACCTCCTTATATTTAAAATATTTTGAATAATGAAATAGAAATACATTAAGTTTTTTTTTTGTAAAAAAAAAAAAAGAAAACAAGCCATTATTTTTTTGACAAAAAAAAAATCATATTATTAACATCATAAAAAATAGTTAGTATTATTGTGTATTGATCACTTGGCTAAAATGCAAGTATTTGTCAATTTAATAATTGAACCACGTACAATTAATACGGAGAGATATGCCGACTCCAAATCAACTAAACCAAAGATCATTGATTAAGATATGTTAGACCAAATATAACCACTCAACTTAAACAGGAAGCAGTTGGCCATTTTCTCCCTTAAAATCAATTTTTCGATAATTCGAATTTTTCAAATAGAAGTTTAAACTCTAAGAAAAACTCTACCATAGTAATACTAGTGGTCCTAACTTTGTTGATTGAGTGTTTTGTATCATTAGTTGATTTAGTAGTTATTGACGCTGAATTTGGTAGGGAGAATTACGGTTCGATCCCCCACAACTACGATTGGGAGGGGCTGAAACCACTTGATACCAAAACTGACCCTCGAACCAGATTAAACTGGTGGTGGAAATAGAAAAGGAAGTTAGTAGGTCAAGAATGTAACGAATAGTTTTAGTATAGGTTTCTCTTGTAGTTTTAGTCCTTTTTATAAAATCCGGGGAAGAAGAAAATTTTATTAATTAATGTGGCACTTATGAATATTTTACACCTGTTTTCAAAAGTATTTGAATTATGAAAGCATTTTTAACTCATAAGAATCAACTTTTACGATTGAATATAACATCTCAAATATTAGGTTAAGTCTATAAATATTATTCTCTTCGTTCTTGTATATAATAAAAAAAAAGTTGGATAAACAAAAATCAATATATTTGATTCAAAATTTTAACCAAATACTTCCTCAAGTTTTCTGTATAAGTAAAAATTTACTTTTTGAATATGTTCAAAAAGTGAGTTTTTATTTCTTTCTGATAATCAAAAAATGAATTATAAGTAGTGCAATGTGTATTCAACCCTTACAATTTAATAAAACTCCATTATATGCATTAATGGAAAGAACTGCAAGAATAAATCTCCACCCTTGTTTACATCCACCACCACCCATGATTTCCCAAAAGAAGGAGATTAAATGAAATCATCCTTTAAGATTTGCCATGTGTTGATTCTTACCTTTCTTGAGTAAATAGCAATGCTCGTTTTTAATTAATTTAAAAAGACAATTTTTGTTTATAAATAAGACGAGAAGAAGTACATCAACTTTGTTAACTCAATTTTTTACAGTTATTATATATTTATGAATTTTGTTTATCATTTTTATCTTTTTACTTTTCATGCAACCTTAGTTAGGAGTAACTTCAACTTTCTACACTACACTCTTAGAGTGTTATGTTTCTACACTATATGATCTTGCATAGGAGAAACAAGTAACCTTAGATCAAAAGAGAGATTATTTTTTGAAATATCATCTAATCAATTGAGCAAACAACAAATTAGCTAGCATGACAACAACAGCAATAAAAACATCACCAAAAAAATTTAAAATGTATTGTATGATAAATGCAAGACCCCTTAGTTAGTTTAGAACGTACAATAATTATTAAATTGGATAAGGTCATAATTGAAATTAATCAAGGTCACTCTTCATATAGAAAGTTGTTATACCTACTCATCTAATGTATAAAAACTAGAGCTACATATTTACACAATATATAATTAATAATATAGCCGCTTATATCAATTTGTTCCATCAATTTTATTCTCACAAAAATGCACAACTTGAAAATTACATGCATGATACTACTTTGTAGACTATGGACCATTTTATAAATATGATACAATGTCTACGGCCAATAATCTTCAGCTTTTCCAAATATCTTGATGACTTAACAAAATAAGCAATTTTCTTTTTTTATGTTTCTGCATAAAGCAAAAGGAGTTTATTAATTTTGATGAATATTTACACGTTTTGGTTTTGGTACCTTTCATGCCTAATTTGAATATCTCTGCCAACTAGCCATGATAACTCTGTTTCTGTCCCCATGCTATAAGTTTAGACAAATGTAAAACCCTACATCGAATGCCAAACTAATTCTATCAATTTTGTGCATTCAAAAATGAAAATTAATTAACATGTAAAATGGCCTTTCAATGAAGGATAAGGCATGCCCATTTTAGCTTTGGACCATATATTGTTCATGCTAGCAAAAATATCATTTCAAGTAACATGAATTAATGTGGTTGCAAATGCAAAGCCCTCAACTATAGCTTCATTGTCTTAACATTTTTTATTTGGTTAAAATTTAACAAAATATATAAGCGGTTGCTATTAGCTTTATATTTTATGATTGATTTGTATATTAGCATTTTTATTTTAACCATGATTGGTTGTTGTTCAAATTGGAGTTTTGTGATGGGCAAGGCCAATACCATAAATATTTGCCTATAAAAATAAGAATCATGTTAACTTGTGCCCTAAGGGCACATGATAAGCTACCTAAAAATAGAAATGTAACATTTAATTATACAAAAAATTTAATGTTTAGATAAATGAATGGTATACATGTTTTAATAAATGTTTTCCATATTTATCTTCTTATCATGTACCTTAAGGGCACAAGTTAACATTCTCCTAAAAATAATCATTCACAACCTCATAAGATATGTCTTATTCTAACCTGTCTCACTCACCTCACGATGATACTGACTTGAGGTTCGAAAGTACACCCCTTCTCTATCATAGTCATCTTCACCTGAACTTCGGCATCCAACTCCATTGAATTCATAGAGAATTATTTCCTTTGATCCACCTTCACTGCGAGATTTTTTTTTTTGGTAACTCACTGCGAGTTATGATCAAAACAATTGTTATCAACTAATAAAAACAAATTAAGATATTTTCTATTTAAAAAATCCAAATTTTTATATCTTATTTCAATTTTGGGGAAAGTTGATGGTGTGAATATTTGGCTTCCTTCGATGTCAAAGTTGGTCTATGCATAATAACAAAGAATAGTCATTTAGTTAATAATATATAGAATTTTAGATGAGTGTTATATAAGTTGTTTACCGTAAACCAATGTTTAAAATCATATGAAAGTTTAATAATTGTTGATAATATTCTTTAGAAGTAGGATTGGTTCATGACTCTCATCGTTATGGCTAAAACAATACATGATTGGTTTTAGTCCAATATGAGTTACAAAGTCATTTTCTCGATTGAAAAAAATGACGATGAACATTAAATTATACTTTGTAACAATAATATATGTTGACGTGGTTAAAATTTTAAATATTTTTAAAGTATTAATCCACGATAGATCACTTGTAAATATTGTCATATATAAGAATTTATATTTTATAGAGAATTTTTAGCGGTGTTTATTTAAATTCGCAATATATTAAGGTGTATGGATATATGTCATCGTGTGCTTGTGAAGAAATATCACATTAGATTTTATTATTGTTAGTATTTGTGAAATTATGAAATATATGTCTCATATAAATTTGCAAATATAGACAATTAAACCTACTGTGACACGGATGGGATGGGTAGCTTAATTGGTTATGCTAGTTGAGCTAAGGGTTAAGGAGTTGGAGGTCCAGGGTTCAAATCCTGGTAAGGAGAAAAACTAACATTATTTTGTAAATATACTAACAACTAACAATTTGCCATTAAAAAAAAAAATTAAAAAATTAAAAATAAAATAAAAAATAAACCTACTGTGACACCTCTTCACAAACACACCATATTATAAGTACAATGAGTACTTCTTTGATTCCATTCTATTCTTTCGCAAATGGGTACCAAAAATTTGGAGATACAGTGTGTGAAGTATGGACTCTACTGACTATAAAACTGTAACAATAGCGGAACGTACACTTTGTTATGTCCAATTCCAAAAGGTTCATATCATTCATATTCTTATGTGTATTAACTTATTTTAAAATAAGTTTTACTAGTACTTGCTGAAACTGGTCTAATTTTTGCTCAAACATAATGAATCTAATGTTCAATCTAGGCTTTTGATTAGATCATGCGGAAATTCTTCTGTTAACAAATTTACGACAATTGGTCAAATTACGACAATTGGTCAAATTTGTGAAGTTTTAGTGTCTTTTTGTTAAATATAGTTTAAGTTTATTTTTAAGTTTATGCAAATAGCTTATTTTTAAGCTTAGTGTCTTTTTATGTATTATTATAAGTTTTTAAAGATAGTTTATGATAAAATAGCTTATAGAAATTCAATTTTTATTAGTTTGAAATGATAAAATAGCATAAAACCTAATTTATTTTGCATAAGTTGTTTGCATAAGCTAAAAAATAAGTTAGGTCAAACGGGTTCTAAGTACGTGTTATGAATTGTAAATTACTATGTTAATTAATAAGGTAATTTCAGTAAAATAAAAAATTGAGTTTTATATATCAATTGAGATTTACGATCATCTAAAAATTAAGTATACATATCTTTGTTCGTTTTATGTGTTAGGCCGGATGTGTGTGTTTCTGTTTTAGACAATGTGTTTTTTCTTGATAAATATTTTTCTGTTTTAGACAATGTTTTTTCTCTTGGAAATGAAATTTCTAAAACAATCCTACATTCTCCTACTTATATATAAAGAAAAATGTGAAAAATGAATAATCGTTTTTGATCTTGCATGTCTTTCATGTGTATGACAGTTGTTCTTCGAAAACTGTCCACTTCAATATTCATTTGATGTTTGAATTTGAGTTTTGGTGAAAAACTTTGTCGTTACCGCTTTTTTTCTTATATTTTTCGAATCTTCCTTCATGTATTTTTAAACACTCCTAACTAACAATTTAAGTTTAGAAACTCAACTAATTTTCGAAATTAAATAAAATTTTACATATGCCAGTCCTGAACTGATATCACAACGTTGGTTAATCAAACTTTTCAATTGCAAAAACACAACACGTTGGTTCATTGACATTCTCTTTACATAGTATACTTGTAGAGTATATTTAATATATGAATATCTCAAAAATAGACTAGTGATCGATATTTACTGTTTTTGATAAATAATAAACTTTATGACACTTAATCCATATTAAATTGTCTCGTATTTTGTTCTCATGAGTGTAACTCGGTTGTTGGGATCTTAATTAGGACCAACATTACATGCAATATGCAGGATCGGGATTTAATGTTTAATACTTTCACTATGTTAACTTAAACAAGTGAAATTTTAGTCATTATATTACACAACAACAAAAAAATTCTCCCGTATTTTTTTCCTTACGAAAAGTTGTCCCGTTTTTATAATCTTTTGAAAATTGTTTAGTCAATTTTATGATAACAAGCATGTCTAAAGGTGTCTGCGTGGGAGGAATATGATTATAATGTCCAATAGATGAAAAAACTCAAAATATAAAAGTATGGAAAGAACCTGCTCAATTGTTTCAATAATAATGAATTGAGGAGAATTCTTCACGTGGAGGTCCATGTATTATGAATATCGTCAATAAGAGTGTGACGTAACATGCATATTCATTTTTCTTCGTAAACAAATCAACTTTTAGGACATCGTCCTCATTATGTTTTGTTTACATTGTTTTAGCAACAAAATAATTCATTATTCTTTTATGAAAAAATTAAAAGAAAATCTTCATTTTATTCATCAAAAACAAAATTCACTATTCTATTGAAATATTAGACTCCCTTGCCAAAAAAATGAAATATTGGCACCTTATTTGATCTTCATTTCTATAGTTTTTAAAACGAAATAGTAATTAATAGTCATATATATTTGACCATTGCTCTTTCTCTCTTGCTTGATATTCATATTGTTAAGGCAGTTCTTAATATTTCACAGTCTCGTTTTAATGGTATAAGTTTTACTAAAGGATATGTCCAAATTATGGAACCAAAACAAAGAATTGCACTACACATATCAGTAATCACTATAAGAAATATGATTTTTAACAACAATTTTTTTGTTAAAAGTTGTTACAAGTCGCTGGCAAAACAACCAAAGGTAATTTTGCCAGCAACTTGTAACAAAAAAAACCATTGCAAAAAATCATATTTCTTGTAGTGAATGTTGATCAATAAGTTATTGTGTTGTGTATCAGATATTAATTGTCTCACTATTTCTTAGTGGATAGTGCAATATGGATCCTCGGCAGCAAAGGCACCTGCTGCCATACCTGCTGCAATCGCTTAGCCACACGATGAGTATAATAATGTTGGATGCTAAACAATTTACAAAGCTGCGTTCCACTTTATTTTTGCTCCGGTGTTATGGATTTGGCCTCTGCACAACTACTCTATCATTCTCTTGAAAAAACTACTCTATTATTATTTGCATTATTTTTATTTATTTATTTGGATATGATCATCACTTTTATTTTTATTTGGGTTTAATATTTATTGGGTCACTTAATTTATTTTAAAAACAGTTCATAAAAAAAAATTATTTTAAAAAGAGTTCAATAAGTTTTTTGTTCTTTTAAAAATATCAAATTTGGATTTTAGTTTCGAAAAATAAAAATTAGAGATTTTGTTCTTTCTAAATTTTTTATTTTGTTTTTAGTCCGTAGTGACTAATTTATATTTTTTTAAGGTAAAATAATTTTTTCTCTATATTTATGCGACTTTTCAAGATTAGTTTCTTTTTATTTTTAATCAAGTGGTCTACTTATTAGAAATTTCACTCTTAATTAAAATTACCTTTTTGACTAGCAAATGTTAGATTAATTATTGAATTAGTTAATTATGGATTGACAATAATCAATTATTAGAAATTATTATTAATATAAATTATGGTCTATTATTATTTAGCACTTATTGATGAATTATTAATATATTGTATTTAGAAATAGAGTTGAACCGTTTTTCATAATAAGGCTGTTGAGAGGTCACTGCATACACTGATGAGAGTATATATTAATCATCTCAAGTTCCCAACAAGTTAATACATACATAGAATACAAAATATGCTATAATTTTGTATTTACTAATTTATAACAAATATAATTAAGAGACTCGGACGGAACATTTATAAGCACATATATATTTTAAATTAAAATTATGATAATAAACTAGACAAAAGAAAAGATTAACTTTTTTTATATATTATCAACAACTTCTTTTTATTTATAACTACCAGTAATATATTTTTATTTGGTTTACTAATAATAATGTTTTTACAATTACGTAACCACTAATGGTAATGGCATGATGATTTCTATATATATTTAAAACGAGCCCTTCTATTGTAATTTGCTTTTTCATCCAATATTATATATCATTTGATCATGCGGCTGATGAATTGCAGCAGGTATGGCTGCAGTGATATTTGCAGCAGAGGATCCGGGTCGGTGGACAGTGTTGGTAATTTGACGTGTGAGTTGAGTCTTATATTAAATATAGAACAGTAAATGTTGAACATTTTATAAACGAGATGACTTGTAAACAATTATGTGCATAAATTTTAAAAATAACAAATTATTCACATTATTTCTAGAAATGTATTGTTTCATATATAATATGTCATCTTTCTCTTTATTATAATGGTTCACTTCAAAAACATACATAAGAAATTTTATGCATGAATCTCAAAATTTATGTAATTTAAACCAAGGCATAGATTGTGTATAAAAAAACTAAGGATTTATATATATGACAACACTAAGTAAGGATTAGGTGCACAATAAAGTTTATCATTATCTAAGATAAAACAAAAGGCAGCTTTTTGCCAAAGCCTATTTGTAGAAGAAAAAGCCATCCGTATCTTTAATAACGGTATTAAAATATTAATTTTCTTTTTAAAAAAGTTGGTGTTTTTTTTTTTAAAAAAATCAATCAATATCTCGAAGCGCTTTAAGAAAACTAAATATAACAAAAATAACATTGAAATTTATATATAAAAAATATTATTTTCAATAAGAAAATTACTTTTTCCATACCAAAATATCACAAATTAAAAAATACGATTAATGTTGTATAGAATAGAGAAATTATAAGTTAGTTTCTAAAATTATTCTTCATTAAATATATAAAAGGATAAATTAAAAAATAGAGAGTAATAAATAGTTAAAAGTATAATAAAAAAAATAACATTAAATAATTCATTTATATTATAAAAAAACGAATAATTTTCTTAAAACAACTTATAATTTGTACTTAAAAAGTCCCTTTTTTTTTGTATTTTTAACCAGTATCCCACCACTATATAACATGACTCTCTTTAAAATCGGATAGATGTTGGTTTTAATCAAGATACCAAAGTAAGATTATAAGTCTAAGTGGGTGTAAAAGGTTATTTATACAAATTGATGTGTTTTTTTGCATGACTAATGGTTCCTTGTTAAGTGAATGTAATTAAGGTTCTTTATACAAACCAAATAAAGTAGTAATTGTTTTTGAAAAATACTCTTTAAGTGAGTTTAAGGTTCTTTATCTATGATCATCTCCTTAACTTTTTTTTGTTAATAAATCTTAACAATTTATTATTTCTTTAAATCATCTCTTTTACAATAAATAGTTAGAATATTAATTAACAAAATCATACACTTTTTTAAAATTATCGATATTAATAATTAGTTGTTACACATTAACGTCTAAGAGTGTAAGTAGATCAAAAAAATTCAATTGAACCGATGATCCAATTCAATTCAAATCGAGAAAAAAATTAATTTTTTTGGTTCGGATCAAAAATTAAACCGAACTAATTAAAAATTGATGTGGTTTGGTTCGGTTCCGTTTTCAGATCCATTGTATTGAACCGAACCAAACCGATATATATCCATTGGATTGGTCCAAGTACCTTTAAAAAAATGTCACTACATTTGTCTTCATTGAAAATCCTAATTTAAAAGCACACATTCATCACAGATTCACAGTTGCGTACTTCTCTTCGTCCCCACCTCACCTTCATCACAAACAACCTGCTTTCATCTATTATCTATCTCACCTCACATGCATCCTCTTCAAGTTAATCTGCTCTCATCAGTCACAACAAACAATTTGAATAAATTTTTCCATTAAAGAAAAAGTATAAAATATATATAAAAAAAATACGATATAAAACCAATAAAAATATCTGAACCAAACCGACAAGTTTTGAGTGAATAACTTAAACTCTAGTAACGTCTTTATTTTTTGTTCGGATTTGAACTTATAACCTTAAACTCTTATCACCTTTAAGTTAAACTAATTTTTTTAGATAAAATAGCTTAAACAAGTTGAACTACTTATTCCACTAAATTGATAAAATAATAATTAGTATAATCTTCAATATTTTTGAGTTAAAAATATAATTTTGATCGTTCACAATATATAAGTATATAACAGTAACCAACCATACGCTACACTAAATAGAAACTTCTCACCGACATGCATTACCCCTTTTCAATGTTGCATTGTAACTTATGACGTTGATCATTCGTAGTCTTTGTCCATTGTTCTTTAATCTTTATCTTTGTTAAATATACTATCCTTTTCTTTTCTTTATTTCCCTTGCTTTTATCATTTTCCATGTGAGTCCCACTTAAAAGGAACAATACATGGTGATAATAAACTTGGGTGGAACCCAATTCTATAGCCCACATTACACTTATTGCAAACCATAATCCAATGGTTTGCTTTGCTGTGTACAACTAAGTTACTTTATGGAAGAAATTATACTATGGTGTTGATGGATAGATATATGGTTTCAGGGGTGTAGATAAAACTTATTTATTTAATATGTAATTGATGTTATCGGAATTAGAAAGGTTGCACGTCTGTAAGTTGAGCATAATGGGCCGAATTTATCTGTTCATAATGGGTGACTGTCTGAATTTCTATGTGGGAGTAGAGATGAGACGTTCGTGCTTATCATCATGGGCCAAACCGTTCCACTGATCAAAGATTGTGGGTAGGTTTGAGAGGTGATATGAGGCTGAGGAGCACGTGTTGAATGTGTCTAGCTTGACCTATCTGGATAATGTCAGTCCTTTTAGACCGTCCTTGACTTCCTAACAGATTGAGTCATGCTCGGCCCTGCCTTAAGCCCAGTCCAAAACAGTAGCCAATTGCAGAATTGATCTGATTTTTTATTGTATAAACCAGGTTTGTAAATTGTATGTATCTAATTGGATTAAATTTTGTATCCATTCTTTGAAATCCATCTATTCTATTGAAACATCGTAGAATTAATATGATTTTGACCGCCGACAATACTTTTTAAAAGTAAAAATCACGAAATTACATATATGAAGTCCACTTAAGACTCTTAAATCTATATACTTGGACTTGGTAAGTTATCTTGTCCCCTACATGGCTACATGTATTAACAACCTTGTACTATCTTTAATACATATATTCTTATACAAAGTTATTGAATTGAATGTAACTATGTAAGAATTTTCTTATAACATTGCACCATCGAAGGTTGTTTCCTTGGAGATTGTTTAAGAATCATTCTCCGATTATACTTGTTGCATATCAATATTTTCCTTTTTAGCTAACATCAGTCTGGTTAGTTGAAGTTGATATCTAGTAAAAATAAGTTAAGAGATCAAGTTTGTATTCTACTATTAGAATGAAAATTAATGAAGGATCTTAAATTCTATGTAGCATAATCATGGTTTTAAGTTTGAGCCTCGTGGATAGAAAAAAAAGAGTTCGAAGGAGAGACTTCACTAAAGATTGTTACCGAGAGATTCTCCAGTAGAAATTTAAAAATATTCATTAATAAAATCGGTAGATATTTCGCACAGATAATAACAAAATTAAAACAAATCTATGAAACATTGTAGAGTCCACTAAAAGACGGTTAAGAATTCATATTGACTGCTAAAAGATTGGATTACACTCTAAACTTTAGGTTCCCACTTTGTAAACATTGCCTTGATTGTAAATATGTAATCATAGGCTAATTGAGTTATCCACCTAATTGACTACTTCCTCACTTAGGCTTTGCAAATTCATGCAACATTAAACAACTAATCTACATTGTAACTTTTGAAGAAAATAAAGTAAGGAGTCCTCATGAGTCTAGCTCAATTGGTAAAGGACATTGCACATTTGTGCATGGATCAGGGTTCGAACCCGGTATGTCCACTTATTCACTTTTAAGGGGTGAATTTCTAACCGCTAGGCTACCTGACCAAAAAAAAAAGTAAGGAAGCATGATAATGCAAAAACTATAGATGATAATACAAAAACTATAGTATTAACATGATCCCAACTTTTGAGTGTTAATTAAATGGTTGTTGAAATTCATAAATGGTATTTACTTGATGAAGAATGTACAAATGAGATCATGATTATGCATACACCTCAATGCCAAAAAGTTGTTAGGGAAGCTTACCAATATACCATTATGAATTGATAGAATTGATAAATAATAAATAATGAATAGCATGAACAACAACTTCTCTTACCCAACCATAAGACAATCATGAATAAGACATATACCTTGAAGTGCTGCGGGCCTCACATTTTGTATTGTCATGTGCTGGTTTTTGGTTGTTGAAAACTTGAATTCCACTACCAAAAGGGTCTCACATAATGAATTATTATGGGTTAGTGGCTAAAAATATTAAAGGAAGTGAAGTATCTTCCTTTTAATTCAAACCAAGTAATCAATGTCATATATGCTCTAGTAAATGTACATTGGTTTTTAGTGTTAATCCACCATGACTCAGAAAATGCCAGAGGAGTGAATAGGTTGTTGCAAACTTCAATTTGTTTCTGTCATATAACCTACTTCGAACTGGTAACTAATGGGCGAAGGAATTAAAGAGAGTTCGGAATATAGTTCATGATACTATGATTTTGTTGAAGCTCTAAAATATGCTTGTTAAAACCATGGTTTATTTGCGGTGATTATGCTAAAACTTGCCGCGAATTCAAAGAATGAACACAATTGTAGTGACAATTCTAGATGTGTTATAACTAATGGGCGAAGGAATTAAAGAGAATTCGGAATATAGTTCATGTTACTGTGATTTTGTTGAAGATATAAAATGTAGCTTGTTAAAATCATAGTGTGTTGCGGTGATTATGCTAAAACTTACCGCGAATCCAAAGAATGAACACAATTATAGTTGATGAACAACTGTATTGACAATTTTAGATGTGTTATAGCTTGTTAGGTACTCTTTTTACAATTACACTTTTTAAGAAAACTAAGATATGCTTAAAGAAATTGCACTGGCATTCACTACTAAGATATGCTTAAAGAGGCAAGAGATATTATGCATAAGAAATATCCTTATGTATGGTGCATAAATAAATATCCACCATCCAATACTTTTTTGATCAATTATATTTTTTGATCAATGAAATGCACTAAAGCATGCATGGTGGAGATTTATTTATGCACCATACATAAGGATATTCCTTATGCATAATAACCCAACCCGTTAAGAAATTGCATTCACACTCTTACTTGTTGGAAAATTTGCATGCACTTTTACTCATTTCTTTTTTAATGCATCCACCATTTTCAATAAGACATCATAATAACACTAATCCTGTGCCTCTTTGCTCATATATACTAATATATAATAAAAAGGGAGAAACTACAAAAAGAGAATGACATTAAAATATATCCTTGATGATTGAATCTAGGAAGATTTTTAAAATACATCATATGAAAACTTTATGGTTTAAATCATTGGAGGTTCTAACATTACTTTATTAATTATGGTTTAAAGTGTCCATTTAGACACTTTAACACTACATTGAGAAAGCAGGAAAGTAATTAATTATGCATAAGTTGGTATAAAGACAAAGAAAGCATTACACCAAGTATAAAGGCTTGTCTTGCACATATAATATATTCCAGTACATATAATCTAAAGGGAGAAAGATGCACAAAATCCATAATTAAAGTTAACAAAACAAAAAGCAAGATTTGTAAGCAAATTCCATTATCTTTCATTTAATGCAATGCATATCACATTTGTTTCAGTTGTATTAGAACCACCGAGTCACAGCTTGAAGAAATAACTCATTGTAACACTGCTTCCAAATCTCTATTCCTAGTTGCTGGATCAGTTTTATTCTCATTATAACACAGTAGAAGTTGCAAACTAATCCAACAAGTTACTCAACAACATTAACAAGTTCATATTCAATAAGGGAAAGGTTATTGTCTTCCTTAACAGTGAAATCTGCAGGTTCTGTGACTTCAACTCGGCCCCATTTGTCCACAGCAAGCCTCATTGATCCTTTAAACATGTCAATTTTCGCATTACGTAAAATGATGGTAGAGCCATCTTTCACCAGATCCACTGAATAAAAGAAAAATTCAAGAAAATTATTAACATTTACACGCGAATGGGATTCTAAAGCAGAAAGAAAAAGCAATCCATTTATAGAGACAACGAACATAAAATTGAGCAACAAAGAATATGGAATTATTAAAGCTATTTTTTCACATGCAAACTTTAGTTAAAAGTAAATACTTGTTGAAAAAGATAGTGCGATAAAAATTGAACTTCGTCTAAAATTTCATGCTGCATATAACATAACAAGTATTATTCTCTATAATCTGTGAGGATACTGAATTTCATTTTGTACCCAAATAAAATTAACAATTATCAACTTTATGGATATAAAGCAACACAATGATTCCATATAACAAGATATAGAAGACATGAGCACATGGCAATTTATCGGAATTGGATTTAACACAGTAAGTCAGTAACTGCTAAAAGCCGTCCGATTAAAAGTAAACAGCTGTGATTAAAACTGTCAAAAAGTAATCAAATCAAATTAATCAGAACTGTTGGATTGTGTTTCTACGACCGAGATTGTCTAGTGCGTGAAAGCAGCACAGCAGACAATCTCGGTCCCAATTCATCATTTCTATAAAGGCTATAAACTCATTATAAAGTCAGATAAATGTAAACTAAGATAACAATGCTACTTTAAGATAATACCAGAACATAGCACAAAAAGAAAAATAATGCAAACTTGTCCTTCCAAATTTACATATTATATCACATTTTGGAATTTGAAAATGCAGAGCCCAAAAAATATCAAAAAACACAGATGATGCAATCACTCGTGGAAGGTGATGCTATTGCTACTTAAAGAACAGCTCTATAAATTTTCTTGCTCTCTTTATAATAAATTTCAACGATAACACAGATGACGCTAAGATTGCGTTTGTGCCTGCAGTATTATGTAATTAGAAGGTCCTCATATCTGTCATAGCATGGTTGTATGCATTTAGTATTTACAACTTTGTCTAAGCTTATGGCCGTACCTTCGGATTCTCGAACAATAACAAAATGTACATTATTAAAGCAGTGTTACTGATTTGGTTGAGACAAAACAACCAACTACAAGTTTAGGGTACCCTTAATATGGAACAGGTCCAATGGTGGACCTCCCATTAATACCAGTTGCAGCCGGTAATGCATTAGGCAAACAAAAGTTTTCATGTTAATTTAAAAATTCGACATATATTCTGCAATTTAGCAAAGATGGAAGATGGTGGGATTCTGATCTTCCCCAGGTCCTAAGCAAGCACTGAAGTTGGAGGTGTTTGCCACAACCAGCAGTTGTCCTGATTTTTGGAGTCTCTAGCCGACAGCTGGGTACGGCAGTGACCAACCCACGCCTGTAGTGATAGCAACGTGTGGGATAGAAAATTTGAATTTGAACACCAAAACATAGGATAGTTTCTAGTCACAAACAACAGTGGCTAGGAAGAAGGTGGAGAAGCTGAATTGGCACACAGATTGGATCTCAGATGAAAGAGATCCTCACATAAAAACGGGGGGCGGATTACAAAAAGATAGAGAACAAACTACTAACAAAACATTACTAAAGCAAGAATAAACACATGTTTGACACCAAGAAGAATCTAAATGTCTCATCTTATCACAAAGATAATAGTCGTCAAAACAAATTCTCTTGAAGATGTTTGATTTGCACTCTAATCAAATTTATGAAAATGTGGCATCAAATGCAAATTGCCACAATATAGCTTCTTTACTTGTACCAATTACCAAAGCCAACAAAACCTAGTCAACATTATATGGTCGAACACAAACAGACACTGTTGTGGAAATTTTGAGGTTTTTGTACGAACGGGTGGACACACAAAAAGGAGGCTCTCAATAAAATGTTTTCAGATTCATATGGTATGTGTCAATCCAATACAAAATAATGAACCAGTGGCAATATTTATAGAAATTATTAGGTCCAGTTCAATTGTAATATTACTAGTAAAAGAACAAACTGTATTACTACTAGCTTAGGCAAAAATATCATGAAACATAGCAAATACGAAATAAATCCTAAGATTGCATCTTCAATTGGACAACTATTGATCCAAAATATATTATAATGATCAGATAAAACATTCTAAAATATCCAATGCAGCAATAAAGACTAATAATAGACTGTTTTATAGATATTCTAAATGTGAAACAACACCAACACTCTAGCAAAGACGCCAAACATAGAAATGGATAAAGAAATGGCAACAAATCAATGTAAAAACAGATGGGGCTGATTGTGAGTTTGCAGTTGCACCATAAAACATTTTTTATGTTCCGGTACACCAAAAAGTCCCACATTGTTTGGAAATCAGGGCCAAGGGTGTTTATATACAACATCCACACTCCTCATCCCAACAAGGCATCTTTTGCAAAGGACAAAACCGTGAGGGCTCTCGCACTTGGCCCAAAGCGAACAATACCTCAGAAACAGAGTGACGTGGACTTGAGGTCGGAATACATTACAACATGGAAAAAATCTAATTTAGCAATGGTTGTCCGAGGTGTGATAATTATCATCCCAATTGAGAAACTATAACCAGTTGATAGATAATTTGGGAATTTTGAATGTCAATTGGGACTTGAGGTCGGAATACATTATAACATGGAAAACATTGCCCAGTTAGCAAATTTTCCATTTGATAATAACATAATGTGAGAAAGACTAACATTTGCCCACTACAAAAATATAAAGGACCGAAATGAATCTTAAAAAAGATATAAAGGACCAAAACAGATCCTAGGTAAAAGATGCAGGACAAAAAATATATTTTAGCCTATTAACAACAAATATTCAAAGTTCTTATTTTATCTAACCCTTTTATCTAAACTATCAACTTCAACAATTAACATATCTTTGAGCCAGCATATTAATTCATCACATCCTCACAATGAGTTTTTTCTACAATAACTTGAAGCAGAATGTTGTATTAAAAATTTATGATTGCAAAATGCATCTGGAAAGAGCATGTACATATAATTTATGTTTTACATCAGACCAGTTCAGTCCTTCATTACATAAATAGTGGAAGACACATCTCTAATAAAATTTTGCTTTTCTTATAAAATATGATCTTAAATGTAATATAAATGAACATGGAAAATAGGACAACTTTCCAGTCAACAGCCAAAAAGAATACAACAGTGACATACAAGCTGCATCATTGAGTAGAATACTAATTGTAGATTTTCATCTTCATCATGTTAGGACTTGATTATTTATGAATATAGATTCATTTAATGATAGGATTAGTTTAAATTTATAATCACTTATAGAGTTACACGTGTGTGATAAGGCCTGAAGAGTTGTCAGTTGGAATAATTAGACAGTTACGTAGAGTCATAGACAGAACATTGACTTGGTTGTAAAAGGGAAAACCCTTTATTGAAGGCTTGGTTGGAATAATTGGAAGAGAACTCTCTGCTTTCTTTGATTGTCGTTTAGTTAAACAATTAGTTCTCTTATCCGTTTCTCGGCTATTTCTCCCTGAAATCCAGATTATATTTGACATACATAACAATGCGTGGATTTAATGAACTTAAATTTTACAGATCTTCATGTATTTATAGCATTTATTAACTACGGTTATTAATTTGTCGCCATCGCTATAGACAATACAAGATCAAAATTAACTAACATTAGAACACAGATGACAGGTGCCAGCAAAATTAACAATCAAACAAGTTTGAAGCATAATACGCCAAATCAAATAAACATATTAGTGCGTAGGGGTGCGATAAATGTGATAAAAGCAGTCACATCACATGTATACCTTGATCATTTCGTGCGGTAAATATGATCATTCCAGTCTCATCTCCAACCAAACTTTCAGCAATTCTCATTTGACGAGGTTGAGGACCATCAGGACGACCCTTCTGCATCACCATCTTAGTATTCACAACCTTGACAGTTAAAGTGTGACCACTAGTCCCCGGTCGAAGCTGTTCGACCTTAGTGAAAACCGGCTTTCTCAATCCAGGTTTTGCCTCCGCCATTTCTTAATCTAAAATTCAACAAAAAATCAAATTTTTCAACAAACATGCATTTCTTATATCTTATAAAACAATATAATGTTTGTTCAATTGATTCCCTTACACACAAAAAAAGCCATGAATGAATACAAATCTATGTGTTTCTTACAGATTAGTGAAAATAAATAGGGTTACAAAATTTGTCACTTTTTTTATTACTTCATAATCTAAATAAATTAAAAAAAAATTTGATCACAGTGAAGTTATATTATAAGTATAAGTAAGTTTAATTAACATCATCAAGCTTAGAATCAGAATAAACGGATGAAAAAAAATGGAACTTTAAGGGATAAAGTAGTAATAGGAATCGAAATCTGACCTGAAACTGAAGTGAAACTGCAAAGGCAAAATGAAAAGGAAGATCTGAAAAGCGAAGCGTAGCCGTCGAGGTTAGCTTTTATGGTATGTTCGTGTAGGACAAGGATTGTGTGACTTTATAGCGGGAAAGGTAGCCTGCCTTTGGAACAATGCGGTCCGTTTGATAAATCGAAGGGACTAGACCAAGCCACGTGTTAAGAACTTTAAAAAACAAAATAAAAAAAACAGATTCCTCATGTAAAAAAATAAACCCAGATTCAACAATTTCATCTTTCTGCTCACATCGCGCCGTCCATCACCTCCAAATTGCCCCACCGTTCCGACGACATCGCAGCCCGGCCGGAGAGATCTGTTTCCGTTACCTTCTTTTGAATCTTTTTCCACCGTAACAGTTTTTATCTGCAAGATTTGGATTCTATGATTTAGGAAGATAAATTGAAATCCCTTTCAAAATTTTATTTGAATCCAGTAGGTTTTGAAGTTGAAAATCTTGAACTTAAGATCTAGAACGACGGCGGACGACGGTGTGTGACGGCGAACACAAATTTCCGGTCGTCAATGGTGTCTTTACTGTTCTTTTAGAAGAGAAAGCTACTATGCTTTTAAGTTTGTTTTTCTCAGAAAAAAAATAGTCACGTGGCTTGTTTTAAACAATTTGATTTATCAAGTGGATCAAATTAGTCCAAAGTCACGGTGACTTTCTGTGGGCAAAGTCATGTAAGCCTTTCCCTGTTCGTGTACACTCTCATGTTGGGTCAAATAGTGACTTGATCCGACCCGATATTTTATAAATGATTCAACATATTTTTTGAATTTGGATCCTCTTCAATTTTTTCTCCAATGTTTTCTCTCCAATGTAATTTTAACCGTTCATTTGAATATTTTCTCTCTCTTCTTGAATATTATTTTATTCTTTATAATGTAACAACTATTGGATTAAGAAAATGAGAGAAAACATTGGAGAGAAAATTGAAGAGGATCCAAATCCATATTTTTCCTATGAAAATTACTAGGTGAAAAAATTGGACGAGTCCGAGATTTTAAACAAATTAAATTGAAGTTTTGAATTTACTTTTTTGAGAGTTTCTTTTCATACCTCCTGAAATTACTTAAATATCCTTGCTTGTCGTTTAGAATGTGTATGCAATTCGCTGTCTAGGCAACAAGTGTGTAAAGTATGTGAACGTTTAGCAAATCTGAAGACGCATCCACTCTCCATGCAAATTTTGAAATTTTACATGTTCGCTATGTGGGTAGCGAACGGCTTATATATATATATATATATATATATATACACCTTCAGACACAAACAATACACATTTTCACTATCTTTTTTCGTCTTCCAACTCCTCCAAAAAACACCGATTTTGGGGTAGCTTGTGTTAAAAAGCGAGAATTCAAACACCAAAGAGCTCCAACGACATCCCAACAAGTTGAATGCAAAGGTAATGTCACTCTAAAACCTTCTCATTTTAATTTCTAGAGCATTTGAAGATCCGACCCAAATTTTGTAAATGACCCAACATATTTTCTTATGAAAATTACTAGGTGGTAAAACGTGTTGAGTCCAAAACTTTAAATGATATATGCAGGGAGCCGGAGTTCGATATCTAGCCACTAGACTACTTGATAAAAAAAAACTAAAATGTTTTTTTTACAAATGGTTAAATTAAGATGTTAAACTTAATTTTTAAGTTGAAGATTTGAACTCGACTTTTAAGTTGATTTGTTTAACTCGTTGAAAAGTGGAGTAGTGCATGTCGGTTTGCTAATTAAAATTTTTGGGGATGAATAATAACAAAAATTGTTATTACGCTAATGTCAGTTATGTTACTATTGAAGAATTCTTCTTATATAACACCAACAAATTATGTGAATAACTCAAAATAATTTATTATTGTAAACAAAACTCAAAATAATTTATTATAAAAAAACCAAAAATATTTTTTGTTGATAAACAACTTATAAAATTTTATGATTCGTGTGAATAAAAAATAATTAAAATTTATTTGATGGGCTGGCCCATGAGGTGGTAACACAAGGTGATTTTTTAAGCTCAGAAAATTCTTTTTTCTACCCCAACATTTATCTCTTTACCCCAACATAATTTAGAATATTCCCATTTTACCCTTACTTTACTTTTTTATATTTTATTATTTATTATTTTTCCATTTTATCATTTTTTTTCTACCCCTACATTTATCTTTTTACCCCAACATGTTTAGAAAATTGTACCCTCTGAAACACTATTCCGGTAAGGTATTTTTTTTCCGGTATGTTAATTTTACAAGTGTTTCGATTTGCAAATAAAATATGAAATTGTTGTCGTTTATGATATTTTTTTCAACCTTTTCGGGATATGTGCAAGCACACCCATCAACGGCGGTAAGAAAATATTGTTTCGGTTTGTCATAATTTATAATAATACTTTGCGAAAGTAGTGTGTCGATTTTTCGCCAGCGATGTATCGCCGTGGTGTCGCCTCCTCTGTGATTTTTTACAAACCAGAACAATTTACAAAGTGTTCCGGTATAAAAAAATATATTTTGGGCACAAATAAAAAGTGTTGTGGTGTCGATAAAATATGTTTTCTAGGCACAAATACAAACCGGAACATTTTAAAAGTGTTCTCATATCAACAAAATATGTTTTAGGCATAAATACAAACCGTAACACTTTCTAAAATGTTCCGGTATCAATAAAACATGTTTTCTAGACACAAATACAAACCGGAACACTTTTAAAAGTGTTCCGGTATGTATAAAATATAGACAAAAATACAAACCGGAACACTTTGAAAACTGTTCCGGTATCAATAAAAGCATAAATACAAACCGGAACACTTTTAAAAGTGTTCCGGTAGGTATAAAATATAGACAGAAATACAAACCGGAACACTTTGAAAACTGTTCCGGTATCAATAAGAGCACAAATACAAACCGGAACACTTTTAAAAGTGTTCCAGTAGGTATAAAATACAGACAGTAATACAAATCGGAACACTTTGAAAACTGTTCCGGTATCAATAAAAGCACAAATACAAACCGGAACACTTTTCAAAGTGTTCCGATATCAACCAAATATAGACAAAATTACAAACCAGAACACTTTTACAAGTGTTCCGGTATCATTAAAATATAGGGAAAAATACAAACCGGAACACTTTTAAAAGTGTTCCGGTATCAATAAAATATGTTTTCTAGCACAAATATAAACCGGAACACTTTTAAAAAGTGTTCCGGTATCGATAAAAAAATTATGGAACACTTTTTACCAATTTTAACACTTTTAAAAAAAATATTGTAAAAAATTATATTTTAAACAAAGGATAAAATGGGAATATTATGAAAAATGTAGGGGTAAAGAGATAAATGTTGGGGTAGAAAAAACAATTTTCCGACTATCTAAATGGAACCACGTCGCATCAATCCGTTTTCGACGAGTTAAAAGAAGGGCAGGTCAGCTAACTTGACATCCCTAAAAATTACCAATATAAATATATAAAAAAAAGGTTAAATATGTTTCCCTCTAAATATAATCAACATTCATTTTTAGTCCTCTAAAAAGTTTCTTCAAACTTTGTCTATAATTTTAAATTTAACTGTCCCGTATTTTATGAAATAACAAATATTTTTTCAATTTTTTTTATGTATTAGTGAAAAATATTTGCCTATATTTTTTTTTTTATATTTATCAATAAGAATTAATTTTTCCGTTGTTTAAAAAAAAACTATTTGTTATATAATTTTTTATGTATTAGTAATCAATGCTTCAAACTATATATTAGTGATTAACACTTGTCCTGTAACGTTTTAAGTTTCAATGAAAAATATTTATCCCATAATTTTTTAATATATTAATCAAAACATTTTTCATGGATTTTTTATATAAGAGTAAACAAAAATAGAGTAGAATTGAAAAATATAAAAATGTTAATTTTTGTTACGGAATAAATTCAGTTGTCTTGATATGAAATCAACTAGATGATTAAACAATGATGAAGGTATGAAATATCAATTCATCAGCCTTCAAAAGATTAAAATATTGGCGATATATTGAAACAGAAAAATAAAATAAGATGCCCTTTATTTTGAATTGTACATAATTAAACATAAATGATAAATATAATGTAATAACTAAGGGCATCTAAAGTGGATATATATCCCACGGATCAAAAAGATCCAGAGGGTCCATATCCTCCTCTTTCTCCTATATTATTGATGCCGGACAAATGAGGCTCCAACATAGGATTCTGAAAAAATTGTGTTGGAGGCATTTGAGCTTGTTGAGTTTGGGTGGGAGCACCCGTGATATCAAGCCTTCCAGCTGATTGAGCAACATTGTTATTCAGCTCCTCTAACGCCTTCTTCAACAATTCAAGTTGATCCATGTTCATTCCATCAATAGGACGAGTCCACCAAGATGGATCCTCAGTCATCTTACAAATATGACTCAGATCATCATTGCACTTCTTTTCGCGGTTCAGTGCATCATTGACCAGAGTGAACTGAGCATTTAGTTCGCGCATTTTATTGCTACGAAATGCATCAATGAATTGCCTGATGCCACTGGTTATAGTTGGGACCCGCGGAAGATAACGATCCATCACCGTATTAAGATTGGGGAGACCAAATGAAAATACCTTCCCACTAGGTGAAAAGATAATTAGAGCAACATATGCACCGCAGAGAGTGAAAAGCTCAAAAGCTTTCTTGAAGAGCCCACTACGGCGCTTCGAAAAGGTAACTTGCATGTTGCTTTCATTGGTCATCTTTTTAATCTCAATCTTTTGACGACCTCGGCTTTTCCTTCCGCTCGACATAGATGAAGCACAAAAAGAAAAAAAGGAGACTAAAAGGATGAATGTATCTGTGACTTTAGAGTAAGAAATTCTGTATTGAAATAGGGTGTGAGAGGGTCATTTTATAGCCAATTGTTTTTTTTGTATATTCTCAATAATATTGTGACGTGACATGTGAATCTCTTTTTCAAAACATTGCACCTTCATCCAACATTAAATATTTTCCGAATCGAGAGATTTTTTTCAAATCCGATTTTAATGATTTATATGGTAGATAATTCAATGTAATTAAACAGTGCTCTTTTACCAATTTGTATAGGTGAATTCTTCGGTACACATCTTTATTTGCTATTTACTGGTACATTCGCCGATGTGACAATTCTAATAGGTTCATAAACAGTGTTTATTAATTTTCTATATTAAACACTATTTATGGACCTATCAGAATTATCCACTTCAACAATGTACCGATACATATGTGTCAGAGTGTTCACCATTTGTATATTTCAGCTTATTCGACAATTATAAGATACATTGTACCGAATAACTCCAAAATATTGCAATAATTATATTATTATTTCCATTTTCTATTATTAAAATATTACAAGAGAGTTTAATTTTTTATTTTTTTTAGATAGGCTAAGAGCACCGAGGCGGCAAGAATTGAATAGACATTCCAACTAAGATGACACACCTAAACACTCTCATTATATACTTATTCCTCATATTAATATAGATAAAGATAAAAATAGAAAGAAAGAAAAATGTACATAGGGAGCTAGACTTTATCCCGAGAGAGTCCAATATGTATATCTCACGAGGTGTTTGTTCAATAATAATTAAGAGTTCGACCTTATAATCGTAGGGACAATTGTAAATTGTCTATCTGTGTCATTTTAATTAATATAATATTTTATCTCTTTTTTAATTCTGTAAAATAATGAATCTAGTTCACACTTTTTAAATTATTATTATTATTATTATTATGCATTCAATTAAAATTATGAACACCTAAAAATGTATTACTTTAGTTAATTATACCATATTATAATTAAAGAGGAAAACCATAATTTCTAAAATAATACTGTATAATATTTTAAAAGTAATTTTTTTTTTAAAATTTAATTTATACCAATAGAAAAATCATTTTTAATTTTTTAGGTTGCATGTATTTATTTTCATCAATGATTCATTGCATGTATCGAAGTTGGTATATTTATATTTTACAAAAAATTAAATATGACTCATTATTATTTATTTATCATTTAATGTCAATTTATCTTTATTATATACAAAGCGAGATTCCCACGGAGCTCTCACGTGCATTCTCAAGAGAATATTGCTCTCTCGTGCATTCTTAAAAAATAAAGCTCTCTCGTGCATTCTTATAAAATATTGCTTACGTGGCATTCAGTTATATACTATTAAAAAAATTAAAAAGTAAAATTGATGGATATATACTATTAATCGGATATATATATAACCTTATTTTTAAAAAAATTAAATTGTTGGATATATACTATTAATCGGATATATATATATAAGCTTAATCGAGTATTTTTTTTATTATAAAATAAAATTATTGGATATATATTGAAAACTTTAAAAGAAAAACTCATTATTTAAAAAAACCTCAAAAAAATATTTCTCTAAAAAACTTCGTTAATCGGATATATATTGACAACTGAATTAATTGGATATATATAAGTTTATACAACGGATATATGTTATTTGTTCTATTAACAACTAAATTAATCAGATATATATATATAAAAAAAATGAAATGGGATTTATATAAGCTTATATATATTTAAATTTTCAATTCTCACTTCCACAGCTGTTAAATTCATTCCTTATTTCTTATGATCATGCTTCAAAAATATGTTTCTTATATTTTTCTATAATATATTTTTTTATAATTTATGATTTTGTTCTTATTCGTTCTTTTTAATTTTGATAGGATAATATCACGGTGAACATGAAGATACACGAAACGACAAATAATTTTTGTTGGTTAATTAAGGTAAATGTTTATAGAACATTTTTTATTTGTGCTTTTTTTATTCAAATATTCATGATTGTTTTAATTATTGTTGAAATACTTTATATTATTCAAAAACTGACCATATTCAAAATAATTTTATGTTTTTTTTTACGGAGCATGTTTATCAATAGTTTCTATGGAGACCTATAATTTTACTCATATTAATACATAATTTAATTTTTTATTTTATTTTATACCGTTTAATCACCTCTTAGATTGGCTAGAATGAGATTATCAACTTATCATATTTTTAGGGATTGACATGAGATTCAAGTTAGCAAAATTTTCAAATATGATGATATATAAGCGAATTTTCAATTAGTATATTTTTTTTTATGAGTATAGTTACTATTATTTTTAGAGAAAAGTATACCACAAAAATTTCTCTCTTTTTTTTTTTTATGAAGGTTAAATTTTATTTTAATTTTAATAGGGTTCTATGTAAAAAAATAGATAATCACTTTAGCATATTTTTAGGGATTGACATAGTTTTAGAGATTGTCATGAGAATCTAAATAGTAAAATTTTTTGTGGAAAAAAATTGACGAACAACTGAGTAAGGATGAGGTTTATTAATTGCACATTATTAAGAAAAATTTTCCGCCTAAGTAAACATCATATCAGGGTTTTGAATAGTTGCGAATTAGAGAAACTAGAAATAATAATAATAATAATAACTAGACTTTTTACCCGTGCATTCGCACGGAATGCATGAAACACACTCATTCAATTATATAATATGTGATAAATTATAGGATATTAAAAGTATAGCATTCCCAAATGAAAAATTATGCATTAATTCATTATACTTCTTAAGTAAACATATACAATATATTATTGTTAAGCAACTTAAATAATTGTCAACTTGAGTAAACATATACAGTATATGACATGATCTCTTGCAATTTCTCTTCTTCTTCTTTTTTTAATAATATTCTATGTCAAAAAAAATGAGATTATCAATTTATCATATTTTTAGGGATTGACATGAGATTCAAGTTAGCAAAATTTTCAAATATGATGATATATATAAGCGAATTTTCAAAAAATATTTTTAGTATATTCTTTTTTTATGGGTATAGTTACTGTTATTGTAAGTGAAAAGTAAAAAAAATCCTTTTTTTTTTCTTATGAAGGTTAAATTTTAATTGGATTCTATGTAAAAAAAATAGATAAGGACTTCAGCATATTTTTAGGGAATAACGATTGACATAGTTTTAGAGATTAACATTAGAATCTAAATAACAAAATTTTCAGTGGATAACAATTGGGGAACAATTGAGTAAAGATGATATTTATTCATTAAAATTTCCCGTCTAAGTAAACATCATATTAGAGTTTTGATTAGTTGCAAATTAGAGATATTAAAAATATGTAAGATATGGAAGAAATGTGTGCTTATTTTTGGTAATTTCTAAAGACAATAATATTTCTACTCATATATTAATATAGGAGGCTATTTTGATCTTCTATATAATTGAAACTACAACATTTATTTTTACTTATATATTGATATGCGGATGCGGATCTATTTTTTTATAATTTTTACAAAAACTTATATTTATATTCATTTATTAATATGGGAATCTCTTTTTTATTAATTTATGGAGGATACATTTCTACCCATACATTAATACAAGACTTATTTTTTGTAATTTTCTATTTTTATTTTATGAAAACTGAATCATATTTTTATACTCATATTTTAATACGTACGGGGATGAATATTTTTATATTCTTAATTATTTAGTTTTAATATGTGAGATTACATATATACTGATATTAATTTATATAAAATTACTGAAATAATATTTAAAATAAAATATAAAAATAATATTTAAAAGAAAATTATCCCGTGCACGGCACGGGCTACCATACTAGTTTATTAAGATTCGCGTATATAATATTCAAACAATTGTTTTTTATTTAAATAACTAGCTATATAACCCATGAAATATGTTTGTGTGTGTGTAGCGCGTGGAAAAAAATATTGATTATCACATATACAATTTTGTTTAATATTAATTTATATAAAAATAAGATAATACTTAGAAGCTTGAGAAACTTTATTTATTTATATTTTAATGAAAATATGGTTAATATCTTAAGAACGATGAATATAGTTTTGGTGGGATATATTTATTAAGTTTGAAGAGCTATGTTATATTTTATCATATCTACTTATTATTACAATATATTAAAAGAAACTACTATTAAAAATTCAAATTTGTCCTTATTACTTTTAACAACGTTTCAAGTTTTGCACCCTTAAATATAATTTTAACTCTAAACTAATAAAAAATAAAAAAAAACATAAAAGAAATATTCTCATAAAAATAGCATTAAAATTTAAAAACCACATCTCTAAATAAAATAAAAAATAAAATAAAAATAGATAAACATAAAAGAAATTTTTCCATAAAAATAGCAATAGAAACCACATCTAAAACAAAATAATAATAATCCAATCTATTTTAACTTCAAAAATAGGAACAAAAAAAATTAATTAAAATAAATTTATACATAAAAATAGAAACAAAAATCACGATAAAAGATACGCGCCAAAAATAGTTTTTAATGAAAAAATAGTAACTCAATCTAACATAAAAACTTATATAAAAAAAAATAAAAATAGAAGAACCTAATAAAAGAATATACTTATTTATTAAATTAAAAATAAAAGAAGATAAAAACAAAAACAAATACACAATGAGCCCGTTCGGAGTGACTTATTTATGATCTTATACGAAATAATTTATACAAATATATAAGCTTTTATGTATTATTATAAGTTTTTTAATGTAAAAAACACAATGAGCCCATTCGGAGTGACTTATTTATGATCTTATTCGCAATAATTTATGCAAATATATAAGCTTTTATGTATTATTATAAGCTTTTTAATGTAGTTTATGAAAACTGTTTATAACGATATAATTTTTGTCACTGAAAACTTATGAATTAACATGCGTAAAAAAACTTATGAAATAACATAAAAGTTTATTTATAAATTATAATCATAAAGTATTTTCATAAGCTTAAAAATAAGCCAAATTCAAACTGACTCAATATATTAAAGGTATTGCCACTACAAGAAATAAGATTTTTCGCAGCGACTTTTTTGCAGCGACATTCAAATTGCTGACAAAAATATACATATAGCAACAACTAATTTAAGTTGTTGTTGTAAGTTAGTTTTTTTTCTCAACAATTATGTTATCGCTGGAAAAAATTATTTATCCCAACAATAATTATTGTTGTGGCAATTGTATAGTTTTTTTGCAACAAACCTTGTAAAGTCGCTGAGAAACCAAACCAATAATTATTATTTTTTTATTCATATCTTTTATCATGGTTTTTGTTCCTATATTTATGCGTAGATTTGTTTTAACTTAAAATTATTATCTTTTTTGTATTTTTTTCTATTTTTATATTTTTAATACTATATATTATTTGCAACAACTTTGTAAAGTCACTGAGAAACCACACAATTACTATTTTTTGTAGTTTATGTTTCTATTTTTTGCGTAAATTTCTTTTAACTGAATATTTTTTTTCTTATTTTTATGTTTTGTATCTCCTTTTTGACAACAACATTATAACGTTGTTGGAAAATCTTATAATTATACCAACAACATAACTTGTTAATTAATATACTAAAGAATTAAATTTATTTTTAAGCAATTTTAATATACATAATTTTTTTATGCATAAAAAAAAATACCACATTTTTATTGTTTTATTCCTAGTTTTATGCATAGATTCATATATAATCTTTTATTGTTTGTTTTTTTTTTTCTATAATTGTTTTACTAAACTTCTTCTAATCTTTTTTTTTTCCTTTCTATTTTTATACATATATTGTTAATATAGTAAAATGACAATGAAGGATACAAAATTTAAAAAAATATTAAAATTGATAAGGACAAATTAGTAAATACAGTAGTTATCAATTTTAATATATTATTATTAGAAGTAGATTAATTAAATTAATTTTATTTGGATTAAAAAAATAGTGGTTTGTTTTATATTTTTCAAAATTCGACGGTAGCACTCCATACATACCCACTTTCACAATCGAGATAATCATGTAGTGTGATGGTTAATTGAGTAAAGATAATCCATTAATTATTTTATTTCCCATGTATTTTGGAATATTTGTTAATTAATCAATCTATTTACTAATAGCTATAAATTCACCCACTTGGATCGTATATTGCAAACTTTCTATACGGTAGATTACTATTCATCCGACGCTCCTCTTTCTCTTTTGTTCATTGCTCAAAATTTAATCACTCGATCTCTTCAAAATTTAACCGATCAAGTTCTCCATCATGTCATCATTATTCATCAACTTATATAATTTTCCCTTTCAAAATCACTTGTCTCACTTTGTTCCACACATAACCTCATTAAAAGTTGAGTAGAATTTCAATAAAAAAAGCTACGACGAGAAGGTATCTAATATTCAAAAGCTTTGAAGAATATCGACGCAATTCAAGAAAAATGTGAAGACTATGACAGAAGATGATGAACAATGGAGAACAAGGGGCAAACAATCAAGCCATCGGTGTCTTAAAATTTTTTGTGGTGTTCTTATAGGATTAAGTGATAAACATTCAAAATAGTGTTGCTTTTTTGTGTTTTCTAATTTAATGTTTTGATATTATGTGAATGGCCACTTGGTTTTGTTGTGATCTAATGACTTGTAATTTGTATTTTGGTTCTCTGTATTTGAGTTTTTGTATAAATAAAATTCACTGATTAAAAAAAAAGATTGAACGAGAAACATAACTTATAAATAAAATTTAGCAATCAATTGTTGATATTGAACGTTAATTCCTAATATATATTATTTCATGGGAGATTAAATTAATATTTGAATTATTGACAAACACTAGTAATGTCAGCGACAAAAACTTTTTGCAACGGCATGCAACAACAATTTTTTCGTTGGGAAAACCCTTTTTTTGCCAGCAACAATAATTGTTGTTACAAAAAACATTAGTTATGTCAGCGACATTAATTGTTGTTGAAAAAATTAGTTATATCAGCAACATTAATTGTTGCTGCAAAATACTAGTTATGGCAACGACATTAATTGTCCTTGCAAGACTTTTCGCAACGGCACTTATGCTAGCGACATGCAGTGACAATTTTTTTTTCTGCGAAAAATACATTTCGCAGCGACATATGTCGCTGCAAAAAATCATATTTCTTGTAGTGTACTACTAAAAATTTTAATTTGTCCTCATCAATTCTTAAAAATATTTCAAATTTTCTATTTAGTAAAAAAATAAATTATATTTTTCAATTTACCGTTTTTCTATATAATAGTTAAATTATACTCTATATATATTATAAAAAAATATACTCTATTTTTGTTTATAACAAAATACATGAGAAGTGTATTATTGATGAATATATATTATAATAATTATGGGGTAAATATATATTATAATAACACGCGGGACAATTGTTTTAATAAAAAAAATTAATCATACATGGGACAATTGCTTTAATAAAAAAATGAATTGAATAATATATTATAATAATACACGGGACAATTGTTTTAATCAAAAAAATTTAATCATACACGGGACAATTGCTTTAATAAAAAAAAGGAATTGAATAATAAATATTTTTTGTTATCAATCATAATTTATTACACAAAAATCATACACGGGACAATTGCTTTAATAAAAAAATTACTTAATTTAACAAGTTTTACAACAAAATAACAAAATAACATCATTTATTATTATTATTATTATTATTATTATTATTATTATTATTATTATTATTATTATTATTATTATTATTTTGTACACGACATCACTTATATTTTAATAATGTTTTATAAATAAAAATCAATAGACCCGTGCGAATGCACGGGTCGCACGGGTCTCAAAACTAGTTATTAATATTATGCATTCAATTAAAATTTTCAACACCTAAAATTTCATTACTTTACTTAATTATAAAATCTTATATTTTAAATAGGGTAACCATAATCTTTAAAATAATATAATTTGTTAAAGTATTACTTTTCTTTGATTTAATTTATTATGATAAAAAAATCACTTTTAATTATAAATATGACTCTTTATTGTTTATTTCTTTTAATGTCAAATGTCATCTATATCCCAGAGAATAATGAAAAATATGGATAAATAGTTAATTATGTCCTTTACTTTCACACATTTGCAATTTTGACCTTTTAACTTTTATAATAGCACATTTTGTCCTTAACTTTTACCCCTTTTGCAAAAGGTTGACTCCGTCAATTTTGATCAAGTCACCACACATGTGAATAGTGACTCAAAGGCCACATCAACATACATTTCCTTGCCACGTGGACTGTGACTCACATGCCACGCAAGTCTTTGTGGCACGACATGCCGATGTGGCATGCGAGTCACTATGTGTGCATTGACTTCGTCAAAATCAGTGGGGGACAATATTTTGTAAAATGGGCAAATGTTAGTACATAAGTACTATTATGAAAGTTAGGAGGTTAAAATGACAAGTTTGTGAAAGTTAGGTGGCCAAAAGTGCAATTTAGTGTAATCTAATTAGTCATATGCAATTTGGACTCTAACCATGTTACAACAATATATAAAAATGGGTTAGTCTAATAATATACAATTTAATTTATGGTATGCGAGATCTATATTATGTCATCCACAATACTATCATCTTTAACTTTCGCTCCATCACCATCTTTCTCAAGGTATACAACCTTCTTCTCTTATATATTGAGGTTTGGCAAAATATCCAATTATAACACATGAGCACGATAAAGATTGTTATACATAACCATCCGATGGATATATTTATCGACAAATTTAATACATTTTGCTGACAATATTTTTTCCACAATGGACTAGTAAGAGGTAATGGGATGTGTGACTTCAAATGTATCTGGATGAAACGGTTGTCGTTGACATATCCAAAGCACACGAGTTTTGCCTATTTTTTGCACCCTGTGATAGAAAAATGTTTCGAAGTGCCTATTTATAGTTAGTAGGACAACAACATGTTTTTATTTCTATTCTAAAAGAAGTCTCATATCAGGCATAATCATCCATCTATTTTGGCAGTGATATATGAGGCAATCCATGTAGGAGTTAAAGTGTGCTTGACCTTATTGAATATTTTTGTGTACCAGACAATCTGAAAGAATACTCCTTGTTCTAGTTCAACTTGAAAGTGTAGAAAACACACAGGAAACGGGGTTGAATTGTATTTTTAAAAGATCAAAACTTTTTCAAACTTAGAAAGTTTTAGCAACGGATTAAAACACAAAACAAAAGTAAAGAGGTAGAGAGAGAGAGAGATAGAGAGAGGGAGACATAATTTATACTGGTTCCCTTTACAATTTGAGAGTATTCCAGTCCCCTTATGCACTTCCAAGGGAGTTCATTATAATCTCACAAGATTACAAATGCTTAAGCACACTATCAAGAGACTTCACAATGCTCAAGTTCACAAACAAGAAACTTTCTAATGATCAAGCCCGATTGCAAGAGACTTCACTAAGAGGGTTGTTCGTGCGTGAGTGTAGTAGTTGCCAATTCTTCAAATGATATCTTCAATTTATAGAGAAGTTTGAAGATGACCGTTGCAGAGAAGATGAGGTAGCCAGCTATAATAGTACAATCTTTGAAGATAAGATTTGATCATTTTGCTTTAATAGGAAATAAATTTCCACTACTTGTAATTCAATTGGCGCCTTAACCATTTAGAGTAATCATATTACAATAGTACAATATGCTCCACATGGATAAAGATAACGTAGTATGATTATTCTTTCACCAAGGAATAACATTTGGAATTATTCTTCAGACATTCCAGGTATAAGTGACGTCTTTCTGTAAGGAATAAAATCTTCTTATTCTTCAGAGTTTGAGATGAACTTTTCAGAGGGTTTTTCAGGTTCTGAACCAGAGACATCTTCTGATACATCTTCAGAGTCTTGACCAAGAACTTGCTTTTGAGAGCCTTCAGATGTAACAACCCGAGCCCCACCACCTTAGGTGGTCCCAGCACTGCCACCTCGCGATCTTCTCCACCCCCTCTCTAGTAGGGATGACAATGGGTGCCCAAAAGTGCGAGTTTTACGCTACCCAAACTCACACCCGAAATATTGGATGTCACCCGAACCCAAACCCAAAGTCTATTCGGATGGTAAATTAACCCCACGCCCAAACCCAAACCCGTAGCAAAAAATACTACAACATAGAAATTCCATCAAGGTCTCTCAATTAAATTAAAATTATGATCTACAATTGAAACACAAGCATTCCAACATTAAAACATGGTAAAATTACAATTAAAATTACAACTTTCCAACAACAATATCGTAACATAGTCTTCAAGACTTTTAAGAAATTAAACTACAATTAAAATTAAGGTATTCCAAGGATATTAAAATTAGAGTTTCTATTTTTACACTTATATATACTTAAGGGTAATTAGGTAATTTAATATATAAGTGGGTGTGGTTTTGAGTGCAGGTTTGAGTAATCCCAAATCCACACCCAAAATATTGGGTGTTACCCAAACTCAGTCAACTCGAGTTTTACCCGTAGACTCGGGTGCGAGTGGGCACCACGAGTTTGGGCTTGCCTACCATTTGGGTTGGGAATGGGTTGAATATGTACTTAAACTCTAGGGTATATGGTTTGATTCCCACAGAAGACAAAAAACTCCACTAGAGAGGGGGTGGAGAAGATTGTGAAGTGGCAGTGCCGGGACCATCTAAGGTGGTGTTCCGACACTGTTACCTCACGACTTTCTCCATGCACCATGAGATTCAAGTACATGTTCAATACATTCCCACAACCAATTGACTACATTTTTTTTTTATACACATCATCACCATTTATTAAATTAATTATCCAGTGCATTACTCACATGTATCAACTACAACAAGTACTCATATATTACGGTAGTAAATAAATAAATACTACAATCTTCTTCTTAAACTCCTCCTTTACAAGCAATAACTCCATTAACAAACTGCCTCATTCGTCAAAGAACCACCATTTTTCTACATCATCTTTTTTCTTAACATTGAAACTCATCACAGTGCAACAAAGTTACTCCTCTCCACCAAGTTTTCATCTCTTGCGAAGTCCAAAAATTTGATCTATTGACTCTCATTCATCCATCTCTCTGAAGCACTAAAATATCCAACTTACCCGATTAATAATATACGTTAGTCGATCGTCTTGGCTTACATTCCATTATTATCACATCTGAATTCCTAAATAATATACGAGAATTCATTAGACATACTTAGTCTGAGTTCATTTTAAAACATTCGTACATTTGAGTCAAGCCAGTCTCAAATGTCCTCACTGCAAATGACTTATCATAATACATGTTAGTCGATCAACTTGGCTTACATTTCATTATTATTATCACATATGAATTCCTAATAATATACGGGAAGAAAATCCACACATAAAGGATCAACCGATTATACATATCATAGTTGGCCTTACCATCATTTCCCAACCGGGGAAAACTTACATGTCTAAGCTAGGTTCTCATTATTCTTACAAGCCAAACTCATGTTCAATTGTCAGAATATTACATATACATTATGATAATAACTAGAGTTTCAATTGTTGGTTATAAAAGTTTATCAAACTCTAGAGCTTAAATCTTTAATTGCATGTAATGTTTGGTGATTGGAAGTGATGAAGTTGTTGGAAGGGAATGGTAACAGAGAGAGAGGTTTGTGAAGGTTGAAGAAACACATGAAAACGGGATTTGAATTGGGTTTCTAACGATTTAAGTTTTTCTTCAAATTCAAAGCCTTTATAAAATATCGTTTACTACGTAAGGATATAAAACTATGTGAAAACGATAACAACAACAATAAATAGAGACACGATAATTTTTATACTAGTTCACCGTTAACAAGGTTACTTCAGTCCACTCCACCTGAGTGAGTTTACCATGCACCTCAAGGACTTAATCCAATAATCTAGATAGATTATACAACCTCACTGACCAACTGTCAATGACTTATTGAGACAACTGACTAACCTTAGTCCGTCAAGGAATTCAACCAACTATTGATTACAATTATGTGTTTACATTTTTGCTTCTAGTAAGCAGATTACACAAAAAGATGATTGAGCTCGTGCACTTAAATGATTTACATCACTACCGTTGCAATACTTTTCTTATTGATTGCTTATCTTCTTCCAACATCTCTTTGTTGATCGTTAACTTCATGTAGATAATTGAATTGAAGCTTGATCATATCTTGATTAATTCCTTCATTGTCTGAGATTGTGATTCTGCAGGTTTTTATTGAACCACTGCTCAACATTTGTAAGGCAGTACGTGCTAGTGACAGATACTAGAATTTCACTCGTTCAGAGTCTTTACTTAGTCCAGAATCTTGACGTTCAAAGTCTAATGTAGTTTGAGGGACAATAATCTATTTCTTTATCTTTATCTCAGAATCAGTTTTTTTATTACTAATTTTCTACACACTTAATAGAACGATTAATGTATAAAATTGTTCTCTAATGCTTTGTTATCTTCAAATCTCGTGAGATAATTAATAGTTGCGGAACCAACCTTGTTCCAACAATTTGTTTTATGAAAAATGAGATGAGATTATGCAGGAAGTGAAAATGAGAGAATAAAGGGATGTGGGTTGAGTTTGTTAAAATAGTAATGTGGGTCCCATTGCTAAAGTACTTCTTGCACATGAAATTTTTGTATGTACTAATTGAATACTCTCTAAATTAATTATTATTTTTATAAAGAGAAAAGCTATTTGTACTTTGCAAACGTGAATAGTATTGGATAAGAAGAAGCTTCGGTAGTTATTTTCTGCCCTTCACAACTACCTTGATGAACAAACAATATATTCTTTGATCTAAGCCAAGTATCAATAAAATACTAGAGAACATTGTGAGAACAATCTTGTTTTTGGATAATTTTTTGCACATTCTTTGATCATCCATGTCCAGCTGTCTTCAGGGGTTATATTTTGAATATAACGGCCATTTTGCAACGTCTTTATTTGGAGAACAATTTTTAACAACATGATACAACTCATGCAAGCTCATTGCTCACGCCCCTCTTTGATAAATCCTAAAGAACACTCTGAGATTGTTCCAACAGATTTACTCTTTTTCATCAACTTTGTTTGATCTGTTTTTTTTTTTAAGGAACAACAAGTAGTTTTTGATACTCAACGTACATATTTGGAGGCCAAGCAACTTAGCACAAACCACATCTACAAACAGACACTTTGGAACCTTTGAAGAGCAAGAGTTATATTCACAACTATTATTCTACACTTGTCTTTATCATGCAAGTTATCAAGCTTTTCCTTACCACTCAACTCTCTAAATCAAATACTTGGATTAGTGTACTATTTTGAGTGAACTAAGTGTTTTTTATATTTTAAGCTTTACAATTAGGTTGAGTTTATTTGTAAGCTTGTAATCCAACAAACTCTTTGTAAAAGAAAGGTTGCTCAAGTCAATACGTAACTATTGATTGAGTGTTACCCGAACATCTTGTAGGGCTTGCGCAGGTTTAAGCTTGTAGGGATTAAGGTTATTGATGATTTTGGTTTAGATAAAAAAGGTTTGTATTTTGAGGTCAGTAGTATCTCAAGATCATAGTGGACAAACTCACGGAGTGTGGGGACTGGATGTAACCCAATGTTTAGGGTGAATCCGTATAATTGTTTGTGTGTTGATTCTCTCTTTTCATATCTTTTATTATGTGCATACTCACTATACACACTGAAGGTTGAAAAACACACAAGAAGGGGGGGGGGGGGGGGGTTGAATTGTGTTGAGACTTTTTCTAAGTTAAAACAAATTGCAGCGGATAAGGTATAACACACACAATATATGAGGATAGGGTTAGAGAGAGATGCTCAGAATTTTTATACTGGTTCCTCCCACTAACAGGAGTAGTCCAGTCCTCTTGTCCTTCACAAGAGATTTCACTATAATCACTCAGATTACAAATGCTCAAGCACTAAGCAAGAGACTTCAAACTGCTCAAGCACAAAGCAAGAGACTTCTAACTGCTCAAGCACAAAGCAAGAGACTTCCAATGCTCAAGCACAAAGCAAGAGACTTCCAATGCTCAAGCACAAAGCAAGAGACTTCCAATGCTCAAGCACAAAGCAAGAGACTTCAAACTGCTCAAGCACAAAGCAAGAGACTTCCAATGCTCAAGCACAAAGCAAGAGACTTCAAACTGGTTTTAATGTTAATAAAGATAAGAGATTAACACTTGATATACAATCAGAGGTGTTTACAAAATACAACGCAGTTACAAGACTAACTTAGAGAATTATCACAAAGTTTCTAAGTGTTTGATAGCTTCAGAATTTGACAGAGTTTCAGCACGTTCAGAAGCTTAAGTCTTGATTCCATTTCTTCACAAATCTTCTTCCTTTTATAGATGATAAAATGAACGTTGAAGATTATAGCCGTTTGAAGAATTGAGACGCTCCTTTGTATAGATCAGTGAGCTTATTAGCTGTTCTGATTTGCAGTAGCTTAGGAGCTTAACGTTTACTACAAAATGAGAGATTCCTTTTGGCTTTTGATATTTGAACCTTGGTGAAAGCCAAATAAGGAAATAATCGTTTCTGAAGCCTGACTTGAAAAGGACCTTTCCATGGTCAAACCTTTTCATTCTTGGTTTCTGCGTTTGGACTTAGTCAGGCACAGTCTTCAATAAAATTGTACTCTCAAATGTAGCTTAACACTTATATCTGACGAGCCTTCAGATTTTGATAGGCTCAGAATTACTTGTTTCAGATCTGGTGAGCTCAGATGTTCTTCAGATTTTGATAGGCTCAGAATTACTTGTTTCAGATCTGGTGAGCTCAGATGTTCTTCAGATTTTGATAGGCTCAGAATTACTTGTTTCAGATCTGGTGAGCTCAGAAGTAATTCCTTCAGAAATTCTAAGGTTCAGATAATAACTTCAGAGTTTCATAGGCTCAGAATTACTTGCTTCAGATCTGGTGAGCTCAGAAGTAATTCCTTCAGAAATTCTAAGGTTCAGATAATAACTTCAGAGTTTCATAGGCTCAGAATTACTTGCTTCAGATCTGGTGAGCTCAGAAGTAATTCCTTCAGAAATTCTAGGGTTCTTTAGTACGCAAATTTTAACTTTTAATCCTGCACACTGAATTAAATTATTAGTACTCCAATTTAACCTTAAATACATTGTTATCATCAAAATCAATTAAGGAGATACAAAATCATAATTTTGTTCCAACACACACAACACAACCTCACTTTCCTGGGATAAACTTTGCTACAACACTATTGTGGCACAATGTAAGCTGTTGATTTATTTCTTTTTAATTCCTTCATCTGGCACGATACATTCCATCGTGACACGATATCTTTAGAGTTGAGTTTCTTCAATTTTCACTCCGCTTTGTGTAATTTCTTTTAACTCTTGCCTCTTCAAGTATATTTTTATAAAAATATTACATTAATATTGATATTTTAGAAATATTCATAAATTTTAAAATATATTTTAAAAATGCTTTCTTTCTGTTAATTTTTTTTTTTTAATTTTATATCAAATTTTAAAATTTTACATTAATATTGCTAGTGCTAATTATATTTAACATCAAATATTCATTTCTTTCTTGATATAATCATGTTGCTTCAACCTCACTGCATCTTCCCGCAATTCTAGTATTTATGCATTCAGTTTTTCTTGTTAATTTGTTGATCAACAATTAGACGGTCCAGATGAGATCGTACATACAAACATCCAATATATCTACCGTACCATATCATCATGTAACAACAAACATTAAACAGAAACACCAACGTTAAAGTTTGGTCGAAATTGAAACAAACAGAAACAACTGATAAGGCATTAACAAAACCATGTCACTCTCCACCACAATTTCCCACCTCACCATTCTTCCTTCACTTTCTTCAACTTCACAACTTTCTCATAGATTTTCCTTCACTTTCCCAGAAAAAAGAAACCAAAAAACTCTTTTCTCTTCTTCATCAAGGTCTGTTAGATTCTTGGTGAAGTCTCAGACTTCTAGTGTATCTTCTTCTGAGGCTATGAAAGTGACTTCTGTTCCTTCTGAAATGAAGGCTTGGGTTTATGGAGAATATGGTGGTGTTGATGTTTTGAAATTTGATTCAAGTGTTGCTGTTCCTGAAGTTAAGGAAGATCAGGTTCTTGTTAAGGTTGTTGCTGCTGCTCTTAATCCTGTTGATGGTAAAAGAAGGCTCGGAAAATTTAAGGCTACTGATTCTCCTCTTCCAGTGAGTCATTTTTCTTTCACATTTGTTTTGTTTTCTTAGGAAGTGGAATTCATGGTTGTGGAATTTGGAGATATGAAATGAGTTAATTTACAATTTAGTTCATGTAATTTTTAATTTAGTTATTGATGATAATAGACGATAACATGATTAAATTGGTGACTTAGGGATTAAATTGATTGATTCAAGACATGTTGCGAATTGCGTTTGACTTGTTTGAGTTTATCTATTAGCATAAAAACTTGTGAAGGAATGTTTGGGAGAGCTTATAGATACAGCTAGGAAGCCCCGATACTCTAAAATTGTCCAAATAACGCGCCAGATACTGTATCCGACAATGATACATGTCCAACACTTTCCGATACGTAGCGGAGAAGTATCCGATAATTAAATTTTATTTTTTAATAAAAATACCGAACAAACATATTTGTGATAATTCCCTATACCACTTATGTCCTGTCCATAAGTTGTTATCTACTTATTTTCATAAGTTTTCTATTTAAGATAGCTTTTGAAAACAACTTACAGTTTCAGTGTGTTTGGTAAGTCTAATAAACTAGCTTATAGCATATTGGACTAGCTTATAAGATTGTTTGAAGAAAAAAAATAGATGTGTTTGGTAAAAAACTTTTCTCATTAGCTTATAGCTTTTTTTGAGATGCTATTTTAAGTAGCGTTTGAGCTTATAGCTTTATAGGATGAAAAGTAACAACTTCAATTGATTTATTAATTTTGCATTCTTGAAATATAATTAAGTAATGAAATAAAAATTTATAACTTTTTTTGTCTATAGACTGTTCCTGGCTATGATGTTGCTGGGATTGTAGTAAAAGTTGGAAGTGAAGTAAAGGAATTCAAAGTGGGTGATGAAGTGTATGGTGATGTAAATGAGAAAGCACTTGAAGGGCCAAAACAGTTTGGGTCTCTAGCTGAATACACAGCAGTTGAGGAGAAATTGTTGGCACTAAAACCTAAGAATTTGGACTTTATTCAAGCTGCTTCTCTTCCTCTTGCAATTGAGACTGCTTATGAAGGTTTGGAGAGGACTGGATTTTCTTCTGGTAAATCTATTCTTGTTCTTAATGGTTCTGGTGGAGTTGGAAGCCTAGTGATTCAGGTATTTCATCGCCAAGTTATTCCTTTCATGCTGAAATATTGTAGCACCGACACTTCTGATTGAAGGCGTGTGTTTAGTGTCTAGCACCAACACGACACTGACACATGTAATTACATTAAATTACAATTTTGTTCTCAAATTATAACCAATGCAACGTGTCAGGATCACTGTCGTGTGTCTGGTGTCTGTATTTGTGTATGTGTTTCATGCACATAGCATGAACCTATATAAACAATTTACATCAAAATGATCAAATGCTAAAACTAAATCAAGATTGTTTTTGCATCTGCTTCTGAAATCCGTTTGATATTTCACTTTTGATTATGAATCCTTAACCAAATCCATTTGTCTAAATACTAAAGGGAAAGTATGAGAACTTTAAAATGGTATGAGAGAATTCATACACTTTGATGATTAACAGCTAGCTAAACAAGTTTTTGGAGCTTCAAGAGTAGCTGCCACTTCAAGCACTAGAAATTTGGAGCTGTTGAAAAGCCTTGGAGCCGATTTGGCTATTGACTACACAAAGGAGAACTTTGAAGACTTACCAGAAAAGTTTGATGTAGTTTATGATGCCATTGGTAAAATTCTTTTCCTCCTGAATCAGTCTTGTTCTTTCCACTTTCAAAACAAAATTCTAAACAATCTGGCCAAAGAGTTTGTGAAAACCACTTTGTTATTGTTTCATTCCCAAATTTCTGTTTGGTTAGATAATTAATTTCATACAGCTATAAGTAACTAAAAACATTATGAAATAGTATTTTTGTGACTACAAAGGTAGGGTTAATTAGTATTTACCTCCCTGCCATGTTAGCGAATTTTGATTTACCTCTAATATTTTCAATAGAGACTATAGGTTGATAGTTGATACAAAGGAACCTGTAAACCTGCATATCTTCATAGAATTTCGGCTAGGAACCTATAAGTCTATAACGATAAACCTTATTTTAGACAAACACATGTAAAATCCTTTCATCATGCCAAGTAGCTCGATAACAAGTGGCCCAACACCCGATCAAGAATCAATTTGTACTATCTTAGAATTTAAGTTAGATCTAACATGCCTCGATAAGCTAACTCATGATGTGAGGGTTTATCTATCACTTATATTACTAGTAGTTAATGTAGGAACTTCAATGGTGTGACTGTTTCATTCATTACTTGGTGATTTGCAGGGCAATGTGACAGGGCAGTGAAGGCTATAAAAGAAGGTGGCAGTGTAGTAGCACTAACAGGTGCTGTTACACCACCTGGATTCAGATTTGTAGTAACTTCCAATGGAGCTGTTTTGAAGAAACTAAACCCTTATTTAGAGAGTGGAAAGGTGAAGCCAATTATAGATCCCAAAGGTCCATTCACATTTGGTCAAGTTGTTGAAGCATTCTCTTACATTGAAACAAACAAAGCTTCTGGAAAAGTTGTTATATTCCCCATCCCATGAATCAAGTTAAAATGATAGGCAATTTTGTTATGTATCTAGTTAATTATGTTCATACCCTATGAGTAAATAAAAATTCACTTAAAAAAATATATAGATAACTTATTCTCATATTTATTCTCCCTTTAATTATAAAAAATGAGTTTTATGCAGTTTTATAAAGCACTAAATTCTTGAATTTACAGATTACCTTCAACTAAAAAAATATGTATAACAAAATAACAAAACTGAAGATACAGATGTGGAACAAATTAAATATAACGGCCCACACAATTTGTTCAATATAATGAAAAAGGAGTTGAAATTTGTTCAATCGAAACAATCAATCGCCATTCTCAAGAGAAACACTGTTTCTTTGTTCCGTGCAAGTAAAAATTGGGAATTTCATACTTATTAGTCTGGCTTTTAATTTGTCTCAATGTGTGATTATGTTATGCCCAAATTGTTTTGTTCTGCAGAATGAGAAGGAAAAAAGAATAAAGAAAACCGTGGTGCAAATAAATTACTGTAATAATAATTGGGTTGAAAATTCATGCGAGTGTTTAACAAAATTCATCGTGAGTGTGCAAATAAATTGTGTATGATCAAATGCAAAATGGATAAAGAAAATTCTGTGTTTGGCGGTGTTAATCGAAGCTACGTGAAGAAGACATAAAACTATGGGAACTAAACAAATGTTATTTGTGTTTTATATTTCAAACCGCAGAATTAATCAAATGGTTAAGATAAGAACAATGCAGAAGAGTCAGCTGCTACTGAGTATCCGAATTCGAACTCTAGAGTATTAATCAAATATCTAAGATAAGTATTGTTTCTATTCCAGCAGATTGCACAAAATAAAAATGTTTGATACCCAAAACATTGCTCAATTTTTATGGGTACATTATTTTGAAATTTTTCCTAATGAAAACCACAATATAACAGCAAGCAGTATAAAATATAAACCAAAAACTATTATGCATATCAATATTTTGAGGATATATATAAAGTAAATAAAAGAGATGTTGATGATGGATTGAAGGGTATGAACCCTTCCTTTTGATGCCTTAGTGATCTTAAAAGGACACTGAGGGTGAAATTTTGAAGTCTAAATCCCATAGCTCAAATGCTCCCTTAACAAAATCATAATGTGCTCCTTTCAAAGCTATGGTTTTCTTCACAACCGCATCTCTCACAAATGGATAAGTCAGCAAGTTCCCAAGAGATACATTAACAGCTTCCTGAATTGAAGAATGGGATAAAGAAAATTCACTATGAGATTGCATTTGATTCAAATACTAATAGAGTTAATTAGCCTTTGTACTATGCTATAACATTATGACCAATACATTGATTAAACTAGTCTCTCGAGTCAGATAAGATTATAATGGACAGAAAAACTCTTCATCAAAACTTTGACTTAACTAATTGATTTTTGTAAAACCGATTTGGTTAAACTTGAGTTTGAAAATAATTAATTTATATTTGAATATTTTTATACAAAAGGAATGTATAAGTTTATATATTTGTCAAATAGAGTTTGAACCTCGATCTGTAATATCTTACTTATTTCTAATTTCACTAATTATGCATCATATTAAACCCTAATTTGCTAACCAAATTGGCGGACTAATATTTCTTTTTAATTAATTATATATCATGCTTGAAAATAGCACATCAATTCTCCATCATAATCCTAATCATAATGAATACAAATCCTTAATTATTATCCTAATCCTAATGAATGCAAATCCCTAATTTCATTTTTAATTAATTATTATTATCAAGCAAATCCTATAAGCAACTTCAACTTATTATATACCTGGCCAAGCAAATCCGATCCGAGCAAATTCAGATTATTATCAAGTTTTTAATTAATTAATATTATCAGACAAATCCGATAAGCAACTTCAGATTATTATATATCTGGTCAACTGGCCAAGCAAATCCAGATTATTATCAAGCAAATAGCACAAATCCGATAAGCAACTCTAATAGTTCCAAGCAAATCCTAAAGAATACACTATATATTTACTATTATAAATAAAAGAACTAATTCACCGGTCTTGCTCACCAGTTGCACAATTCTTCATATACATGCTTTTCTCTTTTCTCCCACATATTATGCTATTATTTTCTACATACCATAATCAGTAATTTTTTATAATAATGTTTATGCAGCTAGGAAAGATACAGGCTACAGCAAATAAGAGCTTGGTCGAAAAAGTAAAAAATTAAAAGACATTGCATGAAGAAGAGGTTTATGAGATTGAAAATATCTTGGTCGCCCATATTTAAGATAGACCTGTTCATTACGTTTACGTGCAACCACAAATGACCAGAATTGGTAAGTTTTTTAAAGGGTTATAATCTAAAACCAGAAGATAGACTTGATTTAGTTAACCGTATATTTAAGATAAAACTGGATCATCTGATAAAAGAGATAAAGAAAGGAGAAATATATTTGGCCAAGTCAAATCAAGTAAGTTTACACAAGTTTCTATTTTTAATTTATGATTTTAACAAATGATATAGACATGTTAAATATAAGGCTTAATTGCAATTTTGGTCCCCCTATTTTGTCAAATCTGCGATTTTGGTCCCCCTATTTTAAAATCAAACATTTCAGTCCCCCTATTTTGATTTTTGTTGCACTTTTGGTCCCCACCCTATTTTTTAACCAAGTGGCAATCAAAACGCTTATGTGGCAATCCATGTGGCAAATAAAAATGCCATGTCAGCAAATATTTTAATTTTAAGTTTTTAATTTCCAATATGAAAAATATTAATTTTTTAAAAAAATTGAAATGTTTTTTTTAAAAAAATCTGAATAACCAAAAAATAAAATTTTTAAAAAAAATCTGAAATATTAATTTATTTTTAAAAAAAACTGAAAAAAAACCAAAAAAATATGACAAAACAAAAAATATTAATTTTTAATAAAATATCTAAAAAGTTATTTAATATTTCAGTTTTTTTCAAATAATATTTTATTTTCAGGTTTTAAAAAGAAAATAATAATTTCAGTTTTTTAAAAACTAATATTTCTGATTTTTATAAAAATTATAATATTTGAAATATTATATTAAAAAAAAACTAAAAAAAAATTATTTAAAAAAAAACTGAAAAAACTAATTTTTTTTTTAAAAACATCTGATATATTAATTTTTTAAAATAAATCTATAAATTTTTTTAAAAAAATATAAAATAAAATTTCAGATATTTTTTTAAAAAATTAATATTTCGGTTTTTTTTTTAAATTAACTTTTCTTTCAACGTTTTTAAAATTAATAATTTTGGTTTTTTCAGTTTTTTTCTAAAAAAATAAATTAATATTTCAGATTTTTTAAAAAATTATATTTTTTGGTTTTCCAGATTTTTAAAAAAAATAAATCAATGTTTTAAAAAAAATTAGTATCTTTCATATTGAACATTAAAAAATTAATATTATAATTAAAATATTTGTTGATGTGGCACTTTTATTTGCCACATGTATTGCCACGTAAGCGCTTTGGTTGCCACTTGGTCAAAAAATGGGATGGGGGACCAAAAGTGCAACAAAAATCAAAATAGGGGGACTAGAATGTTTGATTTTAAAATAGGGGGACCAAAATTGCAGATTTAGCAAAATAGGGGGACCAAAAGTGCAATTAAGCCTAAATATAAATATATAATGGCTTTCAATTTATGATCCATGGGATATTAATTAATTTTTACGAGTGGTTGCAACAAATGTTTATATGCTTCTATTTAAATTATTTTTTATTAGGTTTTTACTTCTATTTAAAATTTCCATGTATGTATAATAATATGTATATATTCTTGCTTTTGTTCTGCAGTAATATACACCATAGAGTTTCAAAAGCAGCGGACTTATATTTTGGTATTTCTATAACCAAATTCCCGGTATGTTAATCACGACAACATAGACAGAATTATTTCAGCTGATAAGAAATTTTCAAAAATCTATAGAATTAAAAAATTTCTACAAGTCACGTTTTCTCTTTCTAAAATTTTGAATCTCTCTGCCCTCTCTATACCGTTTTCCCGTCGCCATCTCCCTCAAATCCAACTCTTTTTGTACTTCACAATGTAACAAGGTGGTGGTGGTGCAAAGAGGAGGCGGACAACCCTCTGCACCACCTTGTCTTAGATCGGCGCCGGCGGTCTCTTCTTCTTCTCCGGCACGTTTTTCCACGTTTTCTTTCCCTTTGGCTGTGCTCCGGTACCGGTTACTCGTTCTTCCTTGGAGGCTGCCCGTCGACCACCAGTTCCGACGGTTTTAGCGATGATTTTGCTGGCGACGCAGTGGTTTTTCCGGTGGGTGTCTATTGGCGCGGATCTAGAGGTTTTATTTCCTTTTTTCCGGCGCCGGTGGTTCTGTCATGGCCGGTGCGTGGGTGGTGCTGCTGGCTTCTTGGGATCCAGTAGGTGGTGTTCTGACCAGGTGACGTTTTGGTGTTGAGATGGTGGTGGTGAGGGGCTTGCAGCTGTTGGGGTGGAGAAGGGTGGCTGGAGGTGATGAGGTGGCTGGCGGGCACTGTTGGTGGTTGGTGGTGGTGGTTCTCCAGATCTGACCTTTGAAGGATATCTCTTCCCTCGTCGCTGCCGCGTCTTCAACGGTGTTCTTGCTCTTGCCGTGGTGGTGATGTTGGCCGTGTGTCGGCCTCTTGGGTTGAGCTTCGTGTTGGTGGTCGGATCTGGTGGTGGGTGGCTTTGGTGGTGACGGTGAGTACTGTTTTCTGGTGTTGGTTGTGGTTGTGGAACTGGGTGATAGGTGTTTGTTGCTCCGATGCGGTTTAGGTGGTGGTTTGTTACTCCGGTGATGTCAGATGAGGTGTTGGTGGTGAGGCTGTCACATTGGCGTTGGATCTGTTGATGACGTGTGCGTTTGGCTCCTTGATATTAGTTTCTCTGACCCACTACCAAATCTGTCGAGATTTGCAGGGCTCTTTTTGAGTCTCTGGGGTTTACATATCTTTGAGATTTGCAGGGTTCTTTGGGATTTTAAATCCGGTTCTTTATATCTGGTTGTCTTTTATCGCATAGAAGTCGACTGTTTGGGTTTCCTCCTCGATACAGGCGTCTTTGACCGCTTCCGAATCTGTTGAGATTCGCAGTTTTCTCTTCTGAGTGGCTGATGGTTCCAAATCTGCTGAGATTTGCAGGATGTTTTGTATCTGGATAACCTCGTCCACGTTGATGTTGATGGTTCCTCGGGTTTGCTGAGACTTGTTCGCCTCGGTTCTCGTTCTACTTGCGGCGGTTAGCTTTTCGCCTTAGGAGCTGGTTCTGGATGCTGATGGCCCGATGTTTCGCGATCGGGAGTTAAGGTCTAGTTGTGGCAACTGTCTGGGCTGAGTTGGTGACTGCTAAAGTATTCGGAAATCTGAGGGGAGCTTTTCTCTTGGTGGTACATCTGACGTTTGCCGAGTTATGCCTGCCTAAAGATTTTTGTTCTACTTTTGTCTGGTCAGCGGTTCGCTTGATGAAGCTGGTTCTGGATGCTGATGGGCCGAACAATTTTGATTCGAGTTCGGGAGTTAGAGTTCAGTTGTGGTAACATTTTAAGCGGGATTGGTGACTGTTCTAGTAGTCTTGAATCTGTGGGATGCTTGACTGTATTGGGGATTAGGAGTTGTTTTTTCGATTAGGTGATTGTTTAGGAGTTTTCTAATTACGGTGTTCCGCTTATATACGGTACCTATGTTCTTGTGTTCCTTTTTTACCGGACTCTGTTCGTCTTGTGCAGAGTCTCGGTTATTAATAAAATTTGCCATTCAAAAAAAAAAAAAAATCTATAGAATTGTTTGTAATTTCAATATATAAGCTTAGATTATTTGGTGGAAATGTTTTCGATATCATCAATTATTATATATTCTATTTAATTTATGTTTTTAGATTATTACATGCAAGTATTTAAATGTATGGCATATTAATGACACGTTATTTTACATTATTTTGTCGTCATTGTATAATTGAATAATTGTGCCCCGTGTGAATGCACGGGTAAAAAAGTCTAGTTATATACAATGTTCATATCAACTAAACTATATTCACGAGGATTATGTTAATGTGTTTTTTTATTAAAAATCAAACTTAAAACTTCAACAAAATTATTGGGTCGCTATGATATAGTCAAACTCATCGTTAATTCAAACACACCACTAAATTATAGTGATTCTAAACAAAAACAAAATATTGTATTATATTGTTAAATTTAAAAATAATGTTAAGAATATTTGAGATTTTAAGATTACTTATATCAAAATTAAAAATAGGTAATTAATTACGAAAATTTTGATATTTATATTTCATTTAATTTGAAACCAATAAATAATTAAATTCAAAAAGCATTATAAGAAATTAATTAAGGAATGAACTTTCTTAATAACTTAAACTAGAGAACTAGAGAATGTTAGGGGATATAAACTTGCCTTCTCCAAGTTGGTACACTGCTCAGGGAAATCTAATTTGCTTGCTTCTTCTTTAACTTTGGACTTTGCTGGATTACAAATTTGAACCCATTGCTCTATGAAGTCACTGTATGATCACAGATAAAGAAAATAATTTTAAAAGTCATTAAAAATTATCAGAGACTAACTCGGCCAACAAGTCCAGTATTTATTTATATTTAAACAATCTTCCCAAAATTTATAATTTATTCAATTATTTAAACACTCGTAATATAAAAGTTTTGGAGGTGTTCACAACAATGGTACCACAAAAATTAGGGCCACATCAATTTCATTTGTCAACATCTTACCTCAAATACTAAAGTTCATAGGTTACATGGTTTTAAATTGCAGTCTACATTTAGAATTGCGGCTGCATTATTGCTGATGCAGTAGCCCCTGCAACCACATCGTCCTGCAATTGCAGAGTGATTTTCATGCCACAACGGCTGCAACACGTGTCACAGCAAGCACAATGACTACAATGGCATATGTGGCTACAACCGTATCCGTGGCCGCATCCGCAATTTAAAACCATGGTAGTTTAATCGGACGCACAATTTAAAATTACAAATATACCTAACAATTGAAATTACAATTTACAATTTATATTATACCTTGCAGTGGTCCCATCATCTGGGATGGACATGAGGCCCTTTATACCTCCACAGCAGCTGTGTCCAATAACTACAATATTCTCCACCTGTAACACATTCCCTTTTAGCATAACAATCACAAAAGAAAGTGATAAGCAATTATAGTTTTAAAGAAAGACATTATGTACCACTAATACTATTCCATTCACTATCTCCCTTTCTTTTGCTTTTAATTTACTCAAATTTTTTGCCTAATACCATTGATATTGATGTTATTGTTAAATTCTCCAAACTTTAATTGTGCTTTCATGCAGAACATGGACATGAGATTCTTGTGGATAATGCAATTGAAAAGGCAAATGCTCCACCACCAAAAACAAACTGCTTTTCACATACATAGGGAAGTGCAAAAAACCTTATCATATAAGTATAACCCTACCTTTAAATGTAAGACAGCATATTCAATGGCAGCCCCTGTTCCTGAATATTTGCTCTGCAAATTTTAACATAAAGGTTAGTCAAATTTAAGTAGCATGTACTAAGAGTTTTAAATTGTTCTTCTACAAGATACAGACAAATTAATCTTAAATTAACCTTGTCATATGGTGGAACCATATTGGCAATGTTTCGGACCACAAAAGCTTCACCGGGTTGAAAATCAAGAACATGGGATGGGCAAACTCTTGAGTCCGAGCAAGCGAAAACCAGAAACTGCGAGTTGAGTAATCCATTAATATAACAATTAACTAGAGATGTTAAAACAGGCTACTCGGAATGTTTAGGACAGTCTCTATTAACCACACTACAACAGATACTGCGTGGACGCCACCATCAATTACTACGTGAACGCAACATCAGATACTGCGTGGACGCAGTTACTGAGCATGGACACTCTAATTGTGGAAAATCCAAATCCCATAATATACGACATATTATATTTTTTAGTTTGACAAAATAACACATTCATTATTTTTTTTTGTCAGGTAGCCTAGTGGCTAGAATTTCACCTCTTAAAGGTTAATAAGTGGGCGTACCAGAGTTCGAACCCTGATCCCTGCACTTTACGTGCAAATATCCTACTAATTGAGTTAAGCTCACAGGAATAACACATTCATTATTAATAGCTATCAAAATATATAAATGTACTTATGCAATATCATTGAGAATATATAAGATCTAAGAGAAATGATATTTTAACATTTGAATTAACATCAAATATTGATACCATTTCTCACATCATTGCTTCCACAGCCCTCACTGGGAATACCACTAAGAAGCATTCTTCTAATTCCATTAGAGACTTCTCCATCTTGAAGTTTTTTAATATCACGATCCACCACCCTAGGGTTCCTATTCTTAAAGAAGTTCTTTGGCATCCTCCTCTTGTCTCTTGGATTAAATGCAATACTGATGGTGCATCTAATGGTAATCCTGGTATAGCCTCTTGTGGAGGAATTTTTCGAAATCATTCTTCTGATTATGTCTTTGCTTTTGCTGAACCATTGGGGATTGAGACATCTCTATTTACTGAGACTTATGGTGTCCTTAGAGCCATTGAGATTGCCTGTGAACATCATTGGCATGACCTATGGATTGAATCTGATTCTACTTCGGTTGTTGCTGCTTTTAAAAATCCCATGAAACCTGTTGCTTGGGCTCTAAGAAATAGATGGAAAAATGCTATGTTCATGCTAACTCAGATGAATTGTATCATCACTCACACATATAGGGAAGGGAATACTGTTGCTGACGTTATTGCTAATATGGGGCTATCTCTCTCCTCTTATATTACTTGGAATATTGCTCCTCCTTTATTACTGATGCTTTGGCTAGAAACAAACTAGGTTTCCCTGGTTTAAGGCTTAGTCTTGCTTAATGGAGTTGGGTTTATTTTGTTTTCTTAGGAGCACTGCACTCTTTTTCCCTTCATCTAGTTTTTCCCATTGGATTTTACAGGTAAGGTTTTTAATGATGCAGTATTATGTTACCATGCTCCTACTTGGGTTTGGGTCTAGTCCCCCCAAGTTGTATGTTTTATATTTCTTTCATTTTAATAAATTTTGGAGTTTGGCCTGTTTGTTGGGTGTGTAGAGAGGTGCCAACCTAGTTGGAATGTCTCTGCTTACCTAATGGTGTCTTTCTCTTTTGCTTAAAAAAATATATTGATACCAATTTTTAGGTTAAAGTGATTTCAATATCTATCTAATTTTCTTACCAACAAATAAGCACCACACACAATAACTCATAACCAACTAGGGAACAAAATTCATGAAGAACTATGAGTTAATATTTGAACCAATTTTGAATTACCATGATATTGGTATGAAGTTTTTACTATCGTTAACGATGACTAATCTTTGTTGGGATACCTATAGGAAAAAACAAGGTGGGTTCTTTCTCCCAATCAATTTTTTTTCCTATGTGCGATCCAAAAATCGAATCTGTAACCACGTGCTTAAATGATCAAGACTCTTATTTCTTATACCGGTTCATTGATACTTTTCTTTATATTTAAATTTGGGAGGAATGGTATTTTTCGGGAAAAAAGGGCAGATAATGTTATTGAAAAGGACATTTCCATCTTAGTTGGGTGATAATACTATAATAGTCTGCGCATGCCTTTGGTTGACAAAATATTGGACAAAAGAAAAGCTTATAATTATAATTCCACTTAAAGCTTAATTTGTCTCTTCCCTTTAATTTTATAGTTTCCACTTTTGGAGGTCATAGATTAAGTATGGCCCTCCAGATAGGCCAATGGACAATTAAGAAAACTAAGTTTAATTACAACCTAACATGGCTCACCTTTGGGCTCTGGCCTTTGGCAAGTTCACCATACAACTCTGGATTTTTCCTGAAATGAAAAATTAATTAATATATAAAAATAAAATAAATTATCCAAGTTGACTTATGAATATATATGTTTATTTCCTTAGCTAGATAGCACCTCCTCTGCCGTTCAAAAAAAAAAAAGCACCTCCTCTACTTTCCATTTTATATATATTGAGTGTTTAATCGATGATCACCATTGGTCGATTGATTATTATATTACAAATAAATAATTTGATGAAATGTAACTTTTTTTTTGATATATATAGTGTACTCTTCTAAACACCCAATATAATGTTGTAATTTTCAGTTCTTATACACACTTAATTGTAAAAAATAAACAAATAAAGTCACCTGACCAACATAAATTTTTTCAAAAACAAAAAATTAAGTCACTTGACCAACATAAAAATACATGGAGTAACATTTTGTTTTTTTGAATGGCTATATGGAGTAACACTTGATTTCTAAATTCTAATGAGTGACGATAAATAATTTTAAACGGCGAGATTTACTCTGCATACCCTTTAATAATTTTAGTATTTATTTAACAATCAATGAAAATAAGCGTAAATTTACATGTAGTACCACAATTAACACGTAAGTGACTTTTGTTTCACATAGCATTTTCAAAAGAAATTTTTATTTTATATAATTCTTCCAAATTATTTCTTTTTTTGGTACATAATTCTTTCAAATTATTAAGAGATGGTTTAGAAAAAAAAAAACCATTTTACACATATATTCATTAAACGTTAAACTAAAATTTACTTCCCATAATTTTGTAGTACGTGTATACAATTATTTGATTCTAGAAGTCACAAACTATCCAAAATAAAATATATTTTTTTTTAAATAAGCAAAAATGAGTTATATATAGATAAAAACACAAGAGATGATAGACTCCTCAGCACAAGGCGTGCCAAGAAGAGCTACAAGAGTTTACAATAGTATCCAAGAGAGCAACATATATAAAATACAATCAGTCAATGCCCAAACATAGCAAAGAGCTCGCCCACCAACAATGAGAGTTGGAACAGGATTTAAATATATATATTTTTTTATCTAAATAAGAGAAAGTATATGTGAAATGTTAAATATAATCTTTAAAAAATGTTCGTAGAGACACTCATACTCATTAATAAAATTTCTAAATTATACTTACTGATATTTTTCATTCTTGAAATAGTGGAAACCATTTCGAATTCTCTCATCCAGATTAAAAGATTCTGACCCAGTAGCGACCAGCTCAGTCGTCAATTGCTTGATCTTTGCGGCGGCGACACCTCCGAGATCAGCTTTCTCACTACATGAAAAAGATTAACAAATCATGATAAAATCCACGAATCCATCATGGTTGGTAGGTGGTATGGGACCTTATCACAGGCTGGACCTTAATCAAAAGAGGAAATAATTGCTATTTTTGGTAAAATAAAGCTATTTTCATAAAATAAATATGCAAACTAATATCTAAAAATTAAAATATTGTAAAAATATTTTAAAAGTTGTATTGTCAATTTCATTTTTTTGACGAAATATTATCAACATCTTAAAAATATAAATAATAATTTTCAACACATAATTTTCATCTTGTGTGTTTTAAACACTATTTAGTGGGACCATTTTTAAATAAATAGTATCATAACAAATTAACACACTTGTAACTCAAAATAAAAGTCAATTCATATTTTTAATGGAACATAAATATTTTATTTTGAAAATTTTAAATTCATAGTTATGTCCACTCTCTGCTTCAAAAAAAAAAGTTATGTCCACTCTCACGCTTGAATTATTATTATAATTGTTTTTGACGCAATTATTATTATAATAATTGAATTATTATTATAATTTATATTCAATTATTATTATAATTGAATATCCAATTGTCAATGAAAATGATTTAAAAAAAATATTATACTCTTTCTGTTATACATTAATTATATAATGAACTTAAAAAGTAAAATTTTAAGTATATTTTATAACGAAGGGAGTATATAAGGAGACACTTGATATATATTATAAATATCAAATACAATTCATGCCAAAATATTACTCCCTCCTATTCCTAGTTTTGGAACCTTTTACAAAATAAATCCTTAAATATAATTTTCCTTTTGCAAATTTTTAAATACATTTATTTATATTATTAATATAACCAATTTATATTAAATTATATAAAATCAACATGAAATACATTTAATGTACAAAAAAGAATTTAGTAATATTTACACACAATTCAAACAAGTTTTTTAATCCAACATTCAACATTTTTTAATACCCGTGTTTTTATAGAGATTTTTAAATTTAAAAGAGAAAGTATAAGAACATTTGATTTGATAGGAGTCAATGAGATAAGAATAAATGCTCCATCCGGTTTCAAATATAAGTAAATATTCTCTTTCTAGTTTCATTAAGTTATTTATGTATTTGGACTAAAAAGTAGATTAAATACATATATAAATGATTCAATGAATCTAGAAATATTATCTTTCCATGTTCATTGAGTTATTTATGTATTTGAACTAAAATATAGATCAAATACATATATAAATGATTTAATGAATCTAGAAAGACAATATTTACTTATATTGAAAACCAAAAAAAATGTGATAAAGTGAGGATTCAATTTACAATTACTCACTTCTCATTACTTAACTTCTAAGGAGTTAGTAATTTGTTTTTTTAGTTATCATAAAGATCATGTGTATTGAACCTACATTTTAACGTAATATTACTCAAACTCTTCGCCACTAAACTTAACTTATTGGCTTTGATTTGTTGATAAGAAGAAACAAATTGTAATATAAAAAATATTATAGTAAAATGAAATTAATTTATGTAAAATGTTCCTAGAAATAAGGAGTATTGGTAATAAAGAAAGAAACTCAAACGCCAAACGCGACAATAAAATGATGTTTCTTATTTATTAATTGATTTTAAATGAGTGAAAAGAAACTGTGGTTTTTGTTGTGTAGTGGTGTAGGTGAAAGAAAATGATGATTCCTTAACCTTAGAAGCTTCCTCAACTCTTCAATAGCCTCTTCATATGATTGATCTCCTGCCATGTCTTCCTTCCATGCACAACAATAACAACAGAGTTTAGAAATTCATAATCACTTGCAAAGAAATTAATCAAATATATATTATCACACTATAATGGAGTGTATTGATATATCAATAAAACAGTAACAGTCACCTTTGTTTTTTTTGGTATGAATGAACAGAGAGAGAGAGAGAGAGAGAGAGAGTATGGAATGTGTATTGTGTGGCACCGAAGGTGGATATTAATAGTAGTGCTGTGGTGTGGTGTGATGGTGCAACACAACCCACCGCCCAATTGCTTGCGTTATGAGAGATAAGAAAGAAAAGAAACCAATCGTTAGTTGGTTCGGTGGTGATTGGCGCTGAACTTGGTATGGAGGACCACGGTTCGATCCCCCGCAACTGCGATCGGGAGGGGGCTGGAACCACTTGATGCCAGAACTGACCCCCGAACCAGATTCAACTGGTGGTGAAAACCGAAAAAAAAAGAAAGAAAAGAGACATAAATGGTAAGATTTATTTATGATTATATATAATTGAGATTTTTGTAACTTTGCACAGTTGTACTCCTCTTATGCTTTACTTACGTTGAGCTGGCTTTCCTCCGTTTTTCCTTTTCTTTTTCATTATTATTATCTTGGTCCCTAAATAGAAGATTTTTCTAAAAAAAAATGAAGATTAAAAAATTGATTATGATATTAAAGTTGTTGTTAATTGGTATTGTTACAATTTTATCTTTAGGAAATAAAATGAATTAATGTTTGTGTATTTATTATAGATTGATGGATCTCTATAGAATCTAGGGGATCCGTGGGATGTGTGTTACGTTCAAAAGATGATAAGCATGGGCAATATACATAATCTTATATGTAACAAAAGTAATCAGAAAAAGTATTGTCTAGAAGAATTGTGATAAGGAAACTTTGTTTCAACTGTAGTCCAATTAGTCTTATTAAGCTTATAAATGATAAAGTAACAAAACATCAATTAGGATTGCAAATAAATAAATAAACAAATGATTAAAAAGGTTTGGTAAATAGTTGCGAAAGCATGTTGGAAATATGATTCATCTAAATCCGGTTTAACATCTGTGAGCGGTAAGTGCAGGCAAGACTTCTGTAAGCAACGCTTGCCTTGTGGTGTATGTTTACAACGTTAGATTGTGCAATGATGGATAAGGTGTATCCTATGTATAGGTCACACTTAATTCATTAAAATAAATTCTAAGAATGTAAACCTATAATCGTGACATCCTAAAGAAGATGTCTCAAGCTCCAAGATCAAAAATAGTCACGACTCCGGTTATCAAACTAGCAGCGGCGGTACACCAAGAGACTTGCTTTGGATTTCTTCTATATATTCTTCACAACGGCTGAGCACACTAACTTTAGGGTTGAGACCTCCTTTATATAGATCTTCTACCTCGGATCATGGGCCACCCAAATGAGGATAAGACAAACCAAAGGAATAAAACATATTTCCCCAAATGATTAGTACGATGATAGTATAATTATGCACATGAGAAATCTTCCAGTTGTCTTTCCTCTCGTTAGCGTTTTCTCGCTTCTTTCTTCTGCATACTTGGCGGCCGTGATTGCTTTGACTGACAAGCCGCAATTCATGGTTGTATGGATATGGTAGTCTTGAATCTGATTAGCTATTACATTTGCTCTGAACATTTTTAGAGTGATCTGTCTTGACACCAATTGACACCAGAACTTCTCTTTACATGATGAGATTACATTTTAACTAATCCTAAATACATACTAGACACAAAATTGCATAAAATAAACCTAAACATTGAATGCAAAACCATATTAGCAAGTAATCAAGTATCAAGGGCCTAATTATCATCACACAAACTGAGTTATCAATGTGGATGGAGGATGAATATACTTCTCCAAGCGGGGATTTAGGAAGGGGATGAGAAACACTTTATATGATGGTCGGGGCAAAGACTGGTAAAATATTATTCGTTCAATCCCAACTCCGTTGACATCCCTAGATTGTAGAATGAAATTTCTCATTATAGATCAATTAATAAATCACATTATATCTCATGACATTTCCCACAAATAGACATTTTCAATAGCTTTCTTGTTTCGAAAACAAAAGAGAACATATTTTTCGTTTATTTTGACACAACATTTTCGTGCATAAGATGATAAAGAAGAAAACAAATGGAGTCAAATAACAAAAAGGGGAAAATAGGAATATCCATTTAAGTATAGAAAATATTAAATAACATTTATGTTGTTCTTGTTTTTAATTTATTTAACAAATTTCATTTTCTGCTATTTAATTTATCATATAGAAGTAGTAAACACTTGTAGAAAACTTGAACAAGTAGTAAAGATGCAATTTTTTCAGCCAACTTTGTTACATTCTTTTGCTAATGATTGATCATGTGTGTTATTGACTTAATGAGATTGACATTATGGTCGTCAGGTCAAAAACTTATGATTGCTACGACAATAAAAAGTGTCAAATTTGTCATTTTTTATGTAGAAGTTGAGAGTTCTTATATTTCAAAAATAATAATTAATATGCTCCTATATGACAAATTTCCTTTTCAATAGGGTGAATAGAGAATTAGAATATGAAATAAAAATTATTTATTTCATGTTATGTTTCAGGTTTCTTTTTATATGATAAGCTTATATGCTATAAAAAAATATGTTTAACATAAGTTTCTCTTTAAAGATATACTTATTAAACTGTATATTATATGATAAAATATTAGACCATTCACTGTACACTATAATATTGAGAAATACAAGCTCTTTATTTTCATCTCAAGAAAAATAAGACCTAATTTTAATAACCTAATTTTTATGTACACTAAAATGATCTTTTGTGTCAAAATAAGAAGATAAAGTCCCAACATGTGAAAACTTGGCAATTCAATCTCAAAAAGGGTGTAGCTTCCTACTTAATCCATTCATGTTGGTAAAGAGACCGAATAATTGGTGTTTGTATGGCAAAAATGATTTTCGTTTGTTGCTACCTTTCCTCGTTTTATTTGTTACATAAAACTTCTCGTAAGACGATAATGCATTTTTGCGTTTTTCATCCTTCCTCTTTTTAACGATGGTGTTATCCACCTTTGTCTTGCTGGACTTCTTGGGAACCGAAGGATTCATCAAAACTAAAGAATCCTTAATGTCACTGTTACTTCGAAGATTCATGTTTTGTCGAAATCTCCAGAAACTTGACGACCCTGTTGAGTTGTTCTTTTTGTAAACCTCACTCGAAACCTTCATCTCAACCATTGTCATATTTTGCAACGGCTCATGTTGAAGTTGTTTTGAGATACCACTTGAGAATGAATTTATGGATTTCATGAGAAAGATCTTCTTTAGGGGTGGTCGAAGATGTGAACCCTAATCATTTGGGGTAGGAGAGAAGAGATGAGATTTTTCAAATGTATGGAGTATTGGTTTTATTTTTCCATTTTCAAATATCTCATCGGCAAATATATGCATTCCTTGTACTTCGGTGCTAGCAAAACTAAACTCATGTTCTTCTTTATTTTCTTCATCAATGTCGGGAATTCGTTGCTTGGTGCTGCAATGAGTATCGAGTTTATGTTGAACGAAAGCAGAGTCATCAAAACCAAAAAAATTGATGTTATTAATTTGTTGTTTTGTGCTACAATATGGAGCAAGATTATCTTGAATGAGAGCAAACCCATCAACGTCGAGAAGAACGTTGTTGTTACTTTGTTGTTTTGTGGTGCAATTTGGGTCAATTCTATCTGGTAGAGGAGAAAATCCAGAAAAATCAAAAACTTGATGAGGCGTACCGAGAATTGATAGAGATTGCACCCTTAGCATCTCAATATTTGAGGTGGTTTTCTGCATTTTGTTTAAATTGCGAGTTTCATATGTGTGGTAGGGTGAATTGTATTTTGGAAGTGATTGTGAAATGATTAATATTTATATATAAACAAAAATCAATGTAGGATTCTGTCCATTAAATGGCACTCAGTTAGTTTGAAGGGTTTCTGAGGTTGTTACACATGGAAGGTGTGAAAGAGTGTTGAGAAGTTGCTAATTGCTTATATGTTATACCTTATAATTGTTTTTTAACAATTTAAACCAAATATTTTTGTTATTTCGTTTTAATAACAACATTATATTAGAATTTACAACCACTTCCGCTCTTTCAGTGATTCGTTTGGACGTTATTTTGTTTTGTGGGTGTTTTCAACTACTCACGCAAAAGTGCAACCTCCTCAGTTTCGCTTATTAGTTGCTACTTATTAAGATAGTTAATTATTTAGGATATGCGTGTTGGTTACTAAATTAACAAGAAAATAATAAAAAAGAGAGATATAAAAATGATTTAAATTGCAAAGATATTAAAAATATAATCATAACTTTGTCATTATATGTCGAAAATATATAAAAGTGGAAATAGTTAACTCTTTGTAAGTATATAAAAACGATGTAATGTTCTAACTTATGCCTCTAACTTTTAAGGTATTCTAAATAAATTAATAGATTCCCCAAACTATAATATCGTATATGTTGAACCTATGATCACTATAATTATTAATCTTTTAAGTGAAATATATCGAAAAACTTTTACTGAGTTTGTTATAATTGAATAGATCTAATTGATGTTAAGATGTTATTTTGTTTATAATGACTTTATATATTTTTTTATTAAAATTTATTAAATATAATCTAAATAATATTAATGATTGAATCATGTGTGTTATTGACTCAACGAGATTGACATTATGGTCGTCAGGATGAAGACTTGTGATTGCTACGACATTAAAAAATGTTAAATTTGTCATTTTTTATCAACGGTACAAGTTGATAGTTCTTATGTTTCAAAAAAAAAAAAAAAATGAATATACTCCTATATGACAAATTTCATTTTCAATAGGGTGCGAATTAGATGAAATAAAAATTATTTATTTCATGTTATGTTTCAGGTTTCATTTTATGATAAGTTTCTATGCTATAAAAAAAATATGTTTAATACAAGTTTCTCTTTAAATAGATACTTATTAAACTGTATATTATATGACAAAAGATTAGACCATTCACTGTACACTATAATATTGGGAAATACAAGCTCTTTATTTTAATCTCAAGAAAAATAAGACCTAATTTTAATAACCTAATTTTTATGTACACTAAAATGATCTTTTGTGTCAAAATAAGAAGGTAAAGTCCCAACATGTGAAAACTTGGCAATTCAATCTCAAAAAGGGTGCAGGTTCCTACTTAATCCATTTATGTTGGTAAAGAGACCGAATAATTGGTGTTTGTATGGCAAAAACGATTTTCGTTTGTTGCAACCTTTCCTCGTGTTATTTGTTACATAAAACTTCTCGTAAGACGATAATGCATTTTTGCGTTTTTCATCCTTCCTCTTTTTAACGATGGTGTTATCCACCTTTGTCTTGCTGGACTTCTTGGGAACCGAAGGATTCATCAAAACTAAAGAATCCTTAAGGTCACTGTTACTTCGAAGATTCATGTTTTGTCGAAATCTCCAGAAACTTGACGGCCCTGTTGAGTTGTTCTTTTTGTAAACCTCACTCGAAACCTTCATCTCAACCATTGTCATATTTTGCAACGGCTCATGTTGAAGTTGTTTTGAGATACCACTTGAGAATGAATTTATGGAATTCATGAGAAAGATCTTCTTTAGGGGTGGTCGAAGATGTGAACCCTCATCATTTGGGGTAGGAGAGAAGAGATGAGATTTTTCAAATGTATGGAGTATTGGTTTTATTTTTCCATTTTCAAATATCTCATCGGCAAATATATGCATTTCTTGTACTTCGGTGCTAGCAAAACTAAACTCATGTTCATCTTTATTTTCTTCATCAATGTCGGGAATTCGTTGCTTGGTGCTGCAATGAGTATCGAGTTTATGTTGAACGAAAGCAGAGTCATCAAAACCAAAAAAATTGATGTTATTAATTTGTTGTTTTGTGCTACAATATGGAGCAAGATTATCTTGAATGGGAGCAAACCCATCAACGTCGAGAAGAACGTTGTTGTTACTTTGTTGTTTTGTGGTGCAATTTGGGTCAATTCTATCTGGTAGAGGAGAAAATCCAGAAAAATCAAAAACTCGATGAGGCGTACCGAGAATTGATAGAGATTGCACCCTTAGCATCTCAATATTTGAGGTGGTTTTCTGCATTTTGTTTAAATTGCGAGTTTGATATGTTTGGTAGGGTGAATTGTATTTTGGAAGTGATTGTGAAATGATTAATATTTATATATAAACAAAAATCAATGTAGGATTATGTCCATTAAATGACACTCGGTTAGTTTGAAGGTTTTATGAGGTTGTTACACATGGAAGGTGTGAAAGAGTGTTGAGAAGTTGCTAATTGCTTATATGTTATACCTTATAATTGTTTTTTAACAATTTTAAACCAAATATTTATGTTATTTCTTATTAATAACAACATTATATTAGAATTTACAACCACTTCCGCTCTTTCAGTGATTCGTTTGGACGTTATTTTGTTTTGTGGGTGTTTTCAACTGCTCACGCAAAAGTGCAACCTCTTCAGTTTGGCTTATTAGTTGCTACTTATTCAGATATTTAATTATTTAGGATATGCGTGTTGGTTACTAAATTAACAAGAAAAAAATAAAAAAGAGAGATATAAAAATGATTTAAATTGCAAAGATATTAAAAATATAATCATAACTTTGTCATTATATGTTGAAAATATATAAAAGTGGAAATAGTTAACTCTTTTTAAGTATATAAAAATTATGTAATGTTCTAACTTATGCGTCTAACTTTTAAGGTATTCTAAATAAATTAATAGATTCTCCAAACTATAATATCGTATATGTTGAACCTATGATCACTATAATTATTAATCTTTTAAGTGAAATATATCGAAAAACTTTTACTGAGTTTGTTATAATTGAATAGATCTAATTGATGCTAAGATGTTATTTTGTTTATAATGACTTTATATATTTTTTTATTAAAATTTATTAAATATAATCTAAATAATATTAATGATTGAATCATGTGTGTTATTGACTCAACGAGATTGACATTATGGTCGTCAGATCGAAGACTTGTGATTGCTACGACATTAAAAAATGTTAAATTTGTCATTTTTTATCAACGGGAGAAGTTGATAGTTCTTATGTTTCAAAAATAAAATAAAAATGAATATACTCGTATATGACAAATTTCCTTTTCAGTAGGGTGCGAATTAGATGAAATAAAAATTATTTATTTCATGTTATGTTTCAGGTTTCTTTTTATGATAAGCTTCTATGCTATAGAAAAATATGTTTAATACAAGTTTCTCTTTAAATAGATACTTATTAAACTGTATATTATATGACAAAAGATTAGACCATTCACTGTACACTATAATATTGGGAAATACAGCTCTTTATTTTAATCTCAAGAAAAATAAGACCTAATTTTAATAACCAAATTTTTATGTACACTAAAATGATCTTTTGTGTCCAAATAAGAAGATAAAGTCCCAACATGTGAAAACTTGGCAATTCAATCTCAAAAAGGGTGCATGTTCCTACTTAATCCATTCATGTTGGTAAAGAGACCGAATAATTGGTGTTTGTATGGCAAAAACGATTTTCGTTTGTTGCTACCTTTCCTCGTTTTATTTGTTACATAAAACTTCTCGTAAGACGATAATGCATTTTTGCGTTTTTCATCCTCTTTTTAACGATGGTGTTATCCACCTTTTTCTTGCTGGACTTCTTGGGAACCGAAGGATTCATCAAAACTAAAGAATCCTTAATGTCACTGTTACTTCGAAGATTCATGTTTTGTCGAAATCTCCAGAAACTTGACGACCCTGTTGAGTTGTTCTTTTTGTAAACCTCACTCGAAACCTTCATCTCAACCATTGTCATATTTTGCAACGGCTCATGTTGAAGTTGTTTTGAGATACCACTTGAGAATGAATTTATGGATTTCATGAGAAAGATCTTCTTTAGGGGTGGTCGAAGATGTGAACCCTCATCATTTGGGGTAGGAGAGAAGAGATGAGATTTTTCAAATGTATGGAGTATTGGTTTTATTTTTCCATTTTCAAATATCTCATCGGCAAATATATGCATTCCTTGTACTTCGGTGCTAGCAAAACTAAACTCATGTTCTTCTTTATTTTCTTCATCAATGTCGGGAATTCGTTGCTTGGTGCTGCAATGAGTATCGAGTTTATGTTGAACGAAAGCAGAGTCATCAAAACCAAAAAAATTGATGTTATTAATTTGTTGTTTTGTGCTACAATATGGAGCAAGATTACCTTGAATGAGAGCAAATCCATCAACGTCGAGAAGAACGTTGTTGTTACTTTGTTGTTTTGTGGTGCAATTTGGGTCAATTCTATCTGGTAGAGGAGAAAATCCAGAAAAATCAAAAACTTGATGAGGCGTACCGTGAATTGATAGAGATTGCACCCTTAGCATCTCAATATTTGAGGTGGTTTTCTGCATTTTGTTTAAATTGCGAGTTTCATATGTGTGGTAGGGTGAATTGTATTTTGGAAGTGATTGTGAAATGATTAATATTTATATATAAACAAAAATCAATGTAGGATTCTGTCCATTAAATGGCACTCAGTTAGTTTGAAGGGTTTATGAGGTTGTTACACATGGAAGGTGTGAAAGAGTGTTGAGAAGTTGCTAATTGCTTATATGTTATACCTTATAATTGTTTTTTAACAATTTAAACCAAATATTTTTGTTATTTCGTTTTAATAACAACATTATATTAGAATTTACAACCACTTCCGCTCTTTCAGTGATTCGTTTGGACGTTATTTTGTTTTGTGGGTGTTTTCAACTACTCACGCAAAAGTGCAACCTCCTCAGTTTCGCTTATTAGTTGCTACTTATTAAGATAGTTAATTATTTAGGATATGCGTGTTGGTTACTAAATTAACAAGAAAATAATAAAAAAGAGAGATATAAAAATGATTTAAATTGCAAAGATATTAAAAATATAATCATAACTTTGTCATTATATGTCGAAAATATATAAAAGTGGAAATAGTTAACTCTTTGTAAGTATATAAAAATGATGTAATGTTCTAACTTATGCCTCTAACTTTTAAGGTATTCTAAATAAATTAATAGATTCCCCAAACTATAATATCGTATATGTTGAACCTATGATCACTATAATTATTAATCTTTTAAGTGAAATATATCGAAAAACTTTTACTGAGTTTGTTATAATTGAATAGATCTAATTGATGTTAAGATGTTATTTTGTTTATAATGACTTTATATATTTTTTTATTAAAATTTATTAAATATAATCTAAATAATATTAATGATTGAATCATGTGTGTTATTGACTCAACGAGATTGACATTATGGTCGTCAGGTCGAAGACTTGTGATTGCTACGGCATTAAAAAATGTTAAATTTGTCATTTTTTATCAACGGTAGAAGTTGATAGTTCTTATGTTTCAAAAAAAAAAAATGAATATACTCCTATATGACAAATTTCATTTTCAATAGGGTGCGAATTAGATGAAATAAAAATTATTTATTTCATGTTATGTTTCAGGTTTCTTTTTATGATAAGTTTCTATGCTATAAAGAAAATATGTTTAATACAAGTTTCTCTTTAAATAGATACTTATTAAACTGTATATTATATGACAAAAGATTAGACCATTCACTGTACACTATAATATTGGGAAATACAAGCTCTTTATTTTAATCTCAAGAAAAATAAGATCTAATTTTAATAACCTAATTTTTATGTACACTAAAATGATCTTTTGTGTCAAAATAAGAAGGTAAAGTCCCAACATGTGAAAACTTGGCAATTCAATCTCAAAAAGGGTGCAGGTTCCTACTTAATCCATTTATGTTGGTAAAGAGCCCGAATAATTGGTGTTTGTATGGCAAAAACGATTTTCGTTTGTTGCTACCTTTCCTCGTGTTATTTGTTACATAAAACTTCTCGTAAGACGATAATGCATTTTTGCGTTTTTCATCCTTCCTCTTTTTAACGATGGTGTTATCCACCTTTGTCTTGCTGGACTTCTTGGGAACCGAAGGATTCATCAAAACTAAAGAATCCTTAAGGTCACTGTTACTTCGAAGATTCATGTTTTGTCGAAATCTCCAGAAACTTGACGGCCCTGTTGAGTTGTTCTTTTTGTAAACCTCACTCGAAACCTTCATCTCAACCATTGTCATATTTTGCAACGGCTCATGTTGAAGTTGTTTTGAGATACCACTTGAGAATGAATTTATGGAATTCATGAGAAAGATCTTCTTTAGGGGTGGTCGAAGATGTGAACCCTCATCATTTGGGGTAGGAGAGAAGAGATGAGATTTTTCAAATGTATGGAGTATTGGTTTTATTTTTCCATTTTCAAATATCTCATCGGCAAATATATGCATTTCTTGTACTTCGGTGCTAGCAAAACTAAACTCATGTTCATCTTTATTTTCTTCATCAATGTCGGGAATTCGTTGCTTGGTGCTGCAATGAGTATCGAGTTTATGTTGAACGAAAGCAGAGTCATCAAAACCAAAAAAATTGATGTTATTAATTTGTTGTTTTGTGCTACAATATGGAGCAAGATTATCTTGAATGGGAGCAAACCCATCAACGTCGAGAAGAACGTTGTTGTTACTTTGTTGTTTTGTGGTGCAATTTGGGTCAATTCTATCTGGTAGAGGAGAAAATCCAGAAAAATCAAAAACTCGATGAGGCGTACCGAGAATTGATAGAGATTGCACCCTTAGCATCTCAATATTTGAGGTGGTTTTCTGCATTTTGTTTAAATTGCGAGTTTGATATGTTTGGTAGGGTGAATTGTATTTTGGAAGTGATTGTGAAATGATTAATATTTATATATAAACAAAAATCAATGTAGGATTCTGTCCATTAAATGACACTCGGTTAGTTTGAAGGTTTTATGAGGTTGTTACACATGGAAGGTGTGAAAGAGTGTTGAGAAGTTGCTAATTGCTTATATGTTATACCTTATAATTGTTTTTTAACAATTTTAAACCAAATATTTATGTTATTTCTTATTAATAACAACATTATATTAGAATTTACAACCACTTCCGCTCTTTCAGTGATTCGTTTGGACGTTATTTTGTTTTGTGGGTGTTTTCAACTGCTCACGCAAAAGTGCAACCTCTTCAGTTTGGCTTATTAGTTGCTACTTATTCAGATATTTAATTATTTAGGATATGCGTGTTGGTTACTAAATTAACAAGAAAAAAATAAAAAAGAGAGATATAAAAATGATTTAAATTGCAAAGATATTAAAAATATAATCATAACTTTGTCATTATATGTTGAAAATATATAAAAGTGGAAATAGTTAACTCTTTTTAAGTATATAAAAATTATGTAATGTTCTAACTTATGCCTCTAACTTTTAAGGTATTCTAAATAAATTAATAGATTCTCCAAACTATAATATCGTATATGTTGAACCTATGATCACTATAATTATTAATCTTTTAAGTGAAATATATCGAAAAACTTTTACTGAGTTTGTTATAATTGAATAGATCTAATTGATGTTAAGATGTTATTTTCTTTATAATGACTTTATATATTTTTTTATTAAAATTTATTAAATATAATCTAAATAATATTAATGATTGAATCATGTGTGTTATTGACTCAACGAGATTGACATTATGGTCGTCAGATCGAAGACTTGTGATTGCTACGACATTAAAAAATGTTAAATTTGTCATTTTTTATCAACGGGAGAAGTTGATAGTTCTTATGTTTCAAAAATAAAATAAAAATGAATATACTCCTATATGACAAATTTCCTTTTCAGTAGGGTGCGAATTAGATTAAATAAAAATTATTTATTTCATGTTATGTTTCAGGTTTCTTTTTATGATAAGCTTCTATGCTATAAAAAAATATGTTTAATACAAGTTTCTCTTTAAATAGATACTTATTAAACTGTATATTATATGACAAAAGATTAGACCATTCACTGTACACTATAATATTGGGAAATACAAGCTCTTTATTTTAATCTCAAGAAAAATAAGACCTAATTTTAATAACCTAATATTTATGTACACTAAAATGATCTTTTGTGTCAAAATAAGAAGGTAAAGTCCCAACATGTGAAAACTTGGCAATTCAATCTCAAAAAGGGTGCAGGTTCCTACTTAATCCATTTATGTTGGTAAAGAGACCGAATAATTGGTGTTTGTATGGCAAAAACGATTTTCGTTTGTTGCTACCTTTCCTCGTGTTATTTGTTACATAAAACTTCTCGTAAGACGATAATGCATTTTTGCGTTTTTCATCCTTCCTCTTTTTAACGATGGTGTTATCCACCTTTGTCTTGCTGGACTTCTTGGGAACCGAAGGATTCATCAAAACTAAAGAATCCTTAAGGTCACTGTTACTTCGAAGATTCATGTTTTGTCGAAATCTCCAGAAACTTGACGGCCCTGTTGAGTTGTTCTTTTTGTAAACCTCACTCGAAACCTTCATCTCAACCATTGTCATATTTTGCAACGGCTCATGTTGAAGTTGTTTTGAGATACCACTTGAGAATGAATTTATGGAATTCATGAGAAAGATCTTCTTTAGGGGTGGTCGAAGATGTGAACCCTCATCATTTGGGGTAGGAGAGAAGAGATGAGATTTTTCAAATGTATGGAGTATTGGTTTTATTTTTCCATTTTCAAATATCTCATCGGCAAATATATGCATTTCTTGTACTTCGGTGCTAGCAAAACTAAACTCATGTTCATCTTTATTTTCTTCATCAATGTCGGGAATTCGTTGCTTGGTGCTGCAATGAGTATCGAGTTTATGTTGAACGAAAGCAGAGTCATCAAAACCAAAAAAATTGATGTTATTAATTTGTTGTTTTGTGCTACAATATGGAGCAAGATTATCTTGAATGGGAGCAAACCCATCAACATCGAGAAGAACGTTGTTGTTACTTTGTTGTTTTGTGGTGCAATTTGGGTCAATTCTATCTGGTAGAGGAGAAAATCCAGAAAAATCAAAAACTCGATGAGGCGTACCGAGAATTGATAGAGATTGCACCCTTAGCATCTCAATATTTGAGGTGGTTTTCTGCATTTTGTTTAAATTGCGAGTTTGATATGTTTGGTAGGGTGAATTGTATTTTGGAAGTGATTGTGAAATGATTAATATTTATATATAAACAAAAATCAATGTAGGATTCTGTCCATTAAATGACACTCGGTTAGTTTGAAGGTTTTATGAGGTTGTTACACATGGAAGGTGTGAAAGAGTGTTGAGAAGTTGCTAATTGCTTATATGTTATACCTTATAATTGTTTTTTAACAATTTTAAACCAAATATTTATGTTATTTCTTATTAATAACAACATTATATTAGAATTTACAACCACTTCCGCTCTTTCAGTGATTCGTTTGGACGTTATTTTGTTTTGTGGGTGTTTTCAACTGCTCACGCAAAAGTGCAACCTCTTCGGTTTCGCTTATTAGTTGCTACTTATTCAGATATTTAATTATTTAGGATATGCGTGTTGGTTACTAAATTAACAAGAAAAAAATAAAAAAGAGAGATATAAAAATGATTTAAATTGCAAAGATATTAAAAATATAATCATAACTTTGTCATTATATGTTGAAAATATATAAAAGTGGAAATAGTTAACTCTTTTTAAGTATATAAAAGTTATGTAATGTTCTAACTTATGCCTCTAACTTTTAAGGTATTCTAAATAAAATAATAGATTCCCCAAACTATAATATCGTATATGTTGAACCTATGATCACTATAATTATTAATCTTTTAAGTGAAATATATCGAAAAACTTTTACTGAGTTTGTTATAATTGAATAGATCTAATTGATGTTAAGATGTTATTTTGTTTATAATGACTTTATATATTTTTTTATTAAAATTTATTAAATATAATCTAAATAATATTAATGATTGAATCATGTGTGTTATTGACTCAACGACATTGACATTATGGTCGTCAGATCGAAGACTTGTGATGGCTACAACATTAAAAAATGTTAAATTTGTCATTTTTTATCAACGGTAGAAGTTGGTAGTTATTATGTTTCAAAAAAAAAAAAAAAATTAATATACTCCTGTATGACAAATTTCCTTTTCAATAGGGTGCGAATTAGATGAAATAAAAATTATTTATTTCATGTTATGTTTCAGGTTTCTTTTTATGATAAGCTTCTATGCTATAAAAAAAATATCTTTAATACAAGTTTCTCTTTAAATAGATACTTATTAAACTGTATATTATATGACAAAAGATTAGACCATTCACTGTACACTATAATATTGGGAAATACAAGCTCTTTATTTTAATCTCAAGAAAAATAAGACCTACTTTTAATAACCAAATTTTTATGTACACTAAAATGATCTTTTGTGTCCAAATAAGAAGATAAAGTCCCAACATGTGAAAACTTGGCAATTCAATCTCAAAAAGGGTGCAGGTTCCTACTTAATCCATTCATGTTGGTAAAGAGACCGAATAATTGGTGTTTGTATGGCAAAAACGATTTTCGTTTGTTGATACCTTTCCTCGTTTTATTTGTTACATAAAACTTCTCGTAAGACGATAATGCATTTTTGCGTTTTTCATCCTTCCTCTTTTTAACGATGGTGTTATCCACCTTTGTCTTGCTGGACTTCTTGGGAACCGAAGGATTCATCAAAACTAAAGAATCCTTAATGTCACTGTTACTTCGAAGATTCATGTTTTGTCGAAATCTCCAGAAACTTGACGACCCTGTTGAGTTGTTCTTTTTGTAAACCTCACTCGAAACCTTCATCTCAACCATTGTCATATTTTGCAACGGCTCATGTTGAAGTTGTTTTGAGATACCACTTGAGAATGAATTTATGGAATTCATGAGAAAGATCTTCTTTAGGGGTGGTCGAAGATGTGAACCCTCATCATTTGGGGTAGGAGAGAAGAGATGAGATTTTTCAAATGTATGGAGTATTGGTTTTATTTTTCCATTTTCAAATATCTCATCGGCAAATATATGCATTCCTTGTACTTCGGTGCTAGAAAAACTAAACTCATGTTCATCTTTATTTTCTTCATCAATGTCGGGAATTCGTTGCTTGGTGCTGCAATGAGTATCGAGTTTATGTTGAACGAAAGCAGAGTCATCAAAACCAAAAAAATTGATGTTATTAATTTGTTGTTTTGTGCTACAATATGGAGCAAGATTATCTTGAATGGGAGCAAACCCATCAACGTCGAGAAGAACGTTGTTGTTACTTTGTTGTTTTGTGGTGCAATTTGGGTTAATTCTATCTGGTAGAGGAGAAAATCCAGAAAAATCAAAAACTCGATGAGGCGTACCGAGAATTGATAGAGATTGCACCCTTAGCATCTCAATATTTGAGGTGGTTTTCTGCATTTTGTTTAAATTGCGAATTTGATATGTTTGGTAGGGTGAATTGTATTTTGGAAGTGATTGTGAAATGATTAATATTTATATATAAACAAAAATCAATGTAGGATTCTATCCATTAAATGACACTCGGTTAGTTTGAAGGTTTTATGAGGTTGTTACACATGGAAGGTGTGAAAGAGTGTTGAGAAGTTGCTAATTGCTTATATGTTATACCTTATAATTGTTTTTTAGAAATTTTAAACCAAATATTTATGTTATTTCTTATTAATAACAACATTATATTAGAATTTACAACCACTTCCGCTCTTTCAGTGATTCGTTTGGACGTTATTTTGTTTTGTGGGTGTTTTCAACTGCTCACGCAAAAGTGCAACCTCTTCAGTTTCGCTTATTAGTTGCTACTTATTCAGATATTTAATTATTTAGGATATGCGTGTTGGTTACTAAATTAACAAGAAAAAAATAAAAAAGAGAGATATAAAAATGATTTAAATTGCAAAGATATTAAAAATATACTCATAACTTTGTCATTATATGTTGAAAATATATAAAAGTGGAAATAGTTAACTCTTTTTAAGTATATAAAAGTTATGTAATGTTCTAACTTATGCCTCTAACTTTTAAGGTATTCTAAATAAATTAATAGATTCCCCAAACTATAATATCGTATATGTTGAACCTATGATCACTATAATTATTAATCTTTTAAGTGAAATATATCGAAAAACTTTTACTGAGTTTGTTATAATTGAATAGATCTAATTGATGTTAAGATGTTATTTTGTTTATAATGACTTTATATATTTTTTTATTAAAATTTATTAAATATAATCTAAATAATATTAATGATTGAATCATGTGTGTTATTGACTCAACGAGATTGACATTATGGTCGTCAGATCGAAGACTTGTGATTGCTACGACATTAAAAAATGTTAAATTTGTCATTTTTTATCAACGGTAGAAGTTGGTAGTTCTTATGTTTCAAAAAAATAAAATAATTAATATACTCCTATATGACAAATTTCCTTTTCAATAGGGTGCGAATTAGATGAAATAAAAATTATTTATTTCATGTTATGTTTCAGGTTTCTTTTTATGATAAGCTTCTATGCTATAAAAAAAATATCTTTAATACAAGTTTCTCTTTAAATAGATACTTATTAAACTGTATATTATATGACAAAAGATTAGACCATTCACTGTACACTATAATATTGGGAAATACAAGCTCTTTATTTTAATCTCAAGAAAAATAAGACCTAATTTTAATAACCAAATTTTTATGTACACTAAAATGATCTTTTGTGTCCAAATAAGAAGATAAAGTCCCAACATGTGAAAACTTGGCAATTCAATCTCAAAAAGGGTGCAGGTTCCTACTTAATCCATTCATGTTGGTAAAGAGACCGAATAATTGGTGTTTGTATGGCAAAAACGATTTTCGTTTGTTGATACCTTTCCTCGTTTTATTTCTTACATAAAACTTCTCGTAAGACGATAATGCATTTTTGCGTTTTTCATCCTTCCTCTTTTTAACGATGGTGTTATCCACCTTTGTCTTGCTGGACTTCTTGGGAACCGAAGGATTCATCAAAACTAAAGAATCCTTAATGTCACTGTTACTTCGAAGATTCATGTTTTGTCGAAATCTCCAGAAACTTGACGACCCTGTTGAGTTGTTCTTTTTGTAAACCTCACTCGAAACCTTCATCTCAACCATTGTCATATTTTGCAACGGCTCATGTTGAAGTTGTTTTGAGATACCACTTGAGAATGAATTTATGGAATTCATGAGAAAGATCTTCTTTAGGGGTGGTCGAAGATGTGAACCCTCATCATTTGGGGTAGGAGAGAAGAGATGAGATTTTTCAAATGTATGGAGTATTGGTTTTATTTTTCCATTTTCAAATATCTCATCGGCAAATATATGCATTCCTTGTACTTCGGTGCTAGAAAAACTAAACTCATGTTCATCTTTATTTTCTTCATCAATGTCGGGAATTCGTTGCTTGGTGCTGCAATGAGTATCGAGTTTATGTTGAACGAAAGCAGAGTCATCAAAACCAAAAAAATTGATGTTATTAATTTGTTGTTTTGTGCTACAATATGGAGCAAGATTATCTTGAATGGGAGCAAACCCATCAACGTCGAGAAGAACGTTGTTGTTACTTTGTTGTTTTGTGGTGCAATTTGGGTTAATTCTATCTGGTAGAGGAGAAAATCCAGAAAAATCAAAAACTCGATGAGGCGTACCGAGAATTGATAGAGATTGCACCCTTAGCATCTCAATATTTGAGGTGGTTTTCTGCATTTTGTTTAAATTGCGAATTTGATATGTTTGGTAGGGTGAATTGTATTTTGGAAGTGATTGTGAAATGATTAATATTTATATATAAACAAAAATCAATGTAGGATTCTGTCCATTAAATGACACTCGGTTAGTTTGAAGGTTTTATGAGGTTGTTACACATGGAAGGTGTGAAAGAGTGTTGAGAAGTTGCTAATTGCTTATATGTTATACCTTATAATTGTTTTTTAGAAATTTTAAACCAAATATTTATGTTATTTCTTATTAATAACAACATTATATTAGAATTTACAACCACTTCCGCTCTTTCAGTGATTCGTTTGGACGTTATTTTGTTTTGTGGGTGTTTTCAACTGCTCACGCAAAAGTGCAACCTCTTCAGTTTCGCTTATTAGTTGCTACTTATTCAGATATTTAATTATTTAGGATATGCGTGTTGGTTACTAAATTAACAAGAAAAAAATAAAAAAGAGAGATATAAAAATGATTTAAATTGCAAAGATATTAAAAATATACTCATAACTTTGTCATTATATGTTGAAAATATATAAAAGTGGAAATAGTTAACTCTTTTTAAGTATATAAAAGTTATGTAATGTTCTAACTTATGCCTCTAACTTTTAAGGTATTCTAAATAAATTAATAGATTCCCCAAACTATAATATCGTATATGTTGAACCTATGATCACTATAATTATTAATCTTTTAAGTGAAATATATCGAAAAACTTTTACTGAGTTTGTTATAATTGAATAGATCTAATTGATGTTAAGATGTTATTTTGTTTATAATGACTTTATATATTTTTTTATTAAAATTTATTAAATATAATCTAAATAATATTAATGATTGAATCATGTGTGTTATTGACTCAACGAGATTGACATTATGGTCGTCAGATCGAAGACTTGTGATTGCTACGACATTAAAAAATGTTAAATTTGTCATTTTTTATCAACGGTAGAAGTTGGTAGTTCTTATGTTTCAAAAAAATAAAATAATTAATATACTCCTATATGACAAATTTCCTTTTCAATAGGGTGCGAATTAGATGAAATAAAAATTATTTATTTCATGTTATGTTTCAGGTTTCTTTTTATGATAAGCTTCTATGCTATAAAAAAAATATCTTTAATACAAGTTTCTCTTTAAATAGATACTTATTAAACTGTATATTATATGACAAAAGATTAGACCATTCACTGTACACTATAATATTGGGAAATACAAGCTCTTTATTTTAATCTCAAGAAAAATAAGACCTAATTTTAATAACCAAATTTTTATGTACACTAAAATGATCTTTTGTGTCCAAATAAGAAGATAAAGTCCCAACATGTGAAAACTTGGCAATTCAATCTCAAAAAGGGTGCAGGTTCCTACTTAATCCATTCATGTTGGTAAAGAGACCGAATAATTGGTGTTTGTATGGCAAAAACGATTTTCGTTTGTTGATACCTTTCCTCGTTTTATTTCTTACATAAAACTTCTCGTAAGACGATAATGCATTTTTGCGTTTTTCATCCTTCCTCTTTTTAACGATGGTGTTATCCACCTTTGTCTTGCTGGACTTCTTGGGAACCGAAGGATTCATCAAAACTAAAGAATCCTTAATGTCACTGTTACTTCGAAGATTCATGTTTTGTCGAAATCTCCAGAAACTTGACGACCCTGTTGAGTTGTTCTTTTTGTAAACCTCACTCGAAACCTTCATCTCAACCATTGTCATATTTTGCAACGGCTCATGTTGAAGTTGTTTTGAGATACCACTTGAGAATGAATTTATGGAATTCATGAGAAAGATCTTCTTTAGGGGTGGTCGAAGATGTGAACCCTCATCATTTGGGGTAGGAGAGAAGAGATGAGATTTTTCAAATGTATGGAGTATTGGTTTTATTTTTCCATTTTCAAATATCTCATCGGCAAATATATGCATTCCTTGTACTTCGGTGCTAGAAAAACTAAACTCATGTTCATCTTTATTTTCTTCATCAATGTCGGGAATTCGTTGCTTGGTGCTGCAATGAGTATCGAGTTTATGTTGAACGAAAGCAGAGTCATCAAAACCAAAAAAATTGATGTTATTAATTTGTTGTTTTGTGCTACAATATGGAGCAAGATTATCTTGAATGGGAGCAAACCCATCAACGTCGAGAAGAACGTTGTTGTTACTTTGTTGTTTTGTGGTGCAATTTGGGTTAATTCTATCTGGTAGAGGAGAAAATCCAGAAAAATCAAAAACTCGATGAGGCGTACCGAGAATTGATAGAGATTGCACCCTTAGCATCTCAATATTTGAGGTGGTTTTCTGCATTTTGTTTAAATTGCGAGTTTGATATGTTTGGTAGGGTGAATTGTATTTTGGAAGTGATTGTGAAATGATTAATATTTATATATAAACAAAAATCAATGTAGGATTCTGTCCATTAAATGACACTCGGTTAGTTTGAAGGTTTTATGAGGTTGTTACACATGGAAGGTGTGAAAGAGTGTTGAGAAGTTGCTAATTGCTTATATGTTATACCTTATAATTGTTTTTTAGAAATTTTAAACCAAATATTTATGTTATTTCTTATTAATAACAACATTATATTAGAATTTACAACCACTTCCGCTCTTTCAGTGATTCGTTTGGACGTTATTTTGTTTTGTGGGTGTTTTCAACTGCTCACGCAAAAGTGCAACCTCTTCAGTTTCGCTTATTAGTTGCTACTTATTCAGATATTTAATTATTTAAGATATGCGTGTTGGTTACTAAATTAACAAGAAAAAAATAAAAAAGAGAGATATAAAAATGATTTAAATTGCAAAGATATTAAAAATATACTCATAACTTTGTCATTATATGTTGAAAATATATAAAAGTGGAAATAGTTAACTCTTTTTAAGTATATAAAAGTTATGTAATGTTCTAACTTATGCCTCTAACTTTTAAGGTATTCTAAATAAATTAATAGATTCCCCAAACTATAATATCGTATATGTTGAACCTATGATCACTATAATTATTAATCTTTTAAGTGAAATATATCGAAAAACTTTTACTGAGTTTGTTATAATTGAATAGATCTAATTGATGTTAAGATGTTATTTTGTTTATAATGACTTTATATATTTTTTTATTAAAATTTATTAAATATAATCTAAATAATATTAATGATTGAATCATGTGTGTTATTGACTCAACGAGATTGACATTATGGTCGTCAGATCGAAGACTTGTGATTGCTACGACATTAAAAAATGTTAAATTTGTCATTTTTTATCAACGGTAGAAGTTGGTAGTTCTTATGTTTCAAAAAAATAAAATAATTAATATACTCCTATATGACAAATTTCCTTTTCAATAGGGTGCGAATTAGATGAAATAAAAATTATTTATTTCATGTTATGTTTCAGGTTTCTTTTTATGATAAGCTTCTATGCTATAAAAAAAATATCTTTAATACAAGTTTCTCTTTAAATAGATACTTATTAAACTGTATATTATATGACAAAAGATTAGACCATTCACTGTACACTATAATATTGGGAAATACAAGCTCTTTATTTTAATCTCAAGAAAAATAAGACCTAATTTTAATAACCAAATTTTTATGTACACTAAAATGATCTTTTGTGTCCAAATAAGAAGATAAAGTCCCAACATGTGAAAACTTGGCAATTCAATCTCAAAAAGGGTGCAGGTTCCTACTTAATCCATTCATGTTGGTAAAGAGACCGAATAATTGGTGTTTGTATGGCAAAAACGATTTTCGTTTGTTGATACCTTTCCTCGTTTTATTTCTTACATAAAACTTCTCGTAAGACGATAATGCATTTTTGCGTTTTTCATCCTTCCTCTTTTTAACGATGGTGTTATCCACCTTTGTCTTGCTGGACTTCTTGGGAACCGAAGGATTCATCAAAACTAAAGAATCCTTAATGTCACTGTTACTTCGAAGATTCATGTTTTGTCGAAATCTCCAGAAACTTGACGACCCTGTTGAGTTGTTCTTTTTGTAAACCTCACTCGAAACCTTCATCTCAACCATTGTCATATTTTGCAACGGCTCATGTTGAAGTTGTTTTGAGATACCACTTGAGAATGAATTTATGGAATTCATGAGAAAGATCTTCTTTAGGGGTGGTCGAAGATGTGAACCCTCATCATTTGGGGTAGGAGAGAAGAGATGAGATTTTTCAAATGTATGGAGTATTGGTTTTATTTTTCCATTTTCAAATATCTCATCGGCAAATATATGCATTCCTTGTACTTCGGTGCTAGAAAAACTAAACTCATGTTCATCTTTATTTTCTTCATCAATGTCGGGAATTCGTTGCTTGGTGCTGCAATGAGTATCGAGTTTATGTTGAACGAAAGCAGAGTCATCAAAACCAAAAAAATTGATGTTATTAATTTGTTGTTTTGTGCTACAATATGGAGCAAGATTATCTTGAATGGGAGCAAACCCATCAACGTCGAGAAGAACGTTGTTGTTACTTTGTTGTTTTGTGGTGCAATTTGGGTTAATTCTATCTGGTAGAGGAGAAAATCCAGAAAAATCAAAAACTCGATGAGGCGTACCGAGAATTGATAGAGATTGCACCCTTAGCATCTCAATATTTGAGGTGGTTTTCTGCATTTTGTTTAAATTGCGAGTTTGATATGTTTGGTAGGGTGAATTGTATTTTGGAAGTGATTGTGAAATGATTAATATTTATATATAAACAAAAATCAATGTAGGATTCTGTCCATTAAATGACACTCGGTTAGTTTGAAGGTTTTATGAGGTTGTTACACATGGAAGGTGTGAAAGAGTGTTGAGAAGTTGCTAATTGCTTATATGTTATACCTTATAATTGTTTTTTAGAAATTTTAAACCAAATATTTATGTTATTTCTTATTAATAACAACATTATATTAGAATTTACAACCACTTCCGCTCTTTCAGTGATTCGTTTGGACGTTATTTTGTTTTGTGGGTGTTTTCAACTGCTCACGCAAAAGTGCAACCTCTTCAGTTTCGCTTATTAGTTGCTACTTATTCAGATATTTAATTATTTAAGATATGCGTGTTGGTTACTAAATTAACAAGAAAAAAATAAAAAAGAGAGATATAAAAATGATTTAAATTGCAAAGATATTAAAAATATACTCATAACTTTGTCATTATATGTTGAAAATATATAAAAGTGGAAATAGTTAACTCTTTTTAAGTATATAAAAGTTATGTAATGTTCTAACTTATGCCTCTAACTTTTAAGGTATTCTAAATAAATTAATAGATTCCCCAAACTATAATATCGTATATGTTGAACCTATGATCACTATAATTATTAATCTTTTAAGTGAAATATATCGAAAAACTTTTACTGAGTTTGTTATAATTGAATAGATCTAATTGATGTTAAGATGTTATTTTGTTTATAATGACTTTATATATTTTTTTATTAAAATTTATTAAATATAATCTAAATAATATTAATGATTGAATCATGTGTGTTATTGACTCAACGAGATTGACATTATGGTCGTCAGATCGAAGACTTGTGATTGCTACGACATTAAAAAATGTTAAATTTGTCATTTTTTATCAACGGTAGAAGTTGGTAGTTCTTATGTTTCAAAAAAATAAAATAATTAATATACTCCTATATGACAAATTTCCTTTTCAATAGGGTGCGAATTAGATGAAATAAAAATTATTTATTTCATGTTATGTTTCAGGTTTCTTTTTATGATAAGCTTCTATGCTATAAAAAAAATATCTTTAATACAAGTTTCTCTTTAAATAGATACTTATTAAACTGTATATTATATGACAAAAGATTAGACCATTCACTGTACACTATAATATTGGGAAATACAAGCTCTTTATTTTAATCTCAAGAAAAATAAGACCTAATTTTAATAACCAAATTTTTATGTACACTAAAATGATCTTTTGTGTCCAAATAAGAAGATAAAGTCCCAACATGTGAAAACTTGGCAATTCAATCTCAAAAAGGGTGCAGGTTCCTACTTAATCCATTCATGTTGGTAAAGAGACCGAATAATTGGTGTTTGTATGGCAAAAACGATTTTCGTTTGTTGATACCTTTCCTCGTTTTATTTCTTACATAAAACTTCTCGTAAGACGATAATGCATTTTTGCGTTTTTCATCCTTCCTCTTTTTAACGATGGTGTTATCCACCTTTGTCTTGCTGGACTTCTTGGGAACCGAAGGATTCATCAAAACTAAAGAATCCTTAATGTCACTGTTACTTCGAAGATTCATGTTTTGTTGAAATCTCCAGAAACTTGACGACCCTGTTGAGTTGTTCTTTTTGTAAACCTCACTCGAAACCTTCATCTCAACCATTGTCATATTTTGCAACGGCTCATGTTGAAGTTGTTTTGAGATACCACTTGAGAATGAATTTATGGAATTCATGAGAAAGATCTTCTTTAGGGGTGGTCGAAGATGTGAACCCTCATCATTTGGGGTAGGAGAGAAGAGATGAGATTTTTCAAATGTATGGAGTATTGGTTTTATTTTTCCATTTTCAAATATCTCATCGGCAAATATATGCATTCCTTGTACTTCGGTGCTAGAAAAACTAAACTCATGTTCATCTTTATTTTCTTCATCAATGTCGGGAATTCGTTGCTTGGTGCTGCAATGAGTATCGAGTTTATGTTGAACGAAAGCAGAGTCATCAAAACCAAAAAAATTGATGTTATTAATTTGTTGTTTTGTGCTACAATATGGAGCAAGATTATCTTGAATGGGAGCAAACCCATCAACGTCGAGAAGAACGTTGTTGTTACTTTGTTGTTTTGTGGTGCAATTTGGGTTAATTCTATCTGGTAGAGGAGAAAATCCAGAAAAATCAAAAACTCGATGAGGCGTACCGAGAATTGATAGAGATTGCACCCTTAGCATCTCAATATTTGAGGTGGTTTTCTGCATTTTGTTTAAATTGCGAGTTTGATATGTTTGGTAGGGTGAATTGTATTTTGGAAGTGATTGTGAAATGATTAATATTTATATATAAACAAAAATCAATGTAGGATTCTGTCCATTAAATGACACTCGGTTAGTTTGAAGGTTTTATGAGGTTGTTACACATGGAAGGTGTGAAAGAGTGTTGAGAAGTTGCTAATTGCTTATATGTTATACCTTATAATTGTTTTTTAGAAATTTTAAACCAAATATTTATGTTATTTCTTATTAATAACAACATTATATTAGAATTTACAACCACTTCCGCTCTTTCAGTGATTCGTTTGGACGTTATTTTGTTTTGTGGGTGTTTTCAACTGCTCACGCAAAAGTGCAACCTCTTCAGTTTCGCTTATTAGTTGCTACTTATTCAGATATTTAATTATTTAGGATATGCGTGTTGGTTACTAAATTAACAAGAAAAAAAATAAAAAAGAGAGATATAAAAATGATTTAAATTGCAAAGATATTAAAAATATACTCATAACTTTGTCATTATATGTTGAAAATATATAAAAGTGGAAATAGTTAACTCTTTTTAAGTATATAAAAGTTATGTAATGTTCTAACTTATGCCTCTAACTTTTAAGGTATTCTAAATAAATTAATAGATTCCCCAAACTATAATATCGTATATGTTGAACCTATGATCACTATAATTATTAATCTTTTAAGTGAAATATATCGAAAAACTTTTACTGAGTTTGTTATAATTGAATAGATCTAATTGATGTTAAGATGTTATTTTGTTTATAATGACTTTATATATTTTTTTATTAAAATTTATTAAATATAATCTAAATAATATTAATGATTGAATCATGTGTGTTATTGACTCAACGAGATTGACATTATGGTCGTCAGATCGAAGACTTGTGATTGCTACGACATTAAAAAATGTTAAATTTGTCATTTTTTATCAACGGTAGAAGTTGGTAGTTCTTATGTTTCAAAAAAATAAAATAATTAATATACTCCTATATGACAAATTTCCTTTTCAATAGGGTGCGAATTAGATGAAATAAAAATTATTTATTTCATGTTATGTTTCAGGTTTCTTTTTATGATAAGCTTCTATGCTATAAAAAAAATATCTTTAATACAAGTTTCTCTTTAAATAGATACTTATTAAACTGTATATTATATGACAAAAGATTAGACCATTCACTGTACACTATAATATTGGGAAATACAAGCTCTTTATTTTAATCTCAAGAAAAATAAGACCTAATTTTAATAACCAAATTTTTATGTACACTAAAATGGTCTTTTGTGTCCAAATAAGAAGATAAAGTCCCAACATGTGAAAACTTGGCAATTCAATCTCAAAAAGGGTGCAGGTTCCTACTTAATCCATTCATGTTGGTAAAGAGACCGAATAATTGGTGTTTGTATGGCAAAAACGATTTTCGTTTGTTGATACCTTTCCTCGTTTTATTTGTTACATAAAACTTCTCGTAAGACGATAATGCATTTTTGCGTTTTTCATCCTTCCTCTTTTTAACGATGGTGTTATCCACCTTTGTCTTGCTGGACTTCTTGGGAACCGAAGGATTCATCAAAACTAAAGAATCCTTAATGTCACTGTTACTTCGAAGATTCATGTTTTGTCGAAATCTCCAGAAACTTGACGACCCTGTTGAGTTGTTCTTTTTGTAAACCTCACTCGAAACCTTCATCTCAACCATTGTCATATTTTGCAACGGCTCATGTTGAAGTTGTTTTGAGATACCACTTGAGAATGAATTTATGGAATTCATGAGAAAGATCTTCTTTAGGGGTGGTCGAAGATGTGAACCCTCATCATTTGGGGTAGGAGAGAAGAGATGAGATTTTTCAAATGTATGGAGTATTGGTTTTTATCAACGGTAGAAGTTGGTAGTTCTTATGTTTCAAAAAAATAAAATAATTAATATACTCCTATATGACAAATTTCCTTTTCAATAGGGTGCGAATTAGATGAAATAAAAATTATTTATTTCATGTTATGTTTCAGGTTTCTTTTTATGAAAAGCTTCTATGCTATAAAAAAAATATCTTTAATACAAGTTTCTCTTTAAATAGATACTTATTAAACTGTATATTATATGACAAAAGATTAGACCATTCACTGTACACTATAATATTGGGAAATACAAGCTCTTTATTTTAATCTCAAGAAAAATAAGACCTAATTTTAATAACCAAATTTTTATGTACACTAAAATGATCTTTTGTGTCCAAATAAGAAGATAAAGTCCCAACATGTGAAAACTTGGCAATTCAATCTCAAAAAGGGTGCAGGTTCCTACTTAATCCATTCATGTTGGTAAAGAGACCGAATAATTGGTGTTTGTATGGCAAAAACGATTTTCGTTTGTTGATACCTTTCCTCGTTTTATTTGTTACATAAAACTTCTCGTAAGACGATAATGCATTTTTGCGTTTTTCATCCTTCCTCTTTTTAACGATGGTGTTATCCACCTTTGTCTTGCTGGACTTCTTGGGAACCGAAGGATTCATCAAAACTAAAGAATCCTTAATGTCACTGTTACTTCGAAGATTCATGTTTTGTCGAAATCTCCAGAAACTTGACGACCCTGTTGAGTTGTTCTTTTTGTAAACCTCACTCGAAACCTTCATCTCAACCATTGTCATATTTTGCAACGGCTCATGTTGAAGTTGTTTTGAGATACCACTTGAGAATGAATTTATGGAATTCATGAGAAAGATCTTCTTTAGGGGTGGTCGAAGATGTGAACCCTCATCATTTGGGGTAGGAGAGAAGAGATGAGAATTTTCAAATGTATGGAGTATTGGTTTTTATCAACGGTAGAAGTTGGTAGTTCTTATGTTTCAAAAAAAAAAAAAAAATAATATACTCCTATATGACAAATTTCCTTTTCAATAGGGTGCGAATTAGATGAAATAAAAATTATTTATTTCATGTTATGTTTCAGGTTTCTTTTTATGATAAGCTTCTATGCTATAAAAAAAATATCTTTAATACAAGTTTCTCTTTAAATAGATACTTATTAAACTGTATATTATATGACAAAAGATTAGACCATTCACTGTACACTATAATATTGGGAAATACAAGCTCTTTATTTTAATCTCAAGAAAAATAAGACCTAATTTTAATAACCAAATTTTTATGTACACTAAAATGATCTTTTGTGTCCAAATAAGAAGATAAAGTCCCAACATGTGAAAACTTGGCAATTCAATCTCAAAAAGGGTGCAGGTTCCTACTTAATCCATTCATGTTGGTAAAGAGACCGAATAATTGGTGTTTGTATGGCAAAAACGATTTTCGTTTGTTGATACCTTTCCTCGTTTTATTTGTTACATAAAACTTCTCGTAAGACGATAATGCATTTTTGCGTTTTTCATCCTTCCTCTTTTTAACGATGGTGTTATCCACCTTTGTCTTGCTGGACTTCTTGGGAACCGAAGGATTCATCAAAACTAAAGAATCCTTAATGTCACTGTTACTTCGAAGATTCATGTTTTGTCGAAATCTCCAGAAACTTGACGACCCTGTTGAGTTGTTCTTTTTGTAAACCTCACTCGAAACCTTCATCTCAACCATTGTCATATTTTGCAACGGCTCATGTTGAAGTTGTTTTGAGATACCACTTGAGAATGAATTTATGGAATTCATGAGAAAGATCTTCTTTATGGGTGGTCGAAGATGTGAACCCTCATCATTTGGGGTAGGTGAGAAGAGATGAGATTTTTCAAATGTATGGAGTATTGGTTTTATTTTTCCATTTTCAAATATCTCATCGGCAAATATATGCATTCCTTATACTTCGGTGCTAGCAAAACTAAACTCATGTTCATCTTTATTTTCTTCATCAATGTCGGGAATTCGTTGCTTGGTGCTGCAATGAGTATCGAGTTTATGTTGAACGAAAGCAGAGTCATCAAAACCAAAAAAATTGATGTTATTAATTTGTTGTTTTGTGCTACAATATGGAGCAAGATTATCTTGAATGGGAGCAAACCCATCAACGTCGAGAAGAACGTTGTTGTTACTTTGTTGTTTTGTGGTGCAATTTGGGTTAATTCTATCTGGTAGAGGAGAAAATCCAGAAAAATCAAAAACTCGATGAGGCGTACCGAGAATTGATAGAGATTGCACCCTTAGCATCTCAATATTTGAGGTGGTTTTCTGCATTTTGTTTAAATTGCGAGTTTGATATGTTTGGTAGGGTGAATTGTATTTTGGAAGTGATTGTGAAATGATTAATATTTATATATAAACAAAAATCAATGTAGGATTCTGTCCATTAAATGACACTCGGTTAGTTTGAAGGTTTTATGAGGTTGTTACACATGGAAGGTGTGAAAGAGTGTTGAGAAGTTGCTAATTGCTTATATGTTATACCTTATAATTGTTTTTTAACAATTTTAAACCAAATATTTATGTTATTTCTTATTAATAACAACATTATATTAGAATTTACAACCACTTCCGCTCTTTCAGTGATTCATTTGGACGTTATTTTGTTTTGTGGGTGTTTTCAACTGCTCACGCAAAAGTGCAACCTCTTCAGTTTCGCTTATTAGTTGCTACTTATTCAGATATTTAATTATTTAGGATATGCGTGTTGGTTACTAAATTAACAAGAAAAAAATAAAAAAGAGAGATATAAAAATGATTTAAATTGCAAAGATATTAAAAATATACTCATAACTTTGTCATTATATGTTGAAAATATATAAAAGTGGAAATAGTTAACTCTTTTTAAGTATATAAAAGTTATGTAATGTTCTAACTTATGCCTCTAACTTTTAAGGTATTCTAAATAAATTAATAGATTCCCCAAACTATAATATCGTATATGTTGAACCTATGATCACTATAATTATTAATCTTTTAAGTGAAATATATCGAAAAACTTTTACTGAGTTTGTTATAATTGAATAGATCTAATTGATGTTAAGATGTTATTTTGTTTATAATGACTTTATATATTTTTTTATTAAAATTTATTAAATATAATCTAAATAATATTAATGATTGAATCATGTGTGTTATTGACTCAACGAGATTGACATTATGGTCGTCAGATCGAAGACTTGTGATTGCTACGACATTAAAAAATGTTAAATTTGTCATTTTTTATCAACGGTAGAAGTTGATAGTTCTTATGTTACAAAAAAAAAAAAATGAATATACTCCTATATGACAAATTTCCTTTTCAATAGGGTGCGAATTAGATGAAATAAAAATTATTTATTTCATGTTATGTTTCAGGTTTCTTTTTATGATAAGCTTCTATGCTATAAAAAAAATATGTTTAATACAAGTTTCTCTTTAAATAGATACTTATTAAACTGTATATTATATGACAAAAGATTAGACCATTCACTGTACACTATAATATTGGGAAATACAAGCTCTTTATTTTAATCTCAAGAAAAATAAGACCTAATTTTAATAACCAAATTTTTATGTACACTAAAATGATCTTTTGTGTCAAAATAAGAAGATAAAGTCCCAACATGTGAAAACTTGGCAATTCAATCTCAAAAAGGGTGCATGTTCCTACTTAATCCATTCATGTTGGTAAAGAGACCGAATAGTTGGTGTTTGTATGGCAAAAACGATTTTCGTTTGTTGCTACCTTTCCTCGTTTTATTTGTTACATAAAACTTCTCGTAAGACGATAATGCATTTTTGCGTTTTTCATCCTCTTTTTAACGATAGTGTTATCCACCTTTGTCTTGCTGGACTTCTTGGGAACCGAAGGATTCATCAAAACTAAAGAATCCTTAATGTCACTGTTACTTCGAAGATTCATGTTTTGTCGAAATCTCCAGAAACTTGACGCCCCTGTTGAGTTATTCTTTTTGTAAACCTCACTCGAAACCTTCATCTCAACCATTGTCATATTTTGCAACGGCTCATGTTGAATTTGTTTTGAGATACCACTTGAGAATGAATTTATGGAATTCATGAGAAAGATCTTCTTTAGGGGTGGTCGAAGATGTGAACCCTCATCATTTGGGGTAGGAGAGAAGAGATGAGATTTTTCAAATGTATGGAGTATTGGTTTTATTTTTCCATTTTCAAATATCTCATCGGCAAATATATGCATTCCTTGTACTTCGGTGCTAGCAAAACTAAACTCATGTTCTTCTTTATTTTCTTCATCAATGTCGGGAATTCGTTGCTTGGTGCTGCAATGAGTATCGAGTTTATGTTGAACGAAAGCAGAGTCATCAAAACCAAAAAAATTGATGTTATTAATTTGTTGTTCCGTGCTACAATATGGAGCAAGATTATCTTGAATGGGAGCAAACCCATCAACGTCGGGAAGAACGTTGTTGTTACTTTGTTGTTTTGTGGTGCAATTTGGGTCAATTTGAAGGTTGAAAAACACACAAGAAGGGGGGGGGGTTGAATTGTGTGAGACTTTTTCTAAGTTAAAACAAATTGCAGCGGATAAGGTATAACACACACAATATATGAGTATAGGGTTAGAGAGAGATGCTCAGAATTTTTATACTGGTTCCTCCCACTAACAGGAGTAGTCCAGTCCTCTTGTCCTTCACAAGAGATTTCACTATAATCACTCAGATTACAAATGCTCAAGCACTAAGCAAGAGACTTCAAATTGCTCAAGCACCAAGCAAGAGACTTCCAATGCTCAAGCACAAAGCAAGAGACTTCCAATGCTCAAGCACAAAGCAAGAGACTTCCAATGCTCAAGCACAAAGCAAGAGACTTCCAATGCTCAAGCACAAAGCAAGAGACTTCTAACTGCTCTTAATGTTAATAAAGATAAGAAATTAACACTTGATATACAATCAGAGGTGTTTACAAAATACAACTCAGTTACAAGACTAACTTAGAAAATTATCACAAAGTTTCTAAGTGTTTGATAGCTTCAGAATTTGACAGAGTTTCAGCACGTTCAGAAGCTTAAGTCTTGATTACATTTCTTCACAAATCTTCTTCCTTTTATAGATGATAAAATGAACGTTGAAGATTATAGCCGTTTGAAGAATTTGAGACGCTCCTTTGTATAGATCAGTGAGCTTATTAGCTGTTCTGATTTGCAGTAGCTTAGGAGCTTAACGTTTACTACAAAATGAGAGATTCCTTTTGGCTTTTGATATTTGAACCTTGGTGAAAGCCAAATAAGGAAATAATCGTTTCTGAAGCCTGACTTGAAAAGGACCTTTCCATGGTCAAACCTTTTCATTCTTGGTTTCTGCGTTTGGACTTAGTCAGGCACAGTCTTCAATAAAATTGTACTCTCAAATGTAGCTTAACACTTATATCTGACGAGCCTTCAGATTTTGATAGGCTCAGAATTACTTGTTTCAGATCTGGTGAGCTCAGATGTTCTTCAGATTTTGATAGGCTCAGAATTACTTGTTTCAGATCTGGTGAGCTCAGATGTTCTTCAGATTTTGATAGGCTCAGATTTACTTGTTTCAGATCTGGTGAGCTCAGATGTTCTTCAGATTTTGATAGGCTCAGATTTACTTGTTTCAGATCTGGTGAGCTCAGAAGTAATTCCTTCAGAAATTCTAAGGTTCAGATAATAACTTCAGAGTTTCACAGGCTCAGAATTACTTGCTTCAGATCTGGTGAGCTCAGAAGTAATTCCTTCAGAAATTCTAAGGTTCAGATAAAAACTTCAGAGTTTCACTTGCTTCAGATCTGGTGAGCTCAGAAGTAATTCCTTCAGAAATTCTAAGGTTCTTTAGTACGCAAATTTTAACTTTTAATCCTGCACACTGAATTAAATTATTAGTATTCCAATTTAACCTTAAATACATTGTTATCATCAAAATCAATTAAGGAGATACAAAATCATAATTTTGTTCCAACAATCTCCCCCTTTTTGATGATGACAACTATATGTATTTAAAATCAATTGTTGTTGTTTTTATTTAACATCTTGACTTCAGGTTCTGAGGTTTGCAAGCTCCCCCTGAGTCTGATAAGCTTCAAAAGTTTATCAATGATAAATATAAAACAGTCTAAGAGTAATATTTAATGTCAAATATAATTTCATATATTCTACCTTCAGAATTAGAGGTTTGCAAGCTCTATTTCTTCAGACTGACAAATATAAGATATGGTTTGCAAGCGTATCTTATATTATATGAATTTATGTTGGACAAAATTTATTACTCCCCCTCATTAAAAGTTTAAAAGACTTTAATATAACTTAACAAGAGTAGAGTTCAGAAAATGTGATCTTTAGAGCTTCAGAAATAATTTCACTGCCATAGGAAATGAAATAATATTTTCTCCCCCTTTGTCATTATCAAAAACGGGTCAGTCAAAGCACAAGTTACAGGGTAGTAAATGCACACAGCAAACAACCACCAGCAGTAAATGCATTCAACGGTAAAAGGGAATTGTTAAGTACCATGGTGAAACAGGGAATTGTTTCAGAATGAAGACGAGTTTCTTCAAGATCTGAATCAGTTCCAGGAAAAGGTGGAGTGGTTTGAATGGATGAGGGGTTTGGTTCAGAAGTGGTTGGCTTAGGAGATGAAGTCTGAAGGGATTCAGTTTGGGATTCAGCAGGGACTTCAGAATTTTGAACATTTGAGGGTTCAGATTGGTCTACGTCCATTGCTATTGGGGTAGACTCAGAATCTTTAATAGGAGATTTCTGAGGGGATTTAGGAGTGTCAGAAATGGTTATAGTGGAAGTTTCAAAATATTGAAAACGTGAGAAGTGATAGTGACTAGTGTGTAGTTAAGTGATTATAGTGGAAGTTTCAAAATATTGGGGAAACAAGATAGTGACGTAATGGGGGCTTGGCAGTTACTTTTAATAAAATCATCATTAGCTCTCCTTCATTACCCCGCGTTTACTAGACATGATGGGAAGTTACACAGATAAGTAGTGTTTTCAGAAGCCAGCTGTCAGTTAGAGAAACTGAGTGGTCAACTAACACTTAGAGTAGGTATCTGAGTCACAAGAAATCATATTTAATAATAAATAATTCTGATTGCTTCAGATGAGAGAGTGCTTCAGAACCTATATAATAGTTTCTGAGCCGTCCAAACTTCTGAGGCCCTTCAGAACCAGTTTATTCATTCAGAGTTAACAGCATTCAGAGATATCATTCAGAAATAAAAACCATGTTCAGATTTTTCTTGATAAAATCGAAACGATCAATAGCAAGAGGTTTGGTAAAGATATCAGCCCATTGATGCTCAGTATCAATGAATTGAATCTTAATTACTCCCTTCTGAACATAGTCTCTAATGAAGTGATGTTTGATCTCAATGTGTTTAGCTCTTGAATGCAAAATAGGATTCTTAGACAAACAAATAGCAGCAGTATTATCACAGAGAAGTGGTATACTACTTATCCTTATCTGATAGTCCTCCAACTGATGTTTCATCCAGAGCAATTGCGTGCAACACTTAGCAGCTGAGATGTACTCTGCTTCTGCTGTAGATAGAGCAATAGTTGCTTGTCTCTTACTAGCCCATGATATAAGGTTTTCACCTAGAAATTGACAGTTTCCACTAGTGGACTTCCTTTCAATTTTATCACCAGCATAGTCAGCATCACAGAATCCAATAAGCTGATAATCTAAGGATTTCTTATAAAGTAATCCAAGATTAGTGGTTCCTTTCAGATATCTAAAGATTCTCTTAACAGCAGTTAGATGAGACTCTCTAGGATCTGATTGAAATCTAGCACACAAGCATACACTGAACAAGATATCTGGTCTAGATGCAGTGAGATAAAGGAGGGAACCAATCATACCTCTGTATAATTTCTGATCTACTTTGCCTTCAGATTCTTCCTTCAGAAGACAGCTAGAGGGATGCATAGGAGTTGACATTGGTTTACAATCTTCAAGACCAAATTTCTTCAGTAAATCCTTTGTGTATTTGGTTTGATGCACATATACTCCTTCTTTTCTTTGATTGATTTGAATTCCCAAGAAGAATGTTAGTTCTCCCATCATACTCATTTCAAATTCATCCTGCATAAGCTTAGAGAAATTCTTGCAAAGAGAAGCATTAGTTGAACCAAAGATAATATCATCAACATAAATCTGAACAATCAAAATATCAGTTTTTAAGGTTTTTCTAAAGAGAGTGTTATCAACATGTCCTTTTTCAAAACCATTTTCTAGAAGAAATATACTTAACCTTTCATACCAAGCTCTTGGAGCTTGTTTCAAACCATACAGAGATTTCTTCAATTTGTAAACATGATCAGGACACTTTATATCTTCAAAGCCAGGAGGTTGTTTAACATAGACTTCTTCATAAATTACTCCATTCAGAAATGCACTCTTAACATCCATTTGAAATAGAGTGATGTCATGATTAACTGCATAGGACAAGAGAAGTCTAATTGCCTCAAGTCTTGCTACTGGTGCAAAGGTTTCAGTGAAATCTATGCCTTCTTGCTGACTATAACCTTGTGCAACCAGTCTAGCTTTATTTCTGACAACTTCTCCCTTTTCATTTGACTTGTTTCTGAATACCCATTTTGTTCCAATAATGTTCTTGTGTTTGGGTTTTGGTACCAGATCCCAAACATCATTTCTTTCAAATTGATTGAGTTCTTCTTGCATTGCAACAATCCACCCATCATCTGAGAGTGCTTCTTCTATGTTTGTGGGTTCAATTAATGAAATTAACCCAACTAGGGATTCATCCTCTTTGAAAGCAGATCTGGTCTTTCTTGGGCTATCCTTGTTACCAACAATTAGCTCTTCAGGATGAGATGATCTATACTTGAATTTACTCTTAGGTGGAGCAGGTGTCTGAGAGGGTTCAGTTTCTGAAGGGTCTTCAGAGATATCTTCATTTTGAGTCTCAGATGGATATACAGCAATGGAGAGATCTTCACACTCAGAATTTGAGGAAACTTGAAATTCTGCAAAAGTCTCAGCTTGCTCTGACATTTTATCGTCAGGCTCTTTATCATCAAATCTAACATGTATAGATTCTTCAACTGTGTGAGTTTCAGAATTATACAATCTGTATGCTTTTGAGCGTTCAGAGTAGCCTATAAAGATACCCTTATAAGCTCTAGCATCAAATTTCTTTCGATAGACCTTGTTGTCTAGAATATAACAAGTACATCCAAACTGATGAAAATAAGAAATATTTGGTTTTCTTCCTTTGAACAGTTCATAAGCAGTTTTGTTCAGAATAGGTCTGATGTAGATTCTATTCTGAACATAGCAAGCAGTACTCACGGCTTCTGCCCACAAGAACTTAGCTAGGTTAGACTCAAGCATCATGGTACGAGCCATTTCTTGCAAAGATCTATTCTTTCTTTCTACAACACCATTCTGCTGTGGTGTTCTAGGAGAAGAGAATTCATGGATTACTCCATGCTCTGAGCAGAAAGATTCGAAAGAGTCATTTTCGAACTCTCCCCCATGGTCGCTTCTAACCTTCAGAATCCGAAGATCCTTTTCACTTTGTATTTGTGTGCAGAAGTCACTGAACACCACAAGTGCTTCACTCTTAGAACGTAGGAATTTCACCCAAGTCCATCTACTGAAATCATCAACCATGACCAATCCATATTTTTTACCATTGATAGAGGCTGTCGAAACAGGACCAAACAGATCAATGTGAAGCAATTCTAAGGGTCTGGAAGTAGAGACAATGTTTTTAGACTTGAATGAAGTCTTAGCAAATTTTCCTTTTTGACATGAGCCACAAAGTGCATCTGAGTGATAATCAATGTCAGGCAAACCACTAACAAGCTTTTGTTTGCTAAGCTTAGAGATCAACCTCCAGTTAGCATGACCAAGACGCTTGTGCCATAGCCATTTCTCATCACTCAGAGACAAAAGACATATAATCTTTTGGTCAACCAAATCAGAAAAGTTTACTTTATAAACATTGCCAACTCTCATTCCCTTGAATACTACAGATTTGTCAGAGTCTTTTGATACAGTACATGATTCCTTATTAAATGTAACAACACACCCATTGTCACAAAATTGACTAATGCTCAATAGATTGTGTTTAAGTCCATCAACTAACCAAACATCTTTAATGGAAAGAGAAGAATTACCAACTGTACCTGTACCAATGATCTTCCCTTTTTGTTTTCCTCCAAATCCCACAGAGCCTCCCTCTTTCAGAGTTAGGGTTTGGAACATATGCTTTTCTCCCGTCATATGTCGTGAGCAACCACTGTCCAGGTACCAGGGCTGCTGTTTTACCTTTCCTTGCATGAGCATCTGAAGCAAACATTATTTCAGATTTTGGTACCCATATTCTGATGGGTCCTTTAGAGTTAGTCTTCTGAATAGTATTCCTTCTTTGTTTTCTATGATCAACACAAGATCTAGAATTAATTAAGCTTTGACAAGAATGTTTAGGCTTAATTTGATTCTTGGATTTTGATCTGGAGTTTATCACAGTTCCAAAGGTCAAGCAAGGATCTGAAGTAGCTTTACCTTGATTTCTCAGAGGTTCAGATGACTTCTGAGCCTTAACTTGAGAACTTTTGGACTCAGAAATTTTAGGTTCAGAAGAACTTGGAACTTCTGAGTCTTTGGGTTCAGGTTCAGAACCTCCTTCAGAGTTGGATGCCTTCAGATCAAGTGTACCACTTTTAACAAAGGTAGAGAATAATTCAGGTGGAGTATCATCCTCACTATATGATTTCAGAGGTTTATCCCAGTTCTTAAACCGAGAATAACCAATGCCTTCACCATAGTTACGAGTCATATGATAAATCATGGAAGCCATTTTACTCCTATTGAAGGTACAACGAATAAATTCGTGAAGAGCATCTTCATGATCATCATTGAGCTTGTCTGCCAAGACATAGTTAGATTCAACATGACAAATACGAATGTTTAACGATTCATTTTCATCATAAAGAATCTTGGCATCCTTTTTCAATGATTCATGAACATTCTTCAGAATTTTGTGTTGACTTACTATACGAGAGTAATGTTTCACGGCAATCTTAAGAGAATCAATTAATTCAGATTTAGTCATGTTAGAGTATACCTCATTTTCATCATCTGAGTCATCTTCAGAATCTCTATCAGAGTTGTTACCTTCAGAAGTTCTTGCCATTAAAGCCAGATTGCCTTCTTCATCATCTTCTCCTTCAGAGTCATTCTCAATGGTCTCCCAAGTGGCTAACAAACTCTTCCTTACCTTTTCTTTGTACTTTTCTTTCCCAAAGCTCTTATTCTTTCCTTTGTCCTTGGATGACATTTCTGGACAGTCCGCAATGAAGTGTCCAGATTTCTTGCAGTTATAGCAGTTGTTCAGTTCTTCCTTTTTGTCCTTTGAAAAGGAACTTCTTGAGTTGTTTCCTTTGTTTGGAAACCTTTTGTATTTCTTGTTCCATTTCTGAAACCTTCTAACCATTAGTGCCATTTCTTCATTCTCAGAATTTTCATCCATCATATCATCAGAGGTTTCTTCCTCTTGTTCAGACACTTTGATCTTTGCAGCTTTTGAGGAAGTCTGAACAGAGCTTAGAGCCAAGGACTTCATCTTCTTGACAGGTTCATCTGACATAAGTTCTAGCTCATGACTTCTGAGTGAGCTTATTAAATCTTCAAGAGTCACATTGTCCAAATCCTTGGATTCCTGAAAAGCTGTAACTTTTGGTCTCCATTTGGAAGGTAAGCTCCTCAGAATTTTCTTCACGTGATCAGATGCAGTGTAGCTTTTCTTCAGAACTTGAAGACCAGAGACAAGGGTTTGAAACCTTGAATACATGGTTTCAATATCTTCATCTTCCTTCATTCTGAACAGCTCATATTGATGAACTAATAAGTTTGCCTTAGCTTCTTTGACTTGCTTATTTCCTTCATAGGTGGAACATAGAGAGTCCCAGATAGTTTTGGCACATGACTTGTTGGATATTTTTAAATACTCAGCATGAGATATTGCACCAATAAGCATATTCTTAACAGTATGATGCTTCTTATACTGTTTCTTCTTTTCAGCATCAAAGAACTTTCTGTAGGTATTTCTTACAACACCTTCATCATCCATGTGTTCAAAATGTATACCATCTTCAATGATATCCCATAACTCATCATCGGTCCCAATGATGTAACTATACATCTTGGTTTTCCAGAAAGGAAAAGTAGTAGGATCACTGTTGAAGTAAGGTGGTTTGTCTCTGTGATTATCACTGTTCCTTTCCCTATCATAGTTGTGAGGAGGTGGAACAGCAGAGTGATCAGGTCCAGAGGAAGCAGAAGGAGAGGTAACACCAGACATGTTTTTCAACTAAGTACCCCTAGATCTTTTACTGTTTCACTGTTAAGTGAAGAGCAACAGACCGGAGCTCTGATGCCAATTGAAGGTTGAAAAACACACAAGAAGGGGGGGGGTTGAATTGTGTGAGACTTTTTCTAAGTTAAAACAAATTGCAGCGGATAAGGTATAACACACACAATATATGAGTATAGGGTTAGAGAGAGATGCTCAGAATTTTTATACTGGTTCCTCCCACTAACAGGAGTAGTCCAGTCCTCTTGTCCTTCACAAGAGATTTCACTATAATCACTCAGATTACAAATGCTCAAGCACTAAGCAAGAGACTTCAAATTGCTCAAGCACCAAGCAAGAGACTTCCAATGCTCAAGCACAAAGCAAGAGACTTCCAATGCTCAAGCACAAAGCAAGAGACTTCCAATGCTCAAGCACAAAGCAAGAGACTTCCAATGCTCAAGCACAAAGCAAGAGACTTCTAACTGCTCTTAATGTTAATAAAGATAAGAAATTAACACTTGATATACAATCAGAGGTGTTTACAAAATACAACTCAGTTACAAGACTAACTTAGAAAATTATCACAAAGTTTCTAAGTGTTTGATAGCTTCAGAATTTGACAGAGTTTCAGCACGTTCAGAAGCTTAAGTCTTGATTACATTTCTTCACAAATCTTCTTCCTTTTATAGATGATAAAATGAACGTTGAAGATTATAGCCGTTTGAAGAATTTGAGACGCTCCTTTGTATAGATCAGTGAGCTTATTAGCTGTTCTGATTTGCAGTAGCTTAGGAGCTTAACGTTTACTACAAAATGAGAGATTCCTTTTGGCTTTTGATATTTGAACCTTGGTGAAAGCCAAATAAGGAAATAATCGTTTCTGAAGCCTGACTTGAAAAGGACCTTTCCATGGTCAAACCTTTTCATTCTTGGTTTCTGCGTTTGGACTTAGTCAGGCACAGTCTTCAATAAAATTGTACTCTCAAATGTAGCTTAACACTTATATCTGACGAGCCTTCAGATTTTGATAGGCTCAGAATTACTTGTTTCAGATCTGGTGAGCTCAGATGTTCTTCAGATTTTGATAGGCTCAGAATTACTTGTTTCAGATCTGGTGAGCTCAGATGTTCTTCAGATTTTGATAGGCTCAGATTTACTTGTTTCAGATCTGGTGAGCTCAGATGTTCTTCAGATTTTGATAGGCTCAGATTTACTTGTTTCAGATCTGGTGAGCTCAGAAGTAATTCCTTCAGAAATTCTAAGGTTCAGATAATAACTTCAGAGTTTCACAGGCTCAGAATTACTTGCTTCAGATCTGGTGAGCTCAGAAGTAATTCCTTCAGAAATTCTAAGGTTCAGATAAAAACTTCAGAGTTTCACTTGCTTCAGATCTGGTGAGCTCAGAAGTAATTCCTTCAGAAATTCTAAGGTTCTTTAGTACGCAAATTTTAACTTTTAATCCTGCACACTGAATTAAATTATTAGTATTCCAATTTAACCTTAAATACATTGTTATCATCAAAATCAATTAAGGAGATACAAAATCATAATTTTGTTCCAACACAATTCTATCTGGTAGAGGAGAAAATCAAGAAAAATCAAAAACTCGATGAGGCTTACCGAGAATTGATAGAGATTGCACCCTTAGCATCTCAATATTTGAGGTGGTTTTCTGCATTTTGTTTAAATTGCGAGTTTGATATGTTTGGTAGGGTGAATTGTATTTTGGAAGTGATTGTGAAATGATTAATATTTATATATAAACAAAAATCAATGTAGGATTCTGTCCATTAAATGACACTCGGTTAGTTTGAAGGTTTTATGAGGTTGTTACACATGGAAGGTGTGAAAGAGTGTTGAGAAGTTGCTAATTGCTTATATGTTATACCTTATAATTGTTTTTTAACAATTTTAAACCAAATATTTATGTTATTTCTTATTAATAACAACATTATATTAGAATTTACAACCACTTCCGCTCTTTCAGTGATTCGTTTGGACGTTATTTTGTTTTGTGGGTGTTTTCAACTGCTCACGCAAAAGTGCAACCTCTTCAGTTTCGCTTAATAGTTGCTACTTATTCAGATATTTAATTATTTAGGATATGCGTGTTGGTTACTAAATTAACAAGAAAAAAATAAAAAAGAGAGATATAAAAATGATTTAAATTGCAAAGATATTAAAAATATAATCATAACTTTGTCATTATATGTTGAAAATATATAAAAGTGGAAATAGTTAACTCTTTTTAAGTATATAAAAATTATGTAATGTTCTAACTTATGCCTCTAACTTTTAAGGTATTCTAAATAAATTAATAGATTCCCCAAACTATAATATCGTATATGTTGAACTTATGATCACTATAATTATTAATCTTTTAAGTGAAATATATCGAAAAACTTTTACTGAGTTTGTTATAATTGAATAGATCTAATTGATGTTAAGATGTTATTTTGTTTATAATGACTTTATATATATTTTTATTAAAATTTATTAAATATAATCTAAATAATATTAATGATTGAATCATGTGTGTTATTGACTCAACGAGATTGACATTATGGTCGTCAGATCGAAGACTTGTGATTGCTACAACATTAAAAAATGTTAAATTTGTCATTTTTTATCAACGGTAGAAGTTGGTAGTTCTTATGTTTCAAAAAAAATAATAATAATTAATATACTCCTATATGACAAATTTCCTTTTCAATAGGGTGCGAATTAGATGAAATAAAAATTATTTATTTCATGTTATGTTTCAGGTTTCTTTTTATGATAAGCTTCTATGCTATAAAAAAATATGTTTAATACAAGTTTCTCTTTAAATAGATACTTATTAAACTGTATATTATATGACAAAAGATTAGACCATTCACTGTACACTATAATATTGGGAAATACAAGCTCTTTATTTTAATCTCAAGAAAAATAAGACCTAATTTTAATAACCAAATTTTTATGTACACTAAAATGATCTTTTGTGTCAAAATAAGAAGATAAAGTCCCAACATGTGAAAACTTGGCAATTCAATCTCAAAAAGGGTGCATGTTCCTACTTAATCCATTCATGTTGGTAAAGAGACCGAATAATTGGTGTTTGTATGGCAAAAACGATTTTCGTTTGTTGCTACCTTTCCTCGTTTTATTTGTTACATAAAACTTCTCGTAAGACGATAATGCATTTTTGCGTTTTTCATCCTCTTTTTAACGATGGTGTTATCCACCTTTGTCTTGCTGGACTTCTTGGGAACCGAAGGATTCATCAAAACTAAAGAATCCTTAATGTCACTGTTACTTCGAAGATTCATGTTTTGTCGAAATCTCCAGAAACTTGACGACCCTGTTGAGTTGTTCTTTTTGTAAACCTCACTCGAAACCTTCATCTCAACCATTGTCATATTTTGCAACGGCTCATGTTGAAGTTGTTTTGAGATACCACTTGAGAATGAATTTATGGAATTCATGAGAAAGATCTTCTTTAGGGGTGGTCGAAGATGTGAACCCTCATCATTTGGGGTAGGAGAGAAGAGATGAGATTTTTCAAATGTATGGAGTATTGGTTTTATTTTTCCATTTTCAAATATCTCATCGGCAAATATATGCATTCCTTGTACTTCGGTGCTAGCAAAACTAAACTCATGTTCTTCTTTATTTTCTTCATCAATGTCGGGAATTCGTTGCTTGGTGCTGCAATGAGTATCGAGTTTATGTTGAACGAAAGCAGAGTCATCAAAACCAAAAAAATTGATGTTATTAATTTGTTGTTTTGTGCTACAATATGGAGCAAGATTATCTTGAATGGGAGCAAACCCATCAACGTCGAGAAGAACGTTGTTGTTACTTTGTTGTTTTGTGGTGCAATTTGGGTCAATTCTATCTGGTAGAGGAGAAAATCCAGAAAAATCAAAAACTCGATGAGGCGTACCGTGAATTGATAGAGATTGCACCCTTAGCATCTCAATATTTGAGGTGGTTTTCTGCATTTTGTTTAAATTGCGAGTTTGATATGTTTGGTAGGGTGAATTGTATTTTGGAAGTGATTGTGAAATGATTAATATTTATATATAAACAAAAATCAATGTAGGATTCTGTCCATTAAATGACACTCGGTTAGTTTGAAGGTTTTATGAGGTTGTTACACATGGAAGGTGTGAAAGAGTGTTGAGAAGTTGCTAATTGCTTATATGTTATACCTTATAATTGTTTTTTAACAATTTTAAACCAAATATTTATGTTATTTCTTATTAATAACAACATTATATTAGAATTTACAACCACTTCCGCTCTTTCAGTGATTCGTTTGGACGTTATTTTGTTTTGTGGGTGTTTTCAACTGCTCACGCAAAAGTGCAACCTCTTCAGTTTCGCTTATTAGTTGCTACTTATTCAGATATTTAATTATTTAGGATATGCGTGTTGGTTACTAAATTAACAAGAAAAAAATAAAAAAGAGAGATATAAAAATGATTTAAATTGCAAAGATATTAAAAATATACTCATAACTTTGTCATTATATGTTGAAAATATATAAAAGTGGAAATAGTTAACTCTTTTTAAGTATATAAAAGTTATGTAATGTTCTAACTTATGCCTCTAACTTTTAAGGTATTCTAAATAAATTAATAGATTCCCCAAACTATAATATCGTATATGTTGAACCTATGATCACTATAATTATTAATCTTTTAAGTGAAATATATCGAAAAACTTTTACTGAGTTTGTTATAATTGAATAGATCTAATTGATGTTAAGATGTTATTTTGTTTATAATGACTTTATATATTTTTTTATTAAAATTTATTAAATATAATCTAAATAATATTAATGATTGAATCATGTGTGTTATTGACTCAACGAGATTGACATTATGGTCGTCAGATCGAAGACTTGTGATTGCTACGACATTAAAAAATGTTAAATTTGTCATTTTTTATCAACGGTAGAAGTTGGTAGTTCTTATGTTTCAAAAAAATAAAATAATTAATATACTCCTATATGACAAATTTCCTTTTCAATAGGGTGCGAATTAGATGAAATAAAAATTATTTATTTCATGTTATGTTTCAGGTTTCTTTTTATGATAAGCTTCTATGCTATAAAAAAAATATCTTTAATACAAGTTTCTCTTTAAATAGATACTTATTAAACTGTATATTATATGACAAAAGATTAGACCATTCACTGTACACTATAATATTGGGAAATACAAGCTCTTTATTTTAATCTCAAGAAAAATAAGACCTAATTTTAATAACCAAATTTTTATGTACACTAAAATGGTCTTTTGTGTCCAAATAAGAAGATAAAGTCCCAACATGTGAAAACTTGGCAATTCAATCTCAAAAAGGGTGCAGGTTCCTACTTAATCCATTCATGTTGGTAAAGAGACCGAATAATTGGTGTTTGTATGGCAAAAACGATTTTCGTTTGTTGATACCTTTCCTCGTTTTATTTGTTACATAAAACTTCTCGTAAGACGATAATGCATTTTCGCGTTTTTCATCCTTCCTCTTTTTAACGATGGTGTTATCCACCTTTGTCTTGCTGGACTTCTTGGGAACCGAAGGATTCATCAAAACTAAAGAATCCTTAATGTCACTGTTACTTCGAAGATTCATGTTTTGTCGAAATCTCCAGAAACTTGACGACCCTGTTGAGTTGTTCTTTTTGTAAACCTCACTCGAAACCTTCATCTCAACCATTGTCATATTTTGCAACGGCTCATGTTGAAGTTGTTTTGAGATACCACTTGAGAATGAATTTATGGAATTCATGAGAAAGATCTTCTTTAGGGGTGGTCGAAGATGTGAACCCTCATCATTTGGGGTAGGAGAGAAGAGATGAGATTTTTCAAATGTATGGAGTATTGGTTTTTATCAACGGTAGAAGTTGGTAGTTCTTATGTTTCAAAAAAATAAAATAATTAATATACTCCTATATGACAAATTTCCTTTTCAATAGGGTGCGAATTAGATGAAATAAAAATTATTTATTTCATGTTATGTTTCAGGTTTCTTTTTATGAAAAGCTTCTATGCTATAAAAAAAATATCTTTAATACAAGTTTCTCTTTAAATAGATACTTATTAAACTGTATATTATATGACAAAAGATTAGACCATTCACTGTACACTATAATATTGGGAAATACAAGCTCTTTATTTTAATCTCAAGAAAAATAAGACCTAATTTTAATAACCAAATTTTTATGTACACTAAAATGATCTTTTGTGTCAAAATAAGAAGATAAAGTCCCAACATGTGAAAACTTGGCAATTCAATCTCAAAAAGGGTGCATGTTCCTACTTAATCCATTCATGTTGGTAAAGAGACCGAATAGTAGGTGTTTGTATGGCAAAAACGATTTTCGTTTGTTGCTACCTTTCCTCGTTTTATTTGTTACATAAAACTTCTCGTAAGACGATAATGCATTTTTGCGTTTTTCATCCTCTTTTTAACGATAGTGTTATCCACCTTTGTCTTGCTGGACTTCTTGGGAACCGAAGGATTCATCAAAACTAAAGAATCCTTAATGTCACTGTTACTTCGAAGATTCATGTTTTGTCGAAATCTCCAGAAACTTGACGCCCCTGTTGAGTTATTCTTTTTGTAAACCTCACTCGAAACCTTCATCTCAACCATTGTCATATTTTGCAACGGCTCATGTTGAATTTGTTTTGAGATACCACTTGAGAATGAATTTATGGAATTCATGAGAAAGATCTTCTTTAGGGGTGGTCGAAGATGTGAACCCTCATCATTTGGGGTAGGAGAGAAGAGATGAGATTTTTCAAATGTATGGAGTATTGGTTTTATTTTTCCATTTTCAAATATCTCATCGGCAAATATATGCATTCCTTATACTTCGGTGCTAGCAAAACTAAACTCATGTTCTTCTTTATTTTCTTCATCAATGTCGGGAATTCGTTGCTTGGTGCTGCAATGAGTATCGAGTTTATGTTGAACGAAAGCAGAGTCATCAAAACCAAAAAAATTGATGTTATTAATTTGTTGTTTTGTGCTACAATATGGAGCAAGATTATCTTGAATGGGAGCAAACCCATCAACGTCGAGAAGAACGTTGTTGTTACTTTGTTGTTTTGTGGTGCAATTTGGGTCAATTCTATCTGGTAGAGGAGAAAATCCAGAAAAATCAAAAACTCGATGAGGCGTACCGTGAATTGATAGAGATTGCACCCTTAGCATCTCAATATTTGAGGTGGTTTTCTGCATTTTGTTTAAATTGCGAGTTTGATATGTTTGGTAGGGTGAATTGTATTTTGGAAGTGATTGTGAAATGATTAATATTTATATATAAACAAAAATCAATGTAGGATTCTGTCCATTAAATGACACTCGGTTAGTTTGAAGGTTTTATGAGGTTGTTACACATGGAAGGTGTGAAAGAGTGTTGAGAAGTTGCTAATTGCTTATATGTTATACCTTATAATTGTTTTTTAACAATTTTAAACCAAATATTTATGTTATTTCTTATTAATAACAACATTATATTAGAATTTACAACCACTTCCGCTCTTTCAGTGATTCGTTTGGACGTTATTTTGTTTTGTGGGTGTTTTCAACTGCTCACGCAAAAGTGCAACCTCTTCAGTTTCGCTTATTAGTTGCTACTTATTCAGATATTTAATTATTTAGGATATGCGTGTTGGTTACTAAATTAACAAGAAAAAAATAAAAAAGAGAGATATAAAAATGATTTAAATTGCAAAGATATTAAAAATATACTCATAACTTTGTCATTATATGTTGAAAATATATAAAAGTGGAAATAGTTAACTCTTTTTAAGTATATAAAAGTTATGTAATGTTCTAACTTATGCCTCTAACTTTTAAGGTATTCTAAATAAATTAATAGATTCCCCAAACTATAATATCGTATATGTTGAACCTATGATCACTATAATTATTAATCTTTTAAGTGAAATATATCGAAAAACTTTTACTGAGTTTGTTATAATTGAATAGATCTAATTGATGTTAAGATGTTATTTTGTTTATAATGACTTTATATATTTTTTTATTAAAATTTATTAAATATAATCTAAATAATATTAATGATTGAATCATGTGTGTTATTGACTCAACGAGATTGACATTATGGTCGTCAGATCGAAGACTTGTGATTGCTACGACATTAAAAAATGTTAAATTTGTCATTTTTTATCAACGGTAGAAGTTGGTAGTTCTTATGTTTCAAAAAAATAAAATAATTAATATACTCCTATATGACAAATTTCCTTTTCAATAGGGTGCGAATTAGATGAAATAAAAATTATTTATTTCATGTTATGTTTCAGGTTTCTTTTTATGATAAGCTTCTATGCTATAAAAAAAATATCTTTAATACAAGTTTCTCTTTAAATAGATACTTATTAAACTGTATATTATATGACAAAAGATTAGACCATTCACTGTACACTATAATATTGGGAAATACAAGCTCTTTATTTTAATCTCAAGAAAAATAAGACCTAATTTTAATAACCAAATTTTTATGTACACTAAAATGGTCTTTTGTGTCCAAATAAGAAGATAAAGTCCCAACATGTGAAAACTTGGCAATTCAATCTCAAAAAGGGTGCAGGTTCCTACTTAATCCATTCATGTTGGTAAAGAGACCGAATAATTGGTGTTTGTATGGCAAAAACGATTTTCGTTTGTTGATACCTTTCCTCGTTTTATTTGTTACATAAAACTTCTCGTAAGACGATAATGCATTTTCGCGTTTTTCATCCTTCCTCTTTTTAACGATGGTGTTATCCACCTTTGTCTTGCTGGACTTCTTGGGAACCGAAGGATTCATCAAAACTAAAGAATCCTTAATGTCACTGTTACTTCGAAGATTCATGTTTTGTCGAAATCTCCAGAAACTTGACGACCCTGTTGAGTTGTTCTTTTTGTAAACCTCACTCGAAACCTTCATCTCAACCATTGTCATATTTTGCAACGGCTCATGTTGAAGTTGTTTTGAGATACCACTTGAGAATGAATTTATGGAATTCATGAGAAAGATCTTCTTTAGGGGTGGTCGAAGATGTGAACCCTCATCATTTGGGGTAGGAGAGAAGAGATGAGATTTTTCAAATGTATGGAGTATTGGTTTTTATCAACGGTAGAAGTTGGTAGTTCTTATGTTTCAAAAAAATAAAATAATTAATATACTCCTATATGACAAATTTCCTTTTCAATAGGGTGCGAATTAGATGAAATAAAAATTATTTATTTCATGTTATGTTTCAGGTTTCTTTTTATGAAAAGCTTCTATGCTATAAAAAAAATATCTTTAATACAAGTTTCTCTTTAAATAGATACTTATTAAACTGTATATTATATGACAAAAGATTAGACCATTCACTGTACACTATAATATTGGGAAATACAAGCTCTTTATTTTAATCTCAAGAAAAATAAGACCTAATTTTAATAACCAAATTTTTATGTACACTAAAATGATCTTTTGTGTCAAAATAAGAAGATAAAGTCCCAACATGTGAAAACTTGGCAATTCAATCTCAAAAAGGGTGCATGTTCCTACTTAATCCATTCATGTTGGTAAAGAGACCGAATAGTAGGTGTTTGTATGGCAAAAACGATTTTCGTTTGTTGCTACCTTTCCTCGTTTTATTTGTTACATAAAACTTCTCGTAAGACGATAATGCATTTTTGCGTTTTTCATCCTCTTTTTAACGATAGTGTTATCCACCTTTGTCTTGCTGGGCTTCTTGGGAACCGAAGGATTCATCAAAACTAAAGAATCCTTAATGTCACTGTTACTTCGAAGATTCATGTTTTGTCGAAATCTCCAGAAACTTGACGCCCCTGTTGAGTTATTCTTTTTGTAAACCTCACTCGAAACCTTCATCTCAACCATTGTCATATTTTGCAACGGCTCATGTTGAATTTGTTTTGAGATACCACTTGAGAATGAATTTATGGAATTCATGAGAAAGATCTTCTTTAGGGGTGGTCGAAGATGTGAACCCTCATCATTTGGGGTAGGAGAGAAGAGATGAGATTTTTCAAATGTATGGAGTATTGGTTTTATTTTTCCATTTTCAAATATCTCATCGGCAAATATATGCATTCCTTATACTTCGGTGCTAGCAAAACTAAACTCATGTTCTTCTTTATTTTCTTCATCAATGTCGGGAATTCGTTGCTTGGTGCTGCAATGAGTATCGAGTTTATGTTGAACGAAAGCAGAGTCATCAAAACCAAAAACATTGATGTTATTAATTTGTTGTTCCGTGCTACAATATGGAGCAAGATTATCTTGAATGGGAGCAAACCCATCAACGTCGGGAAGAACGTTGTTGTTACTTTGTTGTTTTGTGGTGCAATTTGGGTCAATTCTATCTGGTAGAGGAGAAAATCCAGAAAAATCAAAAACTCGATGAGGCGTACCGAGAATTGATAGAGATTGCACCCTTAGCATCTCAATATTTGAGGTGGTTTTCTGCATTTTGTTTAAATTGCGAGTTTGATATGTTTGGTAGGGTGAATTGTATTTTGGAAGTGATTGTGAAATGATTAATATTTATATATAAACAAAAATCAATGTAGGATTCTGTCCATTAAATGACACTCGGTTAGTTTGAAGGTTTTATGAGGTTGTTACACATGGAAGGTGTGAAAGAGTGTTGAGAAGTTGCTAATTGCTTATATGTTATACCTTATAATTGTTTTTTAACAATTTTAAACCAAATATTTATGTTATTTCTTATTAATAACAACATTATATTAGAATTTACAACCACTTCCGCTCTTTCAGTGATTCGTTTGGACGTTATTTTGTTTTGTGGGTGTTTTCAACTGCTCACGCAAAAATGCAACCTCTTCAGTTTCGCTTAATAGTTGCTACTTATTCAGATATTTAATTATTTAGGATATGCGTGTTGGTTACTAAATTAACAAGAAAAAAATAAAAAAGAGAGATATACAAATGATTTAAATTGCAAAGATATTAAAAATATAATCATAACTTTGTCATTATATGTTGAAAATATATAAAAGTGGAAATAGTTAACTCTTTTTAAGTATATAAAAATTATGTAATGTTCTAACTTATGCCTCTAACTTTTAAGGTATTCTAAATAAATTAATAGATTCCCCAAACTATAATATCGTATATGTTGAACTTATGATCACTATAATTATTAATCTTTTAAGTGAAATATATCGAAAAACTTTTACTGAGTTTGTTATAATTGAATAGATCTAATTGATGTTAAGATGTTATTTTGTTTATAATGACTTTATATATATTTTTATTAAAATTTATTAAATATAATCTAAATAATATTAATGATTGAATCATGTGTGTTATTGACTCAACGAGATTGACATTATGGTCGTCAGATCGAAGACTTGTGATTGCTACGACATTAAAAAATGTTAAATTTGTCATTTTTTATCAACGGTAGAAGTTGGTAGTTCTTATGTTTCAAAAAAAAAAAATAATAATTAATATACTCCTATATGACAAATTTCCTTTTCAATAGGGTGCGAATTAGATGAAATAAAAATTATTTATTTCATGTTATGTTTCAGGTTTCTTTTTATGATAAGCTTCTATGCTATAAAAAAAATATGTTTAATACAAGTTTCTCTTTAAATAGATACTTTTTAAACTGTATATTATATGACAAAAGATTAGACCATTCACTGTACACTATAATATTGGGAAATACAAGCTCTTTATTTTAATCTCAAGAAAAATAAGACCTAATTTTAATAACCAAATTTTTATGTACACTAAAATGATCTTTTGTGTCAAAATAAGAAGATAAAGTCCCAACATGTGAAAACTTGGCAATTCAATCTCAAAAAGGGTGCATGTTCCTACTTAATCCATTCATGTTGGTAAAGAGACCGAATAGTAGGTGTTTGTATGGCAAAAACGATTTTCGTTTGTTGCAACCTTTCCTCGTTTTATTTGTTACATAAAACTTCTCGTAAGACGATAATGCATTTTTGCGTTTTTCATCCTCTTTTTAACGATAGTGTTATCCACCTTTGTCTTGCTGGACTTCTTGGGAACCGAAGGATTCATCAAAACTAAAGAATCCTTAATGTCACTGTTACTTCGAAGATTCATGTTTTGTCGAAATCTCCAGAAACTTGACGCCCCTGTTGAGTTATTCTTTTTGTAAACCTCACTCGAAACCTTCATCTCAACCATTGTCATATTTTGCAACGGCTCATGTTGAATTTGTTTTGAGATACCACTTGAGAATGAATTTATGGAATTCATGAGAAAGATCTTCTTTAGGGGTGGTCGAAGATGTGAACCCTCATCATTTGGGGTAGGAGAGAAGAGATGAGATTTTTCAAATGTATGGAGTATTGGTTTTATTTTTCCATTTTCAAATATCTCATCGGCAAATATATGCATTCCTTGTACTTCGGTGCTAGCAAAACTAAACTCATGTTCTTCTTTATTTTCTTCATCAATGTCGGGAATTCGTTGCTTGGTGCTGCAATGAGTATCGAGTTTATGTTGAACGAAAGCAGAGTCATCAAAACCAAAAAAATTGATGTTATTAATTTGTTGTTCCGTGCTACAATATGGAGCAAGATTATCTTGAATGGGAGCAAACCCATCAACGTCGGGAAGAACGTTGTTGTTACTTTGTTGTTTTGTGGTGCAATTTGGGTCAATTTGAAGGTTGAAAAACACACAAGAAGGGGGGGGGGTTGAATTGTGTGAGACTTTTTCTAAGTTAAAACAAATTGCAGCGGATAAGGTATAACACACACAATATATGAGTATAGGGTTAGAGAGAGATGCTCAGAATTTTTATACTGGTTCCTCCCACTAACAGGAGTAGTCCAGTCCTCTTGTCCTTCACAAGAGATTTCACTATAATCACTCAGATTACAAATGCTCAAGCACTAAGCAAGAGACTTCAAATTGCTCAAGCACCAAGCAAGAGACTTCCAATGCTCAAGCACAAAGCAAGAGACTTCCAATGCTCAAGCACAAAGCAAGAGACTTCCAATGCTCAAGCACAAAGCAAGAGACTTCCAATGCTCAAGCACAAAGCAAGAGACTTCTAACTGCTCTTAATGTTAATAAAGATAAGAAATTAACACTTGATATACAATCAGAGGTGTTTACAAAATACAACTCAGTTACAAGACTAACTTAGAAAATTATCACAAAGTTTCTAAGTGTTTGATAGCTTCAGAATTTGACAGAGTTTCAGCACGTTCAGAAGCTTAAGTCTTGATTACATTTCTTCACAAATCTTCTTCCTTTTATAGATGATAAAATGAACGTTGAAGATTATAGCCGTTTGAAGAATTTGAGACGCTCCTTTGTATAGATCAGTGAGCTTATTAGCTGTTCTGATTTGCAGTAGCTTAGGAGCTTAACGTTTACTACAAAATGAGAGATTCCTTTTGGCTTTTGATATTTGAACCTTGGTGAAAGCCAAATAAGGAAATAATCGTTTCTGAAGCCTGACTTGAAAAGGACCTTTCCATGGTCAAACCTTTTCATTCTTGGTTTCTGCGTTTGGACTTAGTCAGGCACAGTCTTCAATAAAATTGTACTCTCAAATGTAGCTTAACACTTATATCTGACGAGCCTTCAGATTTTGATAGGCTCAGAATTACTTGTTTCAGATCTGGTGAGCTCAGATGTTCTTCAGATTTTGATAGGCTCAGAATTACTTGTTTCAGATCTGGTGAGCTCAGATGTTCTTCAGATTTTGATAGGCTCAGATTTACTTGTTTCAGATCTGGTGAGCTCAGATGTTCTTCAGATTTTGATAGGCTCAGATTTACTTGTTTCAGATCTGGTGAGCTCAGAAGTAATTCCTTCAGAAATTCTAAGGTTCAGATAATAACTTCAGAGTTTCACAGGCTCAGAATTACTTGCTTCAGATCTGGTGAGCTCAGAAGTAATTCCTTCAGAAATTCTAAGGTTCAGATAAAAACTTCAGAGTTTCACTTGCTTCAGATCTGGTGAGCTCAGAAGTAATTCCTTCAGAAATTCTAAGGTTCTTTAGTACGCAAATTTTAACTTTTAATCCTGCACACTGAATTAAATTATTAGTATTCCAATTTAACCTTAAATACATTGTTATCATCAAAATCAATTAAGGAGATACAAAATCATAATTTTGTTCCAACAATCTCCCCCTTTTTGATGATGACAACTATATGTATTTAAAATCAATTGTTGTTGTTTTTATTTAACATCTTGACTTCAGGTTCTGAGGTTTGCAAGCTCCCCCTGAGTCTGATAAGCTTCAAAAGTTTATCAATGATAAATATAAAACAGTCTAAGAGTAATATTTAATGTCAAATATAATTTCATATATTCTACCTTCAGAATTAGAGGTTTGCAAGCTCTATTTCTTCAGACTGACAAATATAAGATATGGTTTGCAAGCGTATCTTATATTATATGAATTTATGTTGGACAAAATTTATTACTCCCCCTCATTAAAAGTTTAAAAGACTTTAATATAACTTAACAAGAGTAGAGTTCAGAAAATGTGATCTTTAGAGCTTCAGAAATAATTTCACTGCCATAGGAAATGAAATAATATTTTCTCCCCCTTTGTCATTATCAAAAACGGGTCAGTCAAAGCACAAGTTACAGGGTAGTAAATGCACACAGCAAACAACCACCAGCAGTAAATGCATTCAACGGTAAAAGGGAATTGTTAAGTACCATGGTGAAACAGGGAATTGTTTCAGAATGAAGACGAGTTTCTTCAAGATCTGAATCAGTTCCAGGAAAAGGTGGAGTGGTTTGAATGGATGAGGGGTTTGGTTCAGAAGTGGTTGGCTTAGGAGATGAAGTCTGAAGGGATTCAGTTTGGGATTCAGCAGGGACTTCAGAATTTTGAACATTTGAGGGTTCAGATTGGTCTACGTCCATTGCTATTGGGGTAGACTCAGAATCTTTAATAGGAGATTTCTGAGGGGATTTAGGAGTGTCAGAAATGGTTATAGTGGAAGTTTCAAAATATTGAAAACGTGAGAAGTGATAGTGACTAGTGTGTAGTTAAGTGATTATAGTGGAAGTTTCAAAATATTGGGGAAACAAGATAGTGACGTAATGGGGGCTTGGCAGTTACTTTTAATAAAATCATCATTAGCTCTCCTTCATTACCCCGCGTTTACTAGACATGATGGGAAGTTACACAGATAAGTAGTGTTTTCAGAAGCCAGCTGTCAGTTAGAGAAACTGAGTGGTCAACTAACACTTAGAGTAGGTATCTGAGTCACAAGAAATCATATTTAATAATAAATAATTCTGATTGCTTCAGATGAGAGAGTGCTTCAGAACCTATATAATAGTTTCTGAGCCGTCCAAACTTCTGAGGCCCTTCAGAACCAGTTTATTCATTCAGAGTTAACAGCATTCAGAGATATCATTCAGAAATAAAAACCATGTTCAGATTTTTCTTGATAAAATCGAAACGATCAATAGCAAGAGGTTTGGTAAAGATATCAGCCCATTGATGCTCAGTATCAATGAATTGAATCTTAATTACTCCCTTCTGAACATAGTCTCTAATGAAGTGATGTTTGATCTCAATGTGTTTAGCTCTTGAATGCAAAATAGGATTCTTAGACAAACAAATAGCAGCAGTATTATCACAGAGAAGTGGTATACTACTTATCCTTATCTGATAGTCCTCCAACTGATGTTTCATCCAGAGCAATTGCGTGCAACACTTAGCAGCTGAGATGTACTCTGCTTCTGCTGTAGATAGAGCAATAGTTGCTTGTCTCTTACTAGCCCATGATATAAGGTTTTCACCTAGAAATTGACAGTTTCCACTAGTGGACTTCCTTTCAATTTTATCACCAGCATAGTCAGCATCACAGAATCCAATAAGCTGATAATCTAAGGATTTCTTATAAAGTAATCCAAGATTAGTGGTTCCTTTCAGATATCTAAAGATTCTCTTAACAGCAGTTAGATGAGACTCTCTAGGATCTGATTGAAATCTAGCACACAAGCATACACTGAACAAGATATCTGGTCTAGATGCAGTGAGATAAAGGAGGGAACCAATCATACCTCTGTATAATTTCTGATCTACTTTGCCTTCAGATTCTTCCTTCAGAAGACAGCTAGAGGGATGCATAGGAGTTGACATTGGTTTACAATCTTCAAGACCAAATTTCTTCAGTAAATCCTTTGTGTATTTGGTTTGATGCACATATACTCCTTCTTTTCTTTGATTGATTTGAATTCCCAAGAAGAATGTTAGTTCTCCCATCATACTCATTTCAAATTCATCCTGCATAAGCTTAGAGAAATTCTTGCAAAGAGAAGCATTAGTTGAACCAAAGATAATATCATCAACATAAATCTGAACAATCAAAATATCAGTTTTTAAGGTTTTTCTAAAGAGAGTGTTATCAACATGTCCTTTTTCAAAACCATTTTCTAGAAGAAATATACTTAACCTTTCATACCAAGCTCTTGGAGCTTGTTTCAAACCATACAGAGATTTCTTCAATTTGTAAACATGATCAGGACACTTTATATCTTCAAAGCCAGGAGGTTGTTTAACATAGACTTCTTCATAAATTACTCCATTCAGAAATGCACTCTTAACATCCATTTGAAATAGAGTGATGTCATGATTAACTGCATAGGACAAGAGAAGTCTAATTGCCTCAAGTCTTGCTACTGGTGCAAAGGTTTCAGTGAAATCTATGCCTTCTTGCTGACTATAACCTTGTGCAACCAGTCTAGCTTTATTTCTGACAACTTCTCCCTTTTCATTTGACTTGTTTCTGAATACCCATTTTGTTCCAATAATGTTCTTGTGTTTGGGTTTTGGTACCAGATCCCAAACATCATTTCTTTCAAATTGATTGAGTTCTTCTTGCATTGCAACAATCCACCCATCATCTGAGAGTGCTTCTTCTATGTTTGTGGGTTCAATTAATGAAATTAACCCAACTAGGGATTCATCCTCTTTGAAAGCAGATCTGGTCTTTCTTGGGCTATCCTTGTTACCAACAATTAGCTCTTCAGGATGAGATGATCTATACTTGAATTTACTCTTAGGTGGAGCAGGTGTCTGAGAGGGTTCAGTTTCTGAAGGGTCTTCAGAGATATCTTCATTTTGAGTCTCAGATGGATATACAGCAATGGAGAGATCTTCACACTCAGAATTTGAGGAAACTTGAAATTCTGCAAAAGTCTCAGCTTGCTCTGACATTTTATCGTCAGGCTCTTTATCATCAAATCTAACATGTATAGATTCTTCAACTGTGTGAGTTTCAGAATTATACAATCTGTATGCTTTTGAGCGTTCAGAGTAGCCTATAAAGATACCCTTATAAGCTCTAGCATCAAATTTCTTTCGATAGACCTTGTTGTCTAGAATATAACAAGTACATCCAAACTGATGAAAATAAGAAATATTTGGTTTTCTTCCTTTGAACAGTTCATAAGCAGTTTTGTTCAGAATAGGTCTGATGTAGATTCTATTCTGAACATAGCAAGCAGTACTCACGGCTTCTGCCCACAAGAACTTAGCTAGGTTAGACTCAAGCATCATGGTACGAGCCATTTCTTGCAAAGATCTATTCTTTCTTTCTACAACACCATTCTGCTGTGGTGTTCTAGGAGAAGAGAATTCATGGATTACTCCATGCTCTGAGCAGAAAGATTCGAAAGAGTCATTTTCGAACTCTCCCCCATGGTCGCTTCTAACCTTCAGAATCCGAAGATCCTTTTCACTTTGTATTTGTGTGCAGAAGTCACTGAACACCACAAGTGCTTCACTCTTAGAACGTAGGAATTTCACCCAAGTCCATCTACTGAAATCATCAACCATGACCAATCCATATTTTTTACCATTGATAGAGGCTGTCGAAACAGGACCAAACAGATCAATGTGAAGCAATTCTAAGGGTCTGGAAGTAGAGACAATGTTTTTAGACTTGAATGAAGTCTTAGCAAATTTTCCTTTTTGACATGAGCCACAAAGTGCATCTGAGTGATAATCAATGTCAGGCAAACCACTAACAAGCTTTTGTTTGCTAAGCTTAGAGATCAACCTCCAGTTAGCATGACCAAGACGCTTGTGCCATAGCCATTTCTCATCACTCAGAGACAAAAGACATATAATCTTTTGGTCAACCAAATCAGAAAAGTTTACTTTATAAACATTGCCAACTCTCATTCCCTTGAATACTACAGATTTGTCAGAGTCTTTTGATACAGTACATGATTCCTTATTAAATGTAACAACACACCCATTGTCACAAAATTGACTAATGCTCAATAGATTGTGTTTAAGTCCATCAACTAACCAAACATCTTTAATGGAAAGAGAAGAATTACCAACTGTACCTGTACCAATGATCTTCCCTTTTTGTTTTCCTCCAAATCCCACAGAGCCTCCCTCTTTCAGAGTTAGGGTTTGGAACATATGCTTTTCTCCCGTCATATGTCGTGAGCAACCACTGTCCAGGTACCAGGGCTGCTGTTTTACCTTTCCTTGCATGAGCATCTGAAGCAAACATTATTTCAGATTTTGGTACCCATATTCTGATGGGTCCTTTAGAGTTAGTCTTCTGAATAGTATTCCTTCTTTGTTTTCTATGATCAACACAAGATCTAGAATTAATTAAGCTTTGACAAGAATGTTTAGGCTTAATTTGATTCTTGGATTTTGATCTGGAGTTTATCACAGTTCCAAAGGTCAAGCAAGGATCTGAAGTAGCTTTACCTTGATTTCTCAGAGGTTCAGATGACTTCTGAGCCTTAACTTGAGAACTTTTGGACTCAGAAATTTTAGGTTCAGAAGAACTTGGAACTTCTGAGTCTTTGGGTTCAGGTTCAGAACCTCCTTCAGAGTTGGATGCCTTCAGATCAAGTGTACCACTTTTAACAAAGGTAGAGAATAATTCAGGTGGAGTATCATCCTCACTATATGATTTCAGAGGTTTATCCCAGTTCTTAAACCGAGAATAACCAATGCCTTCACCATAGTTACGAGTCATATGATAAATCATGGAAGCCATTTTACTCCTATTGAAGGTACAACGAATAAATTCGTGAAGAGCATCTTCATGATCATCATTGAGCTTGTCTGCCAAGACATAGTTAGATTCAACATGACAAATACGAATGTTTAACGATTCATTTTCATCATAAAGAATCTTGGCATCCTTTTTCAATGATTCATGAACATTCTTCAGAATTTTGTGTTGACTTACTATACGAGAGTAATGTTTCACGGCAATCTTAAGAGAATCAATTAATTCAGATTTAGTCATGTTAGAGTATACCTCATTTTCATCATCTGAGTCATCTTCAGAATCTCTATCAGAGTTGTTACCTTCAGAAGTTCTTGCCATTAAAGCCAGATTGCCTTCTTCATCATCTTCTCCTTCAGAGTCATTCTCAATGGTCTCCCAAGTGGCTAACAAACTCTTCCTTACCTTTTCTTTGTACTTTTCTTTCCCAAAGCTCTTATTCTTTCCTTTGTCCTTGGATGACATTTCTGGACAGTCCGCAATGAAGTGTCCAGATTTCTTGCAGTTATAGCAGTTGTTCAGTTCTTCCTTTTTGTCCTTTGAAAAGGAACTTCTTGAGTTGTTTCCTTTGTTTGGAAACCTTTTGTATTTCTTGTTCCATTTCTGAAACCTTCTAACCATTAGTGCCATTTCTTCATTCTCAGAATTTTCATCCATCATATCATCAGAGGTTTCTTCCTCTTGTTCAGACACTTTGATCTTTGCAGCTTTTGAGGAAGTCTGAACAGAGCTTAGAGCCAAGGACTTCATCTTCTTGACAGGTTCATCTGACATAAGTTCTAGCTCATGACTTCTGAGTGAGCTTATTAAATCTTCAAGAGTCACATTGTCCAAATCCTTGGATTCCTGAAAAGCTGTAACTTTTGGTCTCCATTTGGAAGGTAAGCTCCTCAGAATTTTCTTCACGTGATCAGATGCAGTGTAGCTTTTCTTCAGAACTTGAAGACCAGAGACAAGGGTTTGAAACCTTGAATACATGGTTTCAATATCTTCATCTTCCTTCATTCTGAACAGCTCATATTGATGAACTAATAAGTTTGCCTTAGCTTCTTTGACTTGCTTATTTCCTTCATAGGTGGAACATAGAGAGTCCCAGATAGTTTTGGCACATGACTTGTTGGATATTTTTAAATACTCAGCATGAGATATTGCACCAATAAGCATATTCTTAACAGTATGATGCTTCTTATACTGTTTCTTCTTTTCAGCATCAAAGAACTTTCTGTAGGTATTTCTTACAACACCTTCATCATCCATGTGTTCAAAATGTATACCATCTTCAATGATATCCCATAACTCATCATCGGTCCCAATGATGTAACTATACATCTTGGTTTTCCAGAAAGGAAAAGTAGTAGGATCACTGTTGAAGTAAGGTGGTTTGTCTCTGTGATTATCACTGTTCCTTTCCCTATCATAGTTGTGAGGAGGTGGAACAGCAGAGTGATCAGGTCCAGAGGAAGCAGAAGGAGAGGTAACACCAGACATGTTTTTCAACTAAGTACCCCTAGATCTTTTACTGTTTCACTGTTAAGTGAAGAGCAACAGACCGGAGCTCTGATGCCAATTGAAGGTTGAAAAACACACAAGAAGGGGGGGGGTTGAATTGTGTGAGACTTTTTCTAAGTTAAAACAAATTGCAGCGGATAAGGTATAACACACACAATATATGAGTATAGGGTTAGAGAGAGATGCTCAGAATTTTTATACTGGTTCCTCCCACTAACAGGAGTAGTCCAGTCCTCTTGTCCTTCACAAGAGATTTCACTATAATCACTCAGATTACAAATGCTCAAGCACTAAGCAAGAGACTTCAAATTGCTCAAGCACCAAGCAAGAGACTTCCAATGCTCAAGCACAAAGCAAGAGACTTCCAATGCTCAAGCACAAAGCAAGAGACTTCCAATGCTCAAGCACAAAGCAAGAGACTTCCAATGCTCAAGCACAAAGCAAGAGACTTCTAACTGCTCTTAATGTTAATAAAGATAAGAAATTAACACTTGATATACAATCAGAGGTGTTTACAAAATACAACTCAGTTACAAGACTAACTTAGAAAATTATCACAAAGTTTCTAAGTGTTTGATAGCTTCAGAATTTGACAGAGTTTCAGCACGTTCAGAAGCTTAAGTCTTGATTACATTTCTTCACAAATCTTCTTCCTTTTATAGATGATAAAATGAACGTTGAAGATTATAGCCGTTTGAAGAATTTGAGACGCTCCTTTGTATAGATCAGTGAGCTTATTAGCTGTTCTGATTTGCAGTAGCTTAGGAGCTTAACGTTTACTACAAAATGAGAGATTCCTTTTGGCTTTTGATATTTGAACCTTGGTGAAAGCCAAATAAGGAAATAATCGTTTCTGAAGCCTGACTTGAAAAGGACCTTTCCATGGTCAAACCTTTTCATTCTTGGTTTCTGCGTTTGGACTTAGTCAGGCACAGTCTTCAATAAAATTGTACTCTCAAATGTAGCTTAACACTTATATCTGACGAGCCTTCAGATTTTGATAGGCTCAGAATTACTTGTTTCAGATCTGGTGAGCTCAGATGTTCTTCAGATTTTGATAGGCTCAGAATTACTTGTTTCAGATCTGGTGAGCTCAGATGTTCTTCAGATTTTGATAGGCTCAGATTTACTTGTTTCAGATCTGGTGAGCTCAGATGTTCTTCAGATTTTGATAGGCTCAGATTTACTTGTTTCAGATCTGGTGAGCTCAGAAGTAATTCCTTCAGAAATTCTAAGGTTCAGATAATAACTTCAGAGTTTCACAGGCTCAGAATTACTTGCTTCAGATCTGGTGAGCTCAGAAGTAATTCCTTCAGAAATTCTAAGGTTCAGATAAAAACTTCAGAGTTTCACTTGCTTCAGATCTGGTGAGCTCAGAAGTAATTCCTTCAGAAATTCTAAGGTTCTTTAGTACGCAAATTTTAACTTTTAATCCTGCACACTGAATTAAATTATTAGTATTCCAATTTAACCTTAAATACATTGTTATCATCAAAATCAATTAAGGAGATACAAAATCATAATTTTGTTCCAACACAATTCTATCTGGTAGAGGAGAAAATCAAGAAAAATCAAAAACTCGATGAGGCTTACCGAGAATTGATAGAGATTGCACCCTTAGCATCTCAATATTTGAGGTGGTTTTCTGCATTTTGTTTAAATTGCGAGTTTGATATGTTTGGTAGGGTGAATTGTATTTTGGAAGTGATTGTGAAATGATTAATATTTATATATAAACAAAAATCAATGTAGGATTCTGTCCATTAAATGACACTCGGTTAGTTTGAAGGTTTTATGAGGTTGTTACACATGGAAGGTGTGAAAGAGTGTTGAGAAGTTGCTAATTGCTTATATGTTATACCTTATAATTGTTTTTTAACAATTTTAAACCAAATATTTATGTTATTTCTTATTAATAACAACATTATATTAGAATTTACAACCACTTCCGCTCTTTCAGTGATTCGTTTGGACGTTATTTTGTTTTGTGGGTGTTTTCAACTGCTCACGCAAAAGTGCAACCTCTTCAGTTTCGCTTAATAGTTGCTACTTATTCAGATATTTAATTATTTAGGATATGCGTGTTGGTTACTAAATTAACAAGAAAAAAATAAAAAAGAGAGATATAAAAATGATTTAAATTGCAAAGATATTAAAAATATAATCATAACTTTGTCATTATATGTTGAAAATATATAAAAGTGGAAATAGTTAACTCTTTTTAAGTATATAAAAATTATGTAATGTTCTAACTTATGCCTCTAACTTTTAAGGTATTCTAAATAAATTAATAGATTCCCCAAACTATAATATCGTATATGTTGAACTTATGATCACTATAATTATTAATCTTTTAAGTGAAATATATCGAAAAACTTTTACTGAGTTTGTTATAATTGAATAGATCTAATTGATGTTAAGATGTTATTTTGTTTATAATGACTTTATATATATTTTTATTAAAATTTATTAAATATAATCTAAATAATATTAATGATTGAATCATGTGTGTTATTGACTCAACGAGATTGACATTATGGTCGTCAGATCGAAGACTTGTGATTGCTACAACATTAAAAAATGTTAAATTTGTCATTTTTTATCAACGGTAGAAGTTGGTAGTTCTTATGTTTCAAAAAAAATAATAATAATTAATATACTCCTATATGACAAATTTCCTTTTCAATAGGGTGCGAATTAGATGAAATAAAAATTATTTATTTCATGTTATGTTTCAGGTTTCTTTTTATGATAAGCTTCTATGCTATAAAAAAATATGTTTAATACAAGTTTCTCTTTAAATAGATACTTATTAAACTGTATATTATATGACAAAAGATTAGACCATTCACTGTACACTATAATATTGGGAAATACAAGCTCTTTATTTTAATCTCAAGAAAAATAAGACCTAATTTTAATAACCAAATTTTTATGTACACTAAAATGATCTTTTGTGTCAAAATAAGAAGATAAAGTCCCAACATGTGAAAACTTGGCAATTCAATCTCAAAAAGGGTGCATGTTCCTACTTAATCCATTCATGTTGGTAAAGAGACCGAATAATTGGTGTTTGTATGGCAAAAACGATTTTCGTTTGTTGCTACCTTTCCTCGTTTTATTTGTTACATAAAACTTCTCGTAAGACGATAATGCATTTTTGCGTTTTTCATCCTCTTTTTAACGATGGTGTTATCCACCTTTGTCTTGCTGGACTTCTTGGGAACCGAAGGATTCATCAAAACTAAAGAATCCTTAATGTCACTGTTACTTCGAAGATTCATGTTTTGTCGAAATCTCCAGAAACTTGACGACCCTGTTGAGTTGTTCTTTTTGTAAACCTCACTCGAAACCTTCATCTCAACCATTGTCATATTTTGCAACGGCTCATGTTGAAGTTGTTTTGAGATACCACTTGAGAATGAATTTATGGAATTCATGAGAAAGATCTTCTTTAGGGGTGGTCGAAGATGTGAACCCTCATCATTTGGGGTAGGAGAGAAGAGATGAGATTTTTCAAATGTATGGAGTATTGGTTTTATTTTTCCATTTTCAAATATCTCATCGGCAAATATATGCATTCCTTGTACTTCGGTGCTAGCAAAACTAAACTCATGTTCTTCTTTATTTTCTTCATCAATGTCGGGAATTCGTTGCTTGGTGCTGCAATGAGTATCGAGTTTATGTTGAACGAAAGCAGAGTCATCAAAACCAAAAAAATTGATGTTATTAATTTGTTGTTTTGTGCTACAATATGGAGCAAGATTATCTTGAATGGGAGCAAACCCATCAACGTCGAGAAGAACGTTGTTGTTACTTTGTTGTTTTGTGGTGCAATTTGGGTCAATTCTATCTGGTAGAGGAGAAAATCCAGAAAAATCAAAAACTCGATGAGGCGTACCGTGAATTGATAGAGATTGCACCCTTAGCATCTCAATATTTGAGGTGGTTTTCTGCATTTTGTTTAAATTGCGAGTTTGATATGTTTGGTAGGGTGAATTGTATTTTGGAAGTGATTGTGAAATGATTAATATTTATATATAAACAAAAATCAATGTAGGATTCTGTCCATTAAATGACACTCGGTTAGTTTGAAGGTTTTATGAGGTTGTTACACATGGAAGGTGTGAAAGAGTGTTGAGAAGTTGCTAATTGCTTATATGTTATACCTTATAATTGTTTTTTAACAATTTTAAACCAAATATTTATGTTATTTCTTATTAATAACAACATTATATTAGAATTTACAACCACTTCCGCTCTTTCAGTGATTCGTTTGGACGTTATTTTGTTTTGTGGGTGTTTTCAACTGCTCACGCAAAAGTGCAACCTCTTCAGTTTCGCTTATTAGTTGCTACTTATTCAGATATTTAATTATTTAGGATATGCGTGTTGGTTACTAAATTAACAAGAAAAAAATAAAAAAGAGAGATATAAAAATGATTTAAATTGCAAAGATATTAAAAATATACTCATAACTTTGTCATTATATGTTGAAAATATATAAAAGTGGAAATAGTTAACTCTTTTTAAGTATATAAAAGTTATGTAATGTTCTAACTTATGCCTCTAACTTTTAAGGTATTCTAAATAAATTAATAGATTCCCCAAACTATAATATCGTATATGTTGAACCTATGATCACTATAATTATTAATCTTTTAAGTGAAATATATCGAAAAACTTTTACTGAGTTTGTTATAATTGAATAGATCTAATTGATGTTAAGATGTTATTTTGTTTATAATGACTTTATATATTTTTTTATTAAAATTTATTAAATATAATCTAAATAATATTAATGATTGAATCATGTGTGTTATTGACTCAACGAGATTGACATTATGGTCGTCAGATCGAAGACTTGTGATTGCTATGACATTAAAAAATGTTAAATTTGTCATTTTTTATCAACGGTAGAAGTTGGTAGTTCTTATGTTTCAAAAAAATAAAATAATTAATATACTCCTATATGACAAATTTCCTTTTCAATAGGGTGCGAATTAGATGAAATAAAAATTATTTATTTCATGTTATGTTTCAGGTTTCTTTTTATGATAAGCTTCTATGCTATAAAAAAAATATCTTTAATACAAGTTTCTCTTTAAATAGATACTTATTAAACTGTATATTATATGACAAAAGATTAGACCATTCACTGTACACTATAATATTGGGAAATACAAGCTCTTTATTTTAATCTCAAGAAAAATAAGACCTAATTTTAATAACCAAATTTTTATGTACACTAAAATGGTCTTTTGTGTCCAAATAAGAAGATAAAGTCCCAACATGTGAAAACTTGGCAATTCAATCTCAAAAAGGGTGCAGGTTCCTACTTAATCCATTCATGTTGGTAAAGAGACCGAATAATTGGTGTTTGTATGGCAAAAACGATTTTCGTTTGTTGATACCTTTCCTCGTTTTATTTGTTACATAAAACTTCTCGTAAGACGATAATGCATTTTCGCGTTTTTCATCCTTCCTCTTTTTAACGATGGTGTTATCCACCTTTGTCTTGCTGGACTTCTTGGGAACCGAAGGATTCATCAAAACTAAAGAATCCTTAATGTCACTGTTACTTCGAAGATTCATGTTTTGTCGAAATCTCCAGAAACTTGACGACCCTGTTGAGTTGTTCTTTTTGTAAACCTCACTCGAAACCTTCATCTCAACCATTGTCATATTTTGCAACGGCTCATGTTGAAGTTGTTTTGAGATACCACTTGAGAATGAATTTATGGAATTCATGAGAAAGATCTTCTTTAGGGGTGGTCGAAGATGTGAACCCTCATCATTTGGGGTAGGAGAGAAGAGATGAGATTTTTCAAATGTATGGAGTATTGGTTTTTATCAACGGTAGAAGTTGGTAGTTCTTATGTTTCAAAAAAATAAAATAATTAATATACTCCTATATGACAAATTTCCTTTTCAATAGGGTGCGAATTAGATGAAATAAAAATTATTTATTTCATGTTATGTTTCAGGTTTCTTTTTATGAAAAGCTTCTATGCTATAAAAAAAATATCTTTAATACAAGTTTCTCTTTAAATAGATACTTATTAAACTGTATATTATATGACAAAAGATTAGACCATTCACTGTACACTATAATATTGGGAAATACAAGCTCTTTATTTTAATCTCAAGAAAAATAAGACCTAATTTTAATAACCAAATTTTTATGTACACTAAAATGATCTTTTGTGTCAAAATAAGAAGATAAAGTCCCAACATGTGAAAACTTGGCAATTCAATCTCAAAAAGGGTGCATGTTCCTACTTAATCCATTCATGTTGGTAAAGAGACCGAATAGTAGGTGTTTGTATGGCAAAAACGATTTTCGTTTGTTGCTACCTTTCCTCGTTTTATTTGTTACATAAAACTTCTCGTAAGACGATAATGCATTTTTGCGTTTTTCATCCTCTTTTTAACGATAGTGTTATCCACCTTTGTCTTGCTGGACTTCTTGGGAACCGAAGGATTCATCAAAACTAAAGAATCCTTAATGTCACTGTTACTTCGAAGATTCATGTTTTGTCGAAATCTCCAGAAACTTGACGCCCCTGTTGAGTTATTCTTTTTGTAAACCTCACTCGAAACCTTCATCTCAACCATTGTCATATTTTGCAACGGCTCATGTTGAATTTGTTTTGAGATACCACTTGAGAATGAATTTATGGAATTCATGAGAAAGATCTTCTTTAGGGGTGGTCGAAGATGTGAACCCTCATCATTTGGGGTAGGAGAGAAGAGATGAGATTTTTCAAATGTATGGAGTATTGGTTTTATTTTTCCATTTTCAAATATCTCATCGGCAAATATATGCATTCCTTATACTTCGGTGCTAGCAAAACTAAACTCATGTTCTTCTTTATTTTCTTCATCAATGTCGGGAATTCGTTGCTTGGTGCTGCAATGAGTATCGAGTTTATGTTGAACGAAAGCAGAGTCATCAAAACCAAAAAAATTGATGTTATTAATTTGTTGTTTTGTGCTACAATATGGAGCAAGATTATCTTGAATGGGAGCAAACCCATCAACGTCGAGAAGAACGTTGTTGTTACTTTGTTGTTTTGTGGTGCAATTTGGGTCAATTCTATCTGGTAGAGGAGAAAATCCAGAAAAATCAAAAACTCGATGAGGCGTACCGTGAATTGATAGAGATTGCACCCTTAGCATCTCAATATTTGAGGTGGTTTTCTGCATTTTGTTTAAATTGCGAGTTTGATATGTTTGGTAGGGTGAATTGTATTTTGGAAGTGATTGTGAAATGATTAATATTTATATATAAACAAAAATCAATGTAGGATTCTGTCCATTAAATGACACTCGGTTAGTTTGAAGGTTTTATGAGGTTGTTACACATGGAAGGTGTGAAAGAGTGTTGAGAAGTTGCTAATTGCTTATATGTTATACCTTATAATTGTTTTTTAACAATTTTAAACCAAATATTTATGTTATTTCTTATTAATAACAACATTATATTAGAATTTACAACCACTTCCGCTCTTTCAGTGATTCGTTTGGACGTTATTTTGTTTTGTGGGTGTTTTCAACTGCTCACGCAAAAGTGCAACCTCTTCAGTTTCGCTTATTAGTTGCTACTTATTCAGATATTTAATTATTTAGGATATGCGTGTTGGTTACTAAATTAACAAGAAAAAAATAAAAAAGAGAGATATAAAAATGATTTAAATTGCAAAGATATTAAAAATATACTCATAACTTTGTCATTATATGTTGAAAATATATAAAAGTGGAAATAGTTAACTCTTTTTAAGTATATAAAAGTTATGTAATGTTCTAACTTATGCCTCTAACTTTTAAGGTATTCTAAATAAATTAATAGATTCCCCAAACTATAATATCGTATATGTTGAACCTATGATCACTATAATTATTAATCTTTTAAGTGAAATATATCGAAAAACTTTTACTGAGTTTGTTATAATTGAATAGATCTAATTGATGTTAAGATGTTATTTTGTTTATAATGACTTTATATATTTTTTTATTAAAATTTATTAAATATAATCTAAATAATATTAATGATTGAATCATGTGTGTTATTGACTCAACGAGATTGACATTATGGTCGTCAGATCGAAGACTTGTGATTGCTACGACATTAAAAAATGTTAAATTTGTCATTTTTTATCAACGGTAGAAGTTGGTAGTTCTTATGTTTCAAAAAAATAAAATAATTAATATACTCCTATATGACAAATTTCCTTTTCAATAGGGTGCGAATTAGATGAAATAAAAATTATTTATTTCATGTTATGTTTCAGGTTTCTTTTTATGATAAGCTTCTATGCTATAAAAAAAATATCTTTAATACAAGTTTCTCTTTAAATAGATACTTATTAAACTGTATATTATATGACAAAAGATTAGACCATTCACTGTACACTATAATATTGGGAAATACAAGCTCTTTATTTTAATCTCAAGAAAAATAAGACCTAATTTTAATAACCAAATTTTTATGTACACTAAAATGGTCTTTTGTGTCCAAATAAGAAGATAAAGTCCCAACATGTGAAAACTTGGCAATTCAATCTCAAAAAGGGTGCAGGTTCCTACTTAATCCATTCATGTTGGTAAAGAGACCGAATAATTGGTGTTTGTATGGCAAAAACGATTTTCGTTTGTTGATACCTTTCCTCGTTTTATTTGTTACATAAAACTTCTCGTAAGACGATAATGCATTTTCGCGTTTTTCATCCTTCCTCTTTTTAACGATGGTGTTATCCACCTTTGTCTTGCTGGACTTCTTGGGAACCGAAGGATTCATCAAAACTAAAGAATCCTTAATGTCACTGTTACTTCGAAGATTCATGTTTTGTCGAAATCTCCAGAAACTTGACGACCCTGTTGAGTTGTTCTTTTTGTAAACCTCACTCGAAACCTTCATCTCAACCATTGTCATATTTTGCAACGGCTCATGTTGAAGTTGTTTTGAGATACCACTTGAGAATGAATTTATGGAATTCATGAGAAAGATCTTCTTTAGGGGTGGTCGAAGATGTGAACCCTCATCATTTGGGGTAGGAGAGAAGAGATGAGATTTTTCAAATGTATGGAGTATTGGTTTTTATCAACGGTAGAAGTTGGTAGTTCTTATGTTTCAAAAAAATAAAATAATTAATATACTCCTATATGACAAATTTCCTTTTCAATAGGGTGCGAATTAGATGAAATAAAAATTATTTATTTCATGTTATGTTTCAGGTTTCTTTTTATGAAAAGCTTCTATGCTATAAAAAAAATATCTTTAATACAAGTTTCTCTTTAAATAGATACTTATTAAACTGTATATTATATGACAAAAGATTAGACCATTCACTGTACACTATAATATTGGGAAATACAAGCTCTTTATTTTAATCTCAAGAAAAATAAGACCTAATTTTAATAACCAAATTTTTATGTACACTAAAATGATCTTTTGTGTCAAAATAAGAAGATAAAGTCCCAACATGTGAAAACTTGGCAATTCAATCTCAAAAAGGGTGCATGTTCCTACTTAATCCATTCATGTTGGTAAAGAGACCGAATAGTAGGTGTTTGTATGGCAAAAACGATTTTCGTTTGTTGCTACCTTTCCTCGTTTTATTTGTTACATAAAACTTCTCGTAAGACGATAATGCATTTTTGCGTTTTTCATCCTCTTTTTAACGATAGTGTTATCCACCTTTGTCTTGCTGGACTTCTTGGGAACCGAAGGATTCATCAAAACTAAAGAATCCTTAATGTCACTGTTACTTCGAAGATTCATGTTTTGTCGAAATCTCCAGAAACTTGACGCCCCTGTTGAGTTATTCTTTTTGTAAACCTCACTCGAAACCTTCATCTCAACCATTGTCATATTTTGCAACGGCTCATGTTGAATTTGTTTTGAGATACCACTTGAGAATGAATTTATGGAATTCATGAGAAAGATCTTCTTTAGGGGTGGTCGAAGATGTGAACCCTCATCATTTGGGGTAGGAGAGAAGAGATGAGATTTTTCAAATGTATGGAGTATTGGTTTTATTTTTCCATTTTCAAATATCTCATCGGCAAATATATGCATTCCTTATACTTCGGTGCTAGCAAAACTAAACTCATGTTCTTCTTTATTTTCTTCATCAATGTCGGGAATTCGTTGCTTGGTGCTGCAATGAGTATCGAGTTTATGTTGAACGAAAGCAGAGTCATCAAAACCAAAAACATTGATGTTATTAATTTGTTGTTCCGTGCTACAATATGGAGCAAGATTATCTTGAATGGGAGCAAACCCATCAACGTCGGGAAGAACGTTGTTGTTACTTTGTTGTTTTGTGGTGCAATTTGGGTCAATTCTATCTGGTAGAGGAGAAAATCCAGAAAAATCAAAAACTCGATGAGGCGTACCGAGAATTGATAGAGATTGCACCCTTAGCATCTCAATATTTGAGGTGGTTTTCTGCATTTTGTTTAAATTGCGAGTTTGATATGTTTGGTAGGGTGAATTGTATTTTGGAAGTGATTGTGAAATGATTAATATTTATATATAAACAAAAATCAATGTAGGATTCTGTCCATTAAATGACACTCGGTTAGTTTGAAGGTTTTATGAGGTTGTTACACATGGAAGGTGTGAAAGAGTGTTGAGAAGTTGCTAATTGCTTATATGTTATACCTTATAATTGTTTTTTAACAATTTTAAACCAAATATTTATGTTATTTCTTATTAATAACAACATTATATTAGAATTTACAACCACTTCCGCTCTTTCAGTGATTCGTTTGGACGTTATTTTGTTTTGTGGGTGTTTTCAACTGCTCACGCAAAAATGCAACCTCTTCAGTTTCGCTTAATAGTTGCTACTTATTCAGATATTTAATTATTTAGGATATGCGTGTTGGTTACTAAATTAACAAGAAAAAAATAAAAAAGAGAGATATACAAATGATTTAAATTGCAAAGATATTAAAAATATAATCATAACTTTGTCATTATATGTTGAAAATATATAAAAGTGGAAATAGTTAACTCTTTTTAAGTATATAAAAATTATGTAATGTTCTAACTTATGCCTCTAACTTTTAAGGTATTCTAAATAAATTAATAGATTCCCCAAACTATAATATCGTATATGTTGAACTTATGATCACTATAATTATTAATCTTTTAAGTGAAATATATCGAAAAACTTTTACTGAGTTTGTTATAATTGAATAGATCTAATTGATGTTAAGATGTTATTTTGTTTATAATGACTTTATATATATTTTTATTAAAATTTATTAAATATAATCTAAATAATATTAATGATTGAATCATGTGTGTTATTGACTCAACGAGATTGACATTATGGTCGTCAGATCGAAGACTTGTGATTGCTACGACATTAAAAAATGTTAAATTTGTCATTTTTTATCAACGGTAGAAGTTGGTAGTTCTTATGTTTCAAAAAAAAAAAATAATAATTAATATACTCCTATATGACAAATTTCCTTTTCAATAGGGTGCGAATTAGATGAAATAAAAATTATTTATTTCATGTTATGTTTCAGGTTTCTTTTTATGATAAGCTTCTATGCTATAAAAAAAATATGTTTAATACAAGTTTCTCTTTAAATAGATACTTTTTAAACTGTATATTATATGACAAAAGATTAGACCATTCACTGTACACTATAATATTGGGAAATACAAGCTCTTTATTTTAATCTCAAGAAAAATAAGACCTAATTTTAATAACCAAATTTTTATGTACACTAAAATGATCTTTTGTGTCAAAATAAGAAGATAAAGTCCCAACATGTGAAAACTTGGCAATTCAATCTCAAAAAGGGTGCATGTTCCTACTTAATCCATTCATGTTGGTAAAGAGACCGAATAGTAGGTGTTTGTATGGCAAAAACGATTTTCGTTTGTTGCAACCTTTCCTCGTTTTATTTGTTACATAAAACTTCTCGTAAGACGATAATGCATTTTTGCGTTTTTCATCCTCTTTTTAACGATAGTGTTATCCACCTTTGTCTTGCTGGACTTCTTGGGAACCGAAGGATTCATCAAAACTAAAGAATCCTTAATGTCACTGTTACTTCGAAGATTCATGTTTTGTCGAAATCTCCAGAAACTTGACGCCCCTGTTGAGTTATTCTTTTTGTAAACCTCACTCGAAACCTTCATCTCAACCATTGTCATATTTTGCAACGGCTCATGTTGAATTTGTTTTGAGATACCACTTTAGAATGAATTTATGGAATTCATGAGAAAGATCTTCTTTAGGGGTGGTCGAAGATGTGAACCCTCATCATTTGGGGTAGGAGAGAAGAGATGAGATTTTTCAAATGTATGGAGTATTGGTTTTATTTTTCCATTTTCAAATATCTCATCGGCAAATATATGCATTCCTTGTACTTCGGTGCTAGCAAAACTAAACTCATGTTCATCTTTATTTTCTTCATCAATGTCGGGAATTCGTTGCTTGGTGCTGCAATGAGTATCGAGTTTATGTTGAACGAAAGCAGAGTCATCAAAACCAAAAACATTGATGTTATTAATTTGTTGTTCCGTGCTACAATATGGAGCAAGATTATCTTGAATGGGAGCAAACCCATCAACGTCGGGAAGAACGTTGTTGTTACTTTGTTGTTTTGTGGTGCAATTTGGGTCAATTCTATCTGGTAGAGGAGAAAATCCAGAAAAATCAAAAACTCGATGAGGCGTACCGAGAATTGATAGAGATTGCACCCTTAGCATCTCAATATTTGAGGTGGTTTTCTGCATTTTGTTTAAATTGCGAGTTTGATATGTTTGGTAGGGTGAATTGTATTTTGGAAGTGATTGTGAAATGATTAATATTTATATATAAACAAAAATCAATGTAGGATTCTGTCCATTAAATGACACTCGGTTAGTTTGAAGGTTTTATGAGGTTGTTACACATGGAAGGTGTGAAAGAGTGTTGAGAAGTTGCTAATTGCTTATATGTTATACCTTATAATTGTTTTTTAACAATTTTAAACCAAATATTTATGTTATTTCTTATTAATAACAACATTATATTAGAATTTACAACCACTTCCGCTCTTTCAGTGATTCGTTTGGACGTTATTTTGTTTTGTGGGTGTTTTCAACTGCTCACGCAAAAGTGCAACCTCTTCAGTTTCGCTTAATAGTTGCTACTTATTCAGATATTTAATTATTTAGGATATGCGTGTTGGTTACTAAATTAACAAGAAAAAAATAAAAAAGAGAGATATAAAAATGATTTAAATTGCAAAGATATTAAAAATATAATCATAACTTTGTCATTATATGTTGAAAATATATAAAAGTGGAAATAGTTAACTCTTTTTAAGTATATAAAAATTATGTAATGTTCTAACTTATGCCTCTAACTTTTAAGGTATTCTAAATAAATTAATAGATTCCCCAAACTATAATATCGTATATGTTGAACTTATGATCACTATAATTATTAATCTTTTAAGTGAAATATATCGAAAAACTTTTACTGAGTTTGTTATAATTGAATAGATCTAATTGATGTTAAGATGTTATTTTGTTTATAATGACTTTATATATATTTTTATTAAAATTTATTAAATATAATCTAAATAATATTAATGATTGAATCATGTGTGTTATTGACTCAACGAGATTGACATTATGGTCGTCAGATCGAAGACTTGTGATTGCTACGACATTAAAAAATGTTAAATTTGTCATTTTTTATCAACGGTAGAAGTTGGTAGTTCTTATGTTTCAAAAAAAAAAAAATAATTAATATACTCCTATATGACAAATTTCCTTTTCAATAGGGTGCGAATTAGATGAAATAAAAATTATTTATTTCATGTTATGTTTCAGGTTTCTTTTTATGATAAGCTTCTATGCTATAAAAAAAATATGTTTAATACAAGTTTCTCTTTAAATAGATACTTATTAAACTGTATATTATATGACAAAAGATTAGACCATTCACTGTACACTATAATATTGGGAAATACAAGCTCTTTATTTTAATCTCAAGAAAAATAAGACCTAATTTTAATAACCAAATTTTTATGTACACTAAAATGATCTTTTGTGTCAAAATAAGAAGATAAAGTCCCAACATGTGAAAACTTGGCAATTCAATCTCAAAAAGGGTGCATGTTCCTACTTAATCCATTCATGTTGGTAAAGAGACCGAATAGTAGGTGTTTGTATGGCAAAAACGATTTTCGTTTGTTGCTACCTTTCCTCGTTTTATTTGTTACATAAAACTTCTCGTAAGACGATAATGCATTTTTGCGTTTTTCATCCTCTTTTTAACGATGGTGTTATCCACCTTTGTCTTGCTGGACTTCTTGGGAACCGAAGGATTCATCAAAACTAAAGAATCCTTAATGTCACTGTTACTTCGAAGATTCATGTTTTGTTGAAATCTCCAGAAACTTGACGACCCTGTTGAGTTGTTCTTTTTGTAAACCTCACTCGAAACCTTCATCTCAACCATTGTCATATTTTGCAACGGCTCATGTTGAAGTTGTTTTGAGATACCACTTGAGAATGAATTTATGGAATTCATGAGAAAGATCTTCTTTAGGGGTGGTCGAAGATGTGAACCCTCATCATTTGGGGTAGGAGAGAAGAGATGAGATTTTTCAAATGTATGGAGTATTGGTTTTATTTTTCCATTTTCAAATATCTCATCGGCAAATATATGCATTCCTTGTACTTCGGTGCTAGCAAAACTAAACTCATGTTCTTCTTTATTTTCTTCATCAATGTCGGGAATTCGTTGCTTGGTGCTGCAATGAGTATCGAGTTTATGTTGAACGAAAGCAGAGTCATCAAAACCAAAAAAATTGATGTTATTAATTTGTTGTTTTGTGCTACAATATGGAGCAAGATTATCTTGAATGGGAGCAAACCCATCAACGTCGAGAAGAACGTTGTTGTTACTTTGTTGTTTTGTGGTGCAATTTGGGTCAATTCTATCTGGTAGAGGAGAAAATCCAGAAAAATCAAAAACTCGATGAGGCGTACCGTGAATTGATAGAGATTGCACCCTTAGCATCTCAATATTTGAGGTGGTTTTCTGCATTTTGTTTAAATTGCGAGTTTGATATGTTTGGTAGGGTGAATTGTATTTTGGAAGTGATTGTGAAATGATTAATATTTATATATAAACAAAAATCATTGTAGGATTCTGTCCATTAAATGACACTCGGTTAGTTTGAAGGTTTTATGAGGTTGTTACACATGGAAGGTGTGAAAGAGTGTTGAGAAGTTGCTAATTGCTTATATGTTATACCTTATAATTGTTTTTTAACAATTTTAAACCAAATATTTATGTTATTTCTTATTAATAACAACATTATATTAGAATTTACAACCACTTCCGCTCTTTCAGTGATTCGTTTGGACGTTATTTTGTTTTGTGGGTGTTTTCAACTGCTCACGCAAAAGTGCAACCTCTTCAGTTTCGCTTATTAGTTGCTACTTATTCAGATATTTAATTATTTAGGATATGCGTGTTGGTTACTAAATTAACAAGAAAAAAATAAAAAAGAGAGATATAAAAATGATTTAAATTGCAAAGATATTAAAAATATACTCATAACTTTGTCATTATATGTTGAAAATATATAAAAGTGGAAATAGTTAACTCTTTTTAAGTATATAAAAGTTATGTAATGTTCTAACTTATGCCTCTAACTTTTAAGGTATTCTAAATAAATTAATAGATTCCCCAAACTATAATATCGTATATGTTGAACCTATGATCACTATAATTATTAATCTTTTAAGTGAAATATATCGAAAAACTTTTACTGAGTTTGTTATAATTGAATAGATCTAATTGATGTTAAGATGTTATTTTGTTTATAATGACTTTATATATTTTTTTATTAAAATTTATTAAATATAATCTAAATAATATTAATGATTGAATCATGTGTGTTATTGACTCAACGAGATTGACATTATGGTCGTCAAATCGAAGACTTGTGATTGCTACGACATTAAAAAATGTTAAATTTGTCATTTTTTATCAACGGTAGAAGTTGATAGTTCTTATGTTACAAAAAAAAAATGAATATACTCCTATATGACAAATTTCCTTTTCAATAGGGTGCGAATTAGATGAAATAAAAATTATTTATTTCATGTTATGTTTCAGGTTTCTTTTTATGATAAGCTTCTATGCTATAAAAAAAATATGTTTAATACAAGTTTCTCTTTAAATAGATACTTATTAAACTGTATATTATATGACAAAAGATTAGACCATTCACTGTACACTATAATATTGGGAAATACAAGCTCTTTATTTTAATCTCAAGAAAAATAAGACCTAATTTTAATAACCAAATTTTTATGTACACTAAAATGATCTTTTGTGTCAAAATAAGAAGATAAAGTCCCAACATGTGAAAACTTGGCAATTGAATCTCAAAAAGGGTGCATGTTCCTACTTAATCCATTCATGTTGGTAAAGAGACCGAATAGTAGGTGTTTGTATGGCAAAAACGATTTTCGTTTGTTGCTACCTTTCCTCGTTTTATTTGTTACATAAAACTTCTCGTAAGACGATAATGCATTTTTGCGTTTTTCATCCTCTTTTTAACGATAGTGTTATCCACCTTTGTCTTGCTGGACTTCTTGGGAACCGAAGGATTCATCAAAACTAAAGAATCCTTAATGTCACTGTTACTTCGAAGATTCATGTTTTGTCGAAATCTCCAGAAACTTGACGCCCCTGTTGAGTTATTCTTTTTGTAAACCTCACTCGAAACCTTCATCTCAACCATTGTCATATTTTGCAACGGCTCATGTTGAATTTGTTTTGAGATACCACTAGAGAATGAATTTATGGAATTCATGAGAAAGATCTTCTTTAGGGGTGGTCGAAGATGTGAACCCTCATCATTTGGGGTAGGAGAGAAGAGATGAGATTTTTCAAATGTATGGAGTATTGGTTTTATTTTTCCATTTTCAAATATCTCATCGGCAAATATATGCATTCCTTGTACTTCGGTGCTAGCAAAACTAAACTCATGTTCTTCTTTATTTTCTTCATCAATGTCGGGAATTCGTTGCTTGGTGCTGCAATGAGTATCGAGTTTATGTTGAACGAAAGCAGAGTCATCAAAACCAAAAACATTGATGTTATTAATTTGTTGTTCCGTGCTACAATATGGAGCAAGATTATCTTGAATGGGAGCAAACCCATCAACGTCGGGAAGAACGTTGTTGTTACTTTGTTGTTTTGTGGTGCAATTTGGGTCAATTCTATCTGGTAGAGGAGAAAATCCAGAAAAATCAAAAACTCGATGAGGCGTACCGAGAATTGATAGAGATTGCACCCTTAGCATCTCAATATTTGAGGTGGTTTTCTGCATTTTGTTTAAATTGCGAGTTTGATATGTTTGGTAGGGTGAATTGTATTTTGGAAGTGATTGTGAAATGATTAATATTTATATATAAACAAAAATCAATGTAGGATTCTGTCCATTAAATGACACTCGGTTAGTTTGAAGGTTTTATGAGGTTGTTACACATGGAAGGTGTGAAAGAGTGTTGAGAAGTTGCTAATTGCTTATATGTTATACCTTATAATTGTTTTTTAACAATTTTAAACCAAATATTTATGTTATTTCTTATTAATAACAACATTATATTAGAATTTACAACCACTTCCGCTCTTTCAGTGATTCGTTTGGACGTTATTTTGTTTTGTGGGTGTTTTCAACTGCTCACGCAAAAGTGCAACCTCTTCAGTTTCGCTTAATAGTTGCTACTTATTCAGATATTTAATTATTTAGGATATGCGTGTTGGTTACTAAATTAACAAGAAAAAAATAAAAAAGAGAGATATAAAAATGATTTAAATTGCAAAGATATTAAAAATATAATCATAACTTTGTCATTATATGTTGAAAATATATAAAAGTGGAAATAGTTAACTCTTTTTAAGTATATAAAAATTATGTAATGTTCTAACTTATGCCTCTAACTTTTAAGGTATTCTAAATAAATTAATAGATTCCCCAAACTATAATATCGTATATGTTGAACTTATGATCACTATAATTATTAATCTTTTAAGTGAAATATATCGAAAAACTTTTACTGAGTTTGTTATAATTGAATAGATCTAATTGATGTTAAGATGTTATTTTGTTTATAATGACTTTATATATATTTTTATTAAAATTTATTAAATATAATCTAAATAATATTAATGATTGAATCATGTGTGTTATTGACTCAACGAGATTGACATTATGGTCGTCAGATCGAAGACTTGTGATTGCTACGACATTAAAAAATGTTAAATTTGTCATTTTTTATCAACGGTAGAAGTTGGTAGTTCTTATGTTTCAAAAAAAAATAATAATAATTAATATACTCCTATATGACAAATTTCCTTTTCAATAGGGTGCGAATTAGATGAAATAAAAATTATTTATTTCATGTTATGTTTCAGGTTTCTTTTTATGATAAGCTTCTATGCTATAAAAAAAATATGTTTAATACAAGTTTCTCTTTAAATAGATACTTATTAAACTGTATATTATATGACAAAAGATTAGACCATTCACTGTACACTATAATATTGGGAAATACAAGCTCTTTATTTTAATCTCAAGAAAAATAAGACCTAATATTAATAACCAAATTTTTATGTACACTAAAATGATCTTTTGTGTCAAAATAAGAAGATAAAGTCCCAACATGTGAAAACTTGGCAATTCAATCTCAAAAAGGGTGCATGTTCCTACTTAATCCATTCATGTTGGTAAAGAGACCGAATAATTGGTGTTTGTATGGCAAAAACGATTTTCGTTTGTTGCTACCTTTCCTCGTTTTATTTGTTACATAAAACTTCTCGTAAGACGATAATGCATTTTTGCGTTTTTCATCCTCTTTTTAACGATGGTGTTATCCACCTTTGTTATGCTGGACTTCTTGGGAACCGAAGGATTCATCAAAACTAAAGAATCCTTAATGTCACTGTTACTTCGAAGATTCATGTTTTGTCGAAATCTCCAGAAACTTGACGACCCTGTTGAGTTGTTCTTTTTGTAAACCTCACTCGAAACCTTCATCTCAACCATTGTCATATTTTGCAACGGCTCATGTTGAAGTTGTTTTGAGATACCACTTGAGAATGAATTTATGGAATTCATGAGAAAGATCTTCTTTAGGGGTGGTCGAAGATGTGAACCCTCATCATTTGGGGTAGGAGAGAAGAGATGAGATTTTTCAAATGTATGGAGTATTGGTTTTATTTTTCCATTTTCAAATATCTCATCGGCAAATATATGCATTCCTTGTACTTCGGTGCTAGCAAAACTAAACTCATGTTCTTCTTTATTTTCTTCATCAATGTCGGGAATTCGTTGCTTGGTGCTGCAATGAGTATCGAGTTTATGTTGAACGAAAGCAGAGTCATCAAAACCAAAAACATTGATGTTATTAATTTGTTGTTCCGTGCTACAATATGGAGCAAGATTATCTTGAATGGGAGCAAACCCATCAACGTCGGGAAGAACGTTGTTGTTACTTTGTTGTTTTGTGGTGCAATTTGGGTCAATTCTATCTGGTAGAGGAGAAAATCCAGAAAAATCAAAAACTCGATGAGGCGTACCGAGAATTGATAGAGATTGCACCCTTAGCATCTCAATATTTGAGGTGGTTTTCTGCATTTTGTTTAAATTGCGAGTTTGATATGTTTGGTAGGGTGAATTGTATTTTGGAAGTGATTGTGAAATGATTAATATTTATATATAAACAAAAATCAATGTAGGATTCTGTCCATTAAATGACACTCGGTTAGTTTGAAGGTTTTATGAGGTTGTTACACATGGAAGGTGTGAAAGAGTGTTGAGAAGTTGCTAATTGCTTATATGTTATACCTTATAATTGTTTTTTAACAATTTTAAACCAAATATTTATGTTATTTCTTATTAATAACAACATTATATTAGAATTTACAACCACTTCCGCTCTTTCAGTGATTCGTTTGGACGTTATTTTGTTTTGTGGGTGTTTTCAACTGCTCACGCAAAAGTGCAACCTCTTCAGTTTCGCTTAATAGTTGCTACTTATTCAGATATTTAATTATTTAGGATATGCGTGTTGGTTACTAAATTAACAAGAAAAAAATAAAAAAGAGAGATATAAAAATGATTTAAATTGCAAAGATATTAAAAATATAATCATAACTTTGTCATTATATGTTGAAAATATATAAAAGTGGAAATAGTTAACTCTTTTTAAGTATATAAAAATTATGTAATGTTCTAACTTATGCCTCTAACTTTTAAGGTATTCTAAATAAATTAATAGATTCCCCAAACTATAATATCGTATATGTTGAACTTATGATCACTATAATTATTAATCTTTTAAGTGAAATATATCGAAAAACTTTTACTGAGTTTGTTATAATTGAATAGATCTAATTGATGTTAAGATGTTATTTTGTTTATAATGACTTTATATATATTTTTATTAAAATTTATTAAATATAATCTAAATAATATTAATGATTGAATCATGTGTGTTATTGACTCAACGAGATTGACATTATGGTCGTCAGATCGAAGACTTGTGATTGCTACGACATTAAAAAATGTTAAATTTGTCATTTTTTATCAACGGTAGAAGTTGGTAGTTCTTATGTTTCAAAAAAAAATAATAATAATTAATATACTCCTATATGACAAATTTCCTTTTCAATAGGGTGCGAATTAGATGAAATAAAAATTATTTATTTCATGTTATGTTTCAGGTTTCTTTTTATGATAAGCTTCTATGCTATAAAAAAAATATGTTTAATACAAGTTTCTCTTTAAATAGATACTTATTAAACTGTATATTATATGACAAAAGATTAGACCATTCACTGTACACTATAATATTGGGAAATACAAGCTCTTTATTTTAATCTCAAGAAAAATAAGACCTAATTTTAATAACCAAATTTTTATGTACACTAAAATGATCTTTTGTGTCAAAATAAGAAGATAAAGTCCCAACATGTGAAAACTTGGCAATTCAATCTCAAAAAGGGTGCATGTTCCTACTTAATCCATTCATGTTGGTAAAGAGACCGAATAATTGGTGTTTGTATGGCAAAAACGATTTTCGTTTGTTGCTACCTTTCCTCGTTTTATTTGTTACATAAAACTTCTCGTAAGACGATAATGCATTTTTGCGTTTTTCATCCTCTTTTTAACGATGGTGTTATCCACCTTTGTTATGCTGGACTTCTTGGGAACCGAAGGATTCATCAAAACTAAAGAATCCTTAATGTCACTGTTACTTCGAAGATTCATGTTTTGTCGAAATCTCCAGAAACTTGACGACCCTGTTGAGTTGTTCTTTTTGTAAACCTCACTCGAAACCTTCATCTCAACCATTGTCATATTTTGCAACGGCTCATGTTGAAGTTGTTTTGAGATACCACTTGAGAATGAATTTATGGAATTCATGAGAAAGATCTTCTTTAGGGGTGGTCGAAGATGTGAACCCTCATCATTTGGGGTAGGAGAGAAGAGATGAGATTTTTCAAATGTATGGAGTATTGGTTTTATTTTTCCATTTTCAAATATCTCATCGGCAAATATATGCATTCCTTGTACTTCGGTGCTAGCAAAACTAAACTCATGTTCTTCTTTATTTTCTTCATCAATGTCGGGAATTCGTTGCTTGGTGCTGCAATGAGTATCGAGTTTATGTTGAACGAAAGCAGAGTCATCAAAACCAAAAAAATTGATGTTATTAATTTGTTGTTCCGTGCTACAATATGGAGCAAGATTATCTTGAATGGGAGCAAACCCATCAACGTCGAGAAGAACGTTGTTGTTACTTTGTTGTTTTGTGGTGCAATTTGGGTCAATTCTATCTGGTAGAGGAGAAAATCCAGAAAAATCAAAAACTCGATGAGGCGTACCGTGAATTGATAGAGATTGCACCCTTAGCATCTCAATATTTGAGGTGGTTTTCTGCATTTTGTTTAAATTGCGAGTTTGATATGTTTGGTAGGGTGAATTGTATTTTGGAAGTGATTGTGAAATGATTAATATTTATATATAAACAAAAATCAATGTAGGATTCTGTCCATTAAATGACACTCGGTTAGTTTGAAGGTTTTATGAGGTTGTTACACATGGAAGGTGTGAAAGAGTGTTGAGAAGTTGCTAATTGCTTATATGTTATACCTTACAATTGTTTTTTAACAATTTTAAACCAAATATTTATGTTATTTCTTATTAATAACAACATTATATTAGAATTTACAACCACTTCCGCTCTTTCAGTGATTCGTTTGGACGTTATTTTGTTTTGTGGGTGTTTTCAACTGCTCACGCAAAAGTGCAACCTCTTCAGTTTCGCTTATTAGTTGCTACTTATTCAGATATTTAATTATTTAGGATATGCGTGTTGGTTACTAAATTAACAAGAAAAAAATAAAAAAGAGAGATATAAAAATGATTTAAATTGCAAAGATATTAAAAATATGCTCATAACTTTGTCATTATATGTTGAAAATATATAAAAGTGGAAATAGTTAACTCTTTTTAAGTATATAAAAGTTATGTAATGTTCTAACTTATGCCTCTAACTTTTAAGGTATTCTAAATAAATTAATAGATTCCCCAAACTATAATATCGTATATGTTGAACCTATGATCACTATAATTATTAATCTTTTAAGTGAAATATATCGAAAAACTTTTACTGAGTTTGTTATAATTGAATAAATCTAATTGATGTTAAGATGTTATTTTGTTTATAATGACTTTATATATTTTTTTATTAAAATTTATTAAATATAATCTAAATAATATTAATGATTGAATCATGTGTGTTATTGACTCAACGAGATTGACATTATGGTCGTCAGATCGAAGACTTGTGATTGCTACGACATTAAAAAATGTTAAATTTGTCATTTTTTATCAACGGTAGAAGTTGGTAGTTCTTATGTTTCAAAAAAAAAAAAAAATTAATATACTCCTATATGACAAATTTCCTTTTCAATAGGGTGCGAATTAGATGAAACAAAAATTATTTATTTCATGTTATGTTTCAGGTTTCTTTTTATGATAAGCTTCTATGCTATAAAAAAAATATGTTTAATACAAGTTTCTCTTTAAATAGATACTTATTAAACTGTATATTATATGACAAAAGATTAGACCATTCACTGTACACTATAATATTGGGAAATAGAAGCTCTTTATTTTAATCTCAAGAAAAATAAGACCTAATTTTAATAACCAAATTTTTATGTACACTAAAATGATCTTTTGTGTCCAAATAAGAAGATAAAGTCCCAACATGTGAAAACTTGGCAATTCAATCTCAAAAAGGGTGCAGGTTCCTACTTAATCCATTCATGTTGGTAAAGAGACCGAATAATTGGTGTTTGTATGGCAAAAACGATTTTCGTTTGTTGATACCTTTCCTCGTTTTATTTGTTACGTAAAACTTCTCGTAAGACGATAATGCATTTTGGCGTTTTTCATCCTTCCTATTTTTAACGATGGTGTTATCCACCTTTGTCTTGCTGGACTTCTTGGGAACCGAAGGATTCATCAAAACTAAAGAATCCTTAATGTCACTGTTACTTCGAAGATTCATGTTTTGTCGAAATCTCCAGAAACTTGACGACCCTGTTGAGTTGTTCTTTTTGTAAACCTCACTCGAAACCTTCATCTCAACCATTGTCATATTTTGCAACGGCTCAAGTTGAAGTTGTTTTGAGATACCACTTGAGAATGAATTTATGGAATTCATGAGAAAGATCTTCTTTAGGGGTGGTCGAAGATGTGAACCCTCATCATTTGGGGTAGGAGAGAAGAGATGAGATTTTTCAAATGTATGGAGTATTGGTTTTATTTTTCCATTTTCAAATATCTCATCGGCAAATATATGCATTCCTTGTACTTCGGTGCTAGCAAAACTAAACTCATGTTCATCTTTATTTTCTTCATCAATGTCGGGAATTCGTTGCTTGGTGCTGCAATGAGTATCGAGTTTATGTTGAACGAAAGCAGAGTCATCAAAACCAAAAAAATTGATGTTATTAATTTGTTGTTTTGTGCTACAATATGGAGCAAGATTATCTTGAATGGGAGCAAACCCATCAACGTTGAGAAGAACGTTGTTGTTACTTTGTTGTTTTGTGGTGCAATTTGGGTCAATTCTATCTGGTAGAGGAGAAAATCCAGAAAAATCAAAAACTCGATGAGGCGTACCGAGAATTGATAGAGATTGCACCCTTAGCATCTCAATATTTGAGGTGGTTTTCTGCATTTTGTTTAAATTGCGAGTTTGATATGTTTGGTAGGGTGAATTGTATTTTGGAAGTGATTGTGAAATGATTAATATTTATATATAAACAAAAATCAATGTAGGATTCTGTCCATTAAATGACACTCGGTTTGTTTGAAGGTTTTATGAGGTTGTTACACATGGAAGGTGGGAAAGAGTGTTGAGAAGTTGCTAATTGCTTATATGTTATACCTTATAATTGTTTTTTAAGAATTTTAAACCAAATATTTATGTTATTTCTTATTAATAACAACATTATATTAGAATTTACAACCACTTCCGCTCTTTCAGTGATTCGTTTGGACGTTATTTTGTTTTGTGGGTGTTTTCAACTGCTCACGCAAAAGTGCAACCTCTTCAGTTTCGCTTATTAGTTGCTACTTATTCAGATATTTAATTATTTAGGATATGCGTGTTGGTTACTAAATTAACAAGAAAAAAATAAAAAAGAGAGATATAAAAATGATTTAAATTGCAAAGTTATTAAAAATATAATCATAACTTTGTCATTATATGTTGAAAATATATAAAAGTGGAAATAGTTAACTCTTTTTAAGTATATAAAAATTATGTAATGTTCTAACTTATGCCTCTAACTTTTAAGGTATTCTAAATAAATTAATAGATTCCCCAAACTATAATATCGTATATGTTGAACCTATGATCACTATAATTATTAATCTTTTAAGTGAAATATATCGAAAAACTTTTACTGAGTTTGTTATAATTGAATAGATCTAATTGATGTTAAGATGTTATTTTGTTTATAATGACTTTATATATTTTTTTATTAAAATTTATTAAATATAATCTAAATAATATTAATGATTGAATCATGTGTGTTATTGACTCAACGAGATTGACATTATGGTCGTCAGATCGAAGACTTGTGATTGCTACGACATTAAAAAATGTTAAATTTGTCATTTTTTATCAACGGTAGAAGTTGGTAGTTCTTATGTTTCAAAAAAAAAAAAAAATTAATATACTCCTATATGACAAATTTCCTTTTCAATAGGGTGCGAATTAGATGAAACAAAAATTATTTATTTCATGTATGTTTCAGGTTTCTTTTTATGATAAGCTTCTATGCTATAAAAAAAATATGTTTAATACAAGTTTCTCTTTAAATAGATACTTATTAAACTGTATATTATATGACAAAAGATTAGACCATTCACTGTACACTATAATATTGGGAAATAGAAGCTCTTTATTTTAATCTCAAGAAAAATAAGACCTAATTTTAATAACCAAATTTTTATGTACACTAAAATGATCTTTTGTGTCCAAATAAGAAGATAAAGTCCCAACATGTGAAAACTTGGCAATTCAATCTCAAAAAGGGTGCAGGTTCCTACTTAATCCATTCATGTTGGTAAAGAGACCGAATAATTGGTGTTTGTATGGAAAAAACGATTTTCGTTTGTTGATACCTTTCCTCGTTTTATTTGTTACGTAAAACTTCTCGTAAGACGATAATGCATTTTGGCGTTTTTCATCCTTCCTCTTTTTAACGATGGTGTTATCCACCTTTGTCTTGCTGGACTTCTTGGGAACCGAAGGATTCATCAAAACTAAAGAATCCTTAATGTCACTGTTACTTCGAAGATTCATGTTTTGTCGAAATCTCCAGAAACTTGACGACCCTGTTGAGTTGTTCTTTTTGTAAACCTCACTCGAAACCTTCATCTCAACCATTGTCATATTTTGCAACGGCTCAAGTTGAAGTTGTTTTGAGATACCACTTGAGAATGAATTTATGGAATTCATGAGAAAGATCTTCTTTAGGGGTGGTCGAAGATGTGAACCCTCATCATTTGGGGTAGGAGAGAAGAGATGAGATTTTTCAAATGTATGGAGTATTGGTTTTATTTTTCCATTTTCAAATATCTCATCGGCAAATATATGCATTCCTTGTACTTCGGTGCTAGCAAAACTAAACTCATGTTCATCTTTATTTTCTTCATCAATGTCGGGAATTCGTTGCTTGGTGCTGCAATGAGTATCGAGTTTATGTTGAACGAAAGCAGAGTCATCAAAACCAAAAAAATTGATGTTATTAATTTGTTGTTTTGTGCTACAATATGGAGCAAGATTATCTTGAATGGGAGCAAACCCATCAACGTTGAGAAGAACGTTGTTGTTACTTTGTTGTTTTGTGGTGCAATTTGGGTCAATTCTATCTGGTAGAGGAGAAAATCCAGAAAAATCAAAAACTCGATGAGGCGTACCGAGAATTGATAGAGATTGCACCCTTAGCATCTCAATATTTGAGGTGGTTTTCTGCATTTTGTTTAAATTGCGAGTTTGATATGTTTGGTAGGGTGCATTGTATTTTGGAAGTGATTGTGAAATGATTAATATTTATATATAAACAAAAATCAATGTAGGATTCTGTCCATTAAATGACACTCGGTTTGTTTGAAGGTTTTATGAGGTTGTTACACATGGAAGGTGGGAAAGAGTGTTGAGAAGTTGCTAATTGCTTATATGTTATACCTTATAATTGTTTTTTAAGAATTTTAAACCAAATATTTATGTTATTTCTTATTAATAACAACGTTATATTAGAATTTACAACCACTTCCGCTCTTTCAGTGATTCGTTTGGACGTTATTTTGTTTTGTGGGTGTTTTCAACTGCTCACGCAAAAGTGCAACCTCTTCAGTTTCGCTTATTAGTTGCTACTTATTCAGATATTTAATTATTTAGGATATGCGTGTTGGTTACTAAATTAACAAGAAAAAAATAAAAAAGAGAGATATAAAAATGATTTAAATTGCAAAGATATTAAAACTATAATCATAACTTTGTCATTATATGTTGAAAATATATAAAAGTGGAAATAGTTAACTCTTTTTAAGTATATAAAAATTATGTAATGTTCTAACTTATGCCTCTAACTTTGAAGGTATTCTAAATAAATTAATAGATTCCCCAAACTATAATATCGTATATGTTGAACCTATGATCACTATAATTATTAATCTTTTAAGTGAAATATATTGAAAAACTTTTACTGAGTTTGTTATAATTGAATAGATCTAATTGATGTTAAGATGTTATTTTGTTTATAATGACTTTATATATTTTTTTATTACAATTTATTAAATATAATCTAAATAATATTAATGATTGAATCATGTGTGTTATTGACTCAACGAGATTGACATTATGGTCGTCAGATCGAAGACTTGTGATTGCTACGACATTAAAAAATGTTAAATTTGTCATTTTTTATCAACGGTAGAAGTTGGTAGTTCTTATGTTACAAAAAAAAAAATTAATATACTCCTATATGACAAATTTCCTTTTCAATAGGGTGCGAATTAGATGAAATAAAAATTATTTATTTCATGTTATATTTCAGGTTTCTTTTTATGATAAGCTTCTATGCTATAAAAAAAATATGTTTAATACAAGTTTCTCTTTAAATAGATACTTATTAAACTGTATATTATATGACAAAAGATTAGACCATTCACTGTACACTATAATATTGGGAAATACAAGCTCTTTATTTTAATCTCAAGAAAAATAAGACCTAATTTTAATAACCAAATTTTTATGTACACTAAAATGATCTTTTGTGTCCAAATAAGAAGATAAAGTCCCAACATGTGAAAACTTGGCAATTCAATCTCAAAAAGGGTGCAGGTTCCTACTTAATCCATTCATGTTGGTAAAGAGACCGAATAATTGGTGTTTGTATGGCAAAAACGATTTTCGTTTGTTGATACCTTTCCTCGTTTTATTTGTTACATAAAACTTCTCGTAAGACGATAATGCATTTTTGCGTTTTTCATCCTTCCTCTTTTTAACAATGGTGTTATCCACCTTTGTCTTGCTGGACTTCTTGGGAACCGAAGGATTCATCAAAACTAAAGAATCCTTAATGTCACTGTTACTTCGAAGATTCATGTTTTGTCGAAATCTCCAGAAACTTGACGACCCTGTTGAGTTGTTCTTTTTGTAAACCTCACTCGAAACCTTCATCTCAAACATTGTCATATTTTGCAACGGCTCAAGTTGAAGTTGTTTTGAGATACCACTTGAGAATGAATTTATGGAATTCATGAGAAAGATCTTCTTTAGGGGTGGTCGAAGATGTGAACCCTCATCATTTGGGGTAGGAGAGAAGAGATGAGATTTTTCAAATGTATGGAGTATTGGTTTTATTTTTCCATTTTCAAATATCTCATCGGCAAATATATGCATTCCTTGTACTTCGGTGCTAGCAAAACTAAACTCATGTTCATCTTTATTTTCTTCATCAATGTCGGGAATTCGTTGCTTGGTGCTGCAATGAGTATCGAGTTTATGTTGAACGAAAGCAGAGTCATCAAAACCAAAAAAATTGATGTTATTAATTTGTTGTTTTGTGCTACAATATGGAGCAAGATTATCTTGAATGGGAGCAAACCCATCAACGTCGAGAAGAACGTTGTTGTTACTTTGTTGTTTTGTGGTGCAATTTGGGTCAATTCTATCTGGTAGAGGAGAAAATCCAGAAAAATCAAAAACTCGATGAGGCGTACCGAGAATTGATAGAGATTGCACCCTTAGCATCTCAATATTTGAGGTGGTTTTCTGCATTTTGTTTAAATTGCGAGTTTGATATGTTTGGTAGGGTGAATTGTATTTTGGAAGTGATTGTGAAATGATTAATATTTATATATAAACAAAAATCAATGTAGGATTCTGTCCATTAAATGACACTCGGTTAGTTTGAAGGTTTTATGAGGTTGTTACACATGGAAGGTGTGAAAGAGTGTTGAGAAGTTGCTAATTGCTTATATGTTATACCTTATAATTGTTTTTTAACAATTTTAAACCAAATATTTATGTTATTTCTTATTAATAACAACATTATATTAGAATTTACAACCACTTCCGCTCTTTCAGTGATTCGTTTGGACGTTATTTTGTTTTGTGGGTGTTTTCAACTGCTCACGCAAAAGTGCAACCTCTTCAGTTTCGCTTATTAGTTGCTACTTATTCAGATATTTAATTATTTAGGATATGCGTGTTGGTTACTAAATTAACAAGAAAAAAATAAAAAAGAGAGATATAAAAATGATTTAAATTGCAAAGATATTAAAAATATAATCATAACTTTGTCATTATATGTTGAAAATATATAAAAGTGGAAATAGTTAACTCTTTTTAAGTATATAAAAATTATGTAATGTTCTAACTTATGCCTCTAACTTTGAAGGTATTCTAAATAAATTAATAGATTCCCCAAACTATAATATCGTATATGTTGAACCTATGATCACTATAATTATTAATCTTTTAAGTGAAATATATCGAAAAACTTTTACTGAGTTTGTTATAATTGAATAGATCTAATTGATGTTAAGATGTTATTTTGTTTATAATGACTTTATATATTTTTTTATTAAAATTTATTAAATATAATCTAAATAATATTAATGATTGAATCATGTGTGTTATTGACTCAACGAGATTGACATTATGGTCGTCAGATCGAAGACTTGTGATTGCTACGACATTAAAAAATGTTAAATTTGTCATTTTTTATCAACGGTAGAAGTTGGTAGTTCTTATGTTACAAAAAAAAAAAAAATTAATATACTCCTATATGACAAATTTCCTTTTCAATAGGGTGCGAATTAGATGAAATAAAAATTATTTATTTCATGTTATGTTTCAGGTTTCTTTTTATGATAAGCTTCTATGCTATAAAACAAATATGTTTAATACAAGTTTCTCTTTAAATAGATACTTATTAAACTGTATATTATATGACAAAAGATTAGACCATTCACTGTACACTATAATATTGGGAAATACAAGCTCTTTATTTTAATCTCAAGAAAAATAAGACCTAATTTTAATAACCAAATTTTTATGTACACTAAAATGATCTTTTGTGTCCAAATAAGAAGATAAAGTCCCAACATGTGAAAACTTGGCAATTCAATCTCAAAAAGGGTGCAGGTTCCTACTTAATCCATTCATGTTGGTAAAGAGACCGAATAATTGGTGTTTGTATGGCAAAAACGATTTTCGTTTGTTGATACCTTTCCTCGTTTTATTTGTTACGTAAAACTTCTCGTAAGACGATAATGCATTTTGGCGTTTTTCATCCTTCCTCTTTTTAACGATGGTGTTATCCACCTTTGTCTTGCTGGACTTCTTGGGAACCGAAGGATTCATCAAAACTAAAGAATCCTTAATGTCACTGTTACTTCGAAGATTCATGTTTTGTCGAAATCTCCAGAAACTTGACGACCCTGTTGAGTTGTTCTTTTTGTAAACCTCACTCGAAACCTTCATCTCAACCATTGTCATATTTTGCAACGGCTCAAGTTGAAGTTGTTTTGAGATACCACTTGAGAATGAATTTATGGAATTCATGAGAAAGATCTTCTTTAGGGGTGGTCGAAGATGTGAACCCTCATCATTTGGGGTAGGAGAGAAGAGATGAGATTTTTCAAATGTATGGAGTATTGGTTTTATTTTTCCATTTTCAAATATCTCATCGGCAAATATATGCATTCCTTGTACTTCGGTGCTAGCAAAACTAAACTCATGTTCATCTTTATTTTCTTCATCAATGTCGGGAATTCGTTGCTTGGTGCTGCAATGAGTATCGAGTTTATGTTGAACGAAAGCAGAGTCATCAAAACCAAAAAAATTGATGTTATTAATTTGTTGTTTTGTGCTACAATATGGAGCAAGATTATCTTGAATGGGAGCAAACCCATCAACGTCGAGAAGAACGTTGTTGTTACTTTGTTGTTTTGTGGTGCAATTTGGGTCAATTCTATCTGGTAGAGGAGAAAATCCAGAAAAATCAAAAACTCGATGAGGCGTACCGAGAATTGATAGAGATTGCACCCTTAGCATCTCAATATTTGAGGTGGTTTTCTGCATTTTGTTTAAATTGCGAGTTTGATATGTTTGGTAGGGTGAATTGTATTTTGGAAGTGATTGTGAAATGATTAATATTTATATATAAACAAAAATCAATGTAGGATTCTGTCCATTAAATGACACTCGGTTAGTTTGAAGGTTTTATGAGGTTGTTACACATGGAAGGTGTGAAAGAGTGTTGAGAAGTTGCTAATTGCTTATATGTTATACCTTATAATTGTTTTTTAACAATTTTAAACCAAATATTTATGTTATTTCTTATTAATAACAACATTATATTAGAATTTACAACCACTTCCGCTCTTTCAGTGATTCGTTTGGACGTTATTTTGTTTTGTGGGTGTTTTCAACTGCTCACGCAAAAGTGCAACCTCTTCAGTTTCGCTTATTAGTTGCTACTTATTCAGATATTTAATTATTTAGGATATGCGTGTTGGTTACTAAATTAACAAGAAAAAAATAAAAAAGAGAGATATAAAAATGATTTAAATTGCAAAGATATTAAAAATATAATCATAACTTTGTCATTATATGTTGAAAATATATAAAAGTGGAAATAGTTAACTCTTTTTAAGTATATAAAAATTATGTAATGTTCTAACTTATGCCTCTAACTTTGAAGGTATTCTAAATAAATTAATAGATTCCCCAAACTATAATATCGTATATGTTGAACCTATGATCACTATAATTATTAATCTTTTAAGTGAAATATATCGAAAAACTTTTACTGAGTTTGTTATAATTGAATAGATCTAATTGATGTTAAGATGTTATTTTGTTTATAATGACTTTATATATTTTTTTATTAAAATTTATTAAATATAATCTAAATAATATTAATGATTGAATCATGTGTGTTATTGACTCAACGAGATTGACATTATGGTCGTCAGATCGAAGACTTGTGATTGCTACGACATTAAAAAATGTTAAATTTGTCATTTTTTATCAACGGTAGAAGTTGGTAGTTCTTATGTTACAAAAAAAAAAAAATTAATATACTCCTATATGACAAATTTCCTTTTCAATAGGGTGCGAATTAGATGAAATAAAAATTATTTATTTCATGTTATGTTTCAGGTTTCTTTTTATGATAAGCTTCTATGCTATAAAACAAATATGTTTAATACAAGTTTCTCTTTAAATAGATACTTATTAAACTGTATATTATATGACAAAAGATTAGACCATTCACTGTACACTATAATATTGGGAAATACAAGCTCTTTATTTTAATCTCAAGAAAAATAAGACCTAATTTTAATAACCAAATTTTTATGTACACTAAAATGATCTTTTGTGTCCAAATAAGAAGATAAAGTCCCAACATGTGAAAACTTGGCAATTCAATCTCAAAAAGGGTGCAGGTTCCTACTTAATCCATTCATGTTGGTAAAGAGACCGAATAATTGGTGTTTGTATGGCAAAAACGATTTTCGTTTGTTGATACCTTTCCTCGTTTTATTTGTTACGTAAAACTTCTCGTAAGACGATAATGCATTTTGGCGTTTTTCATCCTTCCTCTTTTTAACGATGGTGTTATCCACCTTTGTCTTGCTGGACTTCTTGGGAACCGAAGGATTCATCAAAACTAAAGAATCCTTAATGTCACTGTTACTTCGAAGATTCATGTTTTGTCGAAATCTCCAGAAACTTGACGACCCTGTTGAGTTGTTCTTTTTGTAAACCTCACTCGAAACCTTCATCTCAACCATTGTCATATTTTGCAACGGCTCAAGTTGAAGTTGTTTTGAGATACCACTTGAGAATGAATTTATGGAATTCATGAGAAAGATCTTCTTTAGGGGTGGTCGAAGATGTGAACCCTCATCATTTGGGGTAGGAGAGAAGAGATGAGATTTTTCAAATGTATGGAGTATTGGTTTTATTTTTCCATTTTCAAATATCTCATCGGCAAATATATGCATTCCTTGTACTTCGGTGCTAGCAAAACTAAACTCATGTTCATCTTTATTTTCTTCATCAATGTCGGGAATTCGTTGCTTGGTGCTGCAATGAGTATCGAGTTTATGTTGAACGAAAGCAGAGTCATCAAAACCAAAAAAATTGATGTTATTAATTTGTTGTTTTGTGCTACAATATGGAGCAAGATTATCTTGAATGGGAGCAAACCCATCAACGTCGAGAAGAACGTTGTTGTTACTTTGTTGTTTTGTGGTGCAATTTGGGTCAATTCTATCTGGTAGAGGAGAAAATCCAGAAAAATCAAAAACTCGATGAGGCGTACCGAGAATTGATAGAGATTGCACCCTTAGCATCTCAATATTTGAGGTGGTTTTCTGCATTTTGTTTAAATTGCGAGTTTGATATGTTTGGTAGGGTGAATTGTATTTTGGAAGTGATTGTGAAATGATTAATATTTATATATAAACAAAAATCAATGTAGGATTCTGTCCATTAAATGACACTCGGTTAGTTTGAAGGTTTTATGAGGTTGTTACACATGGAAGGTGTGAAAGAGTGTTGAGAAGTTGCTAATTGCTTATATGTTATACCTTATAATTGTTTTTTAACAATTTTAAACCAAATATTTATGTTATTTCTTATTAATAACAACGTTATATTAGAATTTACAACCACTTCCGCTCTTTCAGTGATTCGTTTGGACGTTATTTTGTTTTGTGGGTGTTTTCAACTGCTCACGCAAAAGTGCAACCTCTTCAGTTTCGCTTATTAGTTGCTACTTATTCAGATATTTAATTATTTAGGATATGCGTGTTGGTTACTAAATTAACAAGAAAAAAATAAAAAAGAGAGATATAAAAATGATTTAAATTGCAAAGATATTAAAAATATAATCATAACTTTGTCATTATATGTTGAAAATATATAAAAGTGGAAATAGTTAACTCTTTTTAAGTATATAAAAATTATGTAATGTTCTAACTTATGCCTCTAACTTTGAAGGTATTCTAAATAAATTAATAGATTCCCCAAACTATAATATCGTATATGTTGAACCTATGATCACTATAATTATTAATCTTTTAAGTGAAATATATCGAAAAACTTTTACTGAGTTTGTTATAATTGAATAGATCTAATTGATGTTAAGATGTTATTTTGTTTATAATGACTTTATATATTTTTTTATTAAAATTTATTAAATATAATCTAAATAATATTAATGATTGAATCATGTGTGTTATTGACTCAACGAGATTGACATTATGGTCGTCAGATCGAAGACTTGCGATTGCTACGAAATTAAAAAATGTTAAATTTGTCATTTTTTATCAACGGTAGAAGTTGGTAGTTCTTATGTTTCAAAAAAAAAAAAAATTAATATAATCCTATATGACAAATTTCCTTTTCAATAGGGTGCGAATTAGATGAAATAAAAATTATTTATTTCATGTTATGTTTCAGGTTTCTTTTTATGATAAGCTTCTATGCTATAAAAAAAATATGTTTAATACAAGTTTCTCTTTAAATAGATACTTATTAAACTGTATATTATATGACAAAAGATTAGACCATTCACTGTACACTATAATATTGGGAAATACAAGCTCTTTATTTTAATCTCAAGAAAAATAAGACCTAATTTTAATAACCAAATTTTTATGTACACTAAAATGATCTTTTGTGTCCAAATAAGAAGATAAAGTCCCAACATGTGAAAACTTGGCAATTCAATCTCAAAAAGGGTGCAGGTTCCTACTTAATCCATTCATGTTGGTAAAGAGACCGAATAATTGGTGTTTGTATGGCAAAAACGATTTTCGTTTGTTGATACCTTTCCTCGTTTTATTTGTTACGTAAAACTTCTCGTAAGACGATAATGCATTTTGGCGTTTTTCATCCTTCCTCTTTTTAACGATGGTGTTATCCACCTTTGTCTTGCTGGACTTCTTGGGAACCGAAGGATTCATCAAAACTAAAGAATCCTTAATGTCACTGTTACTTCGAAGATTCATGTTTTGTCGAAATCTCCAGAAACTTGACGACCCTGTTGAGTTGTTCTTTTTGTAAACCTCACTCGAAACCTTCATCTCAACCATTGTCATATTTTGCAACGGCTCAAGTTGAAGTTGTTTTGAGATACCACTTGAGAATGAATTTATGGAATTCATGAGAAAGATCTTCTTTAGGGGTGGTCGAAGATGTGAACCCTCATCATTTGGGGTAGGAGAGAAGAGATGAGATTTTTCAAATGTATGGAGTATTGGTTTTATTTTTCCATTTTCAAATATCTCATCGGCAAATATATGCATTCCTTGTACTTCGGTGCTAGCAAAACTAAACTCATGTTCATCTTTATTTTCTTCATCAATGTCGGGAATTCGTTGCTTGGTGCTGCAATGAGTATCGAGTTTATGTTGAACGAAAGCAGAGTCATCAAAACCAAAAAAATTGATGTTATTAATTTGTTGTTTTGTGCTACAATATGGAGCAAGATTATCTTGAATGGGAGCAAACCCATCAACGTCGAGAAGAACGTTGTTGTTACTTTGTTGTTTTGTGGTGCAATTTGGGTCAATTCTATCTGGTAGAGGAGAAAATCCAGAAAAATCAAAAACTCGATGAGGCGTACCGAGAATTGATAGAGATTGCACCCTTAGCATCTCAATATTTGAGGTGGTTTTCTGCATTTTGTTTAAATTGCGAGTTTGATATGTTTGGTAGGGTGAATTGTATTTTGGAAGTGATTGTGAAATGATTAATATTTATATATAAACAAAAATCAATGTAGGATTCTGTCCATTAAATGACACTCGGTTAGTTTGAAGGTTTTATGAGGTTGTTACACATGGAAGGTGTGAAAGAGTGTTGAGAAGTTGCTAATTGCTTATATGTTATACCTTATAATTGTTTTTTAACAATTTTAAACCAAATATTTATGTTATTTCTTATTAATAACAACGTTATATTAGAATTTACAACCACTTCCGCTCTTTCAGTGATTCGTTTGGACGTTATTTTGTTTTGTGGGTGTTTTCAACTGCTCACGCAAAAGTGCAACCTCTTCAGTTTCGCTTATTAGTTGCTACTTATTCAGATATTTAATTATTTAGGATATGCGTGTTGGTTACTAAATTAACAAGAAAAAAATAAAAAAGAGAGATATAAAAATGATTTAAATTGCAAAGATATTAAAAATATAATCATAACTTTGTCATTATATGTTGAAAATATATAAAAGTGGAAATAGTTAACTCTTTTTAAGTATATAAAAATTATGTAATGTTCTAACTTATGCCTCTAACTTTGAAGGTATTCTAAATAAATTAATAGATTCCCCAAACTATAATATCGTATATGTTGAACCTATGATCACTATAATTATTAATCTTTTAAGTGAAATATATCGAAAAACTTTTACTGAGTTTGTTATAATTGAATAGATCTAATTGATGTTAAGATGTTATTTTGTTTATAATGACTTTATATATATTTTTATTAAAATTTATTAAATATAATCTAAATAATATTAATGATTGAATCATGTGTGTTATTGACTCAACGAGATTGACATTATGGTCGTCAGATCGAAGACTTGTGATTGCTACGACATTAAAAAATGTTAAATTTGTCATTTTTTATCAACGGTAGAAGTTGGTAGTTCTTATGTTTCAAAAAAATAAAATAATAATTAATATACTCCTATATGACAAATTTCCTTTTCAATAGGGTGCGAATTAGATGAAATAAAAATTATTTATTTCATGTTATGTTTCAGGTTTCTTTTTATGATAAGCTTCTATGCTATAAAAAAATATGTTTAATACAAGTTTCTCTTTAAATAGATACTTATTAAACTGTATATTATATGACAAAAGATTAGACCATTCACTGTACACTATAATATTGGGAAATAAAAGCTCTTTATTTTATTCTCAAGAAAAATAAGACCTAATTTTAATAACCAAATTTTTATGTACACTAAAATGATCTTTTGTGTCAAAATAAGAAGATAAAGTCCCAACATGTGAAAACTTGGCAATTCAATCTCAAAAAGGGTGCAGGTTCCTACTTAATCCATTCATGTTGGTAAAGAGACCGAATAATTGGTGTTTGTATGGCAAAAACGATTTTCGTTTGTTGATACCTTTCCTCGTTTTATTTGTTACATAAAACGTCTCGTAAGACGATAATGCATTTTTGCGTTTTTCATCCTTCCTCTTTTTAACGATGGTGTTATCCACCTTTGTCTTGCTGGACTTCTTGGGAACCGAAGGATTCATCAAAACTAAAGAATCCTTAATGTCACTGTTACTTCGAAGATTCATGTTTTGTCGAAATCTCCAGAAACTTGACGACCCTGTTGAGTTGTTCTTTTTGTAAACCTCACTCGAAACCTTCATCTCAACCATTGTCATATTTTGCAACGGCTCAAGTTGAAGTTGTTTTGAGATACCACTTGAGAATGAATTTATGGAATTCATGAGAAAGATCTTCTTTAGGGGTGGTCGAAGATTGGAACCCTCATCATTTGGGGTAGGAGAGAAGAGATGAGATTTTTCAAATGTATGGAGTATTGCTTTTATTTTTCCATTTTCAAATATCTCATCGGCAAATATATGCATTCCTTGTACTTCGGTGCTAGCAAAACTAAACTCATGTTCATCTTTATTTTCTTCATCAATGTCGGGAATTCGTTGCTTGGTGCTGCAATGAGTATCGAGTTTATGTTGAACGAAAGCAGAGTCATCAAAACCAAAAAAATTGATGTTATTAATTTGTTGTTTTGTGCTACAATATGGAGCAAGATTATCTTGAATGGGAGCAAACCCATCAACGTCGAGAAGAACGTTGTTGTTACTTTGTTGTTTTGTGGTGCAATTTGGGTCAATTCTATCTGGTAGAGGAGAAAATCCAGAAAAATCAAAAACTCGATGAGGCGTACCGAGAATTGATAGAGATTGCACCCTTAGCATCTCAATATTTGAGGTGGTTTTCTGCATTTTGTTTAAATTGCGAGTTTGATATGTTTGGTAGGGTGAATTGTATTTTGGAAGTGATTGTGAAATGATTAATATTTATATATAAACAAAAATCAATGTAGGATTCTGTCCATTAAATGACACTCGGTTAGTTTGAAGGTTTTATGAGGTTGTTACACATGGAAGGTGTGAAAGAGTGTTGAGAAGTTGCTAATTGCTTATATGTTATACCTTATAATTGTTTTTTAACAATTTTAAACCAAATATTTATGTTATTTCTTATTAATAACAACGTTATATTAGAATTTACAACCACTTCCGCTCTTTCAGTGATTCGTTTGGACGTTATTTTGTTTTGTGGGTGTTTTCAACTGCTCACGCAAAAGTGCAACCTCTTCAGTTTCGCTTATTAGTTGCTACTTATTCAGATATTTAATTATTTAGGATATGCGTGTTGGTTACTAAATTAACAAGAAAAAAATAAAAAAGAGAGATATAAAAATGATTTAAATTGCAAAGATATTAAAAATATAATCATAACTTTGTCATTATATGTTGAAAATATATAAAAGTGGAAATAGTTAACTCTTTTTAAGTATATAAAAATTATGTAATGTTCTAACTTATGCTTCTAACTTTGAAGGTATTCTAAATAAATTAATAGATTCCCCAAACTATAATATCGTATATGTTGAACCTATGATCACTATAATTATTAATCTTTTAAGTGAAATATATTGAAAAACTTTTACTGAGTTTGTTATAATTGAATAGATCTAATTGATGTTAAGATGTTATTTTGTTTATAATGACTTTATATATTTTTTTATTAAAATTTATTAAATATAATCTAAATAATATTAATGATTGAATCATGTGTGTTATTGACTCAACGAGATTGACATTATGGTCGTCAGATCGAAGACTTGCGATTGCTACGAAATTAAAAAATGTTAAATTTGTCATTTTTTATCAACGGTAGAAGTTGGTAGTTCTTATGTTTCAAAAAAAAAAAAAAAAAATTAATATAATCCTATATGACAAATTTCCTTTTCAATAGGGTGCGAATTAGATGAAATAAAAATTATTTATTTCATGTTATGTTTCAGGTTTCTTTTTATGATAAGCTTCTATGCTATAAAAAAAATATGTTTAATACAAGTTTCTCTTTAAATAGATACTTATTAAACTGTATATTATATGACAAAAGATTAGACCATTCACTGTACACTATAATATTGGGAAATACAAGCTCTTTATTTTAATCTCAAGAAAAATAAGACCTAATTTTAATAACCAAATTTTTATGTACACTAAAATGATCTTTTGTGTCCAAATAAGAAGATAAAGTCCCAACATGTGAAAACTTGGCAATTCAATCTCAAAAAGGGTGCAGGTTCCTACTTAATCCATTCATGTTGGTAAAGAGACCGAATAATTGGTGTTTGTATGGCAAAAACGATTTTCGTTTGTTGATACCTTTCCTCGTTTTATTTGTTACATAAAACTTCTCGTAAGACAATAATGCATTTTTGCTTTTTTCATCCTTCCTCTTTTTAACGATGGTGTTATCCACCTTTGTCTTGCTGGACTTCTTGGGAACCGAAGGATTCATCAAAACTAAAGAATCCTTAATGTCACTGTTACTTCGAAGATTCATGTTTTGTCGAAATCTCCAGAAACTTGACGACCCTGTTGAGTTGTTCTTTTTGTAAACCTCACTCGAAACCTTCATCTCAACCATTGTCATATTTTGCAACGGCTCAAGTTGAAGTTGTTTTGAGATACCACTTGAGAATGAATTTATGGAATTCATGAGAAAGATCTTCTTTAGGGGTGGTCGAAGATGTGAACCCTCATCATTTGGGGTAGGAGAGAAGAGATGAGATTTTTCAAATGTATGGAGTATTGGTTTTATTTTTCCATTTTCAAATATCTCATCGGCAAATATATGCATTCCTTGTACTTCGGTGCTAGCAAAACTAAACTCATGTTCATCTTTATTTTCTTCATCAATGTCGGGAATTCGTTGCTTGGTGCTGCAATGAGTATCGAGTTTATGTTGAACGAAAGCAGAGTCATCAAAACCAAAAAAATTGATGTTATTAATTTGTTGTTTTGTGCTACAATATGGAGCAAGATTATCTTGAATGGGAGCAAACCCATCAACGTCGAGAAGAACGTTGTTGTTACTTTGTTGTTTTGTGGTGCAATTTGGGTCAATTCTATCTGGTAGAGGAGAAAATCCAGAAAAATCAAAAACTCGATGAGGCGTACCGAGAATTGATAGAGATTGCACCCTTAGCATCTCAATATTTGAGGTGGTTTTCTGCATTTTGTTTAAATTGCGAGTTTGATATGTTTGGTAGGGTGAATTGTATTTTGGAAGTGATTGTGAAATGATTAATATTTATATATAAACAAAAATCAATGTAGGATTCTGTCCATTAAATGACACTCGGTTAGTTTGAAGGTTTTATGAGGTTGTTACACATGGAAGGTGTGAAAGAGTGTTGAGAAGTTGCTAATTGCTTATATGTTATACCTTATAATTGTTTTTTAACAATTTTAAACCAAATATTTATGTTATTTCTTATTAATAACAACGTTATATTAGAATTTACAACCACTTCCGCTCTTTCAGTGATTCGTTTGGACGTTATTTTGTTTTGTGGGTGTTTTCAACTGCTCACGCAAAAGTGCAACCTCTTCAGTTTCGCTTATTAGTTGCTACTTATTCAGATATTTAATTATTTAGGATATGCGTGTTGGTTACTAAATTAACAAGAAAAAAATAAAAAAGAGAGATATAAAAATGATTTAAATTGCAAAGATATTAAAAATATAATCATAACTTTGTCATTATATGTTGAAAATATATAAAAGTGGAAATAGTTAACTCTTTTTAAGTATATAAAAATTATGTAATGTTCTAACTTATGCCTCTAACTTTGAAGGTATTCTAAATAAATTAATAGATTCCCCAAACTATAATATCGTATATGTTGAACCTATGATCACTATAATTATTAATCTTTTAAGTGAAATATATTGAAAAACTTTTACTGAGTTTGTTATAATTGAATAGATCTAATTGATGTTAAGATGTTATTTTGTTTATAATGACTTTATATATTTTTTTATTAAAATTTATTAAATATAATCTAAATAATATTAATGATTGAATCATGTGTGTTATTGACTCAACGAGATTGACATTATGGTCGTCAGATCGAGGACTTGCGATTGCTACGAAATTAAAAAATGTTAAATTTGTCATTTTTTATCAACGGTAGAAGTTGGTAGTTCTTATGTTTCAAAAAAAAAAAAAAATTAATATAATCCTATATGACAAATTTCCTTTTCAATAGGGTGCGAATTAGATGAAATAAAAATTATTTATTTCATGTTATGTTTCAGGTTTCTTTTTATGATAAGCTTCTATGCTATAAAAAAAATATGTTTAATACAAGTTTCTCTTTAAATAGATACTTATTAAACTGTATATTATATGACAAAAGATTAGACCATTCACTGTACACTATAATATTGGGAAATATAAGCTCTTTATTTTAATCTCAAGAAAAATAAGACCTAATTTTAATAACCAAATTTTTATGTACACTAAAATGATCTTTTGTGTCCAAATAAGAAGATAAAGTCCCAACATGTGAAAACTTGGCAATTCAATCTCAAAAAGGGTGCAGGTTCCTACTTAATCCATTCATGTTGGTAAAGAGACCGAATAATTGGTGTTTGTATGGCAAAAACGATTTTCGTTTGTTGATACCTTTCCTCGTTTTATTTGTTACATAAAACTTCTCGTAAGACGATAATGCATTTTTGCGTTTTTCATCCTTCCTCTTTTTAACGATGGTGTTATCCACCTTTGTCTTGCTGGACTTCTTGGGAACCGAAGGATTCATCAAAACTAAAGAATCCTTAATGTCACTGTTACTTCGAAGATTCATGTTTTGTCGAAATCTCCAGAAACTTGACGACCCTGTTGAGTTGTTCTTTTTGTAAACCTCACTCGAAACCTTCATCTCAACCATTGTCATATTTTGCAACAGCTCAAGTTGAAGTTGTTTTGAGATACCACTTGAGAATGAATTTATGGAATTCATGAGAAAGATCTTCTGTAGGGGTGGTCGAAGATGTGAACCCTCATCATTTGGGGTAGGAGAGAAGAGATGAGATTTTTCAAATGTATGGAGTATTGGTTTTATTTTTCCATTTTCAAATATCTCATCGGCAAATATATGCATTCCTTGTACTTCGGTGCTAGCAAAACTAAACTCATGTTCATCTTTATTTTCTTCATCAATGTCGGGAATTCGTTGCTTGGTGCTGCAATGAGTATCGAGTTTATGTTGAACGAAAGCAGAGTCATCAAAACCAAAAAAATTGATGTTATTAATTTGTTGTTTTGTGCTACAATATGGAGCAAGATTATCTTGAATGGGAGCAAACCCATCAACGTCGAGAAGAACGTTGTTGTTACTTTGTTGTTTTGTGGTGCAATTTGGGTCAATTCTATCTGGTAGAGGAGAAAATCCAGAAAAATCAAAAACTCGATGAGGCGTACCGAGAATTGATAGAGATTGCACCCTTAGCATCTCAATATTTGAGGTGGTTTTCTGCATTTTGTTTAAATTGCGAGTTTGATATGTTTGGTAGGGTGAATTGTATTTTGGAAGTGATTGTGAAATGATTAATATTTATATATAAACAAAAATCAATGTAGGATTCTGTCCATTAAATGACACTCGGTTAGTTTGAAGGTTTTATGAGGTTGTTACACATGGAAGGTGTGAAAGAGTGTTGAGAAGTTGCTAATTGCTTATATGTTATACCTTATAATTGTTTTTTAACAATTTTAAACCAAATATTTATGTTATTTCTTATTAATAACAACGTTATATTAGAATTTACAACCACTTCCGCTCTTTCAGTGATTCGTTTGGACGTTATTTTGTTTTGTGGGTGTTTTCAACTGCTCACGCAAACGTGCAACCTCATCAGTTTCGCTTATTAGTTGCTACTTATTCAGATATTTAATTATTTAGGATATGCGTGTTGGTTACTAAATTAACAAGAAAAAAATAAAAAAGAGAGATATAAAAATGATTTAAATTGCAAAGATATTAAAAATATAATCATAACTTTGTCATTATATGTTGAAAATATCTAAAAGTGGAAATAGTTAACTCTTTTTAAGTATATAAAAATTATGTAATGTTCTAACTTATGCCTCTAACTTTGAAGGTATTCTAAATAAATTAATAGATTCCCCAAACTATAATATCGTATATGTTGAACCTATGATCACTATAATTATTAATCTTTTAAGTGAAATATATTGAAAAACTTTTACTGAGTTTGTTATAATTGAATAGATCTAATTGATGTTAAGATGTTATTTTGTTTATAATGACTTTATATATTTTTTTATTAAAATTTATTAAATATAATCTAAATAATATTAATGATTGAATCATGTGTGTTATTGACTCAACGAGATTGACATTATGGTCGTCAGATCGAAGACTTGTGATTGCTACGACATTAAAAAATGTTAAATTTGTCATTTGTTATCAACGGTAGAAGTTGATAGTTCTTATGTTTCAAAAATAAAATAAAATGAATATACTCCTATATGACAAATTTCCTTTTCAATACGGTGAGAATTAGATGAAATAAAAATTATTTATTTCATGTTATGTTTCAGGTTTCTTTTTATGATAAGCTTCTATGCTATAAAAAAAAAAATATGTTTAATACAAGTTTCTCTTTAAATAGATACTTATTAAACTGTATATTATATGACAAAAGATTAGACCATTCACTGCACACTATAATATTGGGAAATACAAGCTCTTTATTTTATTATCAAGAAAAATAAGACCTAATTTTAATAACCTAATTTTTATGTACACTAAAATGATCTTTTGTGTCAAAATAAGAAGATAAAGTCCCAACATGTGAAAACTTCGCAATTCAATCTCAAAAAGGGTAAAGGTTCCTACTTAATCCATTCATGTTGGTAAAGAGACCGAATAATTGGTGTTTGTATGGCAAAACGATTTTCGTTTGTTGCTATCTTTCGTCGTTTTATTTGTTACATAAAACTTCTCGTAAGCCGATAATGCATTTTTGCGTTTTTCATCCTTCCTCTTTTTAACGATGGCGTTATCCACCTTTGTCTTGCTGGGCTTCTTGGGAACCGAAGGATTCATCAAAACTAAAGAATCCTTAATGTCACTGTTACTTCGAAGATTCATGTTTTGTCGAAATCTCCAGAAACTTGACGACCCTGTTGAGTTGTTCTTTTTGTAAACCTCACTCGAAACCTTCATCTCAACCATTGTCATATTTTGCAATGGCTCATGTTGAAGTTGTTTTGAGATACCACTTGAGAATGAATTTATGGAATTCATGAGAAAGATCTTCTTTAGGGGTGGTCGAAGATTTGAACCCTCATCATTTGGGGTAGGACATAAGAGATGAGACTTTTCAAATGTATGGAGTATTGGTTTTATTTTTCCATTTTCAGATATCTCATCGGCAAATATATGCATTCCTTGTACTTCGGTGCTAGCAAAACTAAAGTCATGTTCTTCTTTATTTTCTTCATCAATGTCGGGAATTCGTTGCTTGGTGCTGCAATGAGTATCGAGTTTATGTTGAACGAAAGCAGAGTCATCAAAACCAAAAAAATTGATGTTATTAATTTGTTGTTTTGTGCTACAATATGGAGCAAGATTATCTTGAATGGGAGCAAACCCATCAACGTCGAGAAGAACGTTGTTGTTACTTTGTTGTTTTGTGGTGCAATTTGGGTCAATTCTATCTGGTAGGGCAGAAAATCCAGAAAAATCAAAAACTCGATGAGGCGTACCGAGAATTGATAGAGATTGCACCCTTAGCATCTCAATATTTGAGGTGGTTTTCTGCATTTTGTTTAAATTGCGAGTTTGATATGTTTGGTAGGGTGAATTGTATTTTGGAAGTGATTGTGAAATGATTAATATTTATATATAAACAAAAATCAATGTAGGATTCTTTCCATTAAATGACACTCGGTTAGTTTGAAGGTTTTATGAGGTTGTTACACATGGAAGGTGTGAAAGAGTGTTGAGAAGTTGTTAATTGCTTATATGTTATACCTTATAATTGTTTTTTAACAATTTTAAACCAAATATTTATGTTATTTCTCATTAATAACAACATTATATTAGAATTTACAACCACTTCCGCTCTTTCAGTGATTCGTTTGGACGTTATTTTGTTTTGTGGGTGTTTTCAACTGCTCACGCAAAAGTGCGACCTCTTCAGTTTCGCTTATTAGTTGCTACTTATTCAGATATTTAATTACTTAGGATATGCGTGTTGGTTACTAAATTAACAAGAAAAAAATAAAAAAGAGAGATATAAAAATGATTTAAATTGCAAAGATATTAAAAATATAATCATAACTTTGTCATTATATGTTGAAAATATATAAAAGTGGAAATAGTTAACTCTTTTTAAGTATATAAAAATTATGTAATGTTCTAACTTATGCCTCTAACTTCGAAGTAATTCTAAATAAATTAATAGATTCCCCAAACTATAATATCGTATATGTTGAACCTATGATCACTATAATTATTAATCTTTTAAGTGAAATATATTGAAAAACTTTTACTGAGTTTGTTATAATTGAATAGATCTAATTGATGTTAAGATGTTATTTTGTTTATAATGACTTTATATATTTTTTTATTAAAATTTATTAAATATAATCTAAATAATATTAATGATTGAATCATGTGTGTTATTGACTCAACGAGATTGACATTATGGTCGTCAGATCGAAGACTTGTGATTGCTACGACATTAAAAAATGTTAAATTTGTCATTTGTTATCAACGGTAGAAGTTGATAGTTCTTATGTTTCAAAAATAAAATAAAAGGAATATACTCCTATATGACAAATTTCCTTTTCAATACGGTGAGAATTAGATGAAATAAAAATTATTTATTTCATGTTATGTTTCAGGTTTCTTTTTATGATAAGCTTCTATGCTATAAAAAAAAAATATGTTTAATACAAGTTTCTCTTTAAATAGATACTTATTAAACTGTATATTATATGACAAAAGATTAGACCATTCACTGCACACTATAATATTGGGAAATACAAGCTCTTTATTTTATTATCAAGAAAAATAAGACCTAATTTTAATAACCTAATTTTTATGTACACTAAAATGATCTTTTGTGTCAAAATAAGAAGATAAAGTCCCAACATGTGAAAACTTCGCAATTCAATCTCAAAAAGGGTAAAGGTTCCTACTTAATCCATTCATGTTGGTAAAGAGACCGAATAATTGGTGTTTGTATGGCAAAACGATTTTCGTTTGTTGCTATCTTTCGTCGTTTTATTTGTTACATAAAACTTCTCGTAAGCCGATAATGCATTTTTGCGTTTTTCATCCTTCCTCTTTTTAACGATGGCGTTATCCACCTTTGTCTTGCTGGGCTTCTTGGGAACCGAAGGATTCATCAAAACTAAAGAATCCTTAATGTCACTGTTACTTCGAAGATTCATGTTTTGTCGAAATCTCCAGAAACTTGACGACCCTGTTGAGTTGTTCTTTTTGTAAACCTCACTCGAAACCTTCATCTCAACCATTGTCATATTTTGCAATGGCTCATGTTGAAGTTGTTTTGAGATACCACTTGAGAATGAATTTATGGAATTCATGAGAAAGATCTTCTTTAGGGGTGGTCGAAGATTTGAACCCTCATCATTTGGGGTAGGACATAAGAGATGAGACTTTTCAAATGTATGGAGTATTGGTTTTATTTTTCCATTTTCAAATATCTCATCGGCAAATATATGCATTCCTTGTACTTCGGTGCTAGCAAAACTAAAGTCATGTTCTTCTTTATTTTCTTCATCAATGTCGGGAATTCGTTGCTTGGTGCTGCAATGAGTATCGAGTTTATGTTGAACGAAAGCAGAGTCATCAAAATCAAAAAAATTGATGTTATTAATTTGTTGTTTTGTGCTACAATATGGACCAAGATTATCTTGAATGGGAGCAAACCCATCAACGTCGAGAAGAACGTTGTTGTTACTTTGTTGTTTTGTGGTGCAATTTGGGTCAATTCTATCTGGTAGGGCAGAAAATCCAGAAAAATCAAAAACTCGATGAGGCGTACCGAGAATTGATAGAGATTGCACCCTTAGCATCTCAATATTTGAGGTGGTTTTCTGCATTTTGTTTAAATTGCGAGTTTGATATGTTTGGTAGGGTGAATTGTATTTTGGAAGTGATTGTGAAATGATTAATATTTATATATAAACAAAAATCAATGTAGGATTCTGTCCATTAAATGACACTCGGTTAGTTTGAAGGTTTTATGAGGTTGTTACACATGGAAGGTGTGAAAGAGTGTTGAGAAGTTGCTAATTGCTTATATGTTATACCTTATAATTGTTTTTTAACAATTTTAAACCAAATATTTATGTTATTTCTTATTAATAACAACATTATATTAGAATTTACAACCACTTCCGCTCTTTCAGTGATTCGTTTGGACGTTATTTTGTTTTGTGGGTGTTTTCAACTGCTCACGCAAAAGTGCAACCTCTTCAGTTTCGCTTATTAGTTGCTACTTATTCAGATATTTAATTATTTAGGATATGCGTGTTGGTTACTAAATTAACAAGAAAAAAATAAAAAAGAGAGATATAAAAATGATTTAAATTGCAAAGATATTAAAAATATAATCATAACTTTGTCATTATATGTTGAAAATATCTAAAAGTGGAAATAGTTAACTCTTTTTAAGTATATAAAAATTATGTAATGTTCTAACTTATGCCTCTAACTTTGAAGGTATTCTAAATAAATTAATAGATTCCCCAAACTATAATATCGTATATGTTGAACCTATGATCACTATAATTATTAATCTTTTAAGTGAAATATATTGAAAAACTTTTACTGAGTTTGTTATAATTGAATAGATCTAATTGATGTTAAGATGTTATTTTGTTTATAATGACTTTATATATTTTTTTATTAAAATTTATTAAATATAATCTAAATAATATTAATGATTGAATCATGTGTGTTATTGACTCAACGAGATTGACATTATGGTCGTCAGATCGAAGACTTGTGATTGCTACGACATTAAAAAATGTTAAATTTGTCATTTGTTATCAACGGTAGAAGTTGATAGTTCTTATGTTTCAAAAATAAAATAAAATGAATATACTCCTATATGACAAATTTCCTTTTCAATACGGTGAGAATTAGATGAAATAAAAATTATTTATTTCATGTTATGTTTCAGGTTTCTTTTTATGATAAGCTTCTATGCTATAAAAAAAAAATATGTTTAATACAAGTTTCTCTTTAAATAGATACTTATTAAACTGTATATTATATGACAAAAGATTAGACCATTCACTGCACACTATAATATTGGGAAATACAAGCTCTTTATTTTATTATCAAGAAAAATAAGACCTAATTTTAATAACCTAATTTTTATGTACACTAAAATGATCTTTTGTGTCAAAATAAGAAGATAAAGTCCCAACATGTGAAAACTTCGCAATTCAATCTCAAAAAGGGTAAAGGTTCCTACTTAATCCATTCATGTTGGTAAAGAGACCGAATAATTGGTGTTTGTATGGCAAAACGATTTTCGTTTGTTGCTATCTTTCGTCGTTTTATTTGTTACATAAAACTTCTCGTAAGCCGATAATGCATTTTTGCGTTTTTCATCCTTCCTCTTTTTAACGATGGCGTTATCCACCTTTGTCTTGCTGGGCTTCTTGGGAACCGAAGGATTCATCAAAACTAAAGAATCCTTAATGTCACTGTTACTTCGAAGATTCATGTTTTGTCGAAATCTCCAGAAACTTGACGACCCTGTTGAGTTGTTCTTTTTGTAAACCTCACTCGAAACCTTCATCTCAACCATTGTCATATTTTGCAATGGCTCATGTTGAAGTTGTTTTGAGATACCACTTGAGAATGAATTTATGGAATTCATGAGAAAGATCTTCTTTAGGGGTGGTCGAAGATTTGAACCCTCATCATTTGGGGTAGGACATAAGAGATGAGACTTTTCAAATGTATGGAGTATTGGTTTTATTTTTCCATTTTCAAATATCTCATCGGCAAATATATGCATTCCTTGTACTTCGGTGCTAGCAAAACTAAAGTCATGTTCTTCTTTATTTTCTTCATCAATGTCGGGAATTCGTTGCTTGGTGCTGCAATGAGTATCGAGTTTATGTTGAACGAAAGCAGAGTCATCAAAACCAAAAAAATTGATGTTATTAATTTGTTGTTTTGTGCTACAATATGGAGCAAGATTATCTTGAATGGGAGCAAACCCATCAACGTCGAGAAGAACGTTGTTGTTACTTTGTTGTTTTGTGGTGCAATTTGGGTCAATTCTATCTGGTAGGGCAGAAAATCCAGAAAAATCAAAAACTCGATGAGGCGTACCGAGAATTGATAGAGATTGCACCCTTAGCATCTCAATATTTGAGGTGGTTTTCTGCATTTTGTTTAAATTGCGAGTTTGATATGTTTGGTAGGGTGAATTGTATTTTGGAAGTGATTGTGAAATGATTAATATTTATATATAAACAAAAATCAATGTAGGATTCTTTCCATTAAATGACACTCGGTTAGTTTGAAGGTTTTATGAGGTTGTTACACATGGAAGGTGTGAAAGAGTGTTGAGAAGTTGTTAATTGCTTATATGTTATACCTTATAATTGTTTTTTAACAATTTTAAACCAAATATTTATGTTATTTCTCATTAATAACAACATTATATTAGAATTTACAACCACTTCCGCTCTTTCAGTGATTCGTTTGGACGTTATTTTGTTTTGTGGGTGTTTTCAACTGCTCACGCAAAAGTGCGACCTCTTCGGTTTCGCTTATTAGTTGCTACTTATTCAGATATTTAATTACTTAGGATATGCGTGTTGGTTACTAAATTAACAAGAAAAAAATAAAAAAGAGAGATATAAAAATGATTTAAATTGCAAAGATATTAAAAATATAATCATAACTTTGTCATTATATGTTGAAAATATATAAAAGTGGAAATAGTTAACTCTTTTTAAGTATATAAAAATTATGTAATGTTCTAACTTATGCCTCTAACTTCGAAGTAATTCTAAATAAATTAATAGATTCCCCAAACTATAATATCGTATATGTTGAACCTATGATCACTATAATTATTAATCTTTTAAGTGAAATATATTGAAAAACTTTTACTGAGTTTGTTATAATTGAATAGATCTAATTGATGTTAAGATGTTATTTTGTTTATAATGACTTTATATATTTTTTTATTAAAATTTATTAAATATAATCTAAATAATATTAATGATTGAATCATGTGTGTTATTGACTCAACGAGATTGACATTATGGTCGTCAGATCGAAGACTTGTGATTGCTACGACATTAAAAAATGTTAAATTTGTCATTTGTTATCAACGGTAGAAGTTGATAGTTCTTATGTTTCAAAAATAAAATAAAAGGAATATACTCCTATATGACAAATTTCCTTTTCAATACGGTGAGAATTAGATGAAATAAAAATTATTTATTTCATGTTATGTTTCAGGTTTCTTTTTATGATAAGCTTCTATGCTATAAAAAAAAAATATGTTTAATACAAGTTTCTCTTTAAATAGATACTTATTAAACTGTATATTATATGACAAAAGATTAGACCATTCACTGCACACTATAATATTGGGAAATACAAGCTCTTTATTTTATTATCAAGAAAAATAAGACCTAATTTTAATAACCTAATTTTTATGTACACTAAAATGATCTTTTGTGTCAAAATAAGAAGATAAAGTCCCAACATGTGAAAACTTCGCAATTCAATCTCAAAAAGGGTAAAGGTTCCTACTTAATCCATTCATGTTGGTAAAGAGACCGAATAATTGGTGTTTGTATGGCAAAACGATTTTCGTTTGTTGCTATCTTTCGTCGTTTTATTTGTTACATAAAACTTCTCGTAAGCCGATAATGCATTTTTGCGTTTTTCATCCTTCCTCTTTTTAACGATGGCGTTATCCACCTTTGTCTTGCTGGGCTTCTTGGGAACCGAAGGATTCATCAAAACTAAAGAATCCTTAATGTCACTGTTACTTCGAAGATTCATGTTTTGTCGAAATCTCCAGAAACTTGACGACCCTGTTGAGTTGTTCTTTTTGTAAACCTCACTCGAAACCTTCATCTCAACCATTGTCATATTTTGCAATGGCTCATGTTGAAGTTGTTTTGAGATACCACTTGAGAATGAATTTATGGAATTCATGAGAAAGATCTTCTTTAGGGGTGGTCGAAGATTTGAACCCTCATCATTTGGGGTAGGACATAAGAGATGAGACTTTTCAAATGTATGGAGTATTGGTTTTATTTTTCCATTTTCAAATATCTCATCGGCAAATATATGCATTCCTTGTACTTCGGTGCTAGCAAAACTAAAGTCATGTTCTTCTTTATTTTCTTCATCAATGTCGGGAATTCGTTGCTTGGTGCTGCAATGAGTATCGAGTTTATGTTGAACGAAAGCAGAGTCATCAAAATCAAAAAAATTGATGTTATTAATTTGTTGTTTTGTGCTACAATATGGACCAAGATTATCTTGAATGGGAGCAAACCCATCAACGTCGAGAAGAACGTTGTTGTTACTTTGTTGTTTTGTGGTGCAATTTGGGTCAATTCTATCTGGTAGGGCAGAAAATCCAGAAAAATCAAAAACTCGATGAGGCGTACCGAGAATTGATAGAGATTGCACCCTTAGCATCTCAATATTTGAGGTGGTTTTCTGCATTTTGTTTAAATTGCGAGTTTGATATGTTTGGTAGGGTGAATTGTATTTTGGAAGTGATTGTGAAATGATTAATATTTATATATAAACAAAAATCAATGTAGGATTTTTTCCATTAAATGGCGCTCGGTTAGTTTGAAGGTTTTATGAGGTTGTTACACATGGAAGGTGTGAAAGAGTGTTGAGAAGTTGCTAATTGCTTATATGTTATACCTTATAATTGTTTTTTAACAATTTTAAACCAAATATTTATGTTATTTCTTTTTAATAACAACATTATATTAGAATTTACAACCACTTCCGCTCTTTCAGTGATTCGTTTGGACGTTATTTTGTTTTGTGGGTGTTTTCAACTGCTCACGCAAAAGTGCGACCTCCTCAGTTTCGCTTATTAGTTGCTACTTATTTAGATAGTTAATTATTTAGGATATACGTGTTGGTTACTAAATTAACAAGAAAAAAATAAAAAAGAGAGATATAAAAATGATTTAAATTGCAAAGATATTAAAAATATAATCATAACTTTGTCATTATACGTCGAAAATATATAAAAGTGGAAATAGTTAACTCTTTGTAAGTATATAAAAATGATGTAATGTTCTAACTTATGCCTCTAACTTTTAAGGTATTCTAAATAAATTAATAGATTCCCCAAATTATAATATCGTATATGTTGAACCTATGATCACTATAATTATTAATCTTTTAAGTGAAATATATCGAAAAACTTTTACAGAGTTTATTATAATTGAATAGATCTAATTGTTGTTAAGATGTTAATTTGTTTATAATGACTTTATATATTTTTTTATTAAAATTTATTAAATATAATCTAAATAATATTAATGATTGAATCAGTTGTGTTATTGACTCAACGAGATTGACATTGCGGTCGTCAGGTCGAAGACTTATGATTGCTACGACATTAAAAAATGTTAAATTTGTCATTTTTTATCAACAGTAGAAGTTGATAGTTCTTATGTTTCAAAAATAAAATAAAATGAATATACTCCTATATGACAAATTTCCTTTTCAATAGGGTGAGAATTAGATGAAATAAAAATTATTTATTTCATGTTATGTTTCAGGTTTCTTTTTATGATAAGCTTCTATGCTATAAAAAAATATGTTTAATACAAGTTTCTCTTTAAATAGATACTTATTAAACTGTATATTATATGACAAAAGATTAGACCATTCACTGCACACTATAATATTGGGAAATACAAGCTCTTTATTTTATTATCAAGAAAAATAAGACCTAATTTGAATAACCTAATTTTTATGTACACTAAAATGATCTTTTGTGTCAAAATAAGAAGATAAACTCCCAACATGTGAAAACTTCGCAATTCAATCTCAAAAAGGGTAAAGGTTCCTAGTTAATCCATTCATGTTGGTAAAGAGACCGAATAATTGGTGTTTGTATGGCAAAAACGATTTTCGTTTGTTGCTATCTTTCGTCGTTTTATTTGTTACATAAAACTTCTCGTAAGCCGATAATGCATTTTTGTGTTTTTCATCCTTCCTCTTTTTAACGATGGTGTTATCCACCTTTGTCTTGCTGGGCTTCTTGGGAACCGAAGGATTCATCAAAACTAAGGAATCCTTAATGTCACTGTTACTTCGAAGATTCATGTTTTGTCGAAATCTCCAGAAACTTGACGACCCTGTTGAGTTGTTCTTTTTGTAAACCTCACTCGAAACCTTCATCTCAACCATTGTCATATTTTGCAATGGCTCATGTTGAAGTTGTTTTGAGATACCACTTGAGAATGAATTTATTTAATTCATGAGAAAGATCTTCTTTAGGGGTGGTCGAAGATTTGAACCCTCATCATTTGGGGTAGGACATAAGAGATGAGACTTTTCAAATGTATGGAGTATTGGTTTTATTTTTCCATTTTCAAATATCTCATCGGCAAATATATGCATTCCTTGTACTTCGGTGCTAGCAAAACTAAAGTCATGTTCTTCTTTATTTTCTTCATCAATGTCGGGAATTCGTTGCTTGGTGCTGCAATGAGTATCGAGTTTATGTTGAACGAAAGCAGAGTCATCAAAATCAAAAAAATTGATGTTATTAATTTGTTGTTTTGTGCTACAATATGGACCAAGATTATCTTGAATGGGAGCAAACCCATCAACGTCGAGAAGAACGTTGTTGTTACTTTGTTGTTTTGTGGTGCAATTTGGGTCAATTCTATCTGGTAGGGCAGAAAATCCAGAAAAATCAAAAACTCGATGAGGCGTACCGAGAATTGATAGAGATTGCACCCTTAGCATCTCAATATTTGAGGTGGTTTTCTGCATTTTGTTTAAATTGCGAGTTTGATATGTTTGGTAGGGTGAATTGTATTTTGGAAGTGATTGTGAAATGATTAATATTTATATATAAACAAAAATCAATGTAGGATTTTTTCCATTAAATGGCGCTCGGTTAGTTTGAAGGTTTTATGAGGTTGTTACACATGGAAGGTGTGAAAGAGTGTTGAGAAGTTGCTAATTGCTTATATGTTATACCTTATAATTGTTTTTTAACAATTTTAAACCAAATATTTATGTTATTTCTTTTTAATAACAACATTATATTAGAATTTACAACCACTTCCGCTCTTTCAGTGATTCGTTTGGACGTTATTTTGTTTTGTGGGTGTTTTCAACTGCTCACGCAAAAGTGCGACCTCCTCAGTTTCGCTTATTAGTTGCTACTTATTTAGATAGTTAATTATTTAGGATATGCGTGTTGGTTACTAAATTAACAAGAAAAAAATAAAAAAGAGAGATAGAAAAATGATTTAAATTGCAAAGATATTAAAAATATAATCATAACTTTGTCATTATACGTCGAAAATATATAAAAGTGGAAATAGTTAACTCTTTGTAAGTATATAAAAATGATGTAATGTTCTAACTTATGCCTCTAACTTTTAAGGTATTCTAAATAAATTAATAGATTCCCCAAATTATAATATCGTATATGTTGAACCTATGATCACTATAATTATTAATCTTTTAAGTGAAATATATCGAAAAACTTTTACAGAGTTTATTATAATTGAATAGATCTAATTGTTGTTAAGATGTTAATTTGTTTATAATGACTTTATATATTTTTTTATTAAAATTTATTAAATATAATCTAAATAATATTAATGATTGAATCAGTTGTGTTATTGACTCAACGAGATTGACATTGCGGTCGTCAGGTCGAAGACTTATGATTGCTACGACATTAAAAAATGTTAAATTTGTCATTTTTTATCAACAGTAGAAGTTGATAGTTCTTATGTTTCAAAAATAAAATAAAATGAATATACTCCTATATGACAAATTTCCTTTTCAATAGGGTGAGAATTAGATGAAATAAAAATTATTTATTTCATGTTATGTTTCAGGTTTCTTTTTATGATAAGCTTCTATGCTATAAAAAAATATGTTTAATACAAGTTTCTCTTTAAATAGATACTTATTAAACTGTATATTATATGACAAAAGATTAGACCATTCACTGCACACTATAATATTGGGAAATACAAGCTCTTTATTTTATTATCAAGAAAAATAAGACCTAATTTTAATAACCTAATTTTTATGTACACTAAAATGATCTTTTGTGTCAAAATAAGAAGATAAACTCCCAACATGTGAAAACTTCGCAATTCAATCTCAAAAAGGGTAAAGGTTCCTAGTTAATCCATTCATGTTGGTAAAGAGACCGAATAATTGGTGTTTGTATGGCAAAAACGATTTTCGTTTGTTGCTATCTTTCGTCGTTTTATTTGTTACATAAAACTTCTCGTAAGCCGATAATGCATTTTTGTGTTTTTCATCCTTCCTCTTTTTAACGATGGTGTTATCCACCTTTGTCTTGCTGGGCTTCTTGGGAACCGAAGGATTCATCAAAACTAAGGAATCCTTAATGTCACTGTTACTTCGAAGATTCATGTTTTGTCGAAATCTCCAGAAACTTGACGACCCTGTTGAGTTGTTCTTTTTGTAAACCTCACTCGAAACCTTCATCTCAACCATTGTCATATTTTGCAATGGCTCATGTTGAAGTTGTTTTGAGATACCACTTGAGAATGAATTTATGGAATTCATGAGAAAGATCTTCTTTAGGGGTGGTCGAAGATTTGAACCCTCATCATTTGGGGTAGGACATAAGAGATGAGACTTTTCAAATGTATGGAGTATTGGTTTTATTTTTCCATTTTCAAATATCTCATCGGCAAATATATGCATTCCTTGTACTTCGGTGCTAGCAAAACTAAAGTCATGTTCTTCTTTATTTTCTTCATCAATGTCGGGAATTCGTTGCTTGGTGCTGCAATGAGTATCGAGTTTATGTTGAACGAAAGCAGAGTCATCAAAATCAAAAAAATTGATGTTATTAATTTGTTGTTTTGTGCTACAATATGGACCAAGATTATCTTGAATGGGAGCAAACCCATCAACGTCGAGAAGAACGTTGTTGTTACTTTGTTGTTTTGTGGTGCAATTTGGGTCAATTCTATCTGGTAGGGCAGAAAATCCAGAAAAATCAAAAACTCGATGAGGCGTACCGAGAATTGATAGAGATTGCACCCTTAGCATCTCAATATTTGAGGTGGTTTTCTGCATTTTGTTTAAATTGCGAGTTTGATATGTTTGGTAGGGTGAATTGTATTTTGGAAGTGATTGTGAAATGATTAATATTTATATATAAACAAAAATCAATGTAGGATTTTTTCCATTAAATGGCGCTCGGTTAGTTTGAAGGTTTTATGAGGTTGTTACACATGGAAGGTGTGAAAGAGTGTTGAGAAGTTGCTAATTGCTTATATGTTATACCTTATAATTGTTTTTTAACAATTTTAAACCAAATATTTATGTTATTTCTTTTTAATAACAACATTATATTAGAATTTACAACCACTTCCGCTCTTTCAGTGATTCGTTTGGACGTTATTTTGTTTTGTGGGTGTTTTCAACTGCTCACGCAAAAGTGCGACCTCCTCAGTTTCGCTTATTAGTTGCTACTTATTTAGATAGTTAATTATTTAGGATATGCGTGTTGGTTACTAAATTAACAAGAAAAAAATAAAAAAGAGAGATAGAAAAATGATTTAAATTGCAAAGATATTAAAAATATAATCATAACTTTGTCATTATACGTCGAAAATATATAAAAGTGGAAATAGTTAACTCTTTGTAAGTATATAAAAATGATGTAATGTTCTAACTTATGCCTCTAACTTTTAAGGTATTCTAAATAAATTAATAGATTCCCCAAATTATAATATCGTATATGTTGAACCTATGATCACTATAATTATTAATCTTTTAAGTGAAATATATCGAAAAACTTTTACTGAGTTTATTATAATTGAATAGATCTAATTGTTGTTAAGATGTTAATTTGTTTATAATGACTTTATATATTTTTTTATTAAAATTTATTAAATATAATCTAAATAATATTAATGATTGAATCAGTTGTGTTATTGACTCAACGAGATTGACATTGCGGTCGTCAGGTCGAAGACTTATGATTGCTACGACATTAAAAAATGTTAAATTTGTCATTTTTTATCAACAGTAGAAGTTGATAGTTCTTATGTTTCAAAAATAAAATAAAATGAATATACTCATATATGACAAATTTCCTTTTCAATAGGGTGAGAATTAGATGAAATAAAAATTATTTATTTCATGTTATGTTTCAGGTTTCTTTTTATGATAAGCTTCTATGCTATAAAAAAATATGTTTAATACAAGTTTCTCTTTAAATAGATACTTATTAAACTGTATATTATATGACAAAAGATTAGACCATTCACTGCACACTATAATATTGGGAAATACAAGCTCTTTATTTTATTATCAAGAAAAATAAGACCTAATTTTAATAACCTAATTTTTATGTACACTAAAATGATCTTTTGTGTCAAAATAAGAAGATAAACTCCCAACATGTGAAAACTTCGCAATTCAATCTCAAAAAGGGTAAAGGTTCCTACTTAATCCATTCATGTTGGTAAAGAGACCGAATAATTGGTGTTTGTATGGCAAAAACGATTTTCGTTTGTTGCTATCTTTCGTCGTTTTATTTGTTACATAAAACTTCTCGTAAGCCGATAATGCATTTTTGTGTTTTTCATCCTTCCTCTTTTTAACGATGGTGTTATCCACCTTTGTCTTGCTGGGCTTCTTGGGAACCGAAGGATTCATCAAAACTAAAGAATCCTTAATGTCACTGTTACTTCGAAGATTCATGTTTTGTCGAAATCTCCAGAAACTTGACGACCCTGTTGAGTTGTTCTTTTGGTAAACCTCACTCGAAACCTTCATCTCAACCATTGTCATATTTTGCAATGGCTCATGTTGAAGTTGTTTTGAGATACCACTTGAGAATGAATTTATGGAATTCATGAGAAAGATCTTCTTTAGGGGTGGTCGAAGATTTGAACCCTCATCATTTGCGGTAGGACATAAGAGATGAGACTTTTCAAATGTATGGAGTATTGGTTTTATTTTTCCATTTTCAAATATCTCATCGGCAAATATATGCATTCCTTGTACTTCGGTGCTAGCAAAACTAAAGTCATGTTCTTCTTTATTTTCTTCATCAATGTCGGGAATTCGTTGCTTGGTGCTGCAATGAGTATCGAGTTTATGTTGAACGAAAGCAGAGTCATCAAAACCAAAAAAATTGATGTTATTAATTTGTTGTTTTGTGCTACAATATGGACCAAGATTATCTTGAATGGGAGTAAACCCATCAACGTCGAGAAGAACGTTGTTGTTACTTTGTTGTTTTGTGGTGCAATTTGGGTCAATTCTATCTGGTAGGGCAGAAAATCCAGAAAAATCAATAACTCGATGAGGCGTACCGAGAATTGATAGAGATTGCACCCTTAGCATCTCAATATTTGAGGTGGTTTTCTGCATTTTGTGTAAATTGCGAGTTTGATATGTTTGGTAGGGTGAATTGTATTTTGGAAGTGATTGTGAAATGATTAATATTTATATATAAACAAAAATCAATGTAGGATTCTGTCCATTAAATGGCGCTCGGTTAGTTTGAAGGTTTTATGAGGTTGTTACACATGGAAGGTGTGAAAGAGTGTTGAGAAGTTGCTAATTGCTTATATGTTATACCTTATAATTGTTTTTTAACAATTTTAAACCAAATATTTATGTTATTTCTTTTTAATAACAACATTATATTAGAATTTACAACCACTTCCGCTCTTTCAGTGATTCGTTTGGACGTTATTTTGTTTTGTGGGTGTTTTCAACTGCTCACGCAAAAGTGCAACCTCCTCAGTTTCGCTTATTAGTTGCTACTTATTCAGATAGTTAATTATTTAGGATATGCGTGTTGGTTACTAAATTAACAAGAAAAAAATAAAAAAGAGAGATATAAAAATGATTTAAATTGCAAAGATATTAAAAATATAATCATAACTTTGTCATTATACGTCGAAAATATATAAAAGTGGAAATAGTTAACTCTTTGTAAGTATATAAAAATGATGTAATGTTCTAACTTATGCCTCTAACTTTTAAGGTATTCTAAATAAATTAATAGATTCCCCAAATTATAATATCGTATATGTTGAACCTATGATCACTATAATTATTAATCTTTTAAGTGAAATATATCGAAAAACTTTTACTGAGTTTATTATAATTGAATAGATCTAATTGTTGTTAAGATGTTAATTTGTTTATAATGACTTTATATATTTTTTTATTAAAATTTATTAAATATAATCTAAATAATATTAATGATTGAATCAGTTGTGTTATTGACTCAACGAGATTGACATTGCGGTCGTCAGGTCGAAGACTTATGATTGCTACGACATTAAAAAATGTTAAATTTGTCATTTTTTATCAACAGTAGAAGTTGATAGTTCTTATGTTTCAAAAATAAAATAAAATGAATATACTCATATATGACAAATTTCCTTTTCAATAGGGTGAGAATTAGATGAAATAAAAATTATTTATTTCATGTTATGTTTCAGGTTTCTTTTTATGATAAGCTTCTATGCTATAAAAAAATATGTTTAATACAAGTTTCTCTTTAAATAGATACTTATTAAACTGTATATTATATGACAAAAGATTAGACCATTCACTGCACACTATAATATTGGGAAATACAAGCTCTTTATTTTATTATCAAGAAAAATAAGACCTAATTTTAATAACCTAATTTTTATGTACACTAAAATGATCTTTTGTGTCAAAATAAGAAGATAAACTCCCAACATGTGAAAACTTCTCAATTCAATCTCAAAAAGGGTAAAGGTTCCTACTTAATCCATTCATGTTGGTAAAGAGACCGAATAATTGGTGTTTGTATGGCAAAAACGATTTTCGTTTGTTGCTATCTTTCGTCGTTTTATTTGTTACATAAAACTTCTCGTAAGCCGATAATGCATTTTTGTGTTTTTCATCCTTCCTCTTTTTAACGATGGTGTTATCCACCTTTGTCTTGCTGGGCTTCTTGGGAACCGAAGGATTCATCAAAACTAAAGAATCCTTAATGTCACTGTTACTTCGAAGATTCATGTTTTGTCGAAATCTCCAGAAACTTGACGACCCTGTTGAGTTGTTCTTTTGGTAAACCTCACTCGAAACCTTCATCTCAACCATTGTCATATTTTGCAATGGCTCATGTTGAAGTTGTTTTGAGATACCACTTGAGAATGAATTTATGGAATTCATGAGAAAGATCTTCTTTAGGGGTGGTCGAAGATTTGAACCCTCATCATTTGCGGTAGGACATAAGAGATGAGACTTTTCAAATGTATGGAGTATTGGTTTTATTTTTCCATTTTCAAATATCTCATCGGCAAATATATGCATTCCTTGTACTTCGGTGCTAGCAAAACTAAAGTCATGTTCTTCTTTATTTTCTTCATCAATGTCGGGAATTCGTTGCTTGGTGCTGCAATGAGTATCGAGTTTATGTTGAACGAAAGCAGAGTCATCAAAACCAAAAAAATTGATGTTATTAATTTGTTGTTTTGTGCTACAATATGGACCAAGATTATCTTGAATGGGAGCAAACCCATCAACGTCGAGAAGAACGTTGTTGTTACTTTGTTGTTTTGTGGTGCAATTTGGGTCAATTCTATCTGGTAGGGCAGAAAATCCAGAAAAATCAATAACTCGATGAGGCGTACCGAGAATTGATAGAGATTGCACCCTTAGCATCTCAATATTTGAGGTGGTTTTCTGCATTTTGTGTAAATTGCGAGTTTGATATGTTTGGTAGGGTGAATTGTATTTTGGAAGTGATTGTGAAATGATTAATATTTATATATAAACAAAAATCAATGTAGGATTCTGTCCATTAAATGGCGCTCGGTTAGTTTGAAGGTTTTATGAGGTTGTTACACATGGAAGGTGTGAAAGAGTGTTGAGAAGTTGCTAATTGCTTATATGTTATACCTTATAATTGTTTTTTAACAATTTTAAACCAAATATTTATGTTATTTCTTTTTAATAACAACATTATATTAGAATTTACAACCACTTCCGCTTTTTCAGTGATTCGTTTGGACGTTATTTTGTTTTGTGGGTGTTTTCAACTGCTCACGCAAAAGTGCAACCTCCTCAGTTTCGCTTATTAGTTGCTACTTATTCAGATAGTTAATTATTTAGGATATGCGTGTTGGTTACTAAATTAACAAGAAAAAAATAAAAAAGAGAGATATAAAAATGATTTAAATTGCAAAGATATTAAAAATATAATCATAACTTTGTCATTATACGTCGAAAATATATAAAAGTGGAAATAGTTAACTCTTTGTAAGTATATAAAAATGATGTAATGTTCTAACTTATGCCTCTAACTTTTAAGGTATTCTAAATAAATTAATAGATTCCCCAAATTATAATATCGTATATGTTGAACCTATGATCACTATAATTATTAATCTTTTAAGTGAAATATATCGAAAAACTTTTACTGAGTTTATTATAATTGAATAGATCTAATTGTTGTTAAGATGTTAATTTGTTTATAATGACTTTATATATTTTTTTATTAAAATTTATTAAATATAATCTAAATAATATTAATGATTGAATCAGTTGTGTTATTGACTCAACGAGATTGACATTGCGGTCGTCAGGTCGAAGACTTATGATTGCTACGACATTAAAAAATGTTAAATTTGTCATTTTTTATCAACAGTAGAAGTTGATAGTTCTTATGTTTCAAAAATAAAATAAAATGAATATACTCATATATGACAAATTTCCTTTTCAATAGGGTGAGAATTAGATGAAATAAAAATTATTTATTTCATGTTATGTTTCAGGTTTCTTTTTATGATAAGCTTCTATGCTATAAAAAAATATGTTTAATACAAGTTTCTCTTTAAATAGATACTTATTAAACTGTATATTATATGACAAAAGATTAGACCATTCACTGCACACTATAATATTGGGAAATACAAGCTCTTTATTTTATTATCAAGAAAAATAAGACCTAATTTTAATAACCTAATTTTTATGTACACTAAAATGATCTTTTGTGTCAAAATAAGAAGATAAACTCCCAACATGTGAAAACTTCTCAATTCAATCTCAAAAAGGGTAAAGGTTCCTACTTAATCCATTCATGTTGGTAAAGAGACCGAATAATTGGTGTTTGTATGGCAAAAACGATTTTCGTTTGTTGCTATCTTTCGTCGTTTTATTTGTTACATAAAACTTCTCGTAAGCCGATAATGCATTTTTGTGTTTTTCATCCTTCCTCTTTTTAACGATGGTGTTATCCACCTTTGTCTTGCTGGGCTTCTTGGGAACCGAAGGATTCATCAAAACTAAAGAATCCTTAATGTCACTGTTACTTCGAAGATTCATGTTTTGTCGAAATCTCCAGAAACTTGACGACCCTGTTGAGTTGTTCTTTTGGTAAACCTCACTCGAAACCTTCATCTCAACCATTGTCATATTTTGCAATGGCTCATGTTGAAGTTGTTTTGAGATACCACTTGAGAATGAATTTATGGAATTCATGAGAAAGATCTTCTTTAGGGGTGGTCGAAGATTTGAACCCTCATCATTTGCGGTAGGACATAAGAGATGAGACTTTTCAAATGTATGGAGTATTGGTTTTATTTTTCCATTTTCAAATATCTCATCGGCAAATATATGCATTCCTTGTACTTCGGTGCTAGCAAAACTAAAGTCATGTTCTTCTTTATTTTCTTCATCAATGTCGGGAATTCGTTGCTTGGTGCTGCAATGAGTATCGAGTTTATGTTGAACGAAAGCAGAGTCATCAAAACCAAAAAAATTGATGTTATTAATTTGTTGTTTTGTGCTACAATATGGACCAAGATTATCTTGAATGGGAGTAAACCCATCAACGTCGAGAAGAACGTTGTTGTTACTTTGTTGTTTTGTGGTGCAATTTGGGTCAATTCTATCTGGTAGGGCAGAAAATCCAGAAAAATCAATAACTCGATGAGGCGTACCGAGAATTGATAGAGATTGCACCCTTAGCATCTCAATATTTGAGGTGGTTTTCTGCATTTTGTGTAAATTGCGAGTTTGATATGTTTGGTAGGGTGAATTGTATTTTGGAAGTGATTGTGAAATGATTAATATTTATATATAAACAAAAATCAATGTAGGATTCTGTCCATTAAATGGCGCTCGGTTAGTTTGAAGGTTTTATGAGGTTGTTACACATGGAAGGTGTGAAAGAGTGTTGAGAAGTTGCTAATTGCTTATATGTTATACCTTATAATTGTTTTTTAACAATTTTAAACCAAATATTTATGTTATTTCTTTTTAATAACAACATTATATTAGAATTTACAACCACTTCCGCTCTTTCAGTGATTCGTTTGGACGTTATTTTGTTTTGTGGGTGTTTTCAACTGCTCACGCAAAAGTGCAACCTCCTCAGTTTCGCTTATTAGTTGCTACTTATTCAGATAGTTAATTATTTAGGATATGCGTGTTGGTTACTAAATTAACAAGAAAAAAATAAAAAAGAGAGATATAAAAATGATTTAAATTGCAAAGATATTAAAAATATAATCATAACTTTGTCATTATACGTCGAAAATATATAAAAGTGGAAATAGTTAACTCTTTGTAAGTATATAAAAATGATGTAATGTTCTAACTTATGCCTCTAACTTTTAAGGTATTCTAAATAAATTAATAGATTCCCCAAATTATAATATCGTATATGTTGAACCTATGATCACTATAATTATTAATCTTTTAAGTGAAATATATCGAAAAACTTTTACTGAGTTTATTATAATTGAATAGATCTAATTGTTGTTAAGATGTTAATTTGTTTATAATGACTTTATATATTTTTTTATTAAAATTTATTAAATATAATCTAAATAATATTAATGATTGAATCAGTTGTGTTATTGACTCAACGAGATTGACATTGCGGTCGTCAGGTCGAAGACTTATGATTGCTACGACATTAAAAAATGTTAAATTTGTCATTTTTTATCAACAGTAGAAGTTGATAGTTCTTATGTTTCAAAAATAAAATAAAATGAATATACTCATATATGACAAATTTCCTTTTCAATAGGGTGAGAATTAGATGAAATAAAAATTATTTATTTCATGTTATGTTTCAGGTTTCTTTTTATGATAAGCTTCTATGCTATAAAAAAATATGTTTAATACAAGTTTCTCTTTAAATAGATACTTATTAAACTGTATATTATATGACAAAAGATTAGACCATTCACTGCACACTATAATATTGGGAAATACAAGCTCTTTATTTTATTATCAAGAAAAATAAGACCTAATTTTAATAACCTAATTTTTATGTACACTAAAATGATCTTTTGTGTCAAAATAAGAAGATAAACTCCCAACATGTGAAAACTTCTCAATTCAATCTCAAAAAGGGTAAAGGTTCCTACTTAATCCATTCATGTTGGTAAAGAGACCGAATAATTGGTGTTTGTATGGCAAAAACGATTTTCGTTTGTTGCTATCTTTCGTCGTTTTATTTGTTACATAAAACTTCTCGTAAGCCGATAATGCATTTTTGTGTTTTTCATCCTTCCTCTTTTTAACGATGGTGTTATCCACCTTTGTCTTGCTGGGCTTCTTGGGAACCGAAGGATTCATCAAAACTAAAGAATCCTTAATGTCACTGTTACTTCGAAGATTCATGTTTTGTCGAAATCTCCAGAAACTTGACGACCCTGTTGAGTTGTTCTTTTGGTAAACCTCACTCGAAACCTTCATCTCAACCATTGTCATATTTTGCAATGGCTCATGTTGAAGTTGTTTTGAGATACCACTTGAGAATGAATTTATGGAATTCATGAGAAAGATCTTCTTTAGGGGTGGTCGAAGATTTGAACCCTCATCATTTGCGGTAGGACATAAGAGATGAGACTTTTCAAATGTATGGAGTATTGGTTTTATTTTTCCATTTTCAAATATCTCATCGGCAAATATATGCATTCCTTGTACTTCGGTGCTAGCAAAACTAAAGTCATGTTCTTCTTTATTTTCTTCATCAATGTCGGGAATTCGTTGCTTGGTGCTGCAATGAGTATCGAGTTTATGTTGAACGAAAGCAGAGTCATCAAAACCAAAAAAATTGATGTTATTAATTTGTTGTTTTGTGCTACAATATGGACCAAGATTATCTTGAATGGGAGCAAACCCATCAACGTCGAGAAGAACGTTGTTGTTACTTTGTTGTTTTGTGGTGCAATTTGGGTCAATTCTATCTGGTAGGGCAGAAAATCCAGAAAAATCAATAACTCGATGAGGCGTACCGAGAATTGATAGAGATTGCACCCTTAGCATCTCAATATTTGAGGTGGTTTTCTGCATTTTGTGTAAATTGCGAGTTTGATATGTTTGGTAGGGTGAATTGTATTTTGGAAGTGATTGTGAAATGATTAATATTTATATATAAACAAAAATCAATGTAGGATTCTGTCCATTAAATGGCGCTCGGTTAGTTTGAAGGTTTTATGAGGTTGTTACACATGGAAGGTGTGAAAGAGTGTTGAGAAGTTGCTAATTGCTTATATGTTATACCTTATAATTGTTTTTTAACAATTTTAAACCAAATATTTATGTTATTTCTTTTTAATAACAACATTATATTAGAATTTACAACCACTTCCGCTCTTTCAGTGATTCGTTTGGACGTTATTTTGTTTTGTGGGTGTTTTCAACTGCTCACGCAAAAGTGCAACCTCCTCAGTTTCGCTTATTAGTTGCTACTTATTCAGATAGTTAATTATTTAGGATATGCGTGTTGGTTACTAAATTAACAAGAAAAAAATAAAAAAGAGAGATATAAAAATGATTTAAATTGCAAAGATATTAAAAATATAATCATAACTTTGTCATTATACGTCGAAAATAAATAAAAGTGGAAATAGTTAACTCTTTGTAAGTATATAAAAAATGATGTAATGTTCTAACATATGCCTCTAACTTTTAAGGTATTCTAAATAAATTAATAGATTCCCCAAATTATAATATTGTATATGTTGAACCTATGATCACTATAATTATTAATCTTTTAAGAGAAATATATCAAAAAACTTTTACTGAGTTTATTATAATTGAATAGATCTAATTGATGTTAAGATGTTATTTTGTTTATAATGACTTTATATATTTTTTTATTAAAATTTATTAAATATAATCTAAATAATATTAATGATTGAATCAGTTGTGTTATTGACTCAACGAGATTGACATTATGGTCGTCAGGTCGAAGACTTATGATTGCTACGACATTAAAAAATGTTAAATTTGTCATTTGTTATCAACGGTAGAAGTTGATAGTTCTTATGTTTCAAAAATAAAATAAAATGAATATACTCCTATATGACAAATTTCCTTTTCAATACGGTGAGAATTAGATGAAATAAAAATTATTTATTTCATGTTATGTTTCAGGTTTCTTTTTATGATAAGCTTCTATGCTATAAAAAAATATGTTTAATACAAGTTTCTCTTTAAATAGATACTTATTAAACTGTATATTATATGACAAAAGATTAGACCATTCACTGCACACTATAATATTGGGAAATACAAGCTCTTTATTTTATTATCAAGAAAAATAAGACCTAATTTTAATAACCTAATTTTTATGTACACTAAAATGATCTTTTGTGTCAAAATAAGAAGATAAACTCCCAACATGTGAAAACTTCTCAATTCAATCTCAAAAAGGGTAAAGGTTCCTACTTAATCCATTCATGTTGGTAAAGAGACCGAATAATTGGTGTTTGTATGGCAAAAACGATTTTCGTTTGTTGCTATCTTTCGTCGTTTTATTTGTTACATAAAACTTCTCGTAAGCCGATAATGCATTTTTGTGTTTTTCATCCTTCCTCTTTTTAACGATGGTGTTATCCACCTTTGTCTTGCTGGGCTTCTTGGGAACCGAAGGATTCATCAAAACTAAAGAATCCTTAATGTCACTGTTACTTCGAAGATTCATGTTTTGTCGAAATCTCCAGAAACTTGACGACCCTGTTGAGTTGTTCTTTTGGTAAACCTCACTCGAAACCTTCATCTCAACCATTGTCATATTTTGCAATGGCTCATGTTGAAGTTGTTTTGAGATACCACTTGAGAATGAATTTATGGAATTCATGAGAAAGATCTTCTTTAGGGGTGGTCGAAGATTTGAACCCTCATCATTTGCGGTAGGACATAAGAGATGAGACTTTTCAAATGTATGGAGTATTGGTTTTATTTTTCCATTTTCAAATATCTCATCAGCAAATATATGCATTCCTTGTACTTCGGTGCTAGCAAAACTAAAGTCATGTTCTTCTTTATTTTCTTCATCAATGTCGGGAATTCGTTGCTTGGTGCTGCAATGAGTATCGAGTTTATGTTGAACGAAAGCAGAGTCATCAAAACCAAAAAAATTGATGTTATTAATTTGTTGTTTTGTGCTACAATATGGACCAAGATTATCTTGAATGGGAGCAAACCCATCAACGTCGAGAAGAACGTTGTTGTTACTTTGTTGTTTTGTGGTGCAATTTGGGTCAATTCTATCTGGTAGGGCAGAAAATCCAGAAAAATCAATAACTCGATGAGGCGTACCGAGAATTGATAGAGATTGCACCCTTAGCATCTCAATATTTGAGGTGGTTTTCTGCATTTTGTGTAAATTGCGAGTTTGATATGTTTGGTAGGGTGAATTGTATTTTGGAAGTGATTGTGAAATGATTAATATTTATATATAAACAAAAATCAATGTAGGATTCTGTCCATTAAATGGCGCTCGGTTAGTTTGAAGGTTTTATGAGGTTGTTACACATGGAAGGTGTGAAAGAGTGTTGAGAAGTTGCTAATTGCTTATATGTTATACCTTATAATTGTTTTTTAACAATTTTAAACCAAATATTTATGTTATTTCTTTTTAATAACAACATTATATTAGAATTTACAACCACTTCCGCTTTTTCAGTGATTCGTTTGGACGTTATTTTGTTTTGTGGGTGTTTTCAACTGCTCACGCAAAAGTGCAACCTCCTCAGTTTCGCTTATTAGTTGCTACTTATTCAGATAGTTAATTATTTAGGATATGCGTGTTGGTTACTAAATTAACAAGAAAAAAATAAAAAAGAGAGATATAAAAATGATTTAAATTGCAAAGATATTAAAAATATAATCATAACTTTGTCATTATACGTCGAAAATATATAAAAGTGGAAATAGTTAACTCTTTGTAAGTATATAAAAATGATGTAATGTTCTAACTTATGCCTCTAACTTTTAAGGTATTCTAAATAAATTAATAGATTCCCCAAATTATAATATCGTATATGTTGAACCTATGATCACTATAATTATTAATCTTTTAAGTGAAATATATCGAAAAACTTTTACTGAGTTTATTATAATTGAATAGATCTAATTGTTGTTAAGATGTTAATTTGTTTATAATGACTTTATATATTTTTTTATTAAAATTTATTAAATATAATCTAAATAATATTAATGATTGAATCAGTTGTGTTATTGACTCAACGAGATTGACATTGCGGTCGTCAGGTCGAAGACTTATGATTGCTACGACATTAAAAAATGTTAAATTTGTCATTTTTTATCAACAGTAGAAGTTGATAGTTCTTATGTTTCAAAAATAAAATAAAATGAATATACTCATATATGACAAATTTCCTTTTCAATAGGGTGAGAATTAGATGAAATAAAAATTATTTATTTCATGTTATGTTTCAGGTTTCTTTTTATGATAAGCTTCTATGCTATAAAAAAATATGTTTAATACAAGTTTCTCTTTAAATAGATACTTATTAAACTGTATATTATATGACAAAAGATTAGACCATTCACTGCACACTATAATATTGGGAAATACAAGCTCTTTATTTTATTATCAAGAAAAATAAGACCTAATTTTAATAACCTAATTTTTATGTACACTAAAATGATCTTTTGTGTCAAAATAAGAAGATAAACTCCCAACATGTGAAAACTTCTCAATTCAATCTCAAAAAGGGTAAAGGTTCCTACTTAATCCATTCATGTTGGTAAAGAGACCGAATAATTGGTGTTTGTATGGCAAAAACGATTTTCGTTTGTTGCTATCTTTCGTCGTTTTATTTGTTACATAAAACTTCTCGTAAGCCGATAATGCATTTTTGTGTTTTTCATCCTTCCTCTTTTTAACGATGGTGTTATCCACCTTTGTCTTGCTGGGCTTCTTGGGAACCGAAGGATTCATCAAAACTAAAGAATCCTTAATGTCACTGTTACTTCGAAGATTCATGTTTTGTCGAAATCTCCAGAAACTTGACGACCCTGTTGAGTTGTTCTTTTGGTAAACCTCACTCGAAACCTTCATCTCAACCATTGTCATATTTTGCAATGGCTCATGTTGAAGTTGTTTTGAGATACCACTTGAGAATGAATTTATGGAATTCATGAGAAAGATCTTCTTTAGGGGTGGTCGAAGATTTGAACCCTCATCATTTGCGGTAGGACATAAGAGATGAGACTTTTCAAATGTATGGAGTATTGGTTTTATTTTTCCATTTTCAAATATCTCATCGGCAAATATATGCATTCCTTGTACTTCGGTGCTAGCAAAACTAAAGTCATGTTCTTCTTTATTTTCTTCATCAATGTCGGGAATTCGTTGCTTGGTGCTGCAATGAGTATCGAGTTTATGTTGAACGAAAGCAGAGTCATCAAAACCAAAAAAATTGATGTTATTAATTTGTTGTTTTGTGCTACAATATGGACCAAGATTATCTTGAATGGGAGCAAACCCATCAACGTCGAGAAGAACGTTGTTGTTACTTTGTTGTTTTGTGGTGCAATTTGGGTCAATTCTATCTGGTAGGGCAGAAAATCCAGAAAAATCAATAACTCGATGAGGCGTACCGAGAATTGATAGAGATTGCACCCTTAGCATCTCAATATTTGAGGTGGTTTTCTGCATTTTGTGTAAATTGCGAGTTTGATATGTTTGGTAGGGTGAATTGTATTTTGGAAGTGATTGTGAAATGATTAATATTTATATATAAACAAAAATCAATGTAGGATTCTGTCCATTAAATGGCGCTCGGTTAGTTTGAAGGTTTTATGAGGTTGTTACACATGGAAGGTGTGAAAGAGTGTTGAGAAGTTGCTAATTGCTTATATGTTATACCTTATAATTGTTTTTTAACAATTTTAAACCAAATATTTATGTTATTTCTTTTTAATAACAACATTATATTAGAATTTACAACCACTTCCGCTCTTTCAGTGATTCGTTTGGACGTTATTTTGTTTTGTGGGTGTTTTCAACTGCTCACGCAAAAGTGCAACCTCCTCAGTTTCGCTTATTAGTTGCTACTTATTCAGATAGTTAATTATTTAGGATATGCGTGTTGGTTACTAAATTAACAAGAAAAAAATAAAAAAGAGAGATATAAAAATGATTTAAATTGCAAAGATATTAAAAATATAATCATAACTTTGTCATTATACGTCGAAAATAAATAAAAGTGGAAATAGTTAACTCTTTGTAAGTATATAAAAATGATGTAATGTTCTAACTTATGCCTCTAACTTTTAAGGTATTCTAAATAAATTAATAGATTCCCCAAATTATAATATCGTATATGTTGAACCTATGATCACTATAATTATTAATCTTTTAAGTGAAATATATCGAAAAACTTTTACTGAGTTTATTATAATTGAATAGATCTAATTGTTGTTAAGATGTTAATTTGTTTATAATGACTTTATATATTTTTTTATTAAAATTTATTAAATATAATCTAAATAATATTAATGATTGAATCAGTTGTGTTATTGACTCAACGAGATTGACATTGCGGTCGTCAGGTCGAAGACTTATGATTGCTACGACATTAAAAAATGTTAAATTTGTCATTTTTTATCAACAGTAGAAGTTGATAGTTCTTATGTTTCAAAAATAAAATAAAATGAATATACTCATATATGACAAATTTCCTTTTCAATAGGGTGAGAATTAGATGAAATAAAAATTATTTATTTCATGTTATGTTTCAGGTTTCTTTTTATGATAAGCTTCTATGCTATAAAAAAATATGTTTAATACAAGTTTCTCTTTAAATAGATACTTATTAAACTGTATATTATATGACAAAAGATTAGACCATTCACTGCACACTATAATATTGGGAAATACAAGCTCTTTATTTTATTATCAAGAAAAATAAGACCTAATTTTAATAACCTAATTTTTATGTACACTAAAATGATCTTTTGTGTCAAAATAAGAAGATAAACTCCCAACATGTGAAAACTTCTCAATTCAATCTCAAAAAGGGTAAAGGTTCCTACTTAATCCATTCATGTTGGTAAAGAGACCGAATAATTGGTGTTTGTATGGCAAAAACGATTTTCGTTTGTTGCTATCTTTCGTCGTTTTATTTGTTACATAAAACTTCTCGTAAGCCGATAATGCATTTTTGTGTTTTTCATCCTTCCTCTTTTTAACGATGGTGTTATCCACCTTTGTCTTGCTGGGCTTCTTGGGAACCGAAGGATTCATCAAAACTAAAGAATCCTTAATGTCACTGTTACTTCGAAGATTCATGTTTTGTCGAAATCTCCAGAAACTTGACGACCCTGTTGAGTTGTTCTTTTGGTAAACCTCACTCGAAACCTTCATCTCAACCATTGTCATATTTTGCAATGGCTCATGTTGAAGTTGTTTTGAGATACCACTTGAGAATGAATTTATGGAATTCATGAGAAAGATCTTCTTTAGGGGTGGTCGAAGATTTGAACCCTCATCATTTGCGGTAGGACATAAGAGATGAGACTTTTCAAATGTATGGAGTATTGGTTTTATTTTTCCATTTTCAAATATCTCATCGGCAAATATATGCATTCCTTGTACTTCGGTGCTAGCAAAACTAAAGTCATGTTCTTCTTTATTTTCTTCATCAATGTCGGGAATTCGTTGCTTGGTGCTGCAATGAGTATCGAGTTTATGTTGAACGAAAGCAGAGTCATCAAAACCAAAAAAATTGATGTTATTAATTTGTTGTTTTGTGCTACAATATGGACCAAGATTATCTTGAATGGGAGCAAACCCATCAACGTCGAGAAGAACGTTGTTGTTACTTTGTTGTTTTGTGGTGCAATTTGGGTCAATTCTATCTGGTAGGGCAGAAAATCCAGAAAAATCAATAACTCGATGAGGCGTACCGAGAATTGATAGAGATTGCACCCTTAGCATCTCAATATTTGAGGTGGTTTTCTGCATTTTGTGTAAATTGCGAGTTTGATATGTTTGGTAGGGTGAATTGTATTTTGGAAGTGATTGTGAAATGATTAATATTTATATATAAACAAAAATCAATGTAGGATTCTGTCCATTAAATGGCGCTCGGTTAGTTTGAAGGTTTTATGAGGTTGTTACACATGGAAGGTGTGAAAGAGTGTTGAGAAGTTGCTAATTGCTTATATGTTATACCTTATAATTGTTTTTTAACAATTTTAAACCAAATATTTATGTTATTTCTTTTTAATAACAACATTATATTAGAATTTACAACCACTTCCGCTCTTTCAGTGATTCGTTTGGACGTTATTTTGTTTTGTGGGTGTTTTCAACTGCTCACGCAAAAGTGCAACCTCCTCAGTTTCGCTTATTAGTTGCTACTTATTCAGATAGTTAATTATTTAGGATATGCGTGTTGGTTACTAAATTAACAAGAAAAAAATAAAAAAGAGAGATATAAAAATGATTTAAATTGCAAAGATATTAAAAATATAATCATAACTTTGTCATTATACGTCGAAAATAAATAAAAGTGGAAATAGTTAACTCTTTGTAAGTATATAAAAAATGATGTAATGTTCTAACATATGCCTCTAACTTTTAAGGTATTCTAAATAAATTAATAGATTCCCCAAATTATAATATTGTATATGTTGAACCTATGATCACTATAATTATTAATCTTTTAAGAGAAATATATCAAAAAACTTTTACTGAGTTTATTATAATTGAATAGATCTAATTGATGTTAAGATGTTATTTTGTTTATAATGACTTTATATATTTTTTTATTAAAATTTATTAAATATAATCTAAATAATATTAATGATTGAATCAGTTGTGTTATTGACTCAACGAGATTGACATTATGGTCGTCAGGTCGAAGACTTATGATTGCTACGACATTAAAAAATGTTAAATTTGTCATTTGTTATCAACGGTAGAAGTTGATAGTTCTTATGTTTCAAAAATAAAATAAAATGAATATACTCCTATATGACAAATTTCCTTTTCAATACGGTGAGAATTAGATGAAATAAAAATTATTTATTTCATGTTATGTTTCAGGTTTCTTTTTATGATAAGCTTCTATGCTATAAAAAAATATGTTTAATACAAGTTTCTCTTTAAATAGATACTTATTAAACTGTATATTATATGACAAAAGATTAGACCATTCACTGCACACTATAATATTGGGAAATACAAGCTCTTTATTTTATTATCAAGAAAAATAAGACCTAATTTTAATAACCTAATTTTTATGTACACTAAAATGATCTTTTGTGTCAAAATAAGAAGATAAACTCCCAACATGTGAAAACTTCTCAATTCAATCTCAAAAAGGGTAAAGGTTCCTACTTAATCCATTCATGTTGGTAAAGAGACCGAATAATTGGTGTTTGTATGGCAAAAACGATTTTCGTTTGTTGCTATCTTTCGTCGTTTTATTTGTTACATAAAACTTCTCGTAAGCCGATAATGCATTTTTGTGTTTTTCATCCTTCCTCTTTTTAACGATGGTGTTATCCACCTTTGTCTTGCTGGGCTTCTTGGGAACCGAAGGATTCATCAAAACTAAAGAATCCTTAATGTCACTGTTACTTCGAAGATTCATGTTTTGTCGAAATCTCCAGAAACTTGACGACCCTGTTGAGTTGTTCTTTTGGTAAACCTCACTCGAAACCTTCATCTCAACCATTGTCATATTTTGCAATGGCTCATGTTGAAGTTGTTTTGAGATACCACTTGAGAATGAATTTATGGAATTCATGAGAAAGATCTTCTTTAGGGGTGGTCGAAGATTTGAACCCTCATCATTTGCGGTAGGACATAAGAGATGAGACTTTTCAAATGTATGGAGTATTGGTTTTATTTTTCCATTTTCAAATATCTCATCAGCAAATATATGCATTCCTTGTACTTCGGTGCTAGCAAAACTAAAGTCATGTTCTTCTTTATTTTCTTCATCAATGTCGGGAATTCGTTGCTTGGTGCTGCAATGAGTATCGAGTTTATGTTGAACGAAAGCAGAGTCATCAAAACCAAAAAAATTGATGTTATTAATTTGTTGTTTTGTGCTACAATATGGACCAAGATTATCTTGAATGGGAGCAAACCCATCAACGTCGAGAAGAACGTTGTTGTTACTTTGTTGTTTTGTGGTGCAATTTGGGTCAATTCTATCTGGTAGGGCAGAAAATCCAGAAAAATCAATAACTCGATGAGGCGTACCGAGAATTGATAGAGATTGCACCCTTAGCATCTCAATATTTGAGGTGGTTTTCTGCATTTTGTGTAAATTGCGAGTTTGATATGTTTGGTAGGGTGAATTGTATTTTGGAAGTGATTGTGAAATGATTAATATTTATATATAAACAAAAATCAATGTAGGATTCTGTCCATTAAATGGCGCTCGGTTAGTTTGAAGGTTTTATGAGGTTGTTACACATGGAAGGTGTGAAAGAGTGTTGAGAAGTTGCTAATTGCTTATATGTTATACCTTATAATTGTTTTTTAACAATTTTAAACCAAATATTTATGTTATTTCTTTTTAATAACAACATTATATTAGAATTTACAACCACTTCCGCTCTTTCAGTGATTCGTTTGGACGTTATTTTGTTTTGTGGGTGTTTTCAACTGCTCACGCAAAAGTGCAACCTCCTCAGTTTCGCTTATTAGTTGCTACTTATTCAGATAGTTAATTATTTAGGATATGCGTGTTGGTTACTAAATTAACAAGAAAAAAATAAAAAAGAGAGATATAAAAATGATTTAAATTGCAAAGATATTAAAAATATAATCATAACTTTGTCATTATACGTCGAAAATAAATAAAAGTGGAAATAGTTAACTCTTTGTAAGTATATAAAAAATGATGTAATGTTCTAACATATGCCTCTAACTTTTAAGGTATTCTAAATAAATTAATAGATTCCCCAAATTATAATATTGTATATGTTGAACCTATGATCACTATAATTATTAATCTTTTAAGAGAAATATATCAAAAAACTTTTACTGAGTTTATTATAATTGAATAGATCTAATTGATGTTAAGATGTTATTTTGTTTATAATGACTTTATATATTTTTTTATTAAAATTTATTAAATATAATCTAAATAATATTAATGATTGAATCAGTTGTGTTATTGACTCAACGAGATTGACATTATGGTCGTCAGGTCGAAGACTTATGATTGCTACGACATTAAAAAATGTTAAATTTGTCATTTGTTATCAACGGTAGAAGTTGATAGTTCTTATGTTTCAAAAATAAAATAAAATGAATATACTCCTATATGACAAATTTCCTTTTCAATACGGTGAGAATTAGATGAAATAAAAATTATTTATTTCATGTTATGTTTCAGGTTTCTTTTTATGATAAGCTTCTATGCTATAAAAAAATATGTTTAATACAAGTTTCTCTTTAAATAGATACTTATTAAACTGTATATTATATGACAAAAGATTAGACCATTCACTGCACACTATAATATTGGGAAATACAAGCTCTTTATTTTATTATCAAGAAAAATAAGACCTAATTTTAATAACCTAATTTTTATGTACACTAAAATGATCTTTTGTGTCAAAATAAGAAGATAAACTCCCAACATGTGAAAACTTCTCAATTCAATCTCAAAAAGGGTAAAGGTTCCTACTTAATCCATTCATGTTGGTAAAGAGACCGAATAATTGGTGTTTGTATGGCAAAAACGATTTTCGTTTGTTGCTATCTTTCGTCGTTTTATTTGTTACATAAAACTTCTCGTAAGCCGATAATGCATTTTTGTGTTTTTCATCCTTCCTCTTTTTAACGATGGTGTTATCCACCTTTGTCTTGCTGGGCTTCTTGGGAACCGAAGGATTCATCAAAACTAAAGAATCCTTAATGTCACTGTTACTTCGAAGATTCATGTTTTGTCGAAATCTCCAGAAACTTGACGACCCTGTTGAGTTGTTCTTTTGGTAAACCTCACTCGAAACCTTCATCTCAACCATTGTCATATTTTGCAATGGCTCATGTTGAAGTTGTTTTGAGATACCACTTGAGAATGAATTTATGGAATTCATGAGAAAGATCTTCTTTAGGGGTGGTCGAAGATTTGAACCCTCATCATTTGCGGTAGGACATAAGAGATGAGACTTTTCAAATGTATGGAGTATTGGTTTTATTTTTCCATTTTCAAATATCTCATCGGCAAATATATGCATTCCTTGTACTTCGGTGCTAGCAAAACTAAAGTCATGTTCTTCTTTATTTTCTTCATCAATGTCGGGAATTCGTTGCTTGGTGCTGCAATGAGTATCGAGTTTATGTTGAACGAAAGCAGAGTCATCAAAACCAAAAAAATTGATGTTATTAATTTGTTGTTTTGTGCTACAATATGGACCAAGATTATCTTGAATGGGAGCAAACCCATCAACGTCGAGAAGAACGTTGTTGTTACTTTGTTGTTTTGTGGTGCAATTTGGGTCAATTCTATCTGGTAGGGCAGAAAATCCAGAAAAATCAATAACTCGATGAGGCGTACCGAGAATTGATAGAGATTGCACCCTTAGCATCTCAATATTTGAGGTGGTTTTCTGCATTTTGTGTAAATTGCGAGTTTGATATGTTTGGTAGGGTGAATTGTATTTTGGAAGTGATTGTGAAATGATTAATATTTATATATAAACAAAAATCAATGTAGGATTCTGTCCATTAAATGGCGCTCGGTTAGTTTGAAGGTTTTATGAGGTTGTTACACATGGAAGGTGTGAAAGAGTGTTGAGAAGTTGCTAATTGCTTATATGTTATACCTTATAATTGTTTTTTAACAATTTTAAACCAAATATTTATGTTATTTCTTTTTAATAACAACATTATATTAGAATTTACAACCACTTCCGCTCTTTCAGTTATTCGTTTGGACGTTATTTTGTTTTGTGGGTGTTTTCAACTGCTCACGCAAAAGTGCAACCTCCTCAGTTTCGCTTATTAGTTGCTACTTATTCAGATAGTTAATTATTTAGGATATGCGTGTTGGTTACTAAATTAACAAGAAAAAAATAAAAAAGAGAGATATAAAAATGATTTAAATTGCAAAGATATTAAAAATATAATCATAACTTTGTCATTATACGTCGAAAATATATAAAAGTGGAAATAGTTAACTCTTTGTAAGTATATAAAAATGATGTAATGTTCTAACTTATGCCTCTAACTTTTAAGGTATTCTAAATAAATTAATAGATTCCCCAAATTATAATATCGTATATGTTGAACCTATGATCACTATAATTATTAATCTTTTAAGTGAAATATATCGAAAAACTTTTACTGAGTTTATTATAATTGAATAGATCTAATTGTTGTTAAGATGTTAATTTGTTTATAATGACTTTATATATTTTTTTATTAAAATTTATTAAATATAATCTAAATAATATTAATGATTGAATCAGTTGTGTTATTGACTCAACGAGATTGACATTGCGGTCGTCAGGTCGAAGACTTATGATTGCTACGACATTAAAAAATGTTAAATTTGTCATTTTTTATCAACAGTAGAAGTTGATAGTTCTTATGTTTCAAAAATAAAATAAAATGAATATACTCATATATGACAAATTTCCTTTTCAATAGGGTGAGAATTAGATGAAATAAAAATTATTTATTTCATGTTATGTTTCAGGTTTCTTTTTATGATAAGCTTCTATGCTATAAAAAAATATGTTTAATACAAGTTTCTCTTTAAATAGATACTTATTAAACTGTATATTATATGACAAAAGATTAGACCATTCACTGCACACTATAATATTGGGAAATACAAGCTCTTTATTTTATTATCAAGAAAAATAAGACCTAATTTTAATAACCTAATTTTTATGTACACTAAAATGATCTTTTGTGTCAAAATAAGAAGATAAACTCCCAACATGTGAAAACTTCTCAATTCAATCTCAAAAAGGGTAAAGGTTCCTACTTAATCCATTCATGTTGGTAAAGAGACCGAATAATTGGTGTTTGTATGGCAAAAACAATTTTCGTTTGTTGCTATCTTTCGTCGTTTTATTTGTTACATAAAACTTCTCGTAAGCCGATAATGCATTTTTGTGTTTTTCATCCTTCCTCTTTTTAACGATGGTGTTATCCACCTTTGTCTTGCTGGGCTTCTTGGGAACCGAAGGATTCATCAAAACTAAAGAATCCTTAATGTCACTGTTACTTCGAAGATTCATGTTTTGTCGAAATCTCCAGAAACTTGACGACCCTGTTGAGTTGTTCTTTTGGTAAACCTCACTCGAAACCTTCATCTCAACCATTGTCATATTTTGCAATGGCTCATGTTGAAGTTGTTTTGAGATACCACTTGAGAATGAATTTATGGAATTCATGAGAAAGATCTTCTTTAGGGGTGGTCGAAGATTTGAACCCTCATCATTTGCGGTAGGACATAAGAGATGAGACTTTTCAAATGTATGGAGTATTGGTTTTATTTTTCCATTTTCAAATATCTCATCGGCAAATATATGCATTCCTTGTACTTCGGTGCTAGCAAAACTAAAGTCATGTTCTTCTTTATTTTCTTCATCAATGTCGGGAATTCGTTGCTTGGTGCTGCAATGAGTATCGAGTTTATGTTGAACGAAAGCAGAGTCATCAAAACCAAAAAAATTGATGTTATTAATTTGTTGTTTTGTGCTACAATATGGACCAAGATTATCTTGAATGGGAGCAAACCCATCAACGTCGAGAAGAACGTTGTTGTTACTTTGTTGTTTTGTGGTGCAATTTGGGTCAATTCTATCTGGTAGGGCAGAAAATCCAGAAAAATCAATAACTCGATGAGGCGTACCGAGAATTGATAGAGATTGCACCCTTAGCATCTCAATATTTGAGGTGGTTTTCTGCATTTTGTGTAAATTGCGAGTTTGATATGTTTGGTAGGGTGAATTGTATTTTGGAAGTGATTGTGAAATGATTAATATTTATATATAAACAAAAATCAATGTAGGATTCTGTCCATTAAATGGCGCTCGGTTAGTTTGAAGGTTTTATGAGGTTGTTACACATGGAAGGTGTGAAAGAGTGTTGAGAAGTTGCTAATTGCTTATATGTTATACCTTATAATTGTTTTTTAACAATTTTAAACCAAATATTTATGTTATTTCTTTTTAATAACAACATTATATTAGAATTTACAACCACTTCCGCTCTTTCAGTGATTCGTTTGGACGTTATTTTGTTTTGTGGGTGTTTTCAACTGCTCACGCAAAAGTGCAACCTCCTCAGTTTCGCTTATTAGTTGCTACTTATTCAGATAGTTAATTATTTAGGATATGCGTGTTGGTTACTAAATTAACAAGAAAAAAATAAAAAAGAGAGATATAAAAATGATTTAAATTGCAAAGATATTAAAAATATAATCATAACTTTGTCATTATACGTCGAAAATAAATAAAAGTGGAAATAGTTAACTCTTTGTAAGTATATAAAAAATGATGTAATGTTCTAACATATGCCTCTAACTTTTAAGGTATTCTAAATAAATTAATAGATTCCCCAAATTATAATATTGTATATGTTGAACCTATGATCACTATAATTATTAATCTTTTAAGAGAAATATATCAAAAAACTTTTACTGAGTTTATTATAATTGAATAGATCTAATTGATGTTAAGATGTTATTTTGTTTATAATGACTTTATATATTTTTTTATTAAAATTTATTAAATATAATCTAAATAATATTAATGATTGAATCAGTTGTGTTATTGACTCAACGAGATTGACATTATGGTCGTCAGGTCGAAGACTTATGATTGCTACGACATTAAAAAATGTTAAATTTGTCATTTGTTATCAACGGTAGAAGTTGATAGTTCTTATGTTTCAAAAATAAAATAAAATGAATATACTCCTATATGACAAATTTCCTTTTCAATACGGTGAGAATTAGATGAAATAAAAATTATTTATTTCATGTTATGTTTCAGGTTTCTTTTTATGATAAGCTTCTATGCTATAAAAAAATATGTTTAATACAAGTTTCTCTTTAAATAGATACTTATTAAACTGTATATTATATGACAAAAGATTAGACCATTCACTGCACACTATAATATTGGGAAATACAAGCTCTTTATTTTATTATCAAGAAAAATAAGACCTAATTTTAATAACCTAATTTTTATGTACACTAAAATGATCTTTTGTGTCAAAATAAGAAGTAAAGTCCCAACATGTGAAAACTTCGCAATTCAATCTCAAAAAGGGTAAAGGTTCCTACTTAATCCATTCATGTTGGTAAAGAGACCGAATAATTGGTGTTTGTATGGCAAAAACGATTTTCGTTTGTTGCTATCTTTCGTCGTTTTATTTGTTACATAAAACTTCTCGTAAGCCGATAATGCATTTTTGCGTTTTTCATCCTTCCTCTTTTTAACGATGGTGTTATCCACCTTTGTCTTGCTGGGCTTCTTGGGAACCAAAGGATTCATCAAAACTAAAGAATCCTTAATGTCACTGTTACTTCGAAGATTCATGTTTTGTCGAAATCTCCAGAAACTTGACGACCCTGTTGAGTTGTTCTTTTTGTAAACCTCACTCGAAACCTTCATCTCAACCATTGTCATATTTTGCAATGGCTCATGTTGAAGTTGTTTTGAGATACCACTTGAGAATGAATTTATGGAATTCATGAGAAAGATCTTCTTTAGGGGTAGTCAAAGATTGGAACCCTCATCATTTGGGGTAGGAGAGAAGAGATGAGATTTTTCAAATGTATGGAGTATTGGTTTTATTTTTCCATTTTCAAATATCTCATCGGCAAATATATGCATTCCTTGTACTTCGGTGCTAGCAAAACTAAAGTCATGTTCTTCTTTATTTTCTTCATCAATGTCGGGAATTCGTTGCTTGGTGCTGCAATGAGTATCGAGTTTATGTTGAACGAAAGCAGAGTCATCAAAACCAAAAAAATTGATGTTATTAATTTGTTGTTTTGTGCTACAATATGGACCAAGATTATCTTGAATGGGAGCAAACCCATCAACGTCGAGAAGAACGTTGTTGTTACTTTGTTGTTTTGTGGTGCAATTTGGGTCAATTCTATCTGGTAGGGGAGAAAATCCAGAAAAATCAAAAACTCGATGAGGCGTACCGAGAATTGATAGAGATTGCACCCTTAGCATCTCAATATTTGAGGTGGTTTTTTGCATTTTGTTTAAATTGCGAGTTTGATATGTGTGGTATGGTGAATTGTATTTTGGAAGTGATTGTGAAATGATTAATATTTATATATAAACAAAAATCAATGTAGGATTCTGTCCATTAAATGGCGCTCGGTTAGTTTGAAGGTTTTATGAGGTTGTTACACATGGAAGGTGTGAAAGAGTGTTGAGAAGTTGCTAATTGCTTATATTTTATACCTTATAATTGTTTTTTAACAATTTTAAACCAAATATTTATGTTATTTCTTTTTAATAACAATATTATATTAGATTTTACAACCACTTCCGCTCTTTCAGTGATTCGTTTGGATGTTATTTTGTTTTGTGGGTGTTTTCAACTGCTCACGCAAAAGTGCAACCTCCTCAGTTTCGCTTATTAGTTGCTACTTATTCAGATAGTTAATTATTTAGGATATGCGTGTTGGTTACTAAATTAACAAGAAAAAAATAAAAAAGAGAGATATAAAAATGATTTAAATTGAAAAGATATTAAAAATATAATCATAACTTTGTCATTATATGTCAAAAATAAATAAAAGTGGAAATAGTTAACTCTTTGTAAGTATATAAAAAATGATGTAATGTTCTAACATATGCCTCTAACTTGTAAGGTATTCTAAATAAATTAATAGATTCCCCAAATTATAATATCGTATATGTTGAACCTATGATCACTATAATTATTAATCTTTTAAGAGAAATATATCGAAAAACTTTTACTGAGTTTATTATAATTGATAGATCTAATTGATGTTAAGATGTTATTTTGTTTATAATGACTTTATATATTTTTTTATTAAAATTTATTAAATATAATCTAAATAATATTAATGATTGAATCAGTTGTGTTATTGACTCAACGAGATTGACATTATGGTCGTCAGGTCGAAGACTTATGATTGCTACGACATTAAAAAATGTTAAATTTGTCATTTGTTATCAACGGTAGAAGTTGATAGTTCTTATGTTTCAAAAATAAAATACAATGAATATACTCCTATATGACAAATTTCCTTTTCAATAGGGTGAGAATTAGATGAAATAAAAATTATTTATTTCATGTTATGTTTAAGGTTTCTTTTCATGATAAGCTTCTATGCTATAAAAAATATATATTTAATACAAGAGATGAGATTTTTCAAAAGTATGGAGTATTGGTTTTATTTTTCCATTTTCAAATTTCTCATCGGCAAATATATGCATTCCTTGTACTTCGGTGCTAGCAAAACTAAAGTCATGTTCTTCTTTATTTTCTTCATCAATGTCGGGAATTCGTTGCTTGGTGCTGCAATGAGTATCGAGTTTATGTTGAACGAAAGCAGAGTCACCAAAACCAAAAAAATTGATGTTATTAATTTGTTGTTTTGTGCTACAATATGGACCAAGATTATCTTGAATGGGAGCAAACCCATCAACGTCGAGAAGAACGTTGTTGTTACTTTGTTGTTTTGTGGTGCAATTTGGGTCAATTCTATCTGGTAGGGGAGAAAATCCAGAAAAATCAAAAACTCGATGAGGCGTACCGAGAATTGATAGAGATTGCACCCTTAGCATCTCAATATTTGAGGTGGTTTTGTGCATTTTGTTTAAATTGCGAGTTTGATATGTGTGGTATGGTGAATTGTATTTTGGAAGTGATTGTGAAATGATTAATATTTATATATAAACAAAAATCAATGTAGGATTCTGTCCATTAAATGGCGCTCGGTTAGTTTGAAGGTTTTATGAGGTTGTTACACATGGAAGGTGTGAAAGAGTGTTGAGAAGTTGCTAATTGCTTATATTTTATACCTTATAATTGTTTTTTAACAATTTTAAACCAAATATTTATGTTATTTCTTTTTAATAACAATATTATATTAGATTTTACAACCACTTCTGCTCTTTCAGTGATTCGTTTGGATGTTATTTTGTTTTGTGGGTGTTTTCAACTGCTCACGCAAAAGTGCAACCTCCTCAGTTTCGCTTATTAGTTGCTACTTATTCAGATAGTTAATTATTTAGGATATGCGTGTTGGTTACTAAATTAACAAGAAAAAAATAAAAAAGAGAGATATAAAAATGATTTAAATTGAAAAGATATTAAAAATATAATCATAACTTTGTCATTATATGTCAAAAATAAATAAAAGTGGAAATAGTTAACTCTTTGTAAGTATATAAAAAATGATGTAATGTTCTAACATATGCCTCTAACTTTTAAGGTATTCTAAATAAATTAATAGATTCCCCAAATTATAATATCGTATATGTTGAACCTATGATCACTATAATTATTAATCTTTTAAGAGAAATATATCGAAAAACTTTTACTAAGTTTATTATAATTGAATAGATCAAATTGATGTTAAGATGTTATTTTGTTTATAATGACTTTATATATTTTTTTATTAAAATTTATTAAATATAATCTAAATAATATTAATGATTGAATCGGTTGTGTTATTGACTCAACGAGATTGACATTATGGTCGTCAGGTCGAAGACTTATGATTGCTACGACATTAAAAAATGTTAAATTTGTCATTTGTTATCAACGGTAGAAGTTGATAGTTCTTATGTTTCAAAAATAAAATACAATGAATATACTCCTATATGACAAATTTCCTTTTCTATAGGGTGAGAATTAGAGGAAATAAAAATTATTTATTTCATGTTATGTTTAAGGTTTCTTTTCATGATAAGCTTCTATGCTATAAAAAATATATATTTAATACAAGAGATGAGATTTTTCAAAAGTATGGAGTATTGGTTTTATTTTTCCATTTTCAAATTTCTCATCGGCAAATATATGCATTCCTTGTACTTCGGTGCTAGCAAAACTAAAGTCATGTTCTTCTTTATTTTCTTCATCAATGTCGAGAATTCGTTGCTTGGTGCTGCAATGGGTATCGAGTTTATGTTGAACGAAAGCAGAGTCATCAAAACCAAAAAAATTGATGTTATTAATTTGTTGTTTTGTGCTACAATATGGACCAAGATTATCTTGAATGGGAGCAAACCCATCAACGTCGAGAAGAACGTTGTTGTTACTTTGTTGTTTTGTGGTGCAATTTGGGTCAATTCTATCTGGTAGGGGAGAAAATCCAGAAAAATCAAAAACTCGATGAGGCGTACCGAGAATTGATAGAGATTGCACCCTTAGCATCTCAATATTTGAGGTGGTTTTTTGCATTTTGTTTAAATTGCGAGTTTGATATGTGTGGTAGGGTGAATTGTATTTTGGAAGTGATTGTGAAATGATTAATATTTATATATAAACAAAAATCATTGTAGGATTCGGTCCATTAAATGGCGCTCGGTTAGTTTGAAGGTTTTATGAGGTTGTTACACATGGAAGGTGTGAAAGAGTGTTGAGAAGTTGCTAATTGCTTATATTTTATACCTTATAATTGTTTTTTAACAATTTTAAACCAAATATTTATGTTATTTCTTTTTAATAACAATATTATATTAGATTTTACGACCACTTCCGCTCTTTCAGTGATTCGTTTGGATGTTATTTTGTTTTGTGGGTGTTTTCAACTGCTCACGCAAAAGTGCAACCTCCTCAGTTTCGCTTATTAGTTGCTACTTATTCAGATAGTTAATTATTTAGGATATGCGTGTTGGTTACTAAATTAACAAGAAAAAAATAAAAAAGAGAGATATAAAAATGATTTAAATTGAAAAGATATTAAAAATATAATCATAACTTTGTCATTATATGTCAAAAATAAATAAAAGTGGAAATAGTTAACTCTTTGTAAGTATATAAAAAATGATGTAATGTTCTAACATATGCCTCTAACTTTTAAGGTATTCTAAATAAATTAATAGATTCCCCAAATTATAATATCGTATATGTTGAACCTATGATCACTATAATTATTAATCTTTTAAGAGAAATATATCGAAAAACTTTTACTGAGTTTATTATAATTGAATAGATCTAATTGATGTTAAGATGTTATTTTGTTTATAATGACTTTATATATTTTTTTATTAAAATTTATTAAATATAATCTAAATAATATTAATGATTGAATCATGTGTGTTATTGACTCAACGAGATTGACATTATGGTCGTCAGGTCGAAGACTTATGATTGCTACGACATTAAAAAATGTTAAATTTGTCATTTGTTATCAACGGTAGAAGTTGATAGTTCTTATGTTTCAAAAATAAAATACAATGAATATACTCCTATATGACAAATTTCCTTTTCAATAGGGTGAGAATTAGATGAAATAAAAATTATTTATTTCATGTTATGTTTAAGGTTTCTTTTCATGATAAGCTTCTATGCTATAAAAAATATATATTTAATACAAGAGATGAGATTTTTCAAAAGTATGGAGTATTGGTTTTATTTTTCCATTTTCAAATTTCTCATCGGCAAATATATGCATTCCTTGTACTTCGGTGCTAGCAAAACTAAAGTCATGTTCTTCTTTATTTTCTTCATCAATGTCGGGAATTCGTTGCTTGGTGCTGCAATGAGTATCGAGTTTATGTTGAACGAAAGCAGAGTCATCAAAACCAAAAAAATTGATGTTATTAATTTGTTGTTTTGTGCTACAATATGGACCAAGATTATCTTGAATGGGAGCAAACCCATCAACGTCGAGAAGAACGTTGTTGTTACTTTGTTGTTTTGTGGTGCAATTTGGGTCAATTCTATCTGGTAGGGGAGAAAATCCAGAAAAATCAAAAACTCGATGAGGCGTACCGAGAATTGATAGAGATTGCACCCTTAGCATCTCAATATTTGAGGTGGTTTTGTGCATTTTGTTTAAATTGCGAGTTTGATATGTGTGGTATGGTGAATTGTATTTTGGAAGTGATTGTGAAATGATTAATATTTATATATAAACAAAAATCAATGTAGGATTCTGTCCATTAAATGGCGCTCGGTTAGTTTGAAGGTTTTATGAGGTTGTTACACATGGAAGGTGTGAAAGAGTGTTGAGAAGTTGCTAATTGCTTATATTTTATACCTTATAATTGTTTTTTAACAATTTTAAACCAAATATTTATGTTATTTCTTTTTAATAACAATATTATATTAGATTTTACAACCACTTCTGCTCTTTCAGTGATTCGTTTGGATGTTATTTTGTTTTGTGGGTGTTTTCAACTGCTCACGCAAAAGTGCAACCTCCTCAGTTTCGCTTATTAGTTGCTACTTATTCAGATAGTTAATTATTTAGGATATGCGTGTTGGTTACTAAATTAACAAGAAAAAAATAAAAAAGAGAGATATAAAAATGATTTAAATTGAAAAGATATTAAAAATATAATCATAACTTTGTCATTATATGTCAAAAATAAATAAAAGTGGAAATAGTTAACTCTTTGTAAGTATATAAAAAATGATGTAATGTTCTAACATATGCCTCTAACTTTTAAGGTATTCTAAATAAATTAATAGATTCCCCAAATTATAATATCGTATATGTTGAACCTATGATCACTATAATTATTAATCTTTTAAGAGAAATATATCGAAAAACTTTTACTAAGTTTATTATAATTGAATAGATCTAATTGATGTTAAGATGTTATTTTGTTTATAATGACTTTATATATTTTTTTATTAAAATTTATTAAATATAATCTAAATAATATTAATGATTGAATCGGTTGTGTTATTGACTCAACGAGATTGACATTATGGTCGTCAGGTCGAAGACTTATGATTGCTACGACATTAAAAAATGTTAAATTTGTCATTTGTTATCAACGGTAGAAGTTGATAGTTCTTATGTTTCAAAAATAAAATACAATGAATATACTCCTATATGACAAATTTCCTTTTCTATAGGGTGAGAATTAGATGAAATAAAAATTATTTATTTCATGTTATGTTTAAGGTTTCTTTTCATGATAAGCTTCTATGCTATAAAAAATATATATTTAATACAAGAGATGAGATTTTTCAAAAGTATGGAGTATTGGTTTTATTTTTCCATTTTCAAATTTCTCATCGGCAAATATATGCATTCCTTGTACTTCGGTGCTAGCAAAACTAAAGTCATGTTCTTCTTTATTTTCTTCATCAATGTCGAGAATTCGTTGCTTGGTGCTGCAATGGGTATCGAGTTTATGTTGAACGAAAGCAGAGTCATCAAAACCAAAAAAATTGATGTTATTAATTTGTTGTTTTGTGCTACAATATGGACCAAGATTATCTTGAATGGGAGCAAACCCATCAACGTCGAGAAGAACGTTGTTGTTACTTTGTTGTTTTGTGGTGCAATTTGGGTCAATTCTATCTGGTAGGGGAGAAAATCCAGAAAAATCAAAAACTCGATGAGGCGTACCGAGAATTGATAGAGATTGCACCCTTAGCATCTCAATATTTGAGGTGGTTTTTTGCATTTTGTTTAAATTGCGATTTTGATATGTGTGGTAGGGTGAATTGTATTTTGGAAGTGATTGTGAAATGATTAATATTTATATATAAACAAAAATCATTGTAGGATTCGGTCCATTAAATGGCGCTCGGTTAGTTTGAAGGTTTTATGAGGTTGTTACACATGGAAGGTGTGAAAGAGTGTTGAGAAGTTGCTAATTGCTTATATTTTATACCTTATAATTGTTTTTTAACAATTTTAAACCAAATATTTATGTTATTTCTTTTTAATAACAATATTATATTAGATTTTACGACCACTTCCGCTCTTTCAGTGATTCGTTTGGATGTTATTTTGTTTTGTGGGTGTTTTCAACTGCTCACGCAAAAGTGCAACCTCCTCAGTTTCGCTTATTAGTTGCTACTTATTCAGATAGTTAATTATTTAGGATATGCGTGTTGGTTACTAAATTAACAAGAAAAAAATAAAAAAGAGAGATATAAAAATGATTTAAATTGAAAAGATATTAAAAATATAATCATAACTTTGTCATTATATGTCAAAAATAAATAAAAGTGGAAATAGTTAACTCTTTGTAAGTATATAAAAAATGATGTAATGTTCTAACATATGCCTCTAACTTTTAAGGTATTCTAAATAAATTAATAGATTCCCCAAATTATAATATCGTATATGTTGAACCTATGATCACTATAATTATTAATCTTTTAAGAGAAATATATCGAAAAACTTTTACTGAGTTTATTATAATTGAATAGATCTAATTGATGTTAAGATGTTATTTTGTTTATAATGACTTTATATATTTTTTTATTAAAATTTATTAAATATAATCTAAATAATATTAATGATTGAATCATGTGTGTTATTGACTCAACGAGATTGACATTATGGTCGTCAGGTCGAAGACTTATGATTGCTACGACATTAAAAAATGTTAAATTTGTCATTTGTTATCAACGGTAGAAGTTGATAGTTCTTATGTTTCAAAAATAAAATACAATGAATATACTCCTATATGACAAATTTCCTTTTCAATAGGGTGAGAATTAGATGAAATAAAAATTATTTATTTCATGTTATGTTTAAGGTTTCTTTTCATGATAAGCTTCTATGCTATAAAAAATATATATTTAATACAAGAGATGAGATTTTTCAAAAGTATGGAGTATTGGTTTTATTTTTCCATTTTCAAATTTCTCATCGGCAAATATATGCATTCCTTGTACTTCGGTGCTAGCAAAACTAAAGTCATGTTCTTCTTTATTTTCTTCATCAATGTCGGGAATTCGTTGCTTGGTGCTGCAATGAGTATCGAGTTTATGTTGAACGAAAGCAGAGTCATCAAAACCAAAAAAATTGATGTTATTAATTTGTTGTTTTGTGCTACAATATGGACCAAGATTATCTTGAATGGGAGCAAACCCATCAACGTCGAGAAGAACGTTGTTGTTACTTTGTTGTTTTGTGGTGCAATTTGGGTCAATTCTATCTGGTAGGGGAGAAAATCCAGAAAAATCAAAAACTCGATGAGGCGTACCGAGAATTGATAGAGATTGCACCCTTAGCATCTCAATATTTGAGGTGGTTTTGTGCATTTTGTTTAAATTGCGAGTTTGATATGTGTGGTATGGTGAATTGTATTTTGGAAGTGATTGTGAAATGATTAATATTTATATATAAACAAAAATCAATGTAGGATTCTGTCCATTAAATGGCGCTCGGTTAGTTTGAAGGTTTTATGAGGTTGTTACACATGGAAGGTGTGAAAGAGTGTTGAGAAGTTGCTAATTGCTTATATTTTATACCTTATAATTGTTTTTTAACAATTTTAAACCAAATATTTATGTTATTTCTTTTTAATAACAATATTATATTAGATTTTACAACCACTTCCGCTCTTTCAGTGATTCGTTTGGATGTTATTTTGTTTTGTGGGTGTTTTCAACTGCTCACGCAAAAGTGCAACCTCCTCAGTTTCGCTTATTAGTTGCTACTTATTCAGATAGTTAATTATTTAGGATATGCGTGTTGGTTACTAAATTAACAAGAAAAAAATAAAAAAGAGAGATATAAAAATGATTTAAATTGAAAAGATATTAAAAATATAATCATAACTTTGTCATTATATGTCAAAAATAAATAAAAGTGGAAATAGTTAACTCTTTGTAAGTATATAAAAAATGATGTAATGTTCTAACATATGCCTCTAACTTTTAAGGTATTCTAAATAAATTAATAGATTCCCCAAATTATAATATCGTATATGTTGAACCTATGATCACTATAATTATTAATCTTTTAAGAGAAATATATCGAAAAACTTTTACTGAGTTTATTATAATTGAATAGATCTAATTGATGTTAAGATGTTATTTTGTTTATAATGACTTTATATATTTTTTTATTAAAATTTATTAAATATAATCTAAATAATATTAATGATTGAATCAGTTGTGTTATTGACTCAACGAGATTGACATTATGGTCGTCAGGTCGAAGACTTATGATTGCTACGACATTAAAAAATGTTAAATTTGTCATTTGTTATCAACGGTAGAAGTTGATAGTTCTTATGTTTCAAAAATAAAATACAATGAATATACTCCTATATGACAAATTTCCTTTTCAATAGGGTGAGAATTAGATGAAATAAAAATTATTTATTTCATGTTATGTTTAAGGTTTCTTTTCATGATAAGCTTCTATGCTATAAAAAATATATATTTAATACAAGAGATGAGATTTTTCAAAAGTATGGAGTATTGGTTTTATTTTTCCATTTTCAAATTTCTCATCGGCAAATATATGCATTCCTTGTACTTCGGTGCTAGCAAAACTAAAGTCATGTTCTTCTTTATTTTCTTCATCAATGTCGGGAATTCGTTGCTTGGTGCTGCAATGAGTATCGAGTTTATGTTGAACGAAAGCAGAGTCATCAAAACCAAAAAAATTGATGTTATTAATTTGTTGTTTTGTGCTACAATATGGACCAAGATTATCTTGAATGGGAGCAAACCCATCAACGTCGAGAAGAACGTTGTTGTTACTTTGTTGTTTTGTGGTGCAATTTGGGTCAATTCTATCTGGTAGGGGAGAAAATCCAGAAAAATCAAAAACTCGATGAGGCGTACCGAGAATTGATAGAGATTGCACCCTTAGCATCTCAATATTTGAGGTGGTTTTGTGCATTTTGTTTAAATTGCGAGTTTGATATGTGTGGTATGGTGAATTGTATTTTGGAAGTGATTGTGAAATGATTAATATTTATATATAAACAAAAATCAATGTAGGATTCTGTCCATTAAATGGCGCTCGGTTAGTTTGAAGGTTTTATGAGGTTGTTACACATGGAAGGTGTGAAAGAGTGTTGAGAAGTTGCTAATTGCTTATATTTTATACCTTATAATTGTTTTTTAACAATTTTAAACCAAATATTTATGTTATTTCTTTTTAATAACAATATTATATTAGATTTTACAACCACTTCTGCTCTTTCAGTGATTCGTTTGGATGTTATTTTGTTTTGTGGGTGTTTTCAACTGCTCACGCAAAAGTGCAACCTCCTCAGTTTCGCTTATTAGTTGCTACTTATTCAGATAGTTAATTATTTAGGATATGCGTGTTGGTTACTAAATTAACAAGAAAAAAATAAAAAAGAGAGATATAAAAATGATTTAAATTGAAAAGATATTAAAAATATAATCATAACTTTGTCATTATATGTCAAAAATAAATAAAAGTGGAAATAGTTAACTCTTTGTAAGTATATAAAAAATGATGTAATGTTCTAACATATGCCTCTAACTTTTAAGGTATTCTAAATAAATTAATAGATTCCCCAAATTATAATATCGTATATGTTGAACCTATGATCACTATAATTATTAATCTTTTAAGAGAAATATATCGAAAAACTTTTACTGAGTTTATTATAATTGAATAGATCTAATTGATGTTAAGATGTTATTTTGTTTATAATGACTTTATATATTTTTTTATTAAAATTTATTAAATATAATCTAAATAATATTAATGATTGAATCAGTTGTGTTATTGACTCAACGAGATTGACATTATGGTCGTCAGGTCGAAGACTTATGATTGCTACGACATTAAAAAATGTTAAATTTGTCATTTGTTATCAACGGTAGAAGTTGATAGTTCTTATGTTTCAAAAATAAAATACAATGAATATACTCCTATATGACAAATTTCCTTTTCAATAGGGTGAGAATTAGATGAAATAAAAATTATTTATTTCATGTTATGTTTAAGGTTTCTTTTCATGATAAGCTTCTATGCTATAAAAAATATATATTTAATACAAGAGATGAGATTTTTCAAAAGTATGGATATTGGTTTTATTTTTCCATTTTCAAATTTCTCATCGGCAAATATATGCATTCCTTGTACTTCGGGTCTAGCAAAACTAAAGTCATGTTCTTCTTTATTTTCTTCATCAATGTCGGGAATTCGTTGCTTGGTGCTGCAATGAGTATCGAGTTTATGTTGAACGAAAGCAGAGTCATCAAAACCAAAAAAATTGATGTTATTAATTTGTTGTTTTGTGCTACAATATGGACCAAGATTATCTTGAATGGGAGCAAACCCATCAACGTCGAGAAGAACATTGTTGTTACTTTGTTGTTTTGTGGTGCAATTTGGGTCAATTCTATCTGGTAGGGCAGAAAATCCAGAAAAATCAAAAACTCGATGAGGCGTACCGAGAATTGATAGAGATTGCACCCTTAGCATCTCAATATTTGAGGTGGTTTTCTGCATTTTGTTTAAATTGCGAGTTTGATATGTTTGATAGGGTGAATTGTATTTTGGAAGTGATTGTGAAATGATTAATATTTATATATAAACAAAAATCAATGTAGGATTCTGTCCATTAAATGGCGCTCGGTTAGTTTGAAGGTTTTATGAGGTTGTTACACATGGAAGGTGTGAAAGAGTGTTGAGAAGTTGCTAATTGCTTATATTTTATACCTTATAATTGTTTTTTAACAATTTTAAACCAAATATTTATGTTATTTCTTTTTAATAACAATATTATATTAGAATTTACAACCACTTCCGCTCTTTCAGTGATTCGTTTGGATGTTATTTTGTTTTGTGGGTGTTTTCAACTGCTCACGCAAAAGTGCAACCTCCTCAGTTTCGCTTATTAGTTGCTACTTATTCAGATAGTTAATTATTTAGGATATGCGTGTTGGTTACTAAATTAACAAGAAAAAAATAAAAAAGAGAGATATAAAAATGATTTAAATTGAAAAGATATTAAAAATATAATCATAACTTTGTCATTATATGTCAAAAATAAATAAAAGTGGAAATAGTTAACTCTTTGTAAGTATATAAAAAATGATGTAATGTTCTAACATATGCCTCTAACTTTTAAGGTATTCTAAATAAATTAATAGATTCCCCAAATTATAATATCGTATATGTTGAACCTATGATCACTATAATTATTAATCTTTTAAGAGAAATATATCGAAAAACTTTTACTAAGTTTATTATAATTGAATAGATCTAATTGATGTTAAGATGTTATTTTGTTTATAATGACTTTATATATTTTTTTATTAAAATTTATTAAATATAATCTAAATAATATTAATGATTGAATCAGTTGTGTTATTGACTCAACGAGATTGACATTATGGTCGTCAGGTCGAAGACTTATGATTGCTACGACATTAAAAAATGTTAAATTTGTCATTTGTTATCAACGGTAGAAGTTGATAGTTCTTATGTTTCAAAAATAAAATACAATGAATATACTCCTATATGACAAATTTCCTTTTCAATAGGGTGAGAATTAGATGAAATAAAAATTATTTATTTCATGTTATGTTTAAGGTTTCTTTTCATGATAAGCTTCTATGCTATAAAAAATATATATTTAATACAAGAGATGAGATTTTTCAAAACTATGGAGTATTGGTTTTATTTTTCCATTTTCAAATTTCTCATCGGCAAATATATGCATTCCTTGTACTTCGGTGCTAGCAAAACTAAAGTCATGTTCTTCTTTATTTTCTTCATCAATGTCGGGAATTCGTTGCTTGGTGCTGCAATGAGTATCGAGTTTATGTTGAACGAAAGCAGAGTCATCAAAACCAAAAAAATTGATGTTATTAATTTGTTGTTTTGTGCTACAATATGGACCAAGATTATCTTGAATGGGAGCAAACCCATCAACGTCGAGAAGAACGTTGTTGTTACTTTGTTGTTTTGTGGTGCAATTTGGGTCAATTCTATCTGGTAGGGGAGAAAATCCAGAAAAATCAAAAACTCGATGAGGCGTACAGAGAATTGATAGAGATTGCACCCTTAGCATCTCAATATTTGAGGTGGTTTTGTGCATTTTGTTTAAATTGCGAGTTTGATATGTGTGGTATGGTGAATTGTATTTTGGAAGTGATTGTGAAATGATTAATATTTATATATAAACAAAAATCAATGTAGGATTCTGTCCATTAAATGGCGCTCGGTTAGTTTGAAGGTTTTATGAGGTTGTTACACATGGAAGGTGTGAAAGAGTGTTGAGAAGTTGCTAATTGCTTATATTTTATACCTTATAATTGTTTTTTAACAATTTTAAACCAAATATTTATGTTATTTCTTTTTAATAACAATATTATATTAGATTTTACAACCACTTCTGCTCTTTCAGTGATTCGTTTGGATGTTATTTTGTTTTGTGGGTGTTTTCAACTGCTCACGCAAAAGTGCAACCTCCTCAGTTTCGCTTATTAGTTGCTACTTATTCAGATAGTTAATTATTTAGGATATGCGTGTTGGTTACTAAATTAACAAGAAAAAAATAAAAAAGAGAGATATAAAAATGATTTAAATTGAAAAGATATTAAAAATATAATCATAACTTTGTCATTATATGTCAAAAATAAATAAAAGTGGAAATAGTTAACTCTTTGTAAGTATATAAAAAATGATGTAATGTTCTAACATATGCCTCTAACTTTTAAGGTATTCTAAATAAATTAATAGATTCCCCAAATTATAATATCGTATATGTTGAACCTATGATCACTATAATTATTAATCTTTTAAGAGAAATATATCGAAAAACTTTTACTGAGTTTATTATAATTGAATAGATCTAATTGATGTTAAGATGTTATTTTTTTTATAATGACTTTATATATTTTTTTATTAAAATTTATTAAATATAATCTAAATAATATTAATGATTGAATCAGTTGTGTTATTGACTCAACGAGATTGACATTATGGTCGTCAGGTCGAAGACTTATGATTGCTACGACATTAAAAAATGTTAAATTTGTCATTTGTTATCAACGGTAGAAGTTGATAGTTCTTATGTTTCAAAAATAAAATACAATGAATATACTCCTATATGACAAATTTCCTTTTCAATAGGGTGAGAATTAGATGAAATAAAAATTATTTATTTCATGTTATGTTTAAGGTTTCTTTTCATGATAAGCTTCTATGCTATAAAAAATATATATTTAATACAAGAGATGAGATTTTTCAAAAGTATGGAGTATTGGTTTTATTTTTCCATTTTCAAATTTCTCATCGGCAAATATATGCATTCCTTGTACTTCGGTGCTAGCAAAACTAAAGTCATGTTCTTCTTTATTTTCTTCATCAATGTCGGGAATTCGTTGCTTGGTGCTGCAATGAGTATCGAGTTTATGTTGAACGAAAGCAGAGTCATCAAAACCAAAAAAATTGATGTTATTAATTTGTTGTTTTGTGCTACAATATGGACCAAGATTATCTTGAATGGGAGCAAACCCATCAACGTCGAGAAGAACGTTGTTGTTACTTTGTTGTTTTGTGGTGCAATTTGGGTCAATTCTATCTGGTAGGGCAGAAAATCCAGAAAAATCAAAAACTCGATGAGGCGTACCGAGAATTGATAGAGATTGCACCCTTAGCATCTCAATATTGGAGGTGGTTTTCTGCATTTTGTTTAAATTGCGAGTTTGATATGTTTGGTAGGGTGAATTGTATTTTGGAAGTGATTGTGAAATGATTAATATTTATATATAAACAAAAATCAATGTAGGATTCTGTCCATTAAATGGCGCTCGGTTAGTTTGAAGGTTTTATGAGGTTGTTACACATGGAAGGTGTGAAAGAGTGTTGATAAGTTGCTAATTGCTTATATTTTATACCTTATAATTGTTTTTTAACAATTTTAAACCAAATATTTATGTTATTTCTTTTTAATAACAATATTATATTAGAATTTACAACCACTTCCGCTCTTTCAGTGATTCGTTTGGATGTTATTTTGTTTTGTGGGTGTTTTCAACTGCTCACGCAAAAGTGCAACCTCCTCAGTTTCGCTTATTAGTTGCTACTTATTCAGATAGTTAATTATTTAGGATATGCTTGTTGGTTACTAAATTAACAAGAAAAAAATAAAAAAGAGAGATATAAAAATGATTTAAATTGAAAAGATATTAAAAATATAATCATAACTTTGTCATTATATGTCAAAAATAAATAAAAGTGGAAATAGTTAACTCTTTGTAAGTATATAAAAAATGATGTAATGTTCTAACATATGCCTCTAACTTTTAAGGTATTCTAAATAAATTAATAGATTCCCCAAATTATAATATCGTATATGTTGAACCTATGATCACTATAATTATTAATCTTTTAAGAGAAATATATCGAAAAACTTTTACTGAGTTTATTATAATTGAATAGATCTAATTGATGTTAAGATGTTATTTTTTTTATAATGACTTTATATATTTTTTTATTAAAATTTATTAAATATAATCTAAATAATATTAATGATTGAATCAGTTGTGTTATTGACTCAACGAGATTGACATTATGGTCGTCAGGTCGAAGACTTATGATTGCTACGACATTAAAAAATGTTAAATTTGTCATTTGTTATCAACGGTAGAAGTTGATAGTTCTTATGTTTCAAAAATAAAATACAATGAATATACTCCTATATGACAAATTTCCTTTTCAATAGGGTGAGAATTAGATGAAATAAAAATTATTTATTTCATGTTATGTTTAAGGTTTCTTTTCATGATAAGCTTCTATGCTATAAAAAATATATATTTAATACAAGAGATGAGATTTTTCAAAAGTATGGAGTATTGGTTTTATTTTTCCATTTTCAAATTTCTCATCGGCAAATATATGCATTCCTTGTACTTCGGTGCTAGCAAAACTAAAGTCATGTTCTTCTTTATTTTCTTCATCAATGTCGGGAATTCGTTGCTTGGTGCTGCAATGAGTATCGAGTTTATGTTGAACGAAAGCAGAGTCATCAAAACCAAAAAAATTGATGTTATTAATTTGTTGTTTTGTGCTACAATATGGACCAAGATTATCTTGAATGGGAGCAAACCCATCAACGTCGAGAAGAACGTTGTTGTTACTTTGTTGTTTTGTGGTGCAATTTGGGTCAATTCTATCTGGTAGGGCAGAAAATCCAGAAAAATCAAAAACTCGATGAGGCGTACCGAGAATTGATAGAGATTGCACCCTTAGCATCTCAATATTGGAGGTGGTTTTCTGCATTTTGTTTAAATTGCGAGTTTGATATGTTTGGTAGGGTGAATTGTATTTTGGAAGTGATTGTGAAATGATTAATATTTATATATAAACAAAAATCAATGTAGGATTCTGTCCATTAAATGGCGCTCGGTTAGTTTGAAGGTTTTATGAGGTTGTTACACATGGAAGGTGTGAAAGAGTGTTGATAAGTTGCTAATTGCTTATATTTTATACCTTATAATTGTTTTTTAACAATTTTAAACCAAATATTTATGTTATTTCTTTTTAATAACAATATTATATTAGAATTTACAACCACTTCCGCTCTTTCAGTGATTCGTTTGGATGTTATTTTGTTTTGTGGGTGTTTTCAACTGCTCACGCAAAAGTGCAACCTCCTCAGTTTCGCTTATTAGTTGCTACTTATTCAGATAGTTAATTATTTAGGATATGCTTGTTGGTTACTAAATTAACAAGAAAAAAATAAAAAAGAGAGATATAAAAATGATTTAAATTGAAAAGATATTAAAAATATAATCATAACTTTGTCATTATATGTCAAAAATAAATAAAAGTGGAAATAGTTAACTCTTTGTAAGTATATAAAAAATGATGTAATGTTCTAACATATGCCTCTAACTTTTAAGGTATTCTAAATAAATTAATAGATTCCCCAAATTATAATATCGTATATGTTGAACCTATGATCACTATAATTATTAATCTTTTAAGAGAAATATATCGAAAAACTTTTACTGAGTTTATTATAATTGAATAGATCTAATTGATGTTAAGATGTTATTTTTTTTATAATGACTTTATATATTTTTTTATTAAAATTTATTAAATATAATCTAAATAATATTAATGATTGAATCAGTTGTGTTATTGACTCAACGAGATTGACATTATGGTCGTCAGGTCGAAGACTTATGATTGCTACGACATTAAAAAATGTTAAATTTGTCATTTGTTATCAACGGTAGAAGTTGATAGTTCTTATGTTTCAAAAATAAAATACAATGAATATACTCCTATATGACAAATTTCCTTTTCAATAGGGTGAGAATTAGATGAAATAAAAATTATTTATTTCATGTTATGTTTAAGGTTTCTTTTCATGATAAGCTTCTATGCTATAAAAAATATATATTTAATACAAGAGATGAGATTTTTCAAAAGTATGGAGTATTGGTTTTATTTTTCCATTTTCAAATTTCTCATCGGCAAATATATGCATTCCTTGTACTTCGGTGCTAGCAAAACTAAAGTCATGTTCTTCTTTATTTTCTTCATCAATGTCGGGAATTCGTTGCTTGGTGCTGCAATGAGTATCGAGTTTATGTTGAACGAAAGCAGAGTCATCAAAACCAAAAAAATTGATGTTATTAATTTGTTGTTTTGTGCTACAATATGGACCAAGATTATCTTGAATGGGAGCAAACCCATCAACGTCGAGAAGAACGTTGTTGTTACTTTGTTGTTTTGTGGTGCAATTTGGGTCAATTCTATCTGGTAGGGGAGAAAATCCAGAAAAATCAAAAACTCGATGAGGCGTACCGAGAATTGATAGAGATTGCACCCTTAGCATCTCAATATTTGAGGTGGTTTTTTGCATTTTGTTTAAATTGCGAGTTTGATATGTGTGGTAGGGTGAATTGTATTTTGGAAGTGATTGTGAAATGATTAATATTTATATATAAACAAAAATCAATGTAGGATTCTGTCCATTTAATGGCGCTCGGTTAGTTTGAAGGTTTTATGAGGTTGTTACACATGGAAGGTGTGAAAGAGTGTTGAGAAGTTGCTAATTGCTTATATTTTATACCTTATAATTGTTTTTTAACAATTTTAAACCAAATATTTATGTTATTTCTTTTTAATAACAATATTATATTAGATTTTACAACCACTTCCGCTCTTTCAGTGATTCGTTTGGATGTTATTTTGTTTTGTGGGTGTTTTCAACTGCTCACGCAAAAGTGCAACCTCCTCAGTTTCGCTTATTAGTTGCTACTTATTCAGATAGTTAATTATTTAGGATATGCGTGTTGGTTACTAAATTAACAAGAAAAAAATAAAAAAGAGAGATATAAAAATGATTTAAATTGAAAAGATATTAAAAATATAATCATAACTTTGTCATTATATGTCAAAAATAAATAAAAGTGGAAATAGTTAACTCTTTGTAAGTATATAAAAAATGATGTAATGTTCTAACATATGCCTCTAACTTTTAAGGTATTCTAAATAAATTAATAGATTCCCCAAATTATAATATCGTATATGTTGAACCTATGATCACTATAATTATTAATCTTTTAAGAGAAATATATCGAAAAACTTTTACTAAGTTTATTATAATTGAATAGATCTAATTGATGTTAAGATGTTATTTTGTTTATAATGACTTTATATATTTTTTTATTAAAATTTATTAAATATAATCTAAATAATATTAATGATTGAATCGGTTGTGTTATTGACTCAACGAGATTGACATTATGGTCGTCAGGTCGAAGACTTATGATTGCTACGACATTAAAAAATGTTAAATTTGTCATTTGTTATCAACGGTAGAAGTTGATAGTTCTTATGTTTCAAAAATAAAATACAATGAATATACTCCTATATGACAAATTTCCTTTTCTATAGGGTGAGAATTAGATGAAATAAAAATTATTTATTTCATGTTATGTTTAAGGTTTCTTTTCATGATAAGCTTCTATGCTATAAAAAATATATATTTAATACAAGAGATGAGATTTTTCAAAAGTATGGAGTATTGGTTTTATATTTCCATTTTCAAATTTCTCATCGGCAAATATATGCATTCCTTGTACTTCGGTGCTAGCAAAACTAAAGTCATGTTCTTCTTTATTTTCTTCATCAATGTCGAGAATTCGTTGCTTGGTGCTGCAATGGGTATCGAGTTTATGTTGAACGAAAGCAGAGTCATCAAAACCAAAAAAATTGATGTTATTAATTTGTTGTTTTGTGCTACAATATGGACCAAGATTATCTTGAATGGGAGCAAACCCATCAACGTCGAGAAGAACGTTGTTGTTACTTTGTTGTTTTGTGGTGCAATTTGGGTCAATTCTATCTGGTAGGGGAGAAAATCCAGAAAAATCAAAAACTCGATGAGGCGTACTGAGAATTGATAGAGATTGCACCCTTAGCATCTCAATATTTGAGGTGGTTTTTTGCATTTTGTTTAAATTGCGAGTTTGATATGTGTGGTAGGGTGAATTGTATTTTGGAAGTGATTGTGAAATGATTAATATTTATATATAAACAAAAATCATTGTAGGATTCGGTCCATTAAATGGCGCTCGGTTAGTTTGAAGGTTTTATGAGGTTGTTACACATGGAAGGTGTGAAAGAGTGTTGAGAAGTTGCTAATTGCTTATATTTTATACCTTATAATTGTTTTTTAACAATTTTAAACCAAATATTTATGTTATTTCTTTTTAATAACAATATTATATTAGATTTTACGACCACTTCCGCTCTTTCAGTGATTCGTTTGGATGTTATTTTGTTTTGTGGGTGTTTTCAACTGCTCACGCAAAAGTGCAACCTCCTCAGTTTCGCTTATTAGTTGCTACTTATTCAGATAGTTAATTATTTAGGATATGCGTGTTGGTTACTAAATTAACAAGAAAAAAATAAAAAAGAGAGATATAAAAATGATTTAAATTGAAAAGATATTAAAAATATAATCATAACTTTGTCATTATATGTCAAAAATAAATAAAAGTGGAAATAGTTAACTCTTTGTAAGTATATAAAAAATGATGTAATGTTCTAACATATGCCTCTAACTTTTAAGGTATTCTAAATAAATTAATAGATTCCCCAAATTATAATATCGTATATGTTGAACCTATGATCACTATAATTATTAATCTTTTAAGAGAAATATATCGAAAAACTTTTACTGAGTTTATTATAATTGAATAGATCTAATTGATGTTAAGATGTTATTTTGTTTATAATGACTTTATATATTTTTTTATTAAAATTTATTAAATATAATCTAAATAATATTAATGATTGAATCAGTTGTGTTATTGACTCAACGAGATTGACATTATGGTCGTCAGGTCGAAGACTTATGATTGCTACGACATTAAAAAATGTTAAATTTGTCATTTGTTATCAACGGTAGAAGTTGATAGTTCTTATGTTTCAAAAATAAAATACAATGAATATACTCCTATATGACAAATTTCCTTTTCAATAGGGTGAGAATTAGATGAAATAAAAATTATTTATTTCATGTTATGTTTAAGGTTTCTTTTCATGATAAGCTTCTATGCTATAAAAAATATATATTTAATACAAGAGATGAGATTTTTCAAAAGTATGGAGTATTGGTTTTATTTTTCCATTTTCAAATTTCTCATCGGCAAATATATGCATTCCTTGTACTTCGGTGCTAGCAAAACTAAAGTCATGTTCTTCTTTATTTTCTTCATCAATGTCGGGAATTCGTTGCTTGGTGCTGCAATGAGTATCGAGTTTATGTTGAACGAAAGCAGAGTCATCAAAACCAAAAAAATTGATGTTATTAATTTGTTGTTTTGTGCTACAATATGGACCAAGATTATCTTGAATGGGAGCAAACCCATCAACGTCGAGAAGAACGTTGTTGTTACTTTGTTGTTTTGTGGTGCAATTTGGGTCAATTCTATCTGGTAGGGCAGAAAATCCAGAAAAATCAAAAACTCGATGAGGCGTACCGAGAATTGATAGAGATTGCACCCTTAGCATCTCAATATTTGAGGTGGTTTTCTGCATTTTGTTTAAATTGCGAGTTTGATATGTTTGGTAGGGTGAATTGTATTTTGGAAGTGATTGTGAAATGATTAATATTTATATATAAACAAAAATCAATGTAGGATTCTGTCCATTAAATGGCGCTCGGTTAGTTTGAAGGTTTTATGAGGTTGTTACACATGGAAGGTGTGAAAGAGTGTTGAGAAGTTGCTAATTGCTTATATTTTATACCTTATAATTGTTTTTTAACAATTTTAAACCAAATATTTATGTTATTTCTTTTTAATAACAATATTATATTAGAATTTACAACCACTTCCGCTCTTTCAGTGATTCGTTTGGATGTTATTTTGTTTTGTGGGTGTTTTCAACTGCTCACGCAAAAGTGCAACCTCCTCAGTTTCGCTTATTAGTTGCTACTTATTCAGATAGTTAATTATTTAGGATATGCGTGTTGGTTACTAAATTAACAAGAAAAAAATAAAAAAGAGAGATATAAAAATGATTTAAATTGAAAAGATATTAAAAATATAATCATAACTTTGTCATTATATGTCAAAAATAAATAAAAGTGGAAATAGTTAACTCTTTGTAAGTATATAAAAAATGATGTAATGTTCTAACATATGCCTCTAACTTTTAAGGTATTCTAAATAAATTAATAGATTCCCCAAATTATAATATCGTATATGTTGAACCTATGATCACTATAATTATTAATCTTTTAAGAGAAATATATCGAAAAACTTTTACTGAGTTTATTATAATTGAATAGATCTAATTGATGTTAAGATGTTATTTTGTTTATAATGACTTTATATATTTTTTTATTAAAATTTATTAATTATAATCTAAATAATATTAATGATTGAATCAGTTGTGTTATTGACTCAACGAGATTGACATTATGGTCGTCAGGTCGAAGACTTATGATTGCTACGACATTAAAAAATGTTAAATTTGTCATTTGTTATCAACGGTAGAAGTTGATAGTTCTTATGTTTCAAAAATAAAATACAATGAATATACTCCTATATGACAAATTTCCTTTTCAATAGGGTGAGAATTAGATGAAATAAAAATTATTTATTTCATGTTATGTTTAAGGTTTCTTTTCATGATAAGCTTCTATGCTATAAAAAATATATATTTAATACAAGAGATGAGATTTTTCAAAAGTATGGAGTATTGGTTTTATTTTTCCATTTTCAAATTTCTCATCGGCAAATATATGCATTCCTTGTACTTCGGGTCTAGCAAAACTAAAGTCATGTTCTTCTTTATTTTCTTCATCAATGTCGGGAATTCGTTGCTTGGTGCTGCAATGAGTATCGAGTTTATGTTGAACGAAAGCAGAGTCATCAAAACCAAAAAAATTGATGTTATTAATTTGTTGTTTTGTGCTACAATATGGACCAAGATTATCTTGAATGGGAGCAAACCCATCAACGTCGAGAAGAACGTTGTTGTTACTTTGTTGTTTTGTGGTGCAATTTGGGTCAATTCTATCTGGTAGGGCAGAAAATCCAGAAAAATCAAAAACTCGATGAGGCGTACCGAGAATTGATAGAGATTGCACCCTTAGCATCTCAATATTTGAGGTGGTTTTCTGCATTTTGTTTAAATTGCGAGTTTGATATGTTTGATAGGGTGAATTGTATTTTGGAAGTGATTGTGAAATGATTAATATTTATATATAAACAAAAATCAATGTAGGATTCTGTCCATTAAATGGCGCTCGGTTAGTTTGAAGGTTTTATGAGGTTGTTACACATGGAAGGTGTGAAAGAGTGTTGAGAAGTTGCTAATTGCTTATATTTTATACCTTATAATTGTTTTTTAACAATTTTAAACCAAATATTTATGTTATTTCTTTTTAATAACAATATTATATTAGAATTTACAACCACTTCCCCTCTTTCAGTGATTCGTTTGGATGTTATTTTGTTTTGTGGGTGTTTTCAACTGCTCACGCAAAAGTGCAACCTCCTCAGTTTCGCTTATTAGTTGCTACTTATTCAGATAGTTAATTATTTAGGATATGCGTGTTGGTTACTAAATTAACAAGAAAAAAATAAAAAAGAGAGATATAAAAATGATTTAAATTGAAAAGATATTAAAAATATAATCATAACTTTGTCATTATATGTCAAAAATAAATAAAAGTGGAAATAGTTAACTCTTTGTAAGTATATAAAAAATGATGTAATGTTCTAACATATGCCTCTAACTTTTAAGGTATTCTAAATAAATTAATAGATTCCCCAAATTATAATATCGTATATGTTGAACCTATGATCACTATAATTATTAATCTTTTAAGAGAAATATATCGAAAAACTTTTACTGAGTTTATTATAATTGAATAGATCTAATTGATGTTAAGATGTTATTTTGTTTATAATGACTTTATATATTTTTTTATTAAAATTTATTAAATATAATCTAAATAATATTAATGATTGAATCAGTTGTGTTATTGACTCAACGAGATTGACATTATGGTCGTCAGGTCGAAGACTTATGATTGCTACGACATTAAAAAATGTTAAATTTGTCATTTGTTATCAACGGTAGAAGTTGATAGTTCTTATGTTTCAAAAATAAAATACAATGAATATACTCCTATATGACAAATTTCCTTTTCAATAGGGTGAGAATTAGATGAAATAAAAATTATTTATTTCATGTTATGTTTAAGGTTTCTTTTCATGATAAGCTTCTATGCTATAAAAAATATATATTTAATACAAGAGATGAGATTTTTCAAAAGTATGGATATTGGTTTTATTTTTCCATTTTCAAATTTCTCATCGGCAAATATATGCATTCCTTGTACTTCGGGTCTAGCAAAACTAAAGTCATGTTCTTCTTTATTTTCTTCATCAATGTCGGGAATTCGTTGCTTGGTGCTGCAATGAGTATCGAGTTTATGTTGAACGAAAGCAGAGTCATCAAAACCAAAAAAATTGATGTTATTAATTTGTTGTTTTGTGCTACAATATGGACCAAGATTATCTTGAATGGGAGCAAACCCATCAACGTCGAGAAGAACGTTGTTGTTACTTTGTTGTTTTGTGGTGCAATTTGGGTCAATTCTATCTGGTAGGGCAGAAAATCCAGAAAAATCAAAAACTCGATGAGGGGTACCGAGAATTGATAGAGATTGCACCCTTAGCATCTCAATATTTGAGGTGGTTTTCTGCATTTTGTTTAAATTGCGAGTTTGATATGTTTGATAGGGTGAATTGTATTTTGGAAGTGATTGTGAAATGATTAATATTTATATATAAACAAAAATCAATGTAGGATTCTGTCCATTAAATGGCGCTCGGTTAGTTTGAAGGTTTTATGAGGTTGTTACACATGGAAGGTGTGAAAGAGTGTTGAGAAGTTGCTAATTGCTTATATTTTATACCTTATAATTGTTTTTTAACAATTTTAAACCAAATATTTATGTTATTTCTTTTTAATAACAATATTATATTAGAATTTACAACCACTTCCCCTCTTTCAGTGATTCGTTTGGATGTTATTTTGTTTTGTGGGTGTTTTCAACTGCTCACGCAAAAGTGCAACCTCCTCAGTTTCGCTTATTAGTTGCTACTTATTCAAAAATAAATAAAAGTGGAAATAGTTAACTCTTTGTAAGTATATAAAAAATGATGTAATGTTCTAACATATGCCTCTAACTTTTAAGGTATTCTAAATAAATTAATAGATTCCCCAAATTATAATATCGTATATGTTGAACCTATGATCACTATAATTATTAATCTTTTAAGAGAAATATATCGAAAAACTTTTACTGAGTTTATTATAATTGAATAGATCTAATTGATGTTAAGATGTTATTTTGTTTATAATGACTTTATATATTTTTTTATTAAAATTTATTAAATATAATCTAAATAATATTAATGATTGAATCAGTTGTGTTATTGACTCAACGAGATTGACATTATGGTCGTCAGGTCGAAGACTTATGATTGCTACGACATTAAAAAATGTTAAATTTGTCATTTGTTATCAACGGTAGAAGTTGATAGTTCTTATGTTTCAAAAATAAAATACAATGAATATACTCCTATATGACAAATTTCCTTTTCAATAGGGTGAGAATTAGATGAAATAAAAATTATTTATTTCATGTTATGTTTAAGGTTTCTTTTCATGATAAGCTTCTATGCTATAAAAAATATATATTTAATACAAGAGATGAGATTTTTCAAAAGTATGGATATTGGTTTTATTTTTCCATTTTCAAATTTCTCATCGGCAAATATATGCATTCCTTGTACTTCGGGTCTAGCAAAACTAAAGTCATGTTCTTCTTTATTTTCTTCATCAATGTCGGGAATTCGTTGCTTGGTGCTGCAATGAGTATCGAGTTTATGTTGAACGAAAGCAGAGTCATCAAAACCAAAAAAATTGATGTTATTAATTTGTTGTTTTGTGCTACAATATGGACCAAGATTATCTTGAATGGGAGCAAACCCATCAACGTCGAGAAGAACGTTGTTGTTACTTTGTTGTTTTGTGGTGCAATTTGGGTCAATTCTATCTGGTAGGGCAGAAAATCCAGAAAAATCAAAAACTCGATGAGGCGTACCGAGAATTGATAGAGATTGCACCCTTAGCATCTCAATATTTGAGGTGGTTTTCTGCATTTTGTTTAAATTGCGAGTTTGATATGTTTGATAGGGTGAATTGTATTTTGGAAGTGATTGTGAAATGATTAATATTTATATATAAACAAAAATCAATGTAGGATTCTGTCCATTAAATGGCGCTCGGTTAGTTTGAAGGTTTTATGAGGTTGTTACACATGGAAGGTGTGAAAGAGTGTTGAGAAGTTGCTAATTGCTTATATTTTATACCTTATAATTGTTTTTTAACAATTTTAAACCAAATATTTATGTTATTTCTTTTTAATAACAATATTATATTAGAATTTACAACCACTTCCGCTCTTTCAGTGATTCGTTTGGATGTTATTTTGTTTTGTGGGTGTTTTCAACTGCTCACGCAAAAGTGCAACCTCCTCAGTTTCGCTTATTAGTTGCTACTTATTCAGATAGTTAATTATTTAGGATATGCGTGTTGGTTACTAAATTAACAAGAAAAAAATAAAAAAGAGAGATATAAAAATGATTTAAATTGAAAAGATATTAAAAATATAATCATAACTTTGTCATTATATGTCAAAAATAAATAAAAGTGGAAATAGTTAACTCTTTGTAAGTATATAAAAAATGATGTAATGTTCTAACATATGCCTCTAACTTTTAAGGTATTCTAAATAAATTAATAGATTCCCCAAATTATAATATCGTATATGTTGAACCTATGATCACTATAATTATTAATCTTTTAAGAGAAATATATCGAAAAACTTTTACTGAGTTTATTATAATTGAATAGATCTAATTGATGTTAAGATGTTATTTTGTTTATAATGACTTTATATATTTTTTTATTAAAATTTATTAATTATAATCTAAATAATATTAATGATTGAATCAGTTGTGTTATTGACTCAACGAGATTGACATTATGGTCGTCAGGTCGAAGACTTATGATTGCTACGACATTAAAAAATGTTAAATTTGTCATTTGTTATCAACGGTAGAAGTTGATAGTTCTTATGTTTCAAAAATAAAATACAATGAATATACTCCTATATGACAAATTTCCTTTTCAATAGGGTGAGAATTAGATGAAATAAAAATTATTTATTTCATGTTATGTTTAAGGTTTCTTTTCATGATAAGCTTCTATGCTATAAAAAATATATATTTAATACAAGAGATGAGATTTTTCAAAAGTATGGAGTATTGGTTTTATTTTTCCATTTTCAAATTTCTCATCGGCAAATATATGCATTCCTTGTACTTCGGGTCTAGCAAAACTAAAGTCATGTTCTTCTTTATTTTCTTCATCAATGTCGGGAATTCGTTGCTTGGTGCTGCAATGAGTATCGAGTTTATGTTGAACGAAAGCAGAGTCATCAAAACCAAAAAAATTGATGTTATTAATTTGTTGTTTTGTGCTACAATATGGACCAAGATTATCTTGAATGGGAGCAAACCCATCAACGTCGAGAAGAACGTTGTTGTTACTTTGTTGTTTTGTGGTGCAATTTGGGTCAATTCTATCTGGTAGGGCAGAAAATCCAGAAAAATCAAAAACTCGATGAGGCGTACCGAGAATTGATAGAGATTGCACCCTTAGCATCTCAATATTTGAGGTGGTTTTCTGCATTTTGTTTAAATTGCGAGTTTGATATGTTTGATAGGGTGAATTGTATTTTGGAAGTGATTGTGAAATGATTAATATTTATATATAAACAAAAATCAATGTAGGATTCTGTCCATTAAATGGCGCTCGGTTAGTTTGAAGGTTTTATGAGGTTGTTACACATGGAAGGTGTGAAAGAGTGTTGAGAAGTTGCTAATTGCTTATATTTTATACCTTATAATTGTTTTTTAACAATTTTAAACCAAATATTTATGTTATTTCTTTTTAATAACAATATTATATTAGAATTTACAACCACTTCCCCTCTTTCAGTGATTCGTTTGGATGTTATTTTGTTTTGTGGGTGTTTTCAACTGCTCACGCAAAAGTGCAACCTCCTCAGTTTCGCTTATTAGTTGCTACTTATTCAGATAGTTAATTATTTAGGATATGCGTGTTGGTTACTAAATTAACAAGAAAAAAATAAAAAAGAGAGATATAAAAATGATTTAAATTGAAAAGATATTAAAAATATAATCATAACTTTGTCATTATATGTCAAAAATAAATAAAAGTGGAAATAGTTAACTCTTTGTAAGTATATAAAAAATGATGTAATGTTCTAACATATGCCTCTAACTTTTAAGGTATTCTAAATAAATTAATAGATTCCCCAAATTATAATATCGTATATGTTGAACCTATGATCACTATAATTATTAATCTTTTAAGAGAAATATATCGAAAAACTTTTACTGAGTTTATTATAATTGAATAGATCTAATTGATGTTAAGATGTTATTTTGTTTATAATGACTTTATATATTTTTTTATTAAAATTTATTAAATATAATCTAAATAATATTAATGATTGAATCAGTTTTGTTATTGACTCAACGAGATTGACATTATGGTCGTCAGGTCGAAGACTTATGATTGCTACGACATTAAAAAATGTTAAATTTGTCATTTGTTATCAACGGTAGAAGTTGATAGTTCTTATGTTTCAAAAATAAAATACAATGAATATACTCCTATATGACAAATTTCCTTTTCAATAGGGTGAGAATTAGATGAAATAAAAATTATTTATTTCATGTTATGTTTAAGGTTTCTTTTCATGATAAGCTTCTATGCTATAAAAAATATATATTTAATACAAGAGATGAGATTTTTCAAAAGTATGGATATTGGTTTTATTTTTCCATTTTCAAATTTCTCATCGGCAAATATATGCATTCCTTGTACTTCGGGTCTAGCAAAACTAAAGTCATGTTCTTCTTTATTTTCTTCATCAATGTCGGGAATTCGTTGCTTGGTGCTGCAATGAGTATCGAGTTTATGTTGAACGAAAGCAGAGTCATCAAAACCAAAAAAATTGATGTTATTAATTTGTTGTTTTGTGCTACAATATGGACCAAGATTATCTTGAATGGGAGCAAACCCATCAACGTCGAGAAGAACGTTGTTGTTACTTTGTTGTTTTGTGGTGCAATTTGGGTCAATTCTATCTGGTAGGGCAGAAAATCCAGAAAAATCAAAAACTCGATGAGGCGTACCGAGAATTGATAGAGATTGCACCCTTAGCATCTCAATATTTGAGGTGGTTTTCTGCATTTTGTTTAAATTGCGAGTTTGATATGTTTGATAGGGTGAATTGTATTTTGGAAGTGATTGTGAAATGATTAATATTTATATATAAACAAAAATCAATGTAGGATTCTGTCCATTAAATGGCGCTCGGTTAGTTTGAAGGTTTTATGAGGTTGTTACACATGGAAGGTGTGAAAGAGTGTTGAGAAGTTGCTAATTGCTTATATTTTATACCTTATAATTGTTTTTTAACAATTTTAAACCAAATATTTATGTTATTTCTTTTTAATAACAATATTATATTAGAATTTACAACCACTTCCCCTCTTTCAGTGATTCGTTTGGATGTTATTTTGTTTTGTGGGTGTTTTCAACTGCTCACGCAAAAGTGCAACCTCCTCAGTTTCGCTTATTAGTTGCTACTTATTCAGATAGTTAATTATTTAGGATATGCGTGTTGGTTACTAAATTAACAAGAAAAAAATAAAAAAGAGAGATATAAAAATGATTTAAATTGAAAAGATATTAAAAATATAATCATAACTTTGTCATTATATGTCAAAAATAAATAAAAGTGGAAATAGTTAACTCTTTGTAAGTATATAAAAAATGATGTAATGTTCTAACATATGCCTCTAACTTTTAAGGTATTCTAAATAAATTAATAGATTCCCCAAATTATAATATCGTATATGTTGAACCTATGATCACTATAATTATTAATCTTTTAAGAGAAATATATCGAAAAACTTTTACTGAGTTTATTATAATTGAATAGATCTAATTGATGTTAAGATGTTATTTTGTTTATAATGACTTTATATATTTTTTTATTAAAATTTATTAAATATAATCTAAATAATATTAATGATTGAATCAGTTGTGTTATTGACTCAACGAGATTGACATTATGGTCGTCAGGTCGAAGACTTATGATTGCTACGACATTAAAAAATGTTAAATTTGTCATTTGTTATCAACGGTAGAAGTTGATAGTTCTTATGTTTCAAAAATAAAATACAATGAATATACTCCTATATGACAAATTTCCTTTTCAATAGGGTGAGAATTAGATGAAATAAAAATTATTTATTTCATGTTATGTTTAAGGTTTCTTTTCATGATAAGCTTCTATGCTATAAAAAATATATATTTAATACAAGAGATGAGATTTTTCAAAAGTATGGATATTGGTTTTATTTTTCCATTTTCAAATTTCTCATCGGCAAATATATGCATTCCTTGTACTTCGGGTCTAGCAAAACTAAAGTCATGTTCTTCTTTATTTTCTTCATCAATGTCGGGAATTCGTTGCTTGGTGCTGCAATGAGTATCGAGTTTATGTTGAACGAAAGCAGAGTCATCAAAACCAAAAAAATTGATGTTATTAATTTGTTGTTTTGTGCTACAATATGGACCAAGATTATCTTGAATGGGAGCAAACCCATCAACGTCGAGAAGAACGTTGTTGTTACTTTGTTGTTTTGTGGTGCAATTTGGGTCAATTCTATCTGGTAGGGCAGAAAATCCAGAAAAATCAAAAACTCGATGAGGCGTACCGAGAATTGATAGAGATTGCACCCTTAGCATCTCAATATTTGAGGTGGTTTTCTGCATTTTGTTTAAATTGCGAGTTTGATATGTTTGATAGGGTGAATTGTATTTTGGAAGTGATTGTGAAATGATTAATATTTATATATAAACAAAAATCAATGTAGGATTCTGTCCATTAAATGGCGCTCGGTTAGTTTGAAGGTTTTATGAGGTTGTTACACATGGAAGGTGTGAAAGAGTGTTGAGAAGTTGCTAATTGCTTATATTTTATACCTTATAATTGTTTTTTAACAATTTTAAACCAAATATTTATGTTATTTCTTTTTAATAACAATATTATATTAGAATTTACAACCACTTCCCCTCTTTCAGTGATTCGTTTGGATGTTATTTTGTTTTGTGGGTGTTTTCAACTGCTCACGCAAAAGTGCAACCTCCTCAGTTTCGCTTATTAGTTGCTACTTATTCAGATAGTTAATTATTTAGGATATGCGTGTTGGTTACTAAATTAACAAGAAAAAAATAAAAAAGAGAGATATAAAAATGATTTAAATTGAAAAGATATTAAAAATATAATCATAACTTTGTCATTATATGTCAAAAATAAATAAAAGTGGAAATAGTTAACTCTTTGTAAGTATATAAAAAATGATGTAATGTTCTAACATATGCCTCTAACTTTTAAGGTATTCTAAATAAATTAATAGATTCCCCAAATTATAATATCGTATATGTTGAACCTATGATCACTATAATTATTAATCTTTTAAGAGAAATATATCGAAAAACTTTTACTGAGTTTATTATAATTGAATAGATCTAATTGATGTTAAGATGTTATTTTGTTTATAATGACTTTATATATTTTTTATTAAAATTTATTAAATATAATCTAAATAATATTAATGATTGAATCAGTTGTGTTATTGACTCAACGAGATTGACATTATGGTCGTCAGGTCGAAGACTTATGATTGCTACGACATTAAAAAATGTTAAATTTGTCATTTGTTATCAACGGTAGAAGTTGATAGTTCTTATGTTTCAAAAATAAAATACAATGAATATACTCCTATATGACAAATTTCCTTTTCAATAGGGTGAGAATTAGATGAAATAAAAATTATTTATTTCATGTTATGTTTAAGGTTTCTTTTCATGATAAGCTTCTATGCTATAAAAAATATATATTTAATACAAGAGATGAGATTTTTCAAAAGTATGGAGTATTGGTTTTATTTTTCCATTTTCAAATTTCTCATCGGCAAATATATGCATTCCTTGTACTTCGGGTCTAGCAAAACTAAAGTCATGTTCTTCTTTATTTTCTTCATCAATGTCGGGAATTCGTTGCTTGGTGCTGCAATGAGTATCGAGTTTATGTTGAACGAAAGCAGAGTCATCAAAACCAAAAAAATTGATGTTATTAATTTGTTGTTTTGTGCTACAATATGGACCAAGATTATCTTGAATGGGAGCAAACCCATCAACGTCGAGAAGAACGTTGTTGTTACTTTGTTGTTTTGTGGTGCAATTTGGGTCAATTCTATCTGGTAGGGCAGAAAATCCAGAAAAATCAAAAACTCGATGAGGCGTACCGAGAATTGATAGAGATTGCACCCTTAGCATCTCAATATTTGAGGTGGTTTTCTGCATTTTGTTTAAATTGCGAGTTTGATATGTTTGGTAGGGTGAATTGTATTTTGGAAGTGATTGTGAAATGATTAATATTTATATATAAACAAAAATCAATGTAGGATTCTGTCCATTAAATGGCGCTCGGTTAGTTTGAAGGTTTTATGAGGTTGTTACACATGGAAGGTGTGAAAGAGTGTTGAGAAGTTGCTAATTGCTTATATGTTATACCTTATAATTGTTTTTTAACAATTTTAAACCAAATATTTATGTTATTTCTTTTTAATAACAACATTATATTAGAATTTACAACCACTTCCGCTCTTTCAGTGATTCGTTTGGACGTTATTTTGTTTTGTGGGTGTTTTCAACTGCTCACGCAAAAGTGCAACCTCCTCAGTTTCGCTTATTAGTTGCTACTTATTCAGATAGTTAATTATTTAGGATATGCGTGTTGGTTACTAAATTAACAAGAAAAAAATAAAAAAGAGAGATATAAAAATGATTTAAATTGAAAAGATATTAAAAATATAATCATAACTTTGTCATTATACGTCGAAAATAAATAAAAGTGGAAATAGTTAACTCTTTGTAAGTATATAAAAAATGATGTAATGTTCTAACATATGCCTCTAACTTTTAAGGTATTCTAAATAAATTAATAGATTCCCCAAATTATAATATCGTATATGTTGAACCTATGATCACTATAATTATTAATCTTTTAAGAGAAATATATCGAAAAACTTTTACTGAGTTTATTATAATTGAATAGATCTAATTGATGTTAAGATGTTATTTTGTTTATAATGACTTTATATATTTTTTTATTAAAATTTATTAAATATAATCTAAATAATATTAATGATTGAATCAGTTGTGTTATTGACTCAACGAGATTGACATTATGGTCGTCAGGTCGAAGACTTATGATTGCTACGACATTAAAAAATGTTAAATTTGTCATTTGTTATCAACGGTAGAAGTTGATAGTTCTTATGTTTCAAAAATAAAATACAATGAATATACTCCTATATGACAAATTTCCTTTTCAATAGGGTGAGAATTAGATGAAATAAAAATTATTTATTTCATGTTATGTTTAAGGTTTCTTTTCATGATAAGCTTCTATGCTATAAAAAATATATATTTAATACAAGAGATGAGATTTTTCAAAAGTATGGAGTATTGGTTTTATTTTTCCATTTTCAAATTTCTCATCGGCAAATATATGCATTCCTTGTACTTCGGTGCTAGCAAAACTAAAGTCATGTTCTTCTTTATTTTCTTCATCAATGTCGGGAATTCGTTGCTTGGTGCTGCAATGAGTATCGATTTTATGTTGAACGAAAGCAGAGTCATCAAAACCAAAAAAATTGATGTTATTAATTTGTTGTTTTGTGCTACAATATGGACCAAGATTATCTTGAATGGGAGCAAACCCATCAACGTCGAGAAGAACGTTGTTGTTACTTTGTTGTTTTGTGGTGCAATTTGGGTCAATTCTATCTGGTAGGGCAGAAAATCCAGAAAAATCAAAAACTCGATGAGGCGTACCGAGAATTGATAGAGATTGCACCCTTAGCATCTCAATATTTGAGGTGGTTTTCTGCATTTTGTTTAAATTGCGAGTTTGATATGTTTGGTAGGGTGAATTGTATTTTGGAAGTGATTGTGAAATGATTAATATTTATATATAAACAAAAATCAATGTAGGATTCTGTCCATTAAATGGCGCTCGGTTAGTTTGAAGGTTTTATGAGGTTGTTACACATGGAAGGTGTGAAAGAGTGTTGAGAAGTTGCTAATTGCTTATATGTTATACCTTATAATTGTTTTTTAACAATTTTAAACCAAATATTTATGTTATTTCTTTTTAATAACAACATTATATTAGAATTTACAACCACTTCCGCTCTTTCAGTGATTCGTTTGGACGTTATTTTGTTTTGTGGGTGTTTTCAACTGCTCACACAAAAGTGCAACCTCCTCAGTTTCGCTTATTAGTTGCTACTTATTCAGATAGTTAATTATTTAGGATATGTGTGTTGGTTACTAAATTAACAAGAAAAAAATAAAAAAGAGAGATATAAAAATGATTTAAATTGCAAAGATATTAAAAATATAATCATAACTTTGTCATTATACGTCGAAAATAAATAAAAGTGAAAATAGTTAACTCTTTGTAAGTATATAAAAAATGATGTAATGTTCTAACATATGCCTCTAACTTTTAAGGTATTCTAAATAAATTAATAGATTCCCCAAATTATAATATCGTATATGTTGAACCTATGATCACTATAATTATTCATCTTTTAAGAGAAATATATCAAAAAACTTTTACTGAGTTTATTATAATTGAATAGATCTAATTGATGTTAAGATGTTATTTTGTTTATAATGACTTTATATATTTTTTTATTAAAATTTATTAAATATAATCTAAATAATATTAATGATTGAATCAGTTGTGTTATTGACTCAACGAGATTGACATTATGGTCGTCAGGTCGAAGACTTATGATTGCTACGACATTAAAAAATGTTAAATTTGTCATTTGTTATCAACGGTAGAAGTTGATAGTTCTTATGTTTCAAAAATAAAATACAATGAATATACTCCTATATGACAAATTTCCTTTTCAATAGGGTGAGAATTAGATGAAATAAAAATTATTTATTTCATGTTATGTTTAAGGTTTCTTTTCATGATAAGCTTCTATGCTATAAAAAATATATATTTAATACAAGAGATGAGATTTTTCAAAAGTATGGAGTATTGGTTTTATTTTTCCATTTTCAAATTTCTCATCGGCAAATATATGCATTCCTTGTACTTCGGTGCTAGCAAAACTAAAGTCATGTTCTTCTTTATTTTCTTCATCAATGTCGGGAATTCGTTGCTTGGTGCTGCAATGAGTATCGATTTTATGTTGAACGAAAGCAGAGTCATCAAAACCAAAAAAATTGATGTTATTAATTTGTTGTTTTGTGCTACAATATGGACCAAGATTATCTTGAATGGGAGTAAACCCATCAACGTCGAGAAGAACGTTGTTGTTACTTTGTTGTTTTGTGGTGCAATTTGGGTCAATTCTATCTGGTAGGGCAGAAAATCCAGAAAAATCAAAAACTCGATGAGGCGTACCGAGAATTGATAGAGATTGCACCCTTAGCATCTCAATATTTGAGGTGGTTTTCTGCATTTTGTTTAAATTGCGAGTTTGATATGTTTGGTAGGGTGAATTGTATTTTGGAAGTGATTGTGAAATGATTAATATTTATATATAAACAAAAATCAATGTAGGATTCTGTCCATTAAATGGCGCTCGGTTAGTTTGAAGGTTTTATGAGGTTGTTACACATGGAAGGTGTGAAAGAGTGTTGAGAAGTTGCTAATTGCTTATATGTTATACCTTATAATTGTTTTTTAACAATTTTAAACCAAATATTTATGTTATTTCTTTTTAATAACAACATTATATTAGAATTTACAACCACTTCCGCTCTTTCAGTGATTCGTTTGGACGTTATTTTGTTTTGTGGGTGTTTTCAACTGCTCACACAAAAGTGCAACCTCCTCAGTTTCGCTTATTAGTTGCTACTTATTCAGATAGTTAATTATTTAGGATATGCGTGTTGGTTACTAAATTAACAAGAAAAAAATAAAAAAGAGAGATATAAAAATGATTTAAATTGCAAAGATATTAAAAATATAATCATAACTTTGTCATTATACGTCGAAAATAAATAAAAGTGAAAATAGTTAACTCTTTGTAAGTATATAAAAAATGATGTAATGTTCTAACATATGCCTCTAACTTTTAAGGTATTCTAAATAAATTAATAGATTCCCCAAATTATAATATCGTATATGTTGAACCTATGATCACTATAATTATTCATCTTTTAAGAGAAATATATCAAAAAACTTTTACTGAGTTTATTATAATTGAATAGATCTAATTGATGTTAAGATGTTATTTTGTTTATAATGACTTTATATATTTTTTTATTAAAATTTATTAAATATAATCTAAATAATATTAATGATTGAATCAGTTGTGTTATTGACTCAACGAGATTGACATTATGGTCGTCAGGTCGAAGACTTATGATTGCTACGACATTAAAAAATGTTAAATTTGTCATTTGTTATCAACGGTAGAAGTTGATAGTTCTTATGTTTCAAAAATAAAATAAAATGAATATACTCCTATATGACAAATTTCCTTTTCAATACGGTGAGAATTAGATGAAATAAAAATTATTTATTTCATGTTATGTTTCAGGTTTCTTTTTATGATAAGCTTCTATGCTATAAAAAAATATGTTTAATACAAGTTTCTCTTTAAATAGATACTTATTAAACTGTATATTATATGACAAAAGATTAGACCATTCACTGCACACTATAATATTGGGAAATACAAGCTCTTTATTTTATTATCAAGAAAAATAAGACCTAATTTTAATAACTTAATTTTTATGTACACTAAAATGATCTTTTGTGTCAAAATAAGAAGTAAAGTCCCAACATGTGAAAACTTCGCAATTCAATCTCAAAAAGGGTAAAGGTTCCTACTTAATCCATTCATGTTGGTAAAGAGACCGAATAATTGGTGTTTGTATGGCAAAAACGATTTTCGTTTGTTGCTATCTTTCGTCGTTTTATTTGTTACATAAAACTTCTCGTAAGCCGATAATGCATTTTTGCGTTTTTCATCCTTCCTCTTTTTAACGATGGTGTTATCCACCTTTGTCTTGCTGGGCTTCTTGGGAACCGAAGGATTCATCAAAACTAAAGAATCCTTAATGTCACTGTTACTTCGAAGATTCATGTTTTGTCGAAATCTCCAGAAACTTGACGACCCTGTTGAGTTGTTCTTTTTGTAAACCTCACTTGAAACCTTCATCTCAACCATTGTCATATTTTGCAATGGCTCATGTTGAAGTTGTTTTGAGATACCACTTGAGAATGAATTTATGGAATTCATGAGAAAGATCTTCTTTAGGGGTGGTCGAAGATTGGAACCCTCATCATTTGGGGTAGGAGAGAAGAGATGAGATTTTTCAAATGTATGGAGTATTGGTTTTATTTTTCCATTTTCAAATATCTCATCGGCAAATATATGCATTCCTTGTACTTCGGTGCTAGCAAAACTAAAGTCATGTTCTTCTTTATTTTCTTCATCAATGTCGGGAATTCGTTGCTTGGTGCTGCAATGAGTATCGAGTTTATGTTGAACGAAAGCAGAGTCATCAAAACCAAAAAAATTGATGTTATTAATTTGTTGTTTTGTGCTACAATATGGACCAAGATTATCTTGAATGGGAGCAAACCCATCAACGTCGAGAAGAACGTTGTTGTTACTTTGTTGTTTTGTGGTGCAATTTGGGTCAATTCTATCTGGTACGGGAGAAAATCCAGAAAAATCAAAAACTCGATGAGGCGTACCGAGAATTGATAGAGATTGCACCCTTAGCATCTCAATATTTGAGGTGGTTTTTTGCATTTTGTTTAAATTGCGAGTTTGATATGTGTGGTAGGGTGAATTGTATTTTGGAAGTGATTGTGAAATGATTAATATTTATATATAAACAAAAATCAATGTAGGATTCTGTCCATTAAATGGCGCTCGGTTAGTTTGAAGGTTTTATGAGGTTGTTACACATGGAAGGTGTGAAAGAGTGTTGAGAAGTTGCTAATTGCTTATATTTTATACCTTATAATTGTTTTTTAACAAGTTTAAACCAAATATTTATGTTATTTCTTTTTAATAACAATATTATATTAGAATTTACAACCACTTCCGCTCTTTCAGTGATTCGTTTGGATGTTCTTTTGTTTTGTGGGTGTTTTCAACTGCTCACGCAAAAGTGCAACCTCCTCAGTTTCGCTTATTAGTTGCTACTTATTCAGATAGTTAATTATTTAGGATATGCGTGTTGGTTACTAAATTAACAAGAAAAAAATAAAAAAGAGAGATATAAAAATGATTTAAATTGAAAAGATATTAAAAATATAATCATAACTTTGTCATTATATGTCAAAAATAAATAAAAGTGGAAATAGTTAACTCTTTGTAAGTATATAAAAAATGATGTAATGTTCTAACATATGCCTCTAACTTTTAAGGTATTCTAAATAAATTAATAGATTCCCCAAATTATAATATCGTATATGTTGAACCTATGATCACTATAATTATTAATCTTTTAAGAGAAATATATCGAAAAACTTTTACTGAGTTTATTATAATTGAATAGATCTAATTGATGTTAAGATGTTATTTTGTTTATAATGACTTTATATATTTTTTTATTAAAATTTATTAAATATAATCTAAATAATATTAATGATTGAATCAGTTGTGTTATTGACTCAACGAGATTGACATTATGGTCGTCAGGTCGAAGACTTATGATTGCTACGACATTAAAAAATGTTAAATTTGTCATTTGTTATCAACGGTAGAAGTTGATAGTTCTTATGTTTCAAAAATAAAATACAATGAATATACTCCTATATGACAAATTTCCTTTTCAATAGGGTGAGAATTAGATGAAATAAAAATTATTTATTTCATGTTATGTTTAAGGTTTCTTTTCATGATAAGCTTCTATGCTATAAAAAATATATATTTAATACAAGAGATGAGATTTTTCAAAAGTATGGAGTATTGGTTTTATTTTTCCATTTTCAAATTTCTCATCGGCAAATATATGCATTCCTTGTACTTCGGTGCTAGCAAAACTAAAGTCATGTTCTTCTTTATTTTCTTCATCAATGTCGGGAATTCGTTGCTTGGTGCTGCAATGAGTATCGAGTTTATGTTGAACGAAAGCAGAGTCATCAAAACCAAAAAAATTGATGTTATTAATTTGTTGTTCTGTGCTACAATATGGAGCAAGATTATCTTGAATGGGAGCAAACCCATCAACATCGGGAAGAACGTTGTTGTTACTTTGTTGTTTTGTGGTGCAATTTGGGTCAATTCTATCTGGTAGGGGAGAAAATCAAGAAAAATCAAAAACTCGATGAGGCGTACTGTGACGCCCGTATTTATTTATTTTTATTTATGTTGGACATTGCCTTGAAAACTCAGAAACAGGAAAAACAGGAACAGGTGCTGCCATCTGCGCCCAGGCGCAGCATCTCTGCGCGGGGCGCAGCATTGCTGAAGACTGGAGCTTTTGCTCCTGCCATCTGCGCGGGGCGCAGGCCCGCGAGCCTATATAAGGCTGTTTGCGTTTTCTGAGTTGAATAAGGTGTTTTTAGGGTTTCTAGAGTCAACACAAAGACTAGGGTTAATAGAGAAACATCTTGGGAAGACTCTAGGGTTGGGGAAACATTCTATCACCTTGGGAAACACTTGGAATTGAATCTCTTGGTCACGGGGAGAGATTCGGGACTAGGGTAGAATTAGGAAAACACTAATTCTTGTAACTCTTGTGGAGAATCTCATTGTAATCAAGGTTTCTATTGATAAGTGGAACGGAGAGGGTTGCCCTCCCCCCAGATTAGGTTCATTAACACCGAACTGGGTCAACAAATATTATCATGTTCTTTACCGCTTTCGTTGTTTATTCTTGTTCGTGAATATATTGCTATTCTCACTTGTTTGGTTGCTTAATTTATTTGTTCCACACACTAAAGGTTATTGGTGTGGTTCAGTCCGAATTCACAACAATTTAATTAGACTTATTTTGTTTGATTAGATGTTAATTAGTCTTTTTAGTGTAATTTAGTAATTAATTTTAGTATTAGCTAATTTAGGAAAGAGTAGGGGATAAGATGTAGGAAGTTGTCAGTGGAGGTATTTTAAGGAAATGTTTGGAATTTAGTGAATTTGGATTAAGTGAGTTAAGTGGGGTATTAGTGTCTTTGACTAAACTAGGTTTTTAATTGTATGAGGGGAATGAGAGATAGAGTCCTCATAAACTTAGAAACATAGAGAGGTAGAGAGAGTGTTTGAAGAGAAGGAGGTAGAGGAGAAGAGAAGGAATTCAAGGGAGAGCTAGAGATTTCATCTAATTTCTTAAGGTAAGAGAGTAGTTGTTAATTCATAGAGATGATCAAGAGAGGGGAGATGCCTATTCTCCACACCCAAACTCTCTCATCTCATTTTGGTTGGGGTTGGGATTATTGGGAAGGTGTTTAAAGTTCATTCCTGATGTTGTTGTATGGTGACATGTTTATGTATGATTCTTGCACGAATTTATATGATCAAATAACATGTTACATGAGGTTGTTGTTGTTTTTATTTGAAAAGAATGAGTTTTTAGAAAAATATGAAAAATCATACCTTTTAGCTTGAAATGATGTTAGATGATGTTTAAAGTTGTACTTCTAGGCTTGTATGTGTTATATATGCTTAAAGTTGATAGCTTTAGGAATTTATATGATGAAAAATAGTATTTTTAATGATTTTGAGCTTGAACCCGAGAGCAGAGCACATTTTTGGGCACGCTCGCTGAGCTACCACTATGGTTGCCGTAGCGAGCATTCATCTGTTCTTCATGTTGCCCAGAAACGTTCATGCTCGCCGGGCGAGAGCTAGCGAGAGGTAGCGACTGTTCCTCTCTTTTAGCCTGCTGGTAGCGAGCAACCGTCTGTAGACTCCTCGCTAGTTGGTCGCCGGAGCTCGCTGGGCGAGGAAGGCCTGAATTAATTTTAATTGTAAGATTAATTGAAGGAATGTATGCTTATAACACTTTTATAATTATGATTCTATAACATATCATAGGATTAGATTGATTGAATCTTAAGTTGATGATTATATGCTTGAGATTGCATGATTGATCTTGATGATTAGTTTATTTGGATTATGAGATGAACTTATTTATGCATATGGTGTGTGTGTGTGTGTGTGTGTGTGTGTGTGTGTGTGTGTGTGTGTGTGTGTGTTGTATGTATGACCTAGCGATGATATGATGAGGTGAAATGATATGAATATAGGTTGTGTAGTACTATATTTCATAAAGTGAATTGTAGTGGTTATCATTGAGGTATATGTACATACATGCATCATAAGTCTATTTGTGGTGAGTCCTTCATGACTTGAAACTGAAAATGATGTGAATGGGATATATGTTTATCCTAATAAGAGGTGAATGGTACCGTGTTGGAACAAAGTTGGTTCTAATATAACCCAAGTAGTTTTGATGATAACAATAGTATTAATATACAATAGGGAGTACTGATAATTTACTCTAGTGTGCAGGTATATAAGTTAAAATTTTATATACACTAGAAATTGAAGTTCTGGTTGCTATGCTAAGAAGCGCTCCCAGAAGTTGGGAAAAGCAAGTTCTGGAGAATGACACAAGAAGTTGTGGTCACCAGAAGTTACAAGTCAAAGTCAACTAGAAGCTGCATTCATCAGAAGCAGAGTTTACTCTCAAGATTCTGATGACGATGAAACAGCAGAATTTGCCAGAAGAACATTATATTATCTATAACGACTATCATCCATATGGCAAATTCAGAAGAGACAGAAGAAATCTCTTACAAGACCGTTATCCTCAAGATAATGACGTTTGTACTATTGTACTATCTTTATTTTCCTGATATAGGCGAATATTCGAAATCAAGGATCAGATTTTATTCTTTACTTGATTTGAATAAGCACATTTCAAATGAAAATATTAGTACAGTACTACGTAGCTGTTTTCATCTTTCTCCGCTCAAATTCAAGACGCTGCAACATCAACTATAAAAGGAGGAAGAATTTGAAGACAAATACAACACATCTATCAAGAACAAAAAGCGTTGTTATACTGTTGAATTTCTAAGAGCAATTTTTAACTTAGATACAACTTGAGCTTATATCAAAATTCAGGACAAATAGTTTCAACTTCTGACTAGTCAATTGTTGAACCTTAGTTTTCTTTTCTAAGAATTCTAAGATAAGTCTTGTTTTTAGAGTTGTATTATTTTGTTGGGTTAAATAGTGGTTACCCCCCTGCAAAGTAGGTCGGTTTTGGAATACCCCCCTGTAATATTTTTTTTTAAGATCTCCCCCTTGCAAACTAAAAATTCTTTGGAATACCCCCTTGGAGTAACAGCTGGCAGAGAATCTCCTACGTGGCACCTCCACGTGGATTTTTATTAATTTTAATTATTATTTTTGCCACGTGGCATTAAAAAAAAATTTAAAAAAATGTTTTTTTTTTTTTTCTGATTTCTTTCTTTTTCTTTATTTGTTATTTAAAAATTAATAAAAGAAAAAAAAAATAAAAGAAAATAGGAAAGGGATGAAACACTTGAAGAGCAAGATGAAACACTTATTAATGAGCTACCAAAGGCACCATAGTGTCAAAGTTACAAAGTGATACAGCAACTACCAGGAAACAAAAACTAAGGGTGCTGCTACCAAAGTCACACAAGAGAACAAACACACAACACCACCCTTAACAATAGTGAGGGTGCTGCTACCAAGTCACACCAGAAACCAAAAAAAGCACACCAGTCACACACCATACACAGGAAAGCGTAGAGAGAGAGTTAGAGATTCCTAATATTGGCAAGTTCATGGGTTATCACAAAATAGATCTTCTCCACCGTTTCAAACAAATAAAAAAGATCCATTTCACAGTGTATGGGTTTCAGCTTTTCTCCACCGTTTCAAATCGATCTTGTTCACCAATGGATTTTTCAAGCTTCTCCCCTTTTTAGTAGATCTTTGTTGTGGGTCTAGTCCAATCAATTTTTCAAGCCTCTCCCTGTAGAGGATCCATCTCTGTCCCTCCTCTGCCTTTGTTTCAATTCATGACGAACTCATCTTCTCCCTCGCCATTTCCGTCGATTGAACCCTAAATCAAATGTCTGAATTCGTTTTGGTAGGGTTGGAGATATCTCCGATCCGGCCGATTCGTAAGGTTTTTGGGATCTCGGGTTTTAGATTCGGGTTTAAAAGAAAAGAAAACGTTTTTCTGTTTCGAAAAGTTCATTTTTTGTGGTGGTTCGATTTTCCGGCGCGGTGGCGTCGCCGTCTGGCTCCGACGACCACCGTGCCGGTTTCTGGAGAATGTTTGTTTTGTTCTTGAGTGACAGAGCAGGAGAGAAAGCGTAAAGTTTGTTTCTGGAGAAGTTTTTATTTTCTACCAATCTGATGAAAAAATTGAAAATGCTTTTGCTTGGCTGATGGTTTATGATGGGAATTCATGTGGTTAATGATTGAGGAAAGAAAAAAAAAGCTCCAAGTTTCTTGTGATTGTAAAAAAAAAAGGCTCCTGTGTGGTGAATTGTTTTCTGAAAAAGCTATGAGTTTCTTGTGAATTTCTTTTTCATTTTTTTTAATTCACAGAAATTGTTTTATTTTTAAAAACAAATATATATTATAAAAAGTATTTAAAATTTAAATTTTTGGGTTTTTTGTCAAAAAAATTGTTAAATATGACGTGGCATTGACACCTGGCAAAAAATAAATAAAAATATTAAAATAATATTATTTATTTCCACGTGGGCATGCCACGTGGAAAATCAGCACAGTCAGACCCCATGTTGGCTGCTGAGGGGGGTATTCCAAAGAATCTTTAGTATGTAAGGGGGGATCTTAAAAAAAAAAATATTACAGGGGGTATTTCAAAACCGACATACTTTGCAGGGGGGTAACAACTATTTAACCCTATTTTGTTCTAAGAACTCTGATATTGTTTATCAGAAGTTCAAACATTGTCTTTGTAACTTTGTTTTAGAAGTCTCTTGCTTGTGAGCTTGAGCATTGGAAGTCTCTTATAATGTGTTACTTGAGCATAGGAAGTCTCTTGCTGTTGGCTTGAGCATTTGTAATCTTGTGTGATTATAGTGAAATCTCTTGGAAGTGCAAGGGGACTGGACTACTCTCGGTTTGTGAGAGGAACCAGTATAAATTTTGTGTGTTCATATCTCCTTTCTCTTCTCTGTTTTTCATTTCCTATCGTCCAGAAGTTGTTTGTGTTTGAGTTATTCCGCTGCTGATTCTGATAAGTTGCAAAACTTAGAAGAAGTTTTTAAAACTACCAAAACACAATTCAACCCCCCTTCTTGTGTTTTCACACCTTCATACTGCATGCATGTAGTCATGACTAGGGTGGCATGACATGAGTTTGGTGACATTAGTTGCATTTAGGATTATGTGAATGATGTGGTAATTGGTAATTGTACTCACTAAGAATGTGTTGATTGATTAAATGTAAATGTGAATACATGTTTAACTAAATGGCAATGAAGATGAGTTAGTATTATTTAATGAGCATGAAATGCATGTTGACAATTAAGTTGTTTAGTTATATTATTATTGTATCTCCATAATATAAGTGTACATTATGATTATGAACTTGAAATTACGACTAACTCTCTACTTTGTGTTTGTGTATGGTTTGGGTCCAGATTCTTCGTTTGAGTAGTCTACTTGAGACTTAGGAGATCGCTTTGGTGACCGAGTTAGTCTAGCTTGGTAAGGAGATGGTTTAGAGATCCTAGGTTCCCTAGAGTTTAGGATTTGCTCTGGTATTGTAACACTGTTGGGATTTAGTGTTATAGACTCGTTTGTTTGAATTTATGTATTATGACCTTGCTATTTCTTATTTCATTATCTTAAGACTTGTCGATGTTATGAGTAGGTCTTCTTGTATGAAGAACATTATGGAATTGTAATATGTCTTATGACTATGCATGCTTGGATTTGAGCTTTATGAATCTATGTTATATTCATATGAATTATTAAATGCTTCTGTTGCGATATAAATGAATATGTTTGCATGCTTCGTATGGTTTTAAATCTTGTAATGTCTTAATTGCTTGTATTGTATTTATTTTAAGTTAAGTAAATAGTATAAAGTGGGTTAGGGTGTTACACGTACCGAGAATTGATAGAGATTGCACCCTTAGAATCTCAATATTTGAGTTGGTTTTCTGCATTTTGTTTAAATTGCGAGTTTGATATGTGTGGTAGGGTAAATTGTATTTTGGAAGTGATTGTGAAATGATTAATATTTATATATAAGCAAAAATCAATGTAGGATTCTGTCCATTAAATGGCACTCGGTTAGTTTGAATGTTTTATGAGGTTGTTACACATGGAAGGTGTGAAAGAGTGTTGAGAAGTTGCTAATTGCTTATATTTTATACCTTATAATTGTTTTTTAACAATTTTAAACCAGGTATTATTGTTATTTTTTTAATAACAACATTATATTAGAATTTATAACCACTTCCGCTCTTTCAGTGATTTGTTTGGACGTTATTTTGTTTTGTGGGTGTTCACAACTGCTCACACAAAAGTGCAACCTCCTCAGTTTTGCTTATTCAGATAGTTAATTATTTAGGATATGTGTTTTGGTTACTAAATTAACAAGAAAAAAAAAAAGAGAGATATAAAAATGATTTAAATTGAAAAGATATTAAAAATATAATCATAACTTTGTCATTATATGTCGAAAATATATAAAAGTGGAAATAGTTAACTCTTTGTAAGTATATAAAAATGATGTAATGTTCTTACATATGCCTCTAACTTTTAAGGTATTCTAAATAAATTAATAGATTCCCCAAATTATAATATCGTATATGTTGAACCTATGATCACTATAATTATTAATCTTTTAAGTGAAATATATCAAAAACTTTTACTGAGTTTCTTAATTTTGAATAGATCGAATTGATGTTAAGATGTTATTTTGATTATAATGACTTTATATATATTTTTATTAAAATTTATTAAATATAATCTAAATAATATTAATGATTGAATCATGTGTGTTATTGACTCAACGAGATTGACATTATGGTCGTCAGGTCGAACACTTATGATTGCTACGACATTAAAAAATGTTAAATTTGTCATTTTTTATCAACGGTAGAAGTTGATAGTTCTTATGTTTCAAAAAAAGTAAAATAAATATACTCCTATATGACAAATTTCCTTTTCTATAGGGTGAGAATTAGATAAAATAAAAAAAAATTATTTATTTCATGTTATGTTTCAGGTTTCTTTTTATGATAAGCTTCTATGCTATAAAAAAAAATATTTTTAATACAAGTTTCTCTTTAAATAAATACTTATTAAACTGTATATTATATGACAAGATTAGACCATTCTTTGTACACTATAATATTGGGAAATACAAGCTCTTTATTTTCATCTCAAGAAAAATAAGACCTAATTTTAATAACCTAATTTTTATGTACACTAAAATGGTCTTTTGTGTCAAAATAAGAAGATAAAGTCCCAACATGTGAAAACTTGGCAATTCAATCTCAAAAAGGGTGCAGGTTCCTACTTAATCCATTCAAGTTGGTAAAAAGACCGAATAATTGGTGTTTGTATGGCAAAAACGATTATCGTTTGTTGCTATCTTTCCTCGTTTTATTTGTTACATAAAACTTCTCGTAAGCTGATAATGCATTTTTGCGTTTTTCATCCTTCCTCTTTTCAACGATGGTGTTATCCACCTTTGTCTTGCTGGACTTCTTGGGAACCGAAGGATTCATCAAAACTAAAGAATCCTTAATGTCACTGTTACTTCGAAGATTCATGTTTTGTCGAAATCTCCAGAAACTTGACGACCCTGTTGAGTTGTTCTTTTTGTAAACCTCACTTGAAACCTTCATCTCAACCATTGTTTTATTTTGCAATGGCTCGTGTTGAAGTTGTTTTGAGATACCACTTGAGAATGAATTTATGGAATTCATGAGAAAGATCTTCTTTAGGGGAGGTCGAAGATGTGAACCCTCATTATTTGGGGTAGGAGAGAAGAGATGAGATTTTTTAAAAGTATGGAGTATTGGTTTTATTTTTCTATTTTCAAATATCTCATCGGCAATTATATGCATTCCTTGTACTTCGGTGCTAGCAAAACTAAACTCATGTTCTTCTTTATTTTTTTGATCAATGTCGGGAATTCGTTGCTCTATGCTGCAATGAGTATCGAGGTTATGTTGAACGCAACCAGAGTCATCAAAACCAAAAAAATTGATGTTATTAATTTGTTGTTTTGTGCTACAATATGGAGCAAGATTATCTTGAATGGGAGCAAACCCATCAACGTCGAGATGAACGTTGTTGTTACTTTGTTGTTTTGTGGTGCAATTTGTGTCAATTCTATCTGGTAGGGGAGAAAATCCAGAAAAATCAAAAACTCGATGAGGCGTACCGAGAATTGATAGAGATTGCACTCTTAGCATCTCAATATTTGAGGTGGTTTTCTGCATTTTGTTTAAATTGCGAGTTTGATATGTGTGGTAGGATGAATTGTATTTTGGAAGTGATTGTGAAATGATTAATATTTATATATAAACAAAAATCAATGTAGGATTCTGTCCATTAAATGGCACTCGGTGAGTTTGAAGGTTTTTTGAGGTTGTTACACATGGAAGGTGTGAAAGAGTGTTCAGAAGTTGCTAATTGCTTATATGTTATACCATATAATTGTATTTTAATAATTTTAAACCAAATATTTTTGTTATTTCTTTTTAATAACAACATTATATTAGAATTTACAACCACTTCCGCTCTTTCAGTGATTCGTTTGGACGTTATTTTGTTTTGTGGGTGTTTTCAACTGCTCACGCAAAAGTGCAACCTCCTCAGTTTCGCTTATTAGTTGCTATACTTATTGAGATAGTCAATTATTTAAAATATGCGTGTTGGTTACTAAATTAACAAGAAAAAAAATAAAAAAGAGAGATATAAAAATGATTTAAATTGAAAAGATATTAAAAATATAATCGTAACTTTGTCATTATATGTCGAAAATATATAAAAGTGGAAATAGTTAACTCTTTGTAAGTATATAAAAATGATGTAATGTTCTAACTTATGCCTCTAACTTTTAAGGTATTCTAAATAAATCAATAGATTCCCCAAATTATAATATCGTATATGTTGAACCTATGATCACTATAATTATTAATCTTTTAAGTGAAATATATCGAAAAACTTTTACTTAGTTTATTATAATTGAATAGATCTAATTGATGTTAAGATGTTATTTTGATTATAATGACTTTATATATTTTTTTATTAAAATTTCTTAAATATAATCTAAATAATATTAATGATTGAACCATGTGTGTTATTGACACAACGAGATTGACATTATGGTCGTCAGGTCGAAGACTTATGATTGCTACGACATTAAAAAATGTTAAATTTGTCATTTTTTATAAATGGTAGAAGTTGATAGTTTTTATGTTTCAAAAAAAAAAAAATGAATATACTCCTATATGACAAATTTCCTTTTCTATAGGGTGAGAATTAGATGAAATAAAAATTATTTATTTCATGTTATGTTTCAGGTTTCTTTTTATGAAAAGCTTCTATTCTATAAAAAAAATATGTTTAATACGAGTTTCTCTTTAAATAGATACTTATTAAACTGTATATTATATGACAAAAGATTAGACCATTCACTGTACACTATAATATTGGGAAATACAAGCTCTTTATTTTAATCTCAAGAAAAATAAGACCTAATTTTAATAACCTAATTTTTATGTACACTAAAATGATCTTTTGTGTCAAAATAAGAAGATAAAGTCCCAACATGTGGAAACTTGGCAATTCAATCTCAAAAAGGGTGCAGGTTACTACTTAATCCATTCATGTTGGTAATGAGACCGAATAATTGGTGTTTGTATGGCAAAAATGATTTTCGTTTGTTGTTATCTTTCCTCGTTTTATTTGTTACATAAAACTTCACGTAGGCCGATAATGCAATTTTGCGTTTTTCATCCTTCCTCTTTTTAACGATGGTGTTATCCACCGTTGTCTTGCTGGACTTCTTGGGAACCGAAGGATTCATCAAAACTAAAGAATCCTTAATGTCACTGTTACTTCGAAGATTCATGTTTTGTCGAAATCTCCAGAAACTCGACGACCGAGCTGTTGAGTTGTTCTTTTTGTAAACCTCACTTGAAACCTTCATCTCAGCCGTTGTCTTATTTTGCAATGGCTCATGTTGAAGTTGTTTTGAGATACCACTTGAGAATGAATTTATGGAATTCATGAGAAAGATCTTCTTTAGGGGTGGTCGAAGATGTGAACCCTCATTATTTGGGGTAGGAGAGAAGAGATGAGATTTTTCAAAAGTATGGAGTATTGGTTTTATTTTTCATTTTCAAATATCTCATCGGCAAATATATGCATTCCTTGTACTTCGGTGCTAGCAAAACTAAACTCATGTTCTTCTTTATTTTCTTCATCAATGTCGAGAATTCGTTGCTCTGTGCTGCAATGAGTATCGAGTTTATGTTGAACGAAAGCAGAGTCATCAAAACCAAAAAAAATGATGTTATTAATTTGTTGTTTTGTGCTACAATATGGAGCAAGATTATCTTGAATGGGAGCAAACCCATCAACGTCGAGAAGAACGTTGTTGTTACTTTGTTGTTTTGTGGTGCAATTTGTGTCAATTCTATTTAGTAGGGGAGAAAATCCAGAAAAATCAAAAACTCGATGAGGCGTACCGAGAATTGATAGAGATTGCACCTTTAGCATCTCAATATTTGAGGTGGTTTTCTGCATTTTGTTTAAATTGCGAGTTTGATATGTGTGGTAGGGTGAATTGTATTTTGGAAGTGATTGTGAAATGATTAATATTTGTTGAGAATTTTAGGGTGTTGGCTTCATTTGCTAAAATAAGCCTAAGTTCATGATGTGGAGCATGATGTGTGCACATCAGGATCCACACCTGGACACCCTAAACACCCGCTTTTCTGTTATTAATTTGCGTGTAATCTTCTGAAAGATTTGATTAAAAGATAATATATCATCTACTTGCGCGCCAAGAAACGTGTGATTCCAGAATCTACAGAAGAAGGTTGATGTACTACTTGTTCCTAAAGATTCGGTTTTGAAATATATTTTGTGAAGATTGCTTCAAAAATATAAAAGATTTGGTTCAAGTATATCTTTCTGCTTCAAGGAGTTTGTTACAGCAAATATATTTATGGAAGGAATATTTGGTGCAAATATATTTTGTGGAAAATATATTTTGCCTTTAAAAGATTTGTTTTATTTCAAACAAATATTTTATCCATATCTTTGGAAAAGATTTGTTTGTTTCAAGAAAAACAAAAACAAATCTGAAGTCAATCCTTTGTGAAGCCTTTGAAGATTATCTCAAGACTATTTTCCTATATAAAGGGCTTTGATCTCAACAACAAAGCAACCAAGAAATACATTGAAGATCTTTAGAGTTCTTGAGTCTTTTATTGTTCATTGTTATTTGTGAACCTTCACTTGGATCATGTTTTGATACAAGTAAGGACTGAGTTTAATAGAGTTGTAATCTCTAGTGTTCTTTCTCCAAATCTTTGAAGCAAGGAGTTAGATTGTGCAACACTCTAAGCCTTTAGGTACGAGTGCTTTGTTTGTCTAGGAGTGTGTCTCCAAACTGAGTTTGTTATTAAATCCTTACTGGGTAAGGTTGAGAGGGAGTGAGCAGAGGTTCTCATATCTAGGAGTTCCTAGGTAGAATTAGCACGGGTAGTGATTAAGTGACAAGTTGTAAACGAGGGAGTTTAGCTTTTAATTGATACTACCATAGTGGATTCATCCCTGGATTGGTATCCTCCAGAGTATGGCTGATTAGCGCCGAACTGGGTTAACAAACTCTTTGTGTTAGTTTATTGTTTTCTGCACTTTACATTGTTTCTTGATCATCAAGTTCAGTATGTCCACGATGTTGGCACATTAGGCTACACATCATACTATTCCTAAGGTATTTTGTCCATTAAATGGCACTCGGTTAGTTTGAAGGTTTTATGAGGTTCTTACACATGGAAGGTGTGAAAGAGTGTTGAGAAGTTGCTAATTGCTTATATTTTATACCTTATAATTGTTTTTTAACAATTTTAAACCAAGTATTTTTATTATTTTTTTTTATAACAACATTATATTAGAATTTATAACCACTTCCGCTCTTTCAGTGATTCGTTTGGACGTTATTTTGTTTTGTGGGTGTTCTCAACTGCTCACGCAAAAGTGCAACCTCCTCAGTTTCGCTTATTAGTTTCTACTTATTCAGATAGTTAATTATTTAGGATATGTGTGTTGGTTACTAAATTAACAAAATAAAATAAAAAAGAGAGATATAAAAATGATTTAAATTGAAAAGATATTAAAAATATAATCATAACTTTGTCATTATATGTCGAAAATATATAAAAGTGGAAATAGTTAACTCTATGTAAGTATATTAAAATGATGTAATGTTCTAACTTATGCCTCTAAATTTTAAGGTATTCTAAATAAATTAATAGATTCCCCAAATTATAATATCGTATATGTTGAACCTATGATCACTATAATTATTAATCTTTTAAGTGAAATATATCGAAAAACTTTTACTGAGTTTATTATAATTGAATAGATCTAATTGATGTTAAAATGTTATTTTGATTATAATGACTTTATATATTTTTTTATTAAAATTTATTAAATATAATCTAAATAATATTAATGATTGAATCATGTGTGTTATTGACACAACGAGATTGACATTATGGTCGTCAGGCCGAAGACTTATGATTGCTACGACATTAAAAAATGTTAAATTTGTCATTTTTTATCAACGGTAGAAGTTGATAGTTTTTATGTTTCAAAAAAAAAATAAAATGAATATACTCCTATATGACAAATTTCCTTTTCTATAGGGTGAGAATTAGATGAAATAAATATTATATATTTCATGTTATGTTTCAGGTTTCATTTTATGATAAGCTTCTATGCTATAAAAAAAAATATGTTTAATACGAGTTTCTCTTTAAACAGATACTTATTAAACTGTATATTATATGACAAAAGATTAGACCATTCACTGTACACTATAATATTGGGAAATACAAGCTCTTTATTTTAATCTCAAGAAAAAATAAGACTTAATTTTAATAACCTAATTTTTATGTACACTAAAATGATCTTTTGTGTCAAAATAAGAAGATAAAGTCCCAACATGTGGAAACTTGGCAATTCAATCTCAAAAAGGGTGCAGGTTCCTACTTAATCCATTCATGTTGGTAAAGAGACCGAATAATTGGTGTTTGTATGGCAAAAATGATTTTCGTTTGTTGCTATCTTTCCTCATTTTATTTGTTACATAAAACTTCTCGTAAGCCGATAATGCATTTTTGCATTTTTCATCCTTCCTCTTTTTAACAATTGTGCTATTCACCATTGTCTTGCTGGACTTCTTGGGAATCGAAGGATTCATCAAAACTAAAGAATCCTTAATGTCACTGTTACTTCGAAGATTCATGTTTTGTCGAAATCTCCAGAAACTTGACGACCCTGTTGAGTTGTTCTTTTTGTAAACCTCACTTGAAACCTTCTTCTCAACCATTGTCTTATTTTGCAATGGCTCATGTTGAAGTTGTTTTGAGATACCACTTGAGAATGAATTTATGTAATTCATGAGAAAGATCTTCTTTAGGGGTGGTCGAAGATGTGAACCCTCATTATTTGGGGTTGGAGAGAAGAGATGAGATTTTTCAAAAGTATGGAGTATTGGTTTTATTTTTCCATTTTCAAATATCTCATCGGCAAATATATGCATTCCTTGTACTTCGGTGCTAGCAAAACTAAACTCATGTTCTTCTTTATTTTCTTGATCAATGTCGGGAATTCGTTGCTCTGTGCTGCAATGAGTATCGAGTTTATGTTGACCGAACGCAGAGTCATCAAAGCCAAAAAAATTGATGTTATTAATTTGTTGTTTTGTGCTACAATATGGAGCAAGATTATCTTGAATGGGAGCAAACCCATCAACGTCGAGAAGAACGTTGTTGTTACTTTGTTGTTTTGTGGTGCAATTTGTGTCAATTCTATCTGGTAGGGGAGAAAATCCAGAAAAATAAAAAACTCGATGAGGCGTACCGAGAATTGATAGAGATTGCACCCTTAGCATCTCAATATTTGAGGTGGTTTTCTGCATTTTGTTTAAATTGTGAGTTTGATATGTGTGGTAGGGTGAATTGTATTTTGGAAGTGATTGTGAAATGATTAATATTTATATATAAATAAAAATCAATGTAGGATTCTGTCCATTAAATGACACTCGGTTAGTTTGAAGGTTTTATAAAGTTGTTACACATGGAAGGTGTGAAAGAGTGTTGAGAAGTTGCTAATTGCTTATATGTTATACTTTATAATTGTATTTTAATAATTTTAAACCAAAAAGTTTTGTTATTTCTTTTTAATAACAACATTATATTAGAATTTACAACCACTTCCGCTCTTTCAGTGATTCGTTTGGACGTTATTTTGTTTTGTGGGTGTTTTCAACTGCTCACACAAAAGTGCAACCTCCTCAGTTTCGCTTATTAGTTGCTACTTATTCAGATAGTTAATTATTTAAAATATGTGTGTTGGTTACTAAATTAACAAGAAAAAAATAAAAAAGAGAGATATAAAAATGATTTAAATTGAAAAGATATTAAAAATATAATCATAACTTTGTCATTATATGTCGAAAATATATAAAAGTGGAAATAGTTAACTCTTTGTAAGTATATAAAAATGATGTAATGTTCTAACTTATGCCTCTAACTTTTAAGATATTCTAAATAAATTAATAGATTCTCCAAATTATAATATCGTATATGTTGTACCTATGATCACTATAATTATTAATCTTTTATGTGAAATATATCGAAAAACTTTTACTGAGTTTATTATAATTAAATAGATCGATCTAATTGATGTTAAGATGTTATTTTGATTATAATGACTTTATATATTTTTTTATTAAAATTTATTAAATATAATCTAAATAATATTAATGATTGAATCATGTGTGTTATTGACTCAACGAGATTGATATTATGGTCGTCAGGTCGAAGACTTATGATTGCTACGACATTAAAAAATGTTAAATTTGTCATTTTTTATCAACGGTAGAAGTTGATAGTTCTTATGTTTCAAAAAATAAATATGAATATACTCCTATATGACAAATTTCCTTTTCTAAAGGGTGAGAATTAGATGAAATAAAAATTATTTATTTCATGTTATGTTTCAGGTTTCTTTTTATGGTAAGCTTCTATGCTAAAAAAGAAAACAGTTTAATACAAGTTTCTCTTTAAATAGATACTTATTAAACTGTATATTATATGACAAATGATTAGACCATTCACTGTACACTATAATATTGGGAAATACAAGCTCTTTATTTTAATCTCAAGAAAAATAAGACCTAATTTTAATAACCTAATTTTTATGTACACTAAAATGATCTTTTGTGTCAAAATAAGAAGATAAAGTCCCAACATGTGAAAACTTGGCAATTCAATCTCAAAAAGGGTGCAGGTTCCTACTTAATCCATTCATGTTGGTAAAGAGACCGAATAATTGGTGTTTGTATGGCAAAAACGATTTTCGTTTGTTGCTATCTTTCCTCGTTTTATTTGTTACATAAAATTTCTCGTAAGCCGATAATGCATTTTTGCGTTTTTCATCCTTCCTCTTTTTAACGATGGTGTTATCCACCTTTGTCTTGCTGGACTTCTTGGGAACCGAAGGATTCATCAAAACTAAAGAATCCTTAATGTCACTGTTACTTCGAAGATTTATGTTTTGTCGAAATCTCCAGAAATTTGACGACCTTGTCAAGTTGTTCTTTTTGTAACACTCACTCGAAACTTTCATCTCAACCATTGTCATATTTTGCAATGGCTCGTGTTGAAATTGTTTTGAAATACCACCTGAGAGTGGATTAATGGAATTCATAAGAAAGATCTTCTTTAGCGGTGGTCGAAGATGTGAGCCCTCATTATTTGGGGTAGGAGAGAAGAGATGAGATTTTTAAAAAGTATGAAGTATTGGTTTTATTTTTCCATTTTTAAATATCTCATTGGCAAATATATTATAGAAGTAGTAAACACTTGTAGAAGACTTGCAAAAATAGGCTCACAGTATAGGGCCTTAATATTTTTTTTTTTCTAGACCTTTTGTTTTCTCCAGACGTATAATATAAGCATTGTGTTATGAATAGTTAGAGTTAGTGGATGTCCATAATTCTACCTCTTTCATTCCTTGTAACTCCCACTAAGTAGTGGAGCTTTATTACATTTGGCTTTCCACTTCTTCCTTTGTATCCTATAAATAGGACATTTGTTACAATGTAATATACACAAGTGAAAAGTATAATACAAAGTTTCTATTCTCTCTATCTCTATGCTTTATCTATAAAGTTTATTTCTAACACGTTATCAGCACGAAGCTCTAACAACACTATTCGAGGTAATATCGATTATTCCTTATTTTTTATACTACTAATAATATTATATGCTTGTTTATAAAAGTAATATTGATTCATAGTTATCCTTTATATTACTTGGTATATTGTATGTTTATTTGTGATAAAATTTGTTGAACAAGAGAGGCGCAACACTGCACCATATAAACTTTAGAATGTATATACAACACTACACCATGCTCATATAATTGTTATGCTTAAATCGAAACTTACCTTAAATTGAAAATCTTTAAAATATTCATATATCATTTGTATGCTTAAAGGAAGGAAAAGTCATATGGTAAACAATTCATGATGTTCAAATTTATACTTGCTAAATAGACAAAACTTTGACTCTATGACTTAGAAGACATATGCAGCTATAATATTTATGATAAGTAATTATTTTGCACTCAAGATTTTATTGCTAGGGATGACCACGCTACTAGTATGTGAAAATATATGTATACATATATATGTAGGTGAATTTAGTGTGTGAATAAAGTACAATTGTCCAGATTCTTGAAGAAAAATATAGTCATACTTTATGTTTAGGTTCTGTAGTGTTACATACAGATAATATAATATCTATGACTTTAACACAGTGACGGTATTTATCCTTGATTTAAATTACAACAATTTCTAAAATCTGGATAAAAACATGTAGTTTAATTTGGTTAAATGGATTTGATATCTAATATGTTATAATCTCCTTTGCTCCAATTTTTCCTTTTCCTTTTGGCTTGTGTAATGATAGTATTAAAATTGTTTTAACATGATAGTAATTCAATTGAAGCCAAGTTTTTGCTCCAAACTCCTGATTCTTTTGAATCTCCTTGTCTAATATGTTTTATTTTTACTGCAACTTTTACAATAATGATAGTATTTGATCTACTATTGCACCAATGTAAGTTTTCTAATTTAATATTTCTCTTGCTAATATTCTGTCTAGTTAGTAAACTGTTTTTCTATCTTTACAAATTTATGTTCCATATGCATTTAGCAATGCATTTCCTACCTTTTGCCTTTTCTGCTAACTTAAAGGACAAATATTTCATTTTAGTTCTTAAAAGCGTTTGTCATTCGGACTTTATCAAGTATTGTAAGATATTGTAAATATTATATATTTTATCTAGTTTAAACTTTTGTTATAGTACTCACTATGTCGAACCTTACAAAACTTGATTTTGAGGCCCTTGACATTTCCGGAAAGAATTATTTGGCTTGGGCATTAGATGCCGAAATTCATTTAAATGCCAAGGGTCACGGAGATACTATCAAAGAAGGAAACAAATCCTCTGATCAAGAAAAGGCGAAAGCCATGATATTCCTTCGTCATCATCTCCATGAAGATTTGAAAAATGAATACCTCACTGTAAAAGATCCACAAGTTCTTTGGAACAATTTAAAAGAACGATATGAGCATCAAAAAACTATCATCCTCCCTAAAGCTCGTTATGAGTGGATGCATTTGCGCTTGCAAGACTTTAAAACTGTAACCGCATATAACTCTGCTGTGTTTCGAATTACTTCTCAATTGAAATTATGTGGAGAAAATGTGACTAATGCAGATATGTTAGAAAAAACATTCGCCACTTTTCATCCATCGAATGTGTTGCTACAACAACAATATCGAGAGAAGGGATTTCAAAAATATTCTGACTTGATATCTTGCCTTCTAGTTGCCGAGCAAAATAATGAACTCTTGATGAAAATCCATGAGGCTCGTCCCACTGGTACTGCTCCATTCCCATAAGTGAATGTAGCAACACACGACCACTATGGGCAAACTCGTGGTCGTGGCCGCGGCCGTGGTCGTGGCTGTTGGAACAAAATTATGATTTTGTATCTCCTTAATTGATTTTGATGATAACAATGTATTTAAGGTTAAATTGGAATACTAATAATTTAATTCAGTGTGCAGGATTAAAAGTTAAAATTTGCGTACTAAAGAACCTTAGAATTTCTGAAGGAATTACTTCTAAGCTCACCAGATCTGAAGCAAGTGAAACTCTGAAGTTATTATCTGAACCTTAGAATTTCTGAAGGAATTACTTCTGAGCTCACCAGATCTGAAGCAAGTAATTCTGAGCCTATGAAACTCTGAAGTTATTATCTGAACCTTAGAATTTCTGAAGGAATTACTTCTGAGCTCACCAGATCTGAAGCAAGTAATTCTGAGCCTGTGAAACTCTGAAGTTATTATCTGAACCTTAGAATTTCTGAAGGAATTACTTCTGAGCTCACCAGATCTGAAACAAGTAATTCTGAGCCTATCAAAATCTGAAGAACATCTGAGCTCACCAGATCTGAAACAAGTATTTCTGAGCCTATCAAAATCTGAAGAACATCTGAGCTCACCAGATCTGAAACAAGTAATTCTGAGCCTATCAAAATCTGAAGAACATCTGAGCTCACCAGATCTGAAACAAGTAATTCTGAGCTTATCAAAATCTGAAGGCTCGTCAGATATAAGTGTTAAGCTACATTTGAGAGTACAATTTTATTGAAGACTGTGCCTGACTAAGTCCAAACGCAGAAACCAAGAATGAAAAGGTTTGACCATGGAAAGGTCCTTTTCAAGTCAGGCTTCAGAAACGATTATTTCCTTATTTGGCTTTCACCAAGGTTCAAATATCAAAAGCCAAAAGGAATCTCTCATTTTGTAGTAAACGTTAAGCTCCTAAGCTACTGCAAATCAGAACAGCTAATAAGCTCACTGATCTATACAAAGGAGCGTCTCAATTCTTCAAACGGCTATAATCTTCAACGTTCATTTTATCATCTATAAAAGGAAGAAGATTTGTGAAGAAATGGAATCAAGACTTAAGCTTCTGAACGTGCTGAAACTCTGTCAAATTCTGAAGCTATCAAACACTTAGAAACTTTGTGATAATTTTCTAAGTTAGTCTTGTAACTGAGTTGTATTTTGTAAACACCTCTGATTGTATATCAAGTGTTAATCTCTTATCTTTATTAACATTAAAACCAGTTGGAAGTCTCTTGCTTTGTGCTTGAGCATTGGAAGTCTCTTGCTTTGTGCTTGAGCATTGGAAGTCTCTTGCTTTGTGCTTGAGCATTGGAAGTCTCTTGCTTTGTGCTTGAGCATTGGAAGTCTCTTGCTTTGTGCTTGAGCATTGGAAGTCTCTTGCTTTGTGCTTGAGCATTGGAAGTCTCTTGCTTTGTGCTTGAGCAGTTAGAAGTCTCTTGCTTTGTGCTTGAGCAGTTTGAAGTCTCTTGCTTAGTGCTTGAGCATTTGTAATCTGAGTGATTATAGTGAAATCTCTTGTGAAGGACAAGAGGACTGGACTACTCCTGTTAGTGGGAGGAACCAGTATAAAAATTCTGAGCATCTCTCTCTAACCCTATCCTCATATATTGTGTGTGTTATACCTTATCCGCTGCAATTTGTTTTAACTTAGAAAAAGTCTCACACAATTCAACCCCCCCCCCCCCCCCCCCCTTCTTGTGTGTTTTTCAACCTTCAATTGGCATCAGAGCTCCGGTCTGTTGCTCCTCACTTAACAGTGAAACAGTAAAAGATCTAGGGGTACTTAGTTGAAAAACATGTCTGGTGTTACCTCTCCTTCTGCTTCCTCTGGACCTGATCACTCTGCTGTTCCACCTCCTCACAACTATGATAGGGAAAGGAACAGTGATAATCACAGAGACAAACCACCTTACTTCAACAGTGATCCTACTACTTTTCCTTTCTGGAAAACCAAGATGTATAGTTACATCATTGGGACCGATGATGAGTTATGGGATATCATTGAAGATGGTATACATTTTGAACACATGGATGATGAAGGTGTTGTAAGAAATACCTACAGAAAGTTCTTTGATGCTGAAAAGAAGAAACAGTATAAGAAGCATCATACTGTTAAGAATATGCTTATTGGTGCAATATCTCATGCTGAGTATTTAAAAATATCCAACAAGTCATGTGCCAAAACTATCTGGGACTCTCTATGTTCCACCTATGAAGGAAATAAGCAAGTCAAAGAAGCTAAGGCAAACTTATTAGTTCATCAATATGAGCTGTTCAGAATGAAGGAAGATGAAGATATTGAAACCATGTATTCAAGGTTTCAAACCCTTGTCTCTGGTCTTCAAGTTCTGAAGAAAAGCTACACTGCATCTGATCACGTGAAGAAAATTCTGAGGAGCTTACCTTCCAAATGGAGACCAAAAGTTACAGCTTTTCAGGAATCCAAGGATTTGGACAATGTGACTCTTGAAGATTTAATAAGTTCACTCAGAAGTCATGAGCTAGAACTTATGTCAGATGAACCTGTCAAGAAGATGAAGTCCTTGGCTCTAAGCTCTGTTCAGACTTCCTCAAAAGCTGCAAAGATCAAAGTGTCTGAACAAGAGGAAGAAACTTCTGATGATATGATGGATGAAAATTCTGAGAATGAAGAAATGGCACTAATGGTTAGAAGGTTTCAGAAATGGAACAAGAAATACAAAAGGTTTCCAAACAAAGGAAACAACTCAAGAAGTTCCTTTTCAAAGGACAAAAAGGAAGAACTGAACAACTGCTATAACTGCAAGAAATCTGGACACTTCATTGCGGACTGTCCAGAAATGTCATCCAAGGACAAAGGAAAGAATAAGAGCTTTGGGAAAGAAAAGTACAAAGAAAAGGTAAGGAAGAGTTTGTTAGCCACTTGGGAGACCATTGAGAATGACTCTGAAGGAGAAGATGATGAAGAAGGCAATCTGGCTTTAATGGCAAGAACTTCTGAAGGTAACAACTCTGATAGAGATTCTGAAGATGACTCAGATGATGAAAATGAGGTATACTCTAACATGACTAAATCTGAATTAATTGATTCTCTTAAGATTGTCGTGAAACATTACTCTCGTATAGTAAGTCAACACAAAATTCTGAAGAATGTTCATGAATCATTGAAAAAGGATGCCAAGATTCTTTATGATGAAAATGAATCGTTAAACATTCGTATTTGTCATGTTGAATCTAACTATGTCTTGGCAGACAAGCTCAATGATGATCATGAAGATGCTCTTCACGAATTTATTCGTTGTACCTTCAATAGGAGTAAAATGGCTTCCATGATTTATCATATGACTCGTAACTATGGTGAAGGCATTGGTTATTCTCGGTTTAAGAACTGGGATAAACCTCTGAAATCATATAGTGAGGATGATACTCCACCTGAATTATTCTCTACCTTTGTTAAAAGTGGTACACTTGATCTGAAGGCATCCAACTCTGAAGGAGGTTCTGAACCTGAACCCAAAGACTCAGAAGTTCCAAGTTCTTCTGAACCTAAAATTTCTGAGTCCAAAAGTTCTCAAGTTAAGGCTCAGAAGTCATCTGAACCTCTGAGAAATCAAGGTAAAGTTACTTCAGATCCTTGCTTGACCTTTGGAACTGTGATATACTCCAGATCAAAATCCAAGAATCAAATTAAGCCTAAACATTCTTGTCAAAGCTTAATTAATTCTAGATCTTGTGTTGATCATAGAAAACAAAGAAGGAATACTATTCAGAAGACTAACTCTAAAGGACCCATCAGAATATGGGTACCAAAATCTGAAATAATGTTTGCTTCAGATGCTCATGCAAGGAAAGGTAAAACAGCAGCCCTGGTACCTGGACAGTGGTTGCTCACGACATATGACGGGAGAAAAGCATATGTTCCAAACCCTAACTCTGAAAGAGGGAGGCTCTGTGGGATTTGGAGGAAAACAAAAAGGGAAGATCATTGGTACAGGTACAGTTGGTAATTCTTCTCTTTCCATTAAAGATGTTTGGTTAGTTGATGGACTTAAACACAATCTATTGAGCATTAGTCAATTTTGTGACAATGGGTGTGTTGTTACATTTAATAAGGAATCATGTACTGTATCAAAAGACTCTGACAAATCTGTAGTATTCAAGGGAATGAGAGTTGGCAATGTTTATAAAGTAAACTTTTCTGATTTGGTTGACCAAAAGATTATATGTCTTTTGTCTCTGAGTGATGAGAAATGGCTATGGCACAAGCGTCTTGGTCATGCTAACTGGAGGTTGATCTCTAAGCTTAGCAAACAAAAGCTTGTTAGTGGTTTGCCTGACATTGATTATCACTCAGATGCACTTTGTGGCTCATGTCAAAAAGGAAAATTTGCTAAGACTTCATTCAAGTCTAAAAACATTGTCTCTACTTCCAGACCCTTAGAATTGCTTCACATTGATCTGTTTGGTCCTGTTTCGACAGCCTCTATCAATGGTAAAAAATATGGATTGGTCATGGTTGATGATTTCAGTAGATGGACTTGGGTGAAATTCCTACGTTCTAAGAGTGAAGCACTTGTGGTGTTCAGTGACTTCTGCACACAAATACAAAGTGAAAAGGATCTTCGGATTCTGAAGGTTAGAAGCGACCATGGGGGAGAGTTCGAAAATGACTCTTTCGAATCTTTCTGCTCAGAGCATGGAGTAATCCATGAATTCTCTTCTCCTAGAACACCACAGCAGAATGGTGTTGTAGAAAGAAAGAATAGATCTTTGCAAGAAATGGCTCGTACCATGATGCTTGAGTCTAACCTAGCTAAGTTCTTGTGGGCAGAAGCCGTGAGTACTGCTTGCTATGTTCAGAATAGAATCTACATCAGACCTATTCTGAACAAAACTGCTTATGAACTGTTCAAAGGAAGAAAACCAAATATTTCTTATTTTCATCAGTTTGGATGTACTTGTTATATTCTAGACAACAAGGTCTATCGAAAGAAATTTGATGCTAGAGCTTATAAGGGTATCTTTATAGGCTACTCTGAACGCTCAAAAGCATACAGATTGTATAATTCTGAAACTCACACAGTTGAAGAATCTATACATGTTAGATTTGATGATAAAGAGCCTGACGATAAAATGTCAGAGCAAGCTGAGACTTTTGCAGAATTTCAAGTTTCCTCAAATTCTGAGTGTGAAGATCTCTCCATTGCTGTATATCCATCTGAGACTCAAAATGAAGATATCTCTGAAGGCCTTGAAACTGAAGACCCTTCAGAAACTGAACCCTCTCAGACACCTGCTCCACCTAAGAGTAAATTCAAGTATAGATCATCTCATCCTGAAGAGCTAATTGTTGGTAACAAGGATAGCCCAAGAAAGACCAGATCTGCTTTCAAAGAGGATGAATCCCTAGTTGGGTTAATTTCATTAATTGAACCCACAAACATAGAAGAAGCACTCTCAGATGATGGGTGGATTGTTGCAATGCAAGAAGAACTCAATCAATTTGAAAGAAATGATGTTTGGGATCTGGTACCAAAACCCAAACACAAGAACATTATTGGAACAAAATGGGTATTCAGAAACAAGTCAAATGAAAAGGGAGAAGTTGTCAGAAATAAAGCTAGACTGGTTGCACAAGGTTATAGTCAGCAAGAAGGCATAGATTTCACTGAAACCTTTGCACCAGTAGCAAGACTTGAGGCAATTAGACTTCTCTTGTCCTATGCAGTTAATCATGACATCACTCTATTTCAAATGGATGTTAAGAGTGCATTTCTGAATGGAGTAATTTATGAAGAAGTCTATGTTAAACAACCTCCTGGCTTTGAAGATATAAAGTGTCCTGATCATGTTTACAAATTGAAGAAATCTCTGTATGGTTTGAAACAAGCTCCAAGAGCTTGGTATGAAAGGTTAAGTATATTTCTTCTAGAAAATGGTTTTGAAAAAGGACATGTTGATAACACTCTCTTTAGAAAAACCTTAAAAACTGATATTTTGATTGTTCAGATTTATGTTGATGATATTATCTTTGGTTCAACTAATGCTTCTCTTTGCAAGAATTTCTCTAAGCTTATGCAGGATGAATTTGAAATGAGTATGATGGGAGAACTAACATTCTTCTTGGGAATTCAAATCAATCAAAGAAAAGAAGGAGTATATGTGCATCAAACCAAATACACAAAGGATTTACTGAAGAAATTTGGTCTTGAAGATTGTAAACCAATGTCAACTCCTATGCATCCCTCTAGCTGTCTTCTGAAGGAAGAATCTGAAAGCAAAGTAGATCAGAAATTATACAGAGGTATGATTGGTTCCCTCCTTTATCTCACTGCATCTAGACCAGATATCTTGTTCAGTGTATGCTTGTGTGCTAGATTTCAATCAGATCCTAGAGAGTCTCATCTAACTGCTGTTAAGAGAATCTTTAGATATCTGAAAGGAACCACTAATCTTGGATTACTTTATAAGAAATCCTTAGATTATCAGCTTATTGGATTCTGTGATGCTGACTATGCTGGTGATAAAATTGAAAGGAAGTCCACTAGTGGAAACTGTCAATTTCTAGGTGAAAACCTTATATCATGGGCTAGTAAGAGACAAGCAACTATTGCTCTATCTACAGCAGAAGCAGAGTACATCTCAGCTGCTAAGTGTTGCACGCAATTGCTCTGGATGAAACATCAGTTGGAGGACTATCAGATAAGGATAAGTAGTATACCACTTCTCTGTGATAATACTGCTGCTATCTGTTTGTCTAAGAATCCTATTTTGCATTCAAGAGCTAAACACATTGAGATCAAACATCACTTCATTAGAGACTATGTTCAGAAGGGAGTAATTAAGATTCAATTCATTGATACTGAGCATCAATGGGCTGATATCTTTACCAAACCTCTTGCTATTGATCGTTTCGATTTTATCAAGAAAAATCTGAACATGGTTTTTATTTCTGAATGATATCTCTGAATGCTGTTAACTCTGAATGAATAAACTGGTTCTGAAGGGCCTTAGAAGTTTGGACGGCTCAGAAACTATTATATAGGTTCTGAAGCACTCTCTCATCTGAAGCAATCAGAATTATTTATTATTAAATATGATTTCTTGTGACTCAGATACCTACTCTAAGTGTTAGTTGACCACTCAGTTTCTCTAACTGACAGCTGGCTTCTGAAAACACTACTTATCTGTGTAACTTCCCATCATGTCTAGTAACCGCTGGGTAATGAAGGAGAGCTAATGATGATTTTATTAAAAGTAACTGCCAAGCCCCCATTACGTCACTATCTTGTTTCCCCAATATTTTGAAACTTCCACTATAATCACTTAACTACACACTAGTCACTATCACTTCTCACGTTTTCAATATTTTGAAACTTCCACTATAACCATTTCTGACACTCCTAAATCCCCTCAGAAATCTCCTATTAAAGATTCTGAGTCTACCCCAATAGCAATGGACGTAGACCAATCTGAACCCTCAAATGTTCAAAATTCTGAAGTCCCTGCTGAATCCCAAACTGAACCCCTTCAGACTTCATCTCCTAAGCCAACCACTTCTGAACCAAACCCCTCATCCATTCAAACCACTCCACCTTTTCCTGGAACTGATTCAGATCTTGAAGAAACTCGTCTTCATTCTGAAACAATTCCCTGTTTCACCATGGTACTTAACAATTCCCTTTTACCGTTGAATGCATTTACTGCTGGTGGTTGTTTGCTGTGTGCATTTACTACCCTGTAACTTGTGCTTTGACTGACCCGTTTTTGATAATGACAAAGGGGGAGAAAATATTATTTCATTTCCTATGGCAGTGAAATTATTTCTGAAGCTCTAAAGATCACATTTTCTGAACTCTACTCTTGTTAAGTTATATTAAAGTCTTTTAAACTTTTAATGAGGGGGAGTAATAAATTTTGTCCAACATAAATTCATATAATATAAGATACGCTTGCAAACCATATCTTATATTTGTCAATCTGAAGAAATAGAGCTTGCAAACCTCTAATTCTGAAGGTAGAATATATGAAATTATATTTGACATTAAATATTACTCTTAGACTGTTTTATATTTATCATTGATAAACTTTTGAAGCTTATCAGACTCAGGGGGAGCTTGCAAACCTCAGAACCTGAAGTCAAGATGTTAAATAAAAACAACAACAATTGATTTTAAATACATATAGTTGTCATCATCAAAAAGGGGGAGATTGTTGGAACAAAATTATGATTTTGTATCTCCTTAATTGATTTTGATGATAACAATGTATTTAAGGTTAAATTGGAATACTAATAATTTAATTCAGTGTGCAGGATTAAAAGTTAAAATTTGCGTACTAAAGAACCTTAGAATTTCTGAAGGAATTACTTCTAAGCTCACCAGATCTGAAGCAAGTGAAACTCTGAAGTTATTATCTGAACCTTAGAATTTCTGAAGGAATTACTTCTGAGCTCACCAGATCTGAAGCAAGTAATTCTGAGCCTATGAAACTCTGAAGTTATTATCTGAACCTTAGAATTTCTGAAGGAATTACTTCTGAGCTCACCAGATCTGAAGCAAGTAATTCTGAGCCTGTGAAACTCTGAAGTTATTATCTGAACCTTAGAATTTCTGAAGGAATTACTTCTGAGCTCACCAGATCTGAAACAAGTAATTCTGAGCCTATCAAAATCTGAAGAACATCTGAGCTCACCAGATCTGAAACAAGTATTTCTGAGCCTATCAAAATCTGAAGAACATCTGAGCTCACCAGATCTGAAACAAGTAATTCTGAGCCTATCAAAATCTGAAGAACATCTGAGCTCACCAGATCTGAAACAAGTAATTCTGAGCTTATCAAAATCTGAAGGCTCGTCAGATATAAGTGTTAAGCTACATTTGAGAGTACAATTTTATTGAAGACTGTGCCTGACTAAGTCCAAACGCAGAAACCAAGAATGAAAAGGTTTGACCATGGAAAGGTCCTTTTCAAGTCAGGCTTCAGAAACGATTATTTCCTTATTTGGCTTTCACCAAGGTTCAAATATCAAAAGCCAAAAGGAATCTCTCATTTTGTAGTAAACGTTAAGCTCCTAAGCTACTGCAAATCAGAACAGCTAATAAGCTCACTGATCTATACAAAGGAGCGTCTCAATTCTTCAAACGGCTATAATCTTCAACGTTCATTTTATCATCTATAAAAGGAAGAAGATTTGTGAAGAAATGGAATCAAGACTTAAGCTTCTGAACGTGCTGAAACTCTGTCAAATTCTGAAGCTATCAAACACTTAGAAACTTTGTGATAATTTTCTAAGTTAGTCTTGTAACTGAGTTGTATTTTGTAAACACCTCTGATTGTATATCAAGTGTTAATCTCTTATCTTTATTAACATTAAAACCAGTTGGAAGTCTCTTGCTTTGTGCTTGAGCATTGGAAGTCTCTTGCTTTGTGCTTGAGCATTGGAAGTCTCTTGCTTTGTGCTTGAGCATTGGAAGTCTCTTGCTTTGTGCTTGAGCATTGGAAGTCTCTTGCTTTGTGCTTGAGCATTGGAAGTCTCTTGCTTTGTGCTTGAGCATTGGAAGTCTCTTGCTTTGTGCTTGAGCATTGGAAGTCTCTTGCTTTGTGCTTGAGCAGTTAGAAGTCTCTTGCTTTGTGCTTGAGCAGTTTGAAGTCTCTTGCTTAGTGCTTGAGCATTTGTAATCTGAGTGATTATAGTGAAATCTCTTGTGAAGGACAAGAGGACTGGACTACTCCTGTTAGTGGGAGGAACCAGTATAAAAATTCTGAGCATCTCTCTCTAACCCTATCCTCATATATTGTGTGTGTTATACCTTATCCGCTGCAATTTGTTTTAACTTAGAAAAAGTCTCACACAATTCAACCCCCCCCCCCCCCCCCCCCCTTCTTGTGTGTTTTTCAACCTTCAGTGGCCATGGTCGTGGGCGAGGTCGAGGTCGTGGTCGCAGTCTAGATTATAATCGTAGAGGAGATTACAAAAACACATCTTTTCACTAGAAGTTGAAAAGTGTTGAAAAGAATGAAAAGGGTGGTCAAAGTAGCACAAGTAATGAGGGCATTTGCTATCGTTGTGGAGGCAAAGACCATTGGATTCGTACTTGTCGTACGCCAAAACATCTTGTCGATCTTTACCAACAATCACTTAAAGATAAAGATAAAAAGATAGAGAGTCATTTTGTTTGTGATGATGATGATTTTGATTATGGTAATATGGATGTTACCCCCTTAGATGTTGCTGACTTCTTTGCTGATCCTGATGGAAAAACTGACAACCTTATGGGAGATGGCGGTGTCCAGAAATAGAGCTCATAAGTATCTCAATAATAATAATAATAAAGTTTTATGTTTAAGAGTTTCTTTAAATTTCCTACGACAATAAAAGTCTTTCTTATACTAATAATAATACATTTTTATATTTGAATGTGTTTTCAACTTTCACTACTTCTTAGATAGCCAATACTGATAAATTCTATGTTTAAATAATTTTATACTTATATTTTGTTTTGTTCATTTTGAATAGCTAATTTTATACTTATATCATGTTTAAAATATATTTCTCTTATTTAGTGAAACTAGAAACCGACGTTAGGACTATATCTGGCACCCCTAAAATAATCGAAGGCTCCGGAAAAGCTAATATAATATTATGTGGAGGAACAAATTTACACATCGAGAATGCATTATATTCTCCCAAGTCTAATAGAAATTTATGAAGGATATTAGTCTAAATGGATATCATAATTGAAACAGAAAATGAAGAACATGTTGAATATCTTTATATAACGAAAAATTATTGAAAAATAAGTGTAGTGAAAAAGTTATCCCCTTCATGTGAAAGAAATATAGATAAAGTGAAAATTGGCCAAAATTGAGAAATTAGATTGAAGTATAATGAAAATCGTTTTGCAAGCAAAATGTTGTTGGACCTGTAGTCCAGACACTTAAAAGTTTGAAATTAGTTGCATATAAATAAATGAGAATGAAGAAATTGTGAAATACAAAGCACGACATGTTGCTCAAGGATACAAGTACTTTCTGGTACGTAAGATGCCTTGTAGCACATGGAGAGCTCATATTTCACATGATGAATATACTACACTTATATTAGTGCAATTGAAGCACAAATTATTGTAAATCAGAAGTTTACAAATCATATTAAGTTTGTCTTTGGCAAGACCGGTTGGGTTATCCCGAGTCTATTATGATATGAAATTCCTCCCCTTAATATGCAATTAAGTTTATAACCTAACAATTTTCATATACGCATTTTTGGATGTGTTGGTATGTTCGAGTTGCTCCAATATAATGCATTATGATTAATTATTAAAGAATATTGGAAAAATATATCTGATATAAATCTCCATCTATTTTAAAATATTTTGATTTAAAAATTGGAGACTTCTTTACAGCCCAGAAGACTGATTATCAAGCGATGAATTAGTTTTCCCAATATTAGGGGGAGAGAAGAAGCAGCTGACATAATTCGTCAACGTTGACATTGTTTATATACTATAGCGCTATATATATATATGATAATAGATAATGAGGATCATGAACGAAAGTCTATTGAGAATTATAGACAATTGCTTAAATGAAATGACGCAATTGCTATGTAATTAAAGTAACTTTGCAAAGTGAATGATTTTTGGACAAGTAGTCTATACACCTGAAGATGTGAAATGATAAGATACAAATCAATTTACTTGTGAAAAGAAATGATGAAATACAAGTATTGAAAGTTTGATTTTTTTTTATAATTGATTTTTATAAGGATAATATAAATTTGACCTATTATTTGTTTCAAGTATATGTTTTGTTATTTTAGATATGCAGGTTATTTGTCTAATACTTATAATGGTACCGATCACGAACAAATTATTTGTTCATTACAAGAGGAAGTACAATCATTCATGAAGACTGTGAAACAAACCACAATTGCAACCTTATGAAATGATGAAGAGACTATAGCGCTAGGAGAGACGAGTCAAGAATATGTTTCGATTAAAGATTCTTTGAAGAAGAATATATTAAAGAAGATAAAACAGATGTTTCTACAAAGGCACCATCAAGTAAAGTTTTCAATCAACAATATAGAAGATCAATTGGTCTCCTCCGCCTAAAATATAATTGTGTTTATGAGGGGGAGGCATAAATGTGTTATGCACTCTTTTTTCCTTCACCATGGTTTTGTCCCATTGGGTTTTCCTAGTAAGGTTTTTAATGAGGCAATTAACACATAGGATGTTGTACTCTTTTTCGTTTACTAAAATTTTTTCCCATTGGGTTTTTTCTAGTAAGGTTTTAACGAGGCACATCCTCGATGGACATCCAATGGGGAGTGTTATGAATAGTTAGAGTTAGTGGATGTCAATAATTCTACCTCTTCCATTCCTTGTAACTCCCACTAAGTAGTGGAGCTTTATTACATTTGGCTTTCCACTTCTTCCTTTGTATCCTATAAATAGGACCTTTGTTACAATGTAATATACACAAGTGAAATGAATAATACAAAGTTTCTATTCTCTCTATCTCTATGCTTTATCTTTAAAGTTTATTTTTAACACATTGGCTGTATTTTTGGGGAGAAAGTATTTTATGAATATGCAACTGGAATTGTGACGTGCGTGTCTGGTGTATCTCTTTAAAAAGAAACTTGTGATAAACATTTTTTTTTATATATATCATATAAGCTTATCAAACGGTCCTGGTGAGTAGGGTTGAGTATAGATCCGCGATTCGACTCGAAACCGATATAAATGATAATATATTGAGGTATTCGGTTGGATGCAGATCGGATTTCGGGTCAACAATTGCAAAAAGTCGGGCATGAATTGTTGCGTACGGACGGGTTCGGGTCTCTAAAATTATCTCCATAATTGAAACCGACTGAACAACCATTAAGATGCAAATTATTTTTTTTCTTCTCTCCCTCCCTCTGTTAATTTCATATACACTTTGTTTTGTTATTTTTATCTATCTTGGATATATGAGAGAAATGTTATATTTTACAAACTTATAATATGTTGATAAATGAGGTGCAAAATATATATTTATACTTTGTTTTGTTATTTTTATCCATCTTTGATGTAGGAGAGAAATGTTATATTTTACAAACTTATGATATGTTGATAAAGGAGATGTAAAATATATATTTATACTTTTCTTCTATTTGGTCTATTATTGTCATTAGAAGTTCCAATTTAGAACTACAAATTTTAAACAAAGTAACAACATCTCACCCTCTTTGTTTTTTCATTTAGTTCTTCTATCATTTGTTACATTGTGAACAAGATATTAAACTATTTGAAAAATATGACTTTTTGAATATTAGAGTTTTATATGTAAATAAAATTTCAATCAAACCCGTAATAACCGATCCGTTATACCCGCCACCCGAGCAAATCGAAGATGTAGTCGGTCGAAATTATATCCAAATTAAATAATTGCAGTTTTTATCTGTTTTAAGATTTTTGACCCGAACCCGACCGATGCTCAAGTCTACCGGTGAGCATCGGTTATCATAATTTGTAAATCATTCTTATATATTCGTATTAATTGAATTAAACTTACCGAAATACTATCATTTTTTCTATTATTATGCCAAAAAGGTTGTATTAATTAAAGGGGTCTTATAAATAGATGTAGATGAATCGGGTCAAAATATCGGGTAATTAATCAACCCGTATAGTAAGTCCACCCGATTTAAATTGCGCGGCAAACCAATATTCAAGGAGAAAAACAACACTTGGCATCTTAACAACCCGAAGAAACAGAAGAATCTATTCACACACAAAAAACGTAAAAAACAAAATCTATCTATGTCTGTCTTTTTCTGTCAAAAAATCTATGTCTCTCTTTTTTTTTTCCTAAAATTAAAAAAAACAAAGCAATACAGAGAAATTATAGGCATAGTTATTAAGATTTTGCAAAATTCAACAAATATTTTTTCTTTTTCTTTTTTTTTTTCATTTTTATTTTGTTCAATTCAAAGACAAAGAACAAACAAATTATTTTCTCTTCAATCTGAAATCAACGTTTCATCGAGCTGGCAATTCTGTTCTGTTCATGGCAGAACTTGCGCAGTTCGAGCAATATTTCAATGTCGGAAGAAAAAACATATTGTTGTTTCTCAAATCAAAGATTTATTGATTTTTTTTCAACAACATAAAACATTTTCATCCTTTTCATAAGATAAAAAAAAAAAATTAAAAAATTGAAGTTTCAGTATTAGTTTCATAATTTTCTCGCAAAGCATTGCGAGAAAATCATCAACTTGATATGGCTCCAAATAAAAATAAAAACAAAAACAATGAAGAAAAAGAAGATAATTCTTCAGCTGTTCCTTTTGATCATAAGAAACAATTTGGAAAGGGAGTAAATCTTGTTGTGGATATAGCTCCACCTCCTAAGGAAAATTCTCCGTCAAAATTGCCACCGCCACGGTTGTCACCACCGCCTAAGTCACCTTTGGCACTTGAAGCTTCATCACCATCTGAATCACCTTCAAGGCCACCTCCAACACATTCACCACCACCATCTTCTCCTCCGCCAAACTCGCCGCCTCCACCATCACCACCGCCACCTCAGTCACCGTCTCCACCTTCCCCTCCACCGCAGCAACTGTCACCACCACCTTCGCACAATTTTTCATCTCCTAATTGGGCACGTAAACAGCCGTCTCCACCGCAGTTTCAATCCCCGCCTTCCTTGGGGAAGAAGTCTTCTTCATCTTCAACCTCGAATGATTCCCCTTCTTCTTCTTCATCCTCGAAAGATTCACCTTCTTCTTCTTCAGCCTCGAATGATTCACCGCATAAAGCCTTGCATGCAAAATCAAGAGATTCTTCTCCGCCTAGTTCCTCGCCCGCCGGAATAGTTGGTTACACTCTCGCCGGAGTTTTTGTTGTTGCATTAGTTGCCGTAGCTGTTATTCTCGTGTTTAGGAGGAAGAAAACTAAAGGAGATGTGTATGGTGCACCCTATATACCACCTCATGGTATTAGTTTTCACGTTAAATCAAGTAAGTTCTTATCTCCATTTTATACTTATTTAAATTCCTACATACATTTGAATTTTCCAATCATGTTTTTAAATTGCAATTAGTGTCGCAGTTGCGGTTTCCCTGCAAAAACCTTTAAATTTTGGTAAAATGTGGATACGTGCAGTCGATGCAATCAGCTCCATTTGTCAGAAAGTTTTCTATATCAAGAATGGTAAATAACTGCATTGATGGCCGCACCAACCAAGGTTTTAAATTAGGGTTGTACTAGTAATAGTCGTGTCGTCACCTTTGTTATTATAGAAAACTGTGATCAGCTGTGGTTGATGTAGACTCAATCATAATGGTGTTGCGGCCGCACGCCTTTTTTCAAATCACCGACTGCAACCACAATATAAAATCTTGGAAATTATAAGCTGCAATTGCGATTGCAGCAGTTACTCATAGTCTCATGCTTTCAGGCTAATACCGCAATTTAAAACCTTAAACACGATTAATTATGTGTTTTAAGATGTATTAAAACAGTTTCAATCCTATATCCTGAGTTTTTTTATTGATTGTGTGGTGTATGATTGCTCTTGATTAAAACCTGATATTGGCTATCAGGTGCTAATGGACATTACTATGTACAGCAACCTTCGTATCGAAATATCTATAGCAACGGGAACGTTGGAGGAAGCGGCATGCATCCTTTGGGAGGAGGTCATTTAGATTCGGCACAGCCCATAAGTGCTCAAATAGTTTTTAGTTATGACATGGTAATGGAAATAACCAATGCATTTTCACGTCAAAATGTGATAGGCGAAGGAGGATTTGGATGTGTTTACAAGGGTAGGCTGCCGGACGGAAAAGAAGTGGCGGTCAAGACTCTTAAGGCTGGTAGTGGGCAGGGAGATAGGGAATTTAGGGCTGAAGTTGAGATCATTAGCCGTGTTCATCATCGACATTTGGTATCATTGGTTGGTTATTGCCTATCAGAGCAGCAAAGAATGCTTATCTATGAGTTCCTCCCTAATGGAAATCTTCATAATCACTTGCATGGTAATGTGAGTTTCCCTTTTTTCCTTTTAGAAATTAAGAAAAATAGTTTATATATGTTCAAAAGTCGCCTTAGATGTAACAAACCCTAACTTTCAACCATTTTAATTGGAACAACTTTGAGCTGCTTCATTGTAATTTTATGCACCTTTATTGTGTTGTGTAAGGGTGAGTTTAGTCTCATGTCGACTAGAGATATGACATAAATAGTCAACACTTCTCATCTTACTAATCGATGTTTTGAGGTTGAGCTAGTCTTTTAAGTCCAAATTCTAAGAATACATATGTTTTCTCTATATGTGAGTTAGTGCTTTATATGTGTGCTATTGCAGGAAGTGGAATGCCAGTGTTAGGGTGGGCTAATAGGCTGAAGATAGCTATTGGTGCTGCAAAGGGCTTGCAATATCTGCATGAGGACTGTAAGAATATCATGCAGTGTAGAAAATAATTTGTGATACATATATATTTTTAAAAAAATTGTGATACAAAAATAATTTGGCAAATGCTGTTAGAAAATCTGAACTGCACAATTGAGTTTATGATATGTTTGCATTTTGTATGAATAACTAAAGTATTTTATGTATCTCTAGGCAGCCAAAAGATTATTCACAGAGATATTAAATCCGCCAACATACTTTTGGATGATACTTTTGAGGCACAGGTATATTCACATTTTTTTTTTGTGACACATTATGAAATATATTTTTTAATCAAAACACAATCTCTCCAAAATGATAATTATTGATGCTAATTTATAATTCACCGTTGTTTTAACACAGGTTGCAGACTTTGGACTAGCAAGGCTAGCTGATGCTGCTAATAGCCATGTATCAACTAGGGTTATGGGTACATTTGGGTAAGATTCTACGACGATTAACATAAATACTAGACACTAATGTATATAGACCTTAGAATCTCGATTTTGGCAACTGTCGTGGTTACTATATATCCTTGATATTGCAATAAATCACAGTCAAATGCGACAGATGCAACATCAATTCTAATCGTAGAAATATAAAAAACTTTGATGTCACGCGAGACAACAATAATAAACTAACTCTTTATGGCTTCTATTTGCAGGTACATGGCTCCAGAGTATGCAACAAGTGGAAAATTAACAGATAGATCAGATGTTTTCTCATTTGGTGTTGTCCTGCTTGAGCTTGTAACTGGAAGAAAACCAGTTGATGAAACTATGCCTTTGGGAGATGAGAGTTTGGTTGAGTGGGTAAGAACATAACCCTTGTTCATATTTTTTTTCTTCTGAATTTATACATAAGAACTTATGAAGCTGCTTGTGAAAACAACTTATCAAACCTTCATAAGCTGTTTTCTGCATATTTTCATAAGCTCTCTATAATAGCTTATGAAAACTGCTTATATTATAAGCTAGTTAGTATTCTGTTTTTCTTATACATGAGATTGTTCTGTGTCCACAGGCTCGTCCACTACTTATCAATGCATTTGAGACACGTGAGTTTGGTGAACTGGTAGATCCAAGACTAGAAAAACACTATGTGGAGAGTGAAATGTTAAGAATGATAGAGGCAGCTGCAGCTTGTGTTCGACACTCAGCTCCTAAACGGCCTCGTATGTCTCAGGTGATTATAAAAAATACATGATTCAATCTATCTATTAGTGTGTTTTTTATCTTACGGAGGGGAATATCATAATTGATTTTGACTCTCATCAAACATTATTTTAAAAAATTTAAACATTTCGTACCTCAATTTGGTGAAAAGTGATAAATTTAACTTGAGTTTGATGACAAATGTAAAGTAATTTTTCTATCAAACTTATTGTGTTAAAATTGATGATATAAGTGGCGATTGTCGTCACCTTACAGTCAGTTTTGTAAGGGTTGGGTTAGATCCAACCCAAATTCTTAGATGATATCAAAGCATATACAAAATCAGTTGGGCGAAATGTTATCAGGGTGAGTTAAGAGTATCACATTGGATGAGATATGCCCTAATGAGGAGTTTATAAGTGGGGGCCGGTCTCACCTTAGTTCTAATTTTACAAAATCAATTTAATTCAAAATAGGATTTATGAAAAAACTCGCTTGCACACTTAGTTCTTGAATGTCTCATATATGACGCATGCTATATATATAACAGGTGGTAAGAGCTTTAGACTGTGGAGATGAAATATCTGATTTATCAAATGGGGTGAAATATGGTCAAAGCACAGTTTATGATTCTGGCCAATATGACAAAGACATCATGCTATTCAGGATGATGGGCAATGGCAGCTATGGTGATTCTTCTGATTATGATATATACAGTGCAGAATCCAGTCATTCAAGAGAGAGATCACGGCATGCATGGATGCATAGTGGTTCGAGTACCGAGTCAGAATCTAGAGCTTTCAATAGCCATAGACGCAGTAGTACTGACTGAATGAGCACAAAAGAAATGCATAGTTTGACAATGAACAAATAGACACAATGAAGTTGGAGTAATGGATTTCACAGAATTCTCCAATTGGGGGGCCTTGAAATTGCAGGATCATAACACAGCATGCTTTGAGTTTTACAAGGACTAAAAGCATTACTTAAACTCTTCTCCCTCCATAGGTTTTATTTGATAGGTATCTCTTAATGATGTTGGATTCGGAATATTTGAATTTCATACTACACATTAGGAATGATACAGTGAAATTGTTAACTAAAATATAAGTAGTTTTAATAGTCATACAATACAGTTTTGTAGCATAACCATTGTCAGGATTCGGGGATTAGTCGATTGTTCTTGAATCCAAGAAAATATAGATATATATTCAAGTTAGGTTTGTAGACCAAATTTTTCTATTGTTTATTTACATATGATAACCAAGTTGTTAACCGATTAGTTTATATAGTTCATAACCACTCCATCATTTCCTTAACATATTAAATGCTTAGTCTATCATCAACCAGTTTGCTCTATCAGATACTCTTTGAGTTTTGTTGCGGAAATATCCTGCGCAGTTGCCTGTGGAACAAAATTTAATCTCATTACACTGGAAAGGACATCCTATGAACTAACTTGGGGGTAGGATGGATAGAAAATGAATGCTTTCAAGGCAATAGTTTTGATCAACCTAGTCTTTAAATATGGAGGTTATATATTGGTGTGAGAGACTCTAGAGCCAATATACCACCTAGCTCATGATTTTTCATGGTGATTCGAAGTTTTAGCATATTTATTGATGCACTTCACAGTTATAATTTAGAACCTTACCTCAACCATTAGAATGTTCAGGACTTTTCCATCAAATGTGGTCATGTTTGCATTTACCACATTGAGTCCAAATGAATCGATAGCTTCCATCAACCTTGAAAACTGACATTGCTTCTGCTCAGAGCACAACTTAATCATGAAATTTGATCCACCAATATGATTCACTTCTACTTGCAACTAAGAAAATGTTAAGAACAACGAATTAGAAAATGTTAAGAACAATGAAATTCAGTTCCATCCGTAACTTACAAAAAACAATGAAGCTATTATTATGTCCATTTTTTGTACCTTCAACTGTGTATTTCGAGTGGAATCAGAAGAACTTTGATTAATCTCGGTGAGAGGTAGATTTCTAGTTCCTTCTTCTTGTTCTTTGTCTCTTTGTACCCTCATTTGTAGTTTGTTTTTCTCACATTCCTCACCTTCTAAAGCTGTGATCTCATCTTGAAGTTCTATCTCTTGTCTCTTCAATTCCTTTATATATTCAATCGCATCCCCAAGAATTGCTGCTCTATCCATCTGCCAAAGTTGAGTGTGGATTAGACACTAAAACAAACTTAAGAGAGAAAAGCTATGTAGTACTGACACTTTAAATTGAACATGTGTCCGGTCCAGTGTCCAACACGTGTCGGTGTTTGATACCAATAATTCCAAATTTTCAAATTATTACTAGTGTCTATGTGTTAGTGTCACATTCCGTGTTTGTATCTGTGTTTGTGATTCATAAGTGAAAGGTGAAAAGCATTAAATGAATCCTCCTCTTGGGTTAGACAATTTAACTACCTTGGTTATATTAGGAACTAGAGACCTTAGAGTAAAAAGCCCAGTTTTGATTCTTTTCCTCCTATTTCTCTCTGTGATAAGATTTTTAGCATGATACACTTCCTCTTTAGGCTCCACTCTGTAAATTGTTTCTTTATCTTCTTCCCCATTGCCACAATGTAAAGTCAAACTACTCTGACATTTCGCTGAAGTTTTATTGTATCTGCGGCTTTTAACTTTTGGTATAGGAGATATTTTAACTGGTTGATTCAGATATTCATGTGGAACCAAGCAACCAGAGTTTGAATCGAATGATAGGTTCTCAGTTGAAGGAAAAGATCCATTGGAGGGTCCTTCAATGCCAGGATTAGAGCTGCCATGGTTTTCTCCAGCTAAACCAGAATTTAAAGTGTAACAATGCTCATTGAAGTTCATGTTGGTGTAGCTCTGTGCAGATATAGCTTCTTGGTTTATAGAGACAAAACAATGTGCTGATATGAACTCCAAGATATTTATATCTTTTGGGATCTGAGAAAGATGAAGAATATATTAAAGTTAGAGTTTTCAATCAGAGGGTTATGCCAATATGTACTAAGATTTATGTCTTACCAACTTTTCAGTGTAAAGCTCAACAAGACCATCAATAATAGGTATCAAAACTTGGGTTCCAATCGAGTCCTGTCAAAAATGGAACCAAACATACACTAAATTTTCGTTCTAAAAATGATACTAAAATGACTATGTCTTGTTTCAAACATTATGAGAAAAGGCAAAACAATAAATAAAGAGAAGTGAATTTTGAATTTCTAACATAGAAGCTAGTCAAACTAGCTACTATTTCCACACACACAAATAGGAAAGAGCCATCTTATATGAACATCTTTCTATCGATAAAAATACTACACCCGTATTCTATCTCTCTCAATGCACAATTCCCGAAACATGTAAAAAGTATCAAAAAAATCAAAAAGTGACACAGATACATAGGTTGTCGTATTTTTGTTTGAAAATTGATGTTCAAATAACATTTTTCAATAGAAAATTACCTCATGGATAAGCCATCTTGGTTGTTGGGATATTGCAACCTCTGCATGGACACTGTAGATCAAATAATTTTCTTTAGTCTTTCATTTCATTTTCCAAATATTTAAAAAAAAAAAAAAAAACTTATTTTTTCCATATATATATAAAATATAATACAAAGTGAGAGGGAAAAAGAGAGAGACCCAGAATAAAGAGACATTGCAAAAGGAAGCTTGGCAATAGCCTCACAAGTCTTTGTTCTAACAGAATGATGAAAAAGGGTATCCCTACAAATGGGAGCCAAATGATAATCTTCATCCATTTCCTCTTTGAGATTCATGTTTCCACCACAACAGCAACAACCCATCCATTCAATAAACCTACAAAAGAGAAAAATTAGATAAATAAGACAACTATAAATGAATAACAAAATGGGTTTTTGCAGTATAATAAGTAGTTTTAGTACCTAGTTGGGTCATTTCCATATTTCCAAACAACAACATAATCCCAAGCTTTAGTCTCAACAAAGGGTCTAAGCAATTGAAGAACATCAATATCACTCATTGTTACTTCCTGTGAAAGCATCTTTAGAACTTGTTAGCACTTTTTTTTCAGTGTGGCTTTTCTACATACACCTATTGTGCGTCTCTTTTTAAAGTGGGTTTCTGAAATTTGAAGCACATGGTTCACAACTAGTTTGTTAATGAATTAGGGAGTGGTGTACCATTGTGATCTTTCTGACTGCATATCTTTGTGACAGTGAAAAGGGTACTATTGCACCTGTCCGGATTTTGGGGACCAGAAGTTGTTTTTAACTAACTTACTACAACTAACCAAACAATGCTAACCACAAATGTTAATTGGACACTGTCTCAATTTATGTGGTCCGGTTGAGTTAATATTTGATTAGGGTGAGTTGAAATAATATTTTTTTATGGAAAATGCTAGGCACTATTTAAGCTTACTAACAAAAAAACTTTTTTTTATAATTTGTACATTCAATGCCTCGAAATTGTAAAAACTTAACTTTTGAATATTAACTTTTATTTTATTTTTCTTTTTGGATATGCTTAATAAGTGTCCCGGGACACTGTTTAGCATTACCCTTTTTTTATTAACACTCTACTTCTAGTAATTTAAAGTTCAATGTGAAGTAAGTAAAGTTCGGTTAAAGATTGTTTTTATTTTAAGTTGAATTTGAGTTTTTCCGAATAATTTATTCTAGGGAGTTCATTAAACCATTTTAGTTAATTTATTTGATAAAATACTCTTCTTTATTAAAATGCTCTTGGCTTAATTAGTCCGCAGATCCCTTAAAGATATTTTTTGTTTCACATTGGTCCTTTAAAGAAAAAACGTTTCATTTTGATCTCTTATTGATATGTCGCTTAGTCAGTATAGTTCATTTCGTCCATTTATTGGTTAATGAAGTTGTTGATTAAATCGTGTTGATGCAATAAATTTATTTCCAACTCATCTATGTGTTAGAGGTAGTTAACGGTTTATGGGAAAAATGGACGGAAAGGAGCATACTGATTACAAACATATCAATAAAGACCAAAGTAAAACGTTTTTTCTTTAAGGGATTAAGGTGAAACCAAAAATATCTTTGAGGGACCTACTGACTAATTAAGTCAATACTCTTTTTTATGTTATTAAAATAATTTTATTAATTCTTGTTAAAAAAATACTCTTATTAATAATAGTCAGTGAAGTAATTAGAGTGAGTTGCATTTGAAATTTGAAATCGAGCCATTACTATCACCATAAAATTATTTTCTTAAATACTCCATCCGTTCCAAAATATAAGTCGTTTTGGAGAAAAAATTTGTTCCAAAATATAAGTCGATTTACAATCTAATGAAGCATTTAATGTTATTTTTTCTATTATACCCTTAATTTTTTATTTCTCTCTCTTCTTTCATTTATTTTTTCCATACAATTAATGAAGTACAATTTTGTAAACTTATTCTTAATTTCTCTTTTTTATACAACAATGATTACATTTCTTAATTTATCTAATATAGTCAAAACGACTTATATTTTGGAACGGAGGAAGTAATATCTTTAATGTTTGCATTTGAAATTGAGCCATTACTATCACCATCGTATTCTCTATTTATTTATTTATTTTTGTTTGTAGAAAAAATAACAAATATTACATTATTTTAGTTTAATAGATAGAAATTTTCCTTTGAGGTGTATAAGTGGAGAATTTCAGATTCAAACTTTGCCGCTACTTATAGTATATGATGTCTCCACCAACTAAATTATATTCATGATATATAGAGATGGTTAAAATGACTATTTAGGTGCTTCTTATTATCATTTGTTTACAATTAGATACTTCTTATTATTCTTTCTTCTTTGTTGTCGGTGTTTTGTATGTTATAAGGTTAAACATGTTTTTTTTTTTAAAAGATTAAATATATTTTTAATCCCTACAAAATCAATAACTTTTAAGTTGAGTCTCTAAAAAATATTTATCCATTTTAGTCTCTATTTGCTTTTTTATAAGGTTTATATTTCAAAAGACTAAAAATATCCAATTTTTATTAAAAGTTTTCAAAATTGAGAGTTTTCCTCCTTCACAATAACAAGTACTCCGTTTCGTGCAAGTTTTTCCTCCCAACAATTGTTGCCTAATTAAGAGAGATGATACGATTTTTTTTGGCAGAGGAATGGTACATTTATATCTTCATTTTTGTAGTAAAGATTTAAGAATATATTAATTTCAACGGTCAAGGGTACATATATTCTCCTGGCCTGCAATGCAGAGATCTTCTGTGTGTCCTTGCAAATAATGAGATGTGTACTGTCTACATGTTTTTTTTAATCTAAAACTATAAATACTTATTTGACAAAAATAATTGTACTTAAATGTAAGTCTCTTTTCAATTTATTAGATTAGATACAACTGCTTCTTGATAACTTGAAACCTAAAATAAACATAAGAGATCAACTTGAAACTTTTAAAACATAAAGGACTAACTTGAAATCTAAAATAAATATAAGGGACCAAATGTGCAATTAAGCCAAACAAATAAATGACTATTAGGATGAGTGATGAGTATATAATAGGATTAAGTTCTTAACATGGTCAAAAAGCTCGTGTTTTCTCTTTAATCTAATGTGGCGTCTACGTGTTTACCTTTTTACACGAGCTTTATTTAGTTCTTAACATTGTAAGATATTCCCTTCTTATGTTTTATATGATCTCCTTGAATATTTTAAATAAACATTTTATTAATATAATTACGATGTGAGCCTAAGGTTATGGTCCAGAATTTCTTTACATTTTACACATGCTTAATTTAATTTTTCGTAACTTAAGAAATTACACTCTTCTGTTACATCAACTAAGCCATGAGTTTAACTCAGTTGATAAGAGATTGCATTATATATGCAGGAGTCGAGGTTCGAACTCTGATCATCTCACTTATTCATCTTAAATGTGGAGTTTTTAGCCACTAGACTATTTGATAAAAAAAAAATTCAAACCTGCTTGATGAAGAAGAAAAAAATTGGTGACAAAAAAAAAGATGGTATGCTGCTCATGCACCGTAAGTGGCCTATAAAGGTCATGTACGGGAGACTGAGCCCTGCGAGATTATATGTGGATAGTGTATCTTTCTGTACCCATCCAAATTCCAAATTTTATTTTTGTACAAACCCAATTATCACAAGAAAAATAAATAAATTATTGTCCATAGCTAGCCAAAGTGATAAATACTATTAAAATTCTCGAAAATTTGTAATTTGCGAAGTCGTAAGTTTTAATCCGAACTAACAAAAGTGTTCAATCTAACAATATCTATATAATGAATTGAGGTGGTGTTTATATATGGACAATTTATTCATAATATATCTACTTACAATATATTAAAAGAAACTACTACTAAAAAACATTTTTTGTCCTTAACACGTTTAATAATATTTCACCGTTTATGTCCTTAAATGTAATTTTAACTCAAAACTAAAAAAAAATAACAAAAAAAATAAATTGAAAATAAGCATAAAAGAAATATACCCATGAAAAAAAAAATACAATTATCACCACACACGACAAAATAATTATTATCTCAATTGGTGGGACAAATGCATTATATACGTAGAGGGCCGGAGTTCGAACCCCGGTCATTCCAATTATCCACCTTAAGGGTGAAATTTCTAGTCACTAGACTATTTGACAAAATATATATATATATATATACAGGACAACAACTTTAATAAAATAAATTTATTTTTTTAATAAATTTTACATGAAACTACACGAGATAATAGCTTTAATAAAATAATTTATTTCTTCTAAATAAATATTTCACTTTAGTATATAATATCAAACTTAAAAATAATAGACCCGTGCGAATCAAAACTGGTATTAATCAAAATATTAAACTTACTGCTGTTTTTGCACAATCGGGCAGATGCTATACCTTTGGAATAATATATATAATTAATTAAATTTTTCTTTTAAAAAGAAAAATAAAATTCATTACATTTTACATCATGAATTTGGATGACTAGGAGTAAAACAAATAAAAGTAATTAAACAAAGTGGGAATGATTATTAATTAATTAGCATAAGGTAAGATGGCTAATCTTACATAATAGTTCCATATCATAGTCATAAACCAGCTCTATGATGATCACTTTCATGATCAAATTTCATTCCAAAATTTTTCATGTGATTGTGACCATTATTATTAATATATATATTACCATGTGGCTGAGATCTTGTCCCTGCTGGTGGTTCAAATGCAAGTCCTCTAGGCCTTGTAATTATTGGTGGAGGCATTCTTTTATCAACACCAAGTTCAATGTCACCTCTTGTTTCAAAATCATGAATCTGTTGCTGCCTATTCGGCATAGCGGGCCGTCTCTCCAGGCTGTTGTGTTGACGACTTTTGTTATTGTTGTTGTTTTTATTGTGGCGTCGATTGCAGAGGCGTCCAAGAAAACAAGCAACTATTGAAACAACTAGTATTATTGCTAGGACAATGTAAACTGTCCCAAAATTCCCATTTGATTGATGGGGAGATGCTTGATTTGAGACTGTTTCTGGGTAAACTTGAACAGATTGTTGTGGCGGCTGTTGTGGAGCTTGAAGAGACATATTAGATTGGTAGAAGTGAAAAATTTGATGGTTTTTTGTGTTTTTGTATTGCATAATTTTTTGGAATATATTTTTATGTAGAAAAACACAAATTCTTGTTTTCATTGAAATTTATAGCTATATGGCTCTATATGTAGAGCTACATAAAAAATAAATAATATCTTTTAAATAATAAACTAATCCTATAAATTTTAAATAAATCCTTAAATTTCTAATCATAAATATAAATCATATATTCTAATAATAACTTATTTTAAATATAAAACTAAAATTATATTTAAATTTAAAATCTTCAAAAAGATATTTAGACATTATTCTCTACTAGAGAGTAGGGGTGGTGTATGTTTCTCTACTCATCCCAATCCTAATTTCTACTAGCATTAAATATCACAAAAAAAAAAAAAAAAAAAAAAAAATATTGTCCATAGCAAAATTTGACAAATACTATTGAAATTCTCCAAAAGTCGTAAGTTCTAATTCGGACGGGTAAAAGTGTTCAATTTAATAAATATCTATTTAGGCTCTGTTTGGCAAAATTAACGGTTGGTTGATAAGCTGACTGATAGCTTATAGCTTATGGCTGATGGCTAATGACTGATAAACAAATTGAAGTCTTTTCTCAAAACATATTTATTTATTTATTTTTTGGAAAATATACCTAATTAACAAAGGTGTTTTCTGTAGATATATTTTTAAATTTATATTACAAAAAGTGTTTTATTTAAATTTTGTTCTGAAAATGAATTATACAAAAAATAGTTTTACAATAAACAACTCTTTCATGTCAGAGTTAAAAACACTAATAATCACAAATATGAACACATGCAACGAACACAATGCATACAACTGAAAATCACATCCACACATGGTGATTGCAAAAGTTGTTTCTAAAATAATAGAAGATAACATGAGAGTATTTACCTTTAACTTGAACAACCTGTTTGCAGTTTTCAATTGAAGAAGTGTGATGTAAAGCTTCAGCAATGGAAGATGAAAAATTAATGATGATACAGTAATTTGTTTTTGGATATAATATAATTGGTGAATTTGTGAGGTGTTTCTTTTTCGTTGCCTTATTGTATATATATATATATATATATATATATATATATATTGCTTATGTGTTTCTATGTGATCAACCTCCTCTTTAAATAGAGTAATTCCAAAATTTTACGAGACATGCATTTTACTATTCATTTTGTATTCAGTATTTCTATTTATAAGTGCACCATTTTGTATTCACTTATCCCAGAGAGAAAAAAAAATAATGTTAATGGAGACGATCTCTTCCCTAAACTTATATAAACCAAATAATGTTAATGGAGACAATCTCTTCCCTAAACGAACAGAGAGAAAAAAAAATACAATGTTGTAATAGTAGCAAAACGAAAAATTCAGCAATGCAAGAAATCATGGGATTATTAAGGAAAATATTCCTAGATAACTGGACAAAATATATTCTTAGGAAAAACTTCCTAGGTAATTTCAACTCTATTCCGAGGAATTTCGGAGGGTACGCGTGTCAAAGTGTTTCTTATGACATTTCCTGAATATATTTCTTAGGCAACTTCCTGTAGAATGATGTGACAGGTAGTATTTTTACAAATAATAATCATCACTTCAACACTGGCTGACCGCATCTCTGTATTGTTCATCCAATATTCTCTCTCTTCCCTAGAAGGACGTCCAGAAAGACGAAAGAAGGTCCAGCAGCTCCTTTCACATTCATCAATAACTTCATTTCGTGTACTTTTTGGTGTCACCATTAAGTTGTTTAAATAATACGAACAAAAATGAGATGTTTCCCGATGCAATATGATGGACATATTGTCCTCTCAACCCTTGATGTATTTTTCATCGTTCGCTTTGAAGAATATTCATCTAGTAATTCTCAATTCATTTAACCACTTATAAATAGACTTCACTTTATAAGAAGTTAGACTATAAACAGTTTTGGAATTTAAATATTTGCCATTTGGATGATATTACATGTTACCATAAATGAATGTTTGAACTTTGGAATTACTATATAGGACAATATATATATATATATATATAGCATGTGACTTAATGGTAGTAAATATCAATTTAAATTGATGTTGCAGAGCCACAGAGAGAATGTAACCCATGGTTATTATAAATATAATACATCTCGTGGTTGAAGTTTCAGGAAATGGATCCTCAACAGCTAACAACACTGCAAACATTCCTCTGCAATACCGTGCGATTGATGCTATTAATGGGATGACAAACAAATTTGAAAGCTGCATGGCACTTTATTTTTATCCGATAATATTGATATATGAACTTTACCATTGCATAATTATTTTATTTAGTTAATTGCATAATTATTCTATTATTAGTTTTCATCCTAACCAAGTCTACTTAAAAAAATTGAATGTAGTGGGGTGAGACTACTAAGTCTCAGTGGGTCCTACTACTCTCCTAATGGCGACTACGCCGGGGCACCTAATCAGTCATAACATATTTATATTCATAACATAATATCATAAAGCATAATAAATAAAGGTGTAACACACATAATTAGTCTTATTGATTTTAACCGCAAGACACTCTGAGGTGAGCATATCTCAGAGGCATGCCTTGTCCGCGAACAGAAAGCGTTCCGGCATATAGCTCACAAAGTTTTCCTGATGGAGCTTCAGAAATGAAGTCCATAAGCGATGTCAGAGATCGCACATAACTGACTGATACTAATTAATTCTTACTACCATAATTTCCCAACCCGGGGAGCATACAACATTTCTAAATTCCCTAAGTCAAGCCCTAATAGTCCGACTGTGATAACCTCCTGTTTAACATTATATACTTTATATAGCTGCAAATTATCTATCTCTGAATGAGGATATAAAACGAGTGTTCAAATATTTTGAAAATGGAAAAGATGAGTAAATTCTGGGTTAGCTCGCTACGGCGAGTTACTTAGCTCGCCATGGCGAACTTACAGGTCCTGGCCTAAACAACTCGCTAGGCGAGCATAGAGCTCGCTATGGCGAGTTCATGCAGAAGTTATTCTGTTCTGCGAAAATCACCATTTTTCAAGAGTTTCACCTACAATCCTCATCCCAGATAGTGCAAAAATATAAAACAGATAATATAGAACAGAATAGAGTGAAATTTGGGGGTTAATTTCCCTCACACAGTTATACCTATTAAATTTCCTAAGTTTGCATGCATAGTTTAAAATTGGGAATTCTAACTACCTAGCCTAAGAACCCACCTGTTATGAAGCTTTAATCCTTGCTTCTTGAGTTCTACAACAGCTACAGACCACCCAACTAAACCCACGACCAAGCTTTGGACATATTTGAAATTCGGAAAAAGGAAGAATTTCTAGCACAACTCTGCATCAGACCTCCATCTTCAAAAATTCACCCAGCCTTCGTTTCTCCACTAAAATTTACGAAATTGGTCTCCAAACGACCGGAATTAAGTTAGCTTTCCATACCAATAAGCGGAATCAAAATTAGAGCTACAGAGAAGGAGAAATTACCTTTTGACTGGAGCCCTGTTCAAACACGATTTTTAAAAATTCCTGGGTTGAACAGTCAACTTCAAAAATTCGCTCAGAATTCATTTCTCGATGAAAATTCATGAAACTAAAGCCAAAACGAGCGTATTCAAGTTAGTTTCTAGTCCAAAAAGAATCATTCGAAACGGAGTTGTGAGGAGTGATTTCTTACCATTTTACTGAGGATATATCCAGGAATACGGGTTTGACAAATTTGTTCCAATTCTCAGAGCATGAATTTGAGAAGGAAAAGGAGGATTTGAAATGTTTCTCACCTTCTCTTGAAGCTTGAGACTTAGGTGTTTCAAAATTGTGATTGCATGTGGGTTTGGTTGAACTTTGGAAAGTGATTGTGTTGTTGTTATGCTGCTGTCCAGTTCAGAGAAAAGAGAGTGAGAGATGTGTTTCATTTTGCTGAGAGTTGGAAATGAATTGAGGGGATAAAGACTTAGTCTTTATATAGTGTCATGACATGCAATTTTATGTATAAGTCCTACTTTATCCTTCCATAAAAACAAAAAAGGCATTGGTATCCTTATATTATCCCTTGTATACCAATTCACTTATTTACAATTAATTTCCAATAATTACCTCTAATTAATATTCTCATATTAATTAAAGTTGGGATGTTACAATCTACCCCCCTTAAAGAATTTCGTCCTCGAAATTCAGAAATTTCTTCACTTAACACATGGGTAACTCCATGTTCTCGTTAAATCTCTCGTTTTCAGTCCATGATACAACTCTCCGGTGCCCATTTATCTTACATTAGCCCTTTTTGTGCTACGTCTTCTTAGTATAGCCATTCAGAGCACATAAGTATCTCCGCTCTACTCTTCATATTCATAGATCCACACTTCTACTTATGCGTGTCATATCCTCCGTACGTTCGTTAGTCATCCTACATTTCCAGATGTCCGATCTCTTGGAATAGAATTTTCCTCTCTCAAAGGGTTGTTGGCCTACAGGCCCGTCACCTGACTACATTTTCATCTGATCTCCTGCAGCGCACTCTGATTCGCCTTCTTATTGTTATCCTCTTATCTGCGTCATCTCAACAAACAACATTCATTGCTATTTCACATTCTAGACGTCCTCAACATGACGTTGTCTTCACCACGTCTCTTCTTCACATCGCAATCTATTTGTGGTAACTTAATTGATTCAACAGTACTATTACTCACTCTACCGATGATGTTCGCGGATTAATTCTGTTTAACTTCTTCCTTTACTAATCCCTACTACAGTTAACCTCTTTCTATAAAAACGAGAAACAACTTCGTTACAAATCAGACTTAACAGACCGGTATCTGGCCTGGTTGGCGTTATACGATTAGCGGAATGGTATAAGCTTGAATATTGATACAGATAATCCATAATCTTTCTCTTCAGGGTGTTCCTCAATTCCGAATGCTGCAGCTCTTAACACATCACATGCACCACTATCCCACAATTGTCGTTTAAATACTCCAGGATAGATCGAAATATAAAACGAGTGAAAAATGCTTAAACACTATAGATCCTTTCGCCAATGAGTCAAACTCATCTGCAACCGATTCCATAGTACTACAGAATTTTCCACCTACTATTTCAATCCATCCTAGCACAACGCTGTGATCGAGTAGTACATTCAATATGTCAAAGAACTGAGATTTGAATCTGCCTTTAAAGATACGGTTAGGTTGGTTGGATAATCTACTGATAGATTGAGGTGAAGGAATCTGGCTGACGTGATTGGATTCTAATGATGGCTAACTGAATACTTAGGATTGGCACAATTAACGCAGAAATTGGATTGAATTTCTCGTCCATGAATAGGCAATGTGCCAGTGTAAGAATTGAATTCGCAACAAGGAAACTCTTTTACTCTACACGAGAAATTTGATTGATGATGATCTAAATCTATCATTGATAATGTACAGAGAAACTGAACAATCGGCAGAGAATGAAACTGGTTCAAACTTGAATTCAGGGAATAGTTTTGATGAGTTATCTAAATACTAATATTCCTGCTAACACCTAATTCTACGTAACTGGAAAGATCTGAAACTTAACTGGAATTTAGCTGATAAGACTCCGAAAGTTTACTCAATGTACTGGAATTAATGATGGGTCGTTCAAGTTCACTAAGACCTATATGATTAACTGATACTGACACTGAACATAATAGTTAGACGGATGATTGACTAATGATGCTGATTAAAAGATCGATAAGATATGTGAGAGCTCGAACTGGATTTACACGTAACCTCTCCAGTTAAACTGGATTCCACGGATTATATTTAGTTACTAGCAACATATCTGAAAAGCTGAAAGATTGAACAGGATTACTTATAGGCAACGTCCCACAATATCAGTTTGACTGACCGATGTCAAGGAATTTGGAAAGTTTACCTTTCAACTACTCCGGATGATAATTACGACTAACAGATGATAGGGCACGAGAATGAATTATCTGTCTGAGACATAAGAAGACAAGTTAGGGAGTGAACCCGTTTCATGTTCCTATGTCTAATGGATACCCAATCCAACCTAGTCTGGTTCAACGAACTTAGCTTAGTAAAGGTCCGAAGGAATGGTCATTAATTTGGCATTTTGAGCCCCACTGAAATTGGGCTCAATTCAGTTTATTGACGGACATTCTAATGAAGGCTGACTAACTCTAACAGATTCCTAACTCGAAGATTTGAACAGGTATAAGTGTCGAGTGGTTGGTGAAGGATAAACCCAACTTAGTTATTTTAGATAGGGGATAACTACATAGGTACTCAACGATTGATCTAGGTTGCTGAAGGCGTTAATGATAACTTCTGATTTGCTAATTTGATCGAGGCTTGAATGCTAGTGATTCGGCACTAAGGTTGATTTCAAAGAGATAGACTGCTATACTGGAACGAGCTCTTATTGATAATGTACTAGGTGATAAGATAGCGGGCTGGCGTCTAAGGAAATTAATAATACGGGTGGTTCAACTTAATTCTCTCACAAGGTATCTACCTAAGCCACAACACTAAGCTGCTAATGTAGGAAATGTATGATAGTGTTAAGTAGGCTACCTGGTAATTAAGTATGGTCAAGAGATGTTTCTACTTGTCATTCCGGGTGAGGTTATGTTCCAAGTGGTTTGGTGTGATCTCTAATGTAACGTGTTAGGTTGAGACTATCTTATTAGACCTATAATAATTTCCTAAGTGGTAACATGTCAGACCGGAAGGTAAGAAAGGGTTGAATCGAAGGTGGTCTAATTAATTTGACTATTTTCCTATATGCTTGGTTGGGTCGTTTATGGTACTAAATTACTGGTTCAAGATAAATGAATAACTACATCTAAGACGTCTATATGGGTAGTAAGTTTATAAGGTGACATTCCTAACTGTTGCATCTATTAGTGTTCAACTTCTAGTGGTAAGGTACACTACTGGTTGCTACTTACAAGGGCTAACTCGGTTTGATTCTGGTTTCTACTGCTCACGAATAATGTCTTATGAATTGAGTCAGGTATCTACATGGTGTTGTGAAATGATTCCTAATTGTTACTCTAATCAAGGTTGATCTCTAATGGTTCGCTGAGATAACTGACCTAGGCTGGTATCGCTAAAAGAAAATTCTATTTTGTTATGTTAAACGGATCCTGGCTTGTAGCGGTGTGGTAGGAACACGAGTTATGATTTTGAAAAGCTGAATTATTCTTAAAGAGGCATTAAGAGTTGGCTTTCTATAAGATAATCTATTGAGAAGTTCTCAGATGAGTGTTGTTATGGATGAGTATTCTAACTTGGTTTCTCTAGTTTGGTACTGAATAGATCTTACAACACTGGCGAATCTCACGGCTGACAGGTAAGGTTAAGTACTTAGGAAGAGTTCTGATCTACTGAAGGTTGAATCTTACTTGGCTTACGTGTTTCTTATAAACATGTCCACCAGAAGGTATGCTTACTCTCAAGTTCGGAAAAGTTTGCCTAACACACGGTGTCAATTGGATACTACTACGACCTACACACTTACGTTCTTCCATGAACAATTCTACTTCGAACAATTAGCACATCCATGACACTGCTCTTAATCCTTACAATTCTAACATCGACTTCATCGCATTCTCCGAATCGTCCTATCACTATTGGTTCCAATCCATATACTCCGTCTTATCTCTTTGAATACTCGTTGGCATTGTACCCTTTACTCCTGCAGTCTTAACTATTTCAGCTCTAACATCCGGTTAAAGGGACTTCCTTGTCAATGACTACTTTTGTATTGCACTTCCACTACGATCTTCTTGCTTGACCACCTCAGTCCACTTCGGTTCTCAACCGTAATACCCTGCCTACCATGCACAATACTGAGTTGTACGGGCTCAGCACGCGATGGTTTCACCGTAAACAGTCCAGACTCCAAAGGGTCCGTACTACTTAGGAAGGAATTGTAATGACTCACGGTCACGGCAAGGTCCGATACTGGATCGACCTGCTCTGATACCAATTATAACACCCCAATTAAAATGTCTAGAATATTTAGTCGGAACGTACATAATTGAAATCTGAGTACCTTAAATTACAAGGAAATAACTGAACATCTTATTACCATTAAGATAATAATTAAATATTCAATACAGACAGCGGAAACGAACAACAATCCGAACAACAGATTAAATAAAACAAGGAAGAAGACAAAGTCTCCTAAGCTGACAATCCAAGCTCGGCTTCAATCGTCAGATCCATCCTGGTCCCTGCTCCGAAATAACATGTCTACCTAAAAAAATTGAATAGAGTGGGGTGAGATTACTAAGTCTCAGTGGGTCCTACTACCCTCCTAACGGCGACTACACGGGGGCACCTAATCAGTCATAACATATTTATATTCATAACATAATATCATAAAGCATAATAAATAAAGGTGTAACACACATAATTAGTCTTATTGATTTTAACCGCAAGACACTCTGAGGTAAGCATATCTCAGAGGCATGCCTTGTCCGCGAACAGAAAGCGTTCCGGCATATAGCTCACAAAGTTTTCCTGATGGAACTTCAGAAATGAAGTCCATAAGCGATGTCACAGATCGCACATAATTGACTGATACTAATTAATTCTTACTACCATAATTTCCCAACCCGGGGAGCATACAACATTTCTAAATTCCCTAAGTCAAACCCTAATAGACCGACTGTGATGACCTCCTGTTTAACATTATATACTTTATATAGCTGCAAATTATCTATCTCTGAATGAGGATATAAAACGAGTGTTCAAATATTTTGAAAATGGAAAATATGAGTAAATTCTGGGTTAGCTCGCTACAGCGAGTTACTTAGCTCGCCATGGCGAACTTACAGGTCCTGGCCTAAACAACTCGCTATGCGAGCATAGAGCTCGTCATGGCGAAGTTCATCAGCCTAAAACCCTCAGCTCGCCATGAAGGCTCGCTAGCAACTCGCTATGGCGAGTTCATGCAGAAGTTACTCTGTTCTGCGAAAATCACCATTTTTCAAGAGTTTCACCTACAATCCTCATCCCAGATACTGCAGAAATATAAAACAGATAATATAAAACAGAATAGAGTGAAATTTGGGGGTTAATTTCCCTTACACAGTTATACCTATTAAATTTCCTAAGTTTGCATGCATAGTTTAAAATTGGGAATTCTAACTACCTAGCCTAAGAACCCACCTGTTATGAAGCTTTAATCCTTGCTTCTTGAGTTCTACAGCAGCTACAGACCACCCAGCTAAACCCACGACCAAGCTTTGGACAGATTTGAAATTCTGAAAAAGGAAGAATTTCTAGCACAACTCTGCATCAGACCTCCATCTTCAAAAATTCACCCAGCCTTCGTTTCTCCACTAAAATTTACGAAATTGGTCTCCAAACGAACGGAATTAAGTTAGCTTTCCATACCAACAAGCGGAATCAAAATCAGAGCTACAGAGAAGGAGAAATTACTTTTTGACTGGAGCCCTGTTCAAACACGATTTTCTGAAAATTCCTGGGTTGAACAGTCAACTTCAAAAATTCGCCCAGAATTCATTTCTCGATGAAAATTCATGAAACCAAAGCCAATACGAGCGTATTCAAGTTAGCTTTCTAGCCCAAAAAGAATCATTCGAAACGGAGTTGTGAGGAGTGATTTCTTACCATTTTACTGAGGGTATATCCAGGAATACGGGTTTGACAAATTTGTTCCAATTCCCAGAGCATGAATTTGAGAAGGAAAAGGAGGATTAGAAATGTTTCTCACCTTCTCTTGAAGCTTGCGACTTAGGTGTTTCAAAATTGTGATTGAATGTGGGTTTGGTTGAACTTTGGAAAGTGATTGTGTTGTTGTTATGTTGCTGTCCTGAGAGAAAAGAGAGTGAGAGATGTGTTTCATTTTGCTGAGAGTTGGAAATGAATTGAGGGGATAAAGACTTGGTCTTTATATATTGTCATGACATGCAATTTTATTTATAAGTTCTACTTTATCCTTCCATTAACACCAAAAATGCATTGGTATCCTTATATTATCCCTTGTATACCAATTCACTTATTTACAATTAATTTCCAATAATTACCTCTAATTACTATTCTCATATTAATTAAAGTTGGGATGTTACATAGAGTTTTTTTGAGCCATCATTTTTAATATTATTATTTTTTGCTAGTCAACTTTGGACCGTAAAAGAATAGGAGAAAACTTAGAAACAGTACCCTTAGGTACTGTTCAACCAGTTTGCCACTAAAAACAGGACATGTGTATTAATGATCCATGTCATACTAATACCCTGTTATTCCATTAACCATATTAAATCTAGGGGTGGCAAAACGGGCATGCCCGCCCCGTTTAACCCCGCCCCATTTAAGCCCGCTAAAATACGGGGTGGGGCGGGGCGGGCCAACTTAGATGTGCGGGCTCAAAATTCAAGCCCGCCCGTTTATTGGCGGGCATGCCCGCCAAATACTTTTTTTTTTTTTTTTACGATTTGAATTACAACTCACAATTAAATGTTAAAAAAAATTAAACAAATTGAATTATAATAACTTCACAATTCCTTACAATTCTTATCTCCTATTTTAAAACTAACAATAATACTAAAATATGGATAATTAAGAGAAGCTTGCAGCAGAGAATAGAGATAATTAAACTAAAAGAAACATTAACCAAGTTAATAAACAATTCCTTATAATTATGTTTAATTAAACTAACAAATCATCAACTAAGATAATAAGTACCACTTAAAATATAAGATAAAATGATAAATACTAGAAAGGGGTGGAAAAACGGGCATATCCGCCCCCGTTTAGGCCCACCCCATTTAAGCCCGCTCAAAAACGGTGTGGGGCGGGGCGGGCCAACTTAGGTGTGCGGGCCGAAAACCTCAGCCCAGCCCGCAAAAAATTGCGGGCCAAACGGGTCGGCCCCGTGGGCTCGGCCCGTTTTGCCACCCCTATTTAAATCCCTGTTAACATTATGTAAAAAAAAAAATAAATAAATAAAAAAATAAACTCTATTTACATCGATCCTTTATTTTTGTTAACGGCACAAGGCTATCAGTACCCATAGCTTATTAACCTTGAATGACATGGCTGTCCAGATTAATGTTTGTTAGAAAGGGAGGGTTTGTGAATAACAACATATGCTTCCATGATGGTTTGTCACAATTTCTCAATTTATTGAGATTTCTTGCAAGAACCCCACAAGATGGAAAGATAGAGATTAATTCCCTTGTTTCTATAATCATGACTTCTCTTGTGTTGATAGATTGATTGAGTTTTCCCCCACAGACAAGACAATTAGAGATGAAAGTGACAAAAAGCAATTTGATTTGTGTGCTTATCAACTGTTGTGCGGGAGAGTTTAAGGGCTTAAAACTAGAGCTTGAATTTTACAGAAAATAATAAAGAAAAGGAGGAAGAATATGTATCAAAGCTTAACAGAGCCGTAAAAGAATTAACGGGAGTTTTGATTGTTTAGTTGAGATGGTATGACATGGATCATTAATACACATGTCCTGTTTTTAGTGGCAAACATGATGAACAGGGTACTGTTCCTATGTTTTATCCAAAAAAATAAATATTTCTTTTCTTTGGTGACAAACCACGTTACAAGTTTATAAATCAGAAAAACAAATATTTTATCCTATTTGGAGTTAAGTAGAAATTTAGTTCTCTTATCTTGGCAACAACATAAGTGAGGTTGCTCATGGAACTAACAACATCTTAAATTTTGGGGTGGTATACAAGACAACTATCACAAAATGAAAAGAAAAAAATGAAAAAGAGACAAGCTAACATAAAAAATTCCTAAAAAAGAATCACTTAAAATAATGAATGAAAAAATAAAAAAAAGAAAGAGTTAAAAAGCAAAATAGTGATAGACAAGAGCCATATAAAGACACATCCGATTCTTACTCTCTTGTGCCAACATCAAAAAGGTACCTCGGGTAAAAGGTTGCATACACAAAAAGGAAGAGTAGTCATACTTAACTTCAAATTTTAGTCTACTTTCCCAAAAATATCCCACCTTTTACCTAAGGCAAGTTATAATCCTTAAAGACCACCATAAATGCGTATTTATTTGAACTTTGGTCAGTTGCTTAGAATTCTTGCAAGCATATAGTAAAATGACAAGTTTCACGATGATTGAGAGATAACCCTTTCAATTTCGAGCGAAAATGTGTGAGAGAGAAAAGTTAGTTGACTACTGTCTGGCAAGTGGATTAGTCAATTGTCGAATAATAATTCACATACTACTGAGTAGAATGAGTTCGTATCCACAAGGATCGTGTCAAGCGCTACTAGCGTTATGATAGAAACATGGATCAAGAGTTGGGCCTTGATAGTAGGCCTAAACCATATGGAGGGTTTACAAGAGAAACAAGGGATTTAATGAGAAGAATGAGTTTAATGTGAAGATTGATGACGTGGCCTAATGATGCATGGAATGCATGGGATTATTCCTATATAAGTGGTGCTAGCTTTAGAGAATGTTTATCTGGAAATTTCTGTTATTTTGTGTGGGGTTCACTTGCATAAATTGGGGCACTTAGTGCTTTGGGACTAGTAGAGTTTTCTCTACTAGTTTGTTCTTGTTGCATTCTGTTTTCTATTGTAATTGTTCTTCACCATTAATACAATTGCAAACTTTCATCATAATTCAATTCCTTATTCTACTGTTTTAGCCATAAATTCATACACAAACCCATCAATTGGTCCGACCTGCCGGATCAAAACCACGCTATCATTACTCTGTTTTTGTTGCTGAAACCGTCGTGATGGAGAAACGAGTTAAAGCTTTGGAAATAACAATGAGTGAATTGAAATCAGCGCTGCAAGTTGTCGTTCAACAAGTGGATGAATTAAGCAAACAACTCCGCGTGAAGGAGACATCACAGGAAAGTGAGAAGTTGCAGGTTAACAATGCAGAGAAAGAGATGGATTCTGGATCGTTGCAGAATTTATTGGAGCAATTCAATAAAAAAATTCCGGCAACAACTTCAGTGACACCATAAGTCACGAAGAACCATATGAGTGTGGTTGAAGAGATAGAAGAGATTAATAATGCGTCCAAGGACGGTGGAGTTAATGTAATGATCAAGGCATCCATTGATGACGGCGAAGAAGTTCGCATCAAACAAATTGACTCTGGATCTGAATCGATCGTTACAGCAAGGTTATTGAAAGTAGTTAACAGTGAATTGAGTGGGAAGAAGATGAGTGAGGTACACAGAGGAACAGAGGAATGTTAGGGTAATCCAAGATAAGAGGAAGAAGATAACAAGTAAGAACTAGAGAGAAAACTAGGAGGAAAGTGTTAAGATTTTATTGATAAGAAAAAAATAGAGAATGAGTTGTATACAATGCATGTGGTACACGCTTATTTATAAGGAAAACTCCTAACCCATCTATTACTTGTAACACAAGTAACCATAACTAACTAACTCAAGGTAGTTATGTAACCACCTCCTAACTACCTAACCAAGTCTAATAGGATTGAAGTTATAAAACATCATGCTCCCTTAACTTCAAGCCTAAGCAAACTTGTCTGTCCTTCAGAAATCCTTCAGAACTGCAACCTTGTCTGTCCTTCAGAAATCCTTCAGAACTGCAACTTGTCTGTCCTTCAGAACTGCTTCGGAACTTCAAACTTGTCTGTCCTTCAGAACTGCTTCAGAACTTCAAACTTGTCTGTCCTTCAGAACTGCTTCAGAACTTGCCATGCTGGGCGCGCGCGCCTGATACACACCAAGTTCACTTCTGAGCTTCAAAAACCTGTCTGTTTTCAAACTCTTAGTTAGAGCATCTGCAACCTGAGTATCTGTTGCACAATGCCTGACATCTAAGCTACCTTGATTCACCTGCTCCCTCAAGAAATGAAACCTAGCCTCTATGTGTTTGCTTCTACCATGCAAAACTGGATTCTTGGCTAAGTTTATAGCAGACTTGTTATCAATCTGCAGAACCACAGGTTTCTCTGCTTCAATTCCTAGCTCCTTCAACACAGTCACAATCCACAAAGCTTGGCATGCTGCATATGCACCTGCTATGTACTCAGCTTCACACGAAGACAATGCAACAACTGGTTGTTTCTTAGAACACCAAGCAACAGGAGCCTCCATAAATCTGAAGAAATACCCAGTAGTACTCCTTCTATCTACTTTGTCACCACACCAATCAGCATCAGAGTAGCACACAATCTCAAATTTCTCATTCTTTTCTAACTTCAAGTTCACCTCCATAGGAGTTGCAGCATAGGTACACTCAATCATGTTGAACCTCTTTAGAATTTCTCCTGCATATTTTCTCTGATGCAACAATAGACCTTTACCATTCTTCAGAAGTTCAAATCCTAAGAAGTAAGACACTTCTCCCAAATCTGTCATCTCAAATTCAGTTTTCATTACTTCTTTGAATTTCTCTATCTCAGCTGTGACACTTCCAGTTACTAGCAGATCATCAACATACAAACATATCAGAATGATGCTTGAAGCTGCTTCCTGCACATATACTCCATATTCTGACTTGCATTTCCTGAAACCTTGTTTCACAAGAAATCCATCTATCCTTTTATTCCAAGCTCTTGGAGCTTGTTTCAAACCATATAGAGCTTTGTTCAATCTGTAGACCATGTCTTTCTTCCCTTCAATCATGAATCCAGGTGGCTGAGTTACAAAGACAAGTTCTTCTAATGGACCATTAAGAAAGGCTGACTTAACATCCATGTGGAACATAGGCCATTTCCTTGCATTAGCTACAGCTATGACAAGTCTCACAGTCTCAATTCTTGCCACAGGTGAGTAGATTTCTGAGTAATCTATTCCTTCCCTCTGCAGAAAACCTCTTGCCACCAGCCTTGCCTTATATTTTGCTATAGAATTGTCAGGATTTAGCTTCAGCTTGAACACCCATTTTACTTCAATTGCCTTCTTATCTGATGGAAGTTTAACTAACTCCCAAGTTTGATTTCTCTCAATTGAAGCCAACTCCTCCTCCATAGCTTTCTTCCATTTCTTGTGTTTCAAGGCTTCTGTGTAATTGATAGGCTCAGAACCAGCCATCAATGCAATATGAACTAAGTCACCATCTGCATTTACCTCATTATCATTAACAATTTCACAATCCTGCAATCTAGCAGGAATGTTCCTTGTTCTGGCAGGCCTGTCTCTAGTCACAGCAGCAGGTGCTTCATTCTCATCACTAGAATCACTATCTTCTTCATTCATGATTGGATTCAATTGAGCTCTGCTTGAACTACAACCAGCAATCCAATCCCAGGATTTCTCTTCATCAATTACAACATCTCTACTGTAGATCATTTTCTTTGTGACAGGATCATACAGCTTGTAAGCACCTGTGACATGGTATCCTACCAAGATCATGACTTCACTTCTGTCATCAAGCTTCTTCCTTTTTGCTTCAGGCACATGCTTGTGACATAAAGCACCAAAAATCCTGAAGTGACTTACACTAGGTTTTCTACCACTCCACACTTCCTCAGGTACTTTGTCTTTCAGCTTCTTGGTTGGACACCTGTTCAACACATACACAGCAGTGTGAACTGCTTCACCCCAGAAAGCTTTAGGCAGGTTCCTATGCTTCACCATACACCTTGCCATATCAAGAATAGTCCTGTTCCTTCTTTCAGCTAAGCCATTGTGTTGAGGTGTATAGGGAGCTGTGACTTCATGTTCTATACCTTGTTCAACACAAAATGACTCAAACTTCTTGGAAGTATACTCACCTCCACCATCTGTTCTGAGAGCTATGATCTTCTTTCCACTTTGATTTTCAACTAATGCCTTAAAATTTCTGAAGACATCAAATACTGCATCCTTGGTTTGAATCAAGTATATCCACATCTTCCTGCTATACTCATCAACAAAGGTAACAAAATATCTATTACCACCAAGTGAATTCACATCAAAGGGACCACACACATCAGAATGCACAACACCTAGTACACTTGATGATCTCATAGGCAAACTCTTGCTGAAAGCATTTCTAGGTTGTTTACCAACTAAGCAACCTTCACATACTCTTTCTGAAGCTTCAATCTTAGGTAGGCCAAGTACCATTCCTTTGCTCCCTAGCTGATTTAGATATTTGAAATTCAAATGTCCAAATCTCAGGTGCCATAGCCAATTCAACTTCTCATCTGTTACTACCTTCATACACTGAACAGTGTTTGTGTGAATCAAAGTTCTGAAAGTTCTATTCTTGGCCAAAGGAGTCCTCAGAATTAGGTTATTTGCAGGATCATAAAGTTCAAATTTCTCATTCTTAATGATAACTGAAAAACCTTTTTCTGCTAACTGTCCAACACTCAGAAGATTACAGTCCATACCTGGTACAAACATCACATCTTCAATTACTGCAGAGCTTCCATTGCTTCTCTTGATAACCATGTTACCAATGCCTTCTGACTGCAATGAACTGCTATTGGCCAGCTTCACTTTACTTTTCTTTCCAGAATCAAACTTCACTAACCAGTTTTTGTGACCAGTCATGTGATTGGAACACCCCGTGTCTAAGAACCAAGTCTCAGCATCAACTTTGTCTTGTGATTCTACCTCTGATAATGCAGCCATGAAAGTCACAGCTTTGTCTTCAACCTTTTCTTGCACAAGTTTTGCTTCATCATCAGAGTCTTGGCCCTTTTCTTTGCCTTTCTTGAACCAACAATCTGAAGCATAGTGTCCCCATTTCTCACAGTTATAGCACTGAATGTGACTCTTGTCCTTGCCTTTCCCTTTCTTTGAATTTGATGTTCCTCCTCCTTTCTTGAAGGATTCAGATTTTCCATCAAATTTTTTCTGAGAGCCATTCTTTCCCTTATCTTGTTTTTTTTCTTTGTGACTGTTAGCTTTCTTGTAAGCCTGAACTTGTAAGGCTTGTACAGATTCTTGAACCCCTTTCCTTTCATTTATCATCAACTCATGTGCTTCTAAAGATCCGACAAGATCCTCCAACTGTAATGTAGCTACATTCCCAGTTTCTTGGATGGCAACAATGACATGATCAAAATTTGGAGTTAGAGTTCTCATTACCTTCTCTACAATCATCCTATCTGTCATCACCTCACCACAGCTCTTCATTGTATGGACAATGCTTTGAACCTTCGACACATAGGCTCCAATGGATTCACTCTTATCCATCTGCAGAAGCTCATATTGCCTTCTCAGAGACTGCAACTTCACTCCCTTCACCTTTTCTCCTCCTTCATAATATTTCACCAAAATATCCCAGGCTGCCTTAGAGGATTCAGCACTAGATATCTTGTCAAAATTTGCAGAATCTACTGCAGCTTGAATTGCATACATTGCCTTGCAATCCTTCTTCTTTAAGTCTTTGTGTGCTGATCTCTGAGCTTCAGTGGCATTCCCCACCAAGTCTTGCACACCATTAACCACCACTTCCCATGTATCTTGAAAACCAAAGAGAGACTTCATCTGTTTGCTCCATCTTTCCCAATTCTTGCCCTCAAGAATTGGAAGATTGTTTGGTAAACCATTCCCTGACATTGTTTCTGAATGAAGGAAAATGTAAACACCAAACAAGACTGAATCTTTGTGCTTTCTACACTAAGAACCAAAGGGCTCTGGATACCAATTTGTTAGGGTAATCCAAGATAAGAGGAAGAAGATAACAAGTAAGAACTAGAGAGAAAACTAGGAGGAAAGTGTTAAGATTTTATTGATAAGAAAAAAATAGAGAATGAGTTGTATACAATGCATGTGGTACACGCTTATTTATAAGGAAAACTCCTAACCCATCTATTACTTGTAACACAAGTAACCATAACTAACTAACTCAAGGTAGTTATGTAACCACCTCCTAACTACCTAACCAAGTCTAATAGGATTGAAGTTATAAAACATCAAGGAAGTGGTTGCTCTTGAACCGCCGTCGGACACCGAACTGAACGTGGTGGTTAGTGAGGAACAAATAACTGAAGCTGTTGTGGTTGAAATACAACCTCCACCGAAACCACCGGACACCGGTCGATCGGCGATGATGGCACTACGGCGAGTTTCGCCGCCCAAGCCATCGGAGCTGCTGGACACCAGTTTGGGTGTGATGGATACGATTTTGGTAGAGAATGTTTCAAGAAAGATAAGGACAAAAGTGGAAATTGGTGAGTTGGGTATCCTCCTAAACCCAATGGGACAGATGCACAAATCCTGGCCTTTCATCTTACACTGTAACAACTTGTCACACGTGTCTTCATCAGGTCAGCACACATCTCAATTTTTTAATGAGTCACCAAATGCACACCCCTTCTTATTCCCTGTTATGTTGTGTTGTGTTTACACAAGGCAATGTGAGTTGGGCCAATTTTATAAGTTAATCAGTCAGGCCCAAAGAAATGGTAGTTTGTTGATGAAAAGATTTAAAAACTGTGGCAGCGCAGAAACACAAGAACCTCGTACTAGTGCTAACCTTTCCTTGGCATGGGTCAACATGATTACGAAGGTTGATGGTACGATGCTATTGGTTGAAGGATCATTTGTCTTTGTAAGGACTTGTGATATGAGCATATTAATGCTAACCTTTCATTTGTGGAATCACCATGAAGTGAAGATACAAGCAGCATTTAAAGCAAATTATATTGCGGCTCCTACTACAGGAACTACTGTCCTTGATTTCTTGGTCGAAATTGTACTTCAAAAGGAATTAAAAAATGAAGTCCTTGTGTCAATACCAATAGGAACAGTGATAGTTGTAGGATCTCATGATGAATCAATGGTACTTAATCAATTATTGAGACAAAATCCAGTGGAGGGAATTCTCAAGAAGAAAGTTCAATGCTATTTTATTGTGATTACAATTGTTGAATTATTAAAGGCCATGGATATGGATGAAGTTGATGCTATTAATGCTTTAGCAGTATTTGAGTTAGTCAAGATCAAACAAGTGCATCATCTTGGAATTATTTTGTACTACTTGAATGAGGGTAAATTTTGGTGCAACACAATGGATTGTTTAAACGTGGTGGGGACCATTCAACTAGTCTTGTTGAGTTACTATCTTTCAATTTGATCATTTGCAACTGTGTGACTGTAAGATTCAATGTGAAGACACAAAATGAGAGAGTTGTTGATGTGTGTCAGTGGATAACAAGTGAAGAGATGTCTCCAGATTCAGCAAGGAGTATGCAAAACCAGAAGGATTTGGTTAAGCAATCTGTTATGGTTATTCTAGTACATTTGGAGCTTGAATTGGACAACCTTGGAAAGGCACTGTTAGTTAAAAAATCTCTCTTATATCTTCCAGAATGTTCAAAGTTTTACACCTTCTTAGGCTATGTTTATAAGGCAGAAACTTGTTGCTTGTTTATGGTTTGTTATCAATTGAGAAAGAAATTGCAGTCTTTTATGTTAGGGGAGAAAGTAACACGGCAGCCACTAATTCCTTCAAGCATTTATGTTTGGTGTATACTAGTCCCTTCCACATGCTGCATTTATCCAAAACAAGGAGCACTATATAATGAGAGAATAATGTCATTGTATTACTCAGGGCCTATCCGACAATGGGACCCTGGAGAGCTCAAATTTCCCATGATAGTTACAACTTGTGTTTACTGCTGGAATGGCTTGATTATCTTTCATGAATGGCTCAATTTTGTATTTGATAGAGGCAAATTTTTTATGGATGCAAATTTTAACCTTGAGGACAAGGTTGTTTATAAGGAGGTGGGAATTGATAGAAACATGGATCAAGAGTTGGGCCTTGATAGTAGGCCTAAACCATATGGAGGGTTTACAAGAGAAAAAAGGGATTTAATGAGAAGAATGAGTTTAATGTGAAGAATGATGACGTGGCCTAATGATGCATGGAATGCATGGGATTATTCCTATATAAGTGGTGCTAGCTTTAGAGAATGTTTATCTGGGAATTTCTGTTATTTTGTGTGGGGTTCACTTGTGTGAATTGGGGCACTTAGTGCTTTGGGACTAGTAGAGTTTTCTCTACTAGTTTGTTCTTGTTGCATTCCGTTTTCTATTGTAATTGTTCTTCACCATTAATACAATTGCAAACTTTCATCATAATTCAATTCCTTATTCTACTGTTTTAGCCATAAATTCATACACAAACCCATCACGTTATTTAAGATTTTTGGTTTTGCATTCGCTTTGGTTTTTAAAAAGGTTTTAGTTTGAAAAGTAGCGATATGCTTGTGAGGAAAAATATTTGTATTCCGACTGCGAGAGTTATTCTCATTTTGTGTTCAACACGATTTCATTAGAATTACTTCAAACTGATGAAATTTTAACCTTGAGGAGAATGTTGTTTATAAGGAGGTGGGAATTGATAGAAACATGGATCAAGAGTTGGGCCTTGATAGTAGGCCTAAACCATATGGAGGGTTTACAAGAGAAAAAAGGGATTTAATGAGAAGAATGAGTTTAATGTGAAGAATGATGACGTGGCCTAATGATGCATGGAATGCATGGGATTATTCCTATATAAGTGGTGCTAGCTTTAGAGAATGTTTATCTGGGAATTTCTGTTATTTTGTGTGGGGTTCACTTGTGTGAATTGGGGCACTTAGTGCTTTGGGACTAGTAGAGTTTTCTCTACTAGTTTGTTCTTGTTGCATTCCGTTTTCTATTGTAATTGTTCTTCACCATTAATACAATTGCAAACTTTCATCATAATTCAATTCCTTATTCTACTGTTTTAGCCATAAATTCATACACAAACCCATCACGTTATTTAAGATTTTTGGTTTTGCATTCGCTTTGGTTTTTAAAAAGGTTTTAGTTTGAAAAGTAGCGATATGCTTGTGAGGAAAAATATTTGTATTCCGACTGCGAGAGTTATTCTCATTTTGTGTTCAACACGATTTCATTAGAATTACTTCAAACTGATGAAATTCGTGGGAAACCAAAAATATATTGATATAATCTATGGATTTTTTTTTTATAATGTCAGTTTTAAACTTTTCATAAACATTTGTTCAAGCCTTTTTAAAGATGTTAATTTATCAATGTGAGTACATGGGGAGGGGAATGAATTGAACATGTATGGTTCGATTCCTACATAAGCCAAAAACTCTACAAAGAGTGGAGTAGAGAATATCGTGAGATATATTGTCAGGTTGCCTTACTATATAAAAAGAAGTGGCCCGAACTGTTACACATGTTATATTTTAATTTTATGAAAAACTATGCTCCAAAAAATCTCAAAGGACATGAAAAACCAGAACATATTTTCATTTGAAAATAGAAACAACAGTCAAAATAGATTGACATATATTTATTTGAAATATAATAGAGTTTATTATTATTATTTTATATTTCCAAGGTTCCTATATAGTCTCGGGGATGAAGACGAGAGAAAGAATTATAATAGTATAGAACGGGAAGCTAATAATTACTCTTCATCTCGCTCTACTCTGTAACATTCTTAAATATATATTATGCAAAAATCATCTCAAATAATATTTTAAAAATAAACATTTAAATAATATTTAAAAAGAAAATAATCTTGTGAATTTTACGGACTAATACACTAATAATATATATAATTCATTACATTTATATCGTGAATTTGGATTACTAGGAGTGAAAATTAAAGCAGATAACAAATGGATTAAACACATAATGTGACTGATATTAGCATATGATGGCTAATCTTACATAAGTTCAATGTCCTCTTCTCTTGTTTCAAAATCATGAATCTGTTGCTGCCTATTCGGCTTAACAGGCCGTCTCTGCAGGCTGTTGACGACTTTGATTATTGTTGTTTTTATTGTAGCGCCGATTGCAGAGGCGTCCGAGAAAACAAGCAACTACTGAAACGACTAGTATTATTGCAAGGACAATGAAAACCGTCACAAAAGACCCATTTGAATGATGATGAGATGGTTGATTTGTGACTGTTTTTGGGTAAACTTGAACAGGTTGTTGTGGAGCTTGAAGAGACATATTGAATTGGATGAAGTGAAAATTTTGATATGGTTTTTTGTGTTTTTGTATTGTGGAATTTTTTGGGATTTATTTTTATGTGGAGAAACTCAAATTGTTGTTGTTGTCATTGAAATTCATAGCTATGTAGTTTTATATATAGAGCTACATAAAAATAAATAATATCTTTTAAATAATAAACTAATCCTATAAATTCTAAATAAATTCTTAAAATTCTAATCATAAATATAAATTATAAATTCTAATATTATCTTATTTAAATATAAAACTATAACTATATTTAAATTTAAAATCTTAAAAAAATAATATTTACGCATTATTCTTAACACTCTCATAACCACACACTAGCAATATTTAGGCAAAAATTATCTCAAATAAATATTTCCCAATCCCAATTTCTACTAGCAATAAATTAATATCACAAAAAAAAATATTATTGTCCATATGCCAAAATGACAAATACTATTGAAATTCTTCAAAAATTGTAATTTGCAAAGTCTTAAGTTGTAAGCCAAACTGGTAAAAGTGTTCAATTTAATAACATCTATTTAGTGAATTGAGTTAGTATTTATACATGGACTATTTATTCATAATACATATTAATCAAAATATGAAACAACGTACTGTTGTCAACTCATTTGGGTTGGCCTAGTGGCGTTGATTTAGGTTCTTGAGTTTGCTTTTTTCAAGGTTTTAAATTCGATTTTTTCTAGTGTCAATTTCGGTTGGCTAGTCCATACAAAGTAAATAAAAAAAACTTTGACTTTAAACGTGACCCCTACAAGTGGACAGTGTGGGATTAATCACTTCAAATTAATCTGTTCTTAGACTGGATACGAGTTTTCAAAATATAAAACTACTGGTGTCTTTGCACAATTGGGCAGATGCTATACCTTTGGAATAATATATAATTCATTACATTTACAACGTGAATTTGGATGAGTAGGAGTAAAAGATAAAACAAATAAATGTAATTAAACAAAGTGGGAATGATTATTAGCATTACATAAGTTGGCTAATCTTACATAATGTCCTATTATTGCATATATAGTTCAATATCATAATAGTCATAAACTAGCTCTATGATGATCACTTTCATGATCAGATTTCATTTCATAATCTTTCATGTGATTGTGACCATTATTAAGATTACCATGTGGCTGAGATCTTGTCCCTGCTGGTGGTTCAAAAGCAAGTCCTCTAGGCCTTGTTATTATTGGTGGAGGCATTCTTTTATCAACCCCAAGCTCAATGTCATCTTCTCTTGTTTCAAAATCATGAATTTGTTGTTGCCTATTCGGCTTAGCAGGCCGTCTCTGCAAGTTATTGTGTTGATGACTTTGGTTAATATTGTTGTTTCTATTGTGGCGATGATTGCAAAGGCGTCCGAGAAAACAAGCAACTACTGAAACGACTAGTATTATTGCAAGGACAATGAAAACTGTCCCAAAAGACCCATTTGAATGATGGGGAGATGGTTGATTTGTGACTGTTTTTGGGTAAACTTGAACAGGTTGTTGTTGTTGAGCTTGAAGAGACATATTGGATTGGAAGAAGTGAAAAATTGGGTTGAGAAGTGTTTGGAAATTTGAGTGTAAAGGGTTTAGTATTAAGAGTTTGAAGTTCTTTGTTCTTTGAGTGCATAGCAAGGTTTTATTTGGGTTAACTCCTCCTCAAGCAATGGTGGATAATGGTTGGTTACCTATGAGTAAAGGTAATGTATAATTAATGTAAGGGGCATCAAAATAATAAAGTAGGATTTTAGAATTTAAAAGCAGGGAGAAGAGGAGAATCTTCTTTAAAGAATAGAGATAAGTAAAATTACATATATATATATATATATATATATATATATATATATATATATATATATAGTTAGATCCGTTGACACCAATTAGTTTGACACCAAATGTTACACCTCTCAATAACGTTTTAACCGATATAAATTTTATAAAATCCACCGTTGGATTGAAAGTTTATATCATATAGATCATTTGTGTGAATTGTCAGACAAATCTAAAATCATTTGATATGTTATTGAGATACATCAAAATTAACGGTTTGGGCGTTTTTTTAAATGTCGTTAATCTTTATGCGTCTGAATAACATATCAAATGATTTTGAATTTGTCTGATAGTTTACACAAATGATCTATATGATATAAACTTTCAATCAAATGGTGGATTTTATAAAATTTATATCGGTTAAAACGTTATTGAGAGGTGTAACATTTAGTGTCAAACTAATTGGTGTCAACGGATCCTGACTCATATATATATATATATATATATATATATTCCCTTGGTTGTTACGTAATTTGCTCTCTTAAGTGTTTGTTAGGAGGATAAGTAAGAACATTTTCTTGGAGCTTTTAGATACAATACGCTCTCTCCTTTCAATACTTATCAAAAAGTTAAACCATTGTTTTGTTTAAATTGATAGGATCGTAGCATACTTTGATTAGTTTAGCTTAACTTAGTTCCTACTTTTTAGTTTGATTCATATGTGTGTATGTGTATATATATATATATATATATATATATATATATATATATGTACAACTTGTAATTGATGGAATTTAATGAAGGGAAGTCCTACGAGGGATTTGAATTATTTATATTTTATCTGTTTAAATTTATTTATATTCTAGTAAAATTAATTAATAAAGAAAAAATATTGCATATTTGAGTGTATTTGTGTGTTGTACAAACAAAAATACCCTAAATGTAAAAAATGTAGGAAATTATAATTTTAGAGAATCAAAATCCAATTCAAATTTTTTTTTTGAAAGTCAAACATCTTCATTCACATAATAGAAGAGTTATAAATTTCAGTTCAATCATCAATGGTCTGTTTGGTTTGGAGGTTTTAGAGGGGAGGGAATATTTTAAATTTTTATGTTTTGTTCAATTTTTTAGAAAGGAGAAGTGAGGGGAGAGGAGGAAATATAGAGCAATTTTTGTTTTCCCCTAGGGATGGCAAGGGGTAGGGTACTATATGGTCCCCATCCCCATACCGCGGTTTGAAAAAATACTCGTACCATCATCGTACTCGCGTGGGTGACAATATTTGTCCTCGTATCCATGTCCTATGGGTACTTATGTACCCATACTCGTACCCATTACCCGCATTTTTACTAAAAATAAATTGATCAATTATAAAATATCGTATCATTTTAATAGAATTTTAAAAAATTCAAAGATTTTAATGTTGATTAATGAAAATTATAAACAAAATTATAGTAAAATCATGCTAAAGTTCATTTTTCTAAAGACATATTTACATTATGTTATAAATAAACATTTTTTTTTATTAAAAATGTGTAATAGTATAATAATGTTGTATTTTATAAAAATAATTATATATACTTTTATATAATTATTATATAATAATATAATTAAAATAAATAAATATATAATATATGTGTATGTGGGGTGGGTACTAAGGTACTTGTACCTGCACCCATACCCACTCAATTTTGTGTGTAATTACTCATATTCATGCCCGTACCCAAAATGCGTGTTTTTACCCTACCTGTCGTTAGTATTTTTTGTGGGTATCCACTGAGTATGGGTAAATAAGGGGTGGACATCGGTCGGTTATGGGTGGGTTCGGGCTCTAAATATCCAATCCATCCCGATCCGTGGCTAGAATCTAAGACCCAATTTCACCAAATTAAGTTGTCGGTTTGAGCGGGTTTGGGTTAGGCGGTTTAAGCAGGTTAAATGGTTGGGTTCAGTCGGTTTGGGTCAGTATTGAATTTTTTGCCCAACAATTATTTTCAAAAATTTTAAAAAAAGAAAAAACAAAGCTGGCATAAAACTTTGTAGTTAATAATGAAATAAACAAATTTGACATATATTCTTGCCAAAATAAACAAGACTAAGTTGCTTAGAAAATCCTAAATGCATAAATCATTCATGATTCATCCATGCAATTAAGTTGACTTAGAATAGCCTAAATACATTATGCGATCATTCATGATTCATTCAACTATGTTTTGCGAATCAAACTTTCGCTTTGAGCCAAACATTAAACTCAATATAAGCCACTAACATTAACATACAAAAATCTCAACTCATGAATGAAAATATACATGGAGTAGAAAATAATAATAATAATAATAATAATAATAATAATAGTGGGTATTATTATTATTATAAAAAAAAAATAGTGGGTATGAGATCGGTCGGATTCGGATTTCGTTGGGTTTGAAAATCTAATCCGAGCTCGTCCGTCTCAATCCATTCAAACCCAATTTTGTTCACTCATTTAACCCGTGACCCGACCCACTATCACCCAACAGTCAATTTTTTTATCAGTTTTGTCGGATTCGGATCGGTTCGGGAAATCTTGTCCACCCCTAGGTAAATTGTCATCCATATTTCCCCCAAATTGGGGGGATTTGGAAGGGAGAGAAGATATGCAATAAATTCTTTTATTACATTGACAAAACTATCCTCATTTTTTATGTTAAAATCCAAAATTATCCATTTTAAAGTTTTGAAGGTTATGTTATTAATTATTTCTAAGTTATTGACATGCTAATATGTGGGAGAAGTTATGGTGCATAAGTTTTTTCCTTATGCACGATGCATACACAATGAATTGATTTGTGGATCCTCCAAATTTCTCGTTCACCCCCCAAATTTCTTGTACACCCGTAAATTTCTCGCGCACCCCCTAGATGACTTGTGCCCCCCAATTTAATGTTATTTTTTTTGTCCCTCACATTTCTAGCCAAAATCATTTTGCTGGTGGAATGGTTTCAAAGGGTTCTACTTCAAAACCATTAAGGGCATAAAATGATTTTGGAGTACAATAATTATGCACTTAACAGATTATTTTTTCCTTCCCCCTCAGATTTCTAGCTGAAACCATTTTATACACTTAATGATTTTGGAGTGCAAATCTCCTAAACCATTCCCATAAGAAAATGGTTTAGGCATAATTTGGGAGGCGCGAGAGAAATTTGGGGGGGGCGTGCGAGAAATATGAAGGAGTGCACTAAATAATTTTCAAGGCTTATGCACCATAACCGCTGCCTAATACGTTATTGCTACTGCTATAGTGTTATTTTTATTTTTTTATGAATTTTTTAGAGCAATTCTTCTACATTTACATCACTGTTTAGTTTAAGTTTTGCAGGGTTGCTCTTTTTCATTTATTTGGTTCATATTATTTTGCGTCGCTTATTTTTTTATGTATACTAGCATCCTGACGGGCACAAGTCCGCCTTTTCTATTTTATTATCGTTTTGTGCCCATTATCGTAAATAATGATTTATTTTAAATTGGATAACTTAAAGGCAGATTTTAACACGCACACAACTGTGAGGTCCCGGATTCGAACCCGAGTCATGACGTACGTCCTAGCAATTTCGGCATTTGCTAGTTGAGATAAGACTTCTAGACTACTAAACCTCTTTTTTAGATGTGCTTAGTTATTAAAAAAGAAAACTGAAAATAAACTTTTGTGTGGAAGTTATTTTTCAACAAATACAAATATTTGAATAAAGTGAAGGGTAAAAGTGACTATAAAAAAAGTTTATACCAAAAGGGGTATTCTCTTTATATATTGATATAAATTAAGAAAGAAAAGAAAATTTAGTTTTTGACTAAGAAAAAAATACCGAAATCAACTTTTGTGTGGAAGTTTTTTCTTAATAAACATATACGAATTAGTACTATCTTTTTTCTTGTGCTTAATTATTATTAAGAACAAAAAGGAAATTTTATTTTTTGACTAAGAAAAATAAAATTGAAACTAACTTTTGTGTGGAAGTTTTTTTTCAACAAACATATACAAATTACCTTCTTTTTTTATTGTGCTTAGTTACTATTAAGAAGAAAAAAAATGAAATTTTATTTTTTGACTAAGAAAAAAAAAACAACTAAAAACCAACTTTTGTGTGGAAGATATTTTTTAACAAATAAATAACAAACATATATATGTACAAATATTTGAATAGAGTGAAGGGCAAAAGTGACAATAAATATTATTTGAACAGACTTTTTTTCCACACAAAAGTTTATTCAATTAATTAACAAACATATTCTTAACAAATATATATAAATATTATTACTTTTGTGTTGAATTATTTATGAAGTTTGTGTTTATTGATTTTTCAGATTCAACCAAAAATAATTTTGGAGTGAAATAGGAATTGAATGAATAATTTTTGCTTCTGATGGATCATCAAGAGAAAGAAAGAAACTTTTTTTTTTGTTAGATAGATTATCAAGATTGGAAAATTGCTACCAAAAGATCTGCGTCGAAGATTATATAAGGATTGTGTTGTTGTATGTTTATAAGGATACAAATGTAAATTAATTATAAAATCTCGCGTGATAAGGGAGTCCTACTCAGCTATGAGGTCATGAATGAACCAGACGCCTTGCCCGTGCAATCGCACGAGTCATAGTATCATAATTCTAATTGTGAAATTATTTGAAGCTAACAAATGTATTGTTTTACATCAATCAACATAACAATGGACGATAAGAAGTATGTTTGGTATATAGTTCGATAAAAACAACATATGATATTGAAAATGTTTAATTAGTCTGTAGGTCCCTTAAAGATGTTTTTCGTTTCACTTTGGTCCCTTAAAGAAAAAACGTTTCACTTTGGTTCTTTATTGATATGTCTGTCAGTCAGTATAGTTCTTTCCGTCCATATTTTTGGTTAATGAAGTTGTTGATTAAGGTGTGTTGTTGCAGTAAATTTATTTCCAACTCATCTATGTATTAGAGGTAGTTAGCGATTTCTGAAGAAAAAAAAAAGTACGGAAAGGACCATATTAACTACGGACATATCAATAAGGATCAAAGTGAAACATTTTTTCTTTAAGGGACCAAAATGAAACCAAAAATATCTTTAAGGAACATGCGGGCTAATTAAGCCTATGAAAAACTAATATGATGTCCAAAACATTCAATCAAATGACAAGATAAGAAAGAAAAAAAAAACTAAAATTAGAGTTTGAAGTGGTATCTGTAAAGTTGCCTTCATAGTTAACTAACAAAATCTTCAATCCACTTTTCAACGTGACTCTTAATATAACAACATATAACTGACTATGTGAAAAAACTGATTTTGAAAGATATACTCCAACATATTTTAGCAAGACTTTAATGCAACTATGTAACCCAATATCATTGAAAAAATAATAAGAAGCATAATTTATGCGCATTTGCATTTTCTACATTTTATTTTTCTAAATTCACCTACATTCAAGCAAAAATGAACTAAGAAAGAGAAAATATTGTATATTAAAGTGCATTTATGTATGTTGTAAAGACCAAAATACCCCAAAACTTTAACTAAATGTAAGAAATTATGACTTTAGGGAATCCAAATCAAATTTATACGCATGAGTTATTGGTAATAGACCACATATAGAGCAGCACAACATTCATATTTACGGAGATGTTGGTTAGCATCTGAAGCATTTAACAACGGCTAATTCCCGCCCATTAGCAAAGATAATTAGGGTTTAGTAAGTACAGTGGCTACTTATTCGGATTAAATATAATAAAGATTAATTCAATTTTTAAACATCGAGGCCTAACTGACCCTTCATGGAGATGTCTAAAATAGTTATGTCAGACCAACATAATTGTCATACACATGCTTTGAACACGAAACCTCTTAAATGATTTGAGTTCGGTTCACTTGAACAAACGTAATGTTGGTACACAATGTTCAAAATTATACTACCTTAAACCTCTTAAATGATTCAAGTTCAGTTCACTAGGACCAATGTAATGTTGGTGCAAAAAGTTCTAAATAATACTTTTCATCAAATTTAGTATTTTGCGAATCCTTAGCCCGACTCTAATACCATGCTAAATGAGCTCGGATCTCATCCTAAAAGCTACCTCAAAAAGTGAGAATACCGAGACACATTTATACACTTAACAGCCCGAAAACTCGAGCAATGTGGAACTCTAAACAACTAATCCATAGCGACCACATCTCATAAATTTGGGACCATCTTATTAAATAGGAGCATTGTATGTAGGAAAGTATTTAGATTGTATCTTTATGGTTGGTTACATTAGAATCTCTCCACAGATGGCATTGAATTTCTATCTCTAACTGGACTAAATTGTTTTCTTTTCTGTTATGATTTGGAAATTGTGAAAAGACCGAAATAATGTTATTTTTTATGGTAAAAAATATCATATTGTTTAATAACTTTTTCCCAATAACCTTAAGGTCGCCGGGTAAGCGTCTCGTTGAGTGAAAATGCTTAATTTTAGGCTGATTACAACCTTAGCATATGTTACAGATTTCCATATGTTACAGATTTCCATGTGCAAGTTGGGCTTCATGAACTCAAACTTGGGGTCTCACATCGGAAGTCATAAACCCGGTGTGAAGGTTTATATAGGATTGGACAATCCTCTTCTTTGAACCATGATTTTGAGGTGGAGTTAGGTTCAATCCACATCAATTGGTATCATAGTAGGTTCGATCCTTGAGCACGGAGACCAACTGGGAAGAATGAACCGTCAGGATGCTGATTGTTCAACGAGCGAATTTTTTACCGATTTCCATGTGCAAGTTGGGTTTCATAAACCCAACTTCGAGTTCCACATCGAAAGTCATGAACCTGATGTGAGGGTTTATATATGATTGAACAATCATCTCCTTTGAACCATGATTTTGAGGTGGAGTTAAGTTTAATTCATATCGGTATACTATAAGGAGGGTAGAATAGAAAGAAAAAAAAACACCAACAATCCACTATCTTGATTGAAGCTTTGCATTAAAACTAAACTTAAAAATGATGCTACTTCAGGCTAAAAAGACAACGTATATCAAGAAGAGAGCTAAAACTCAAGGTCAAACGTATTTCTTTCTATTAAGAATAATGATAGTTAGTTAGAAAGTAGTTATAGTTGGTTATTCATTAGTTGAGGTAATTAGATCCTATAAATAGGACTACTTTGTACATTTTTCATCTATCTTTTTCTATAATTCAATATGAATACTCTGAAGTTTTCCTTCATTTCAAGCTCTCAAGCTTACTTCTCCTATGAATGTGATCTTCATCTCTTCGATCCCGTGATTCCTAACATGGTATCAAGAGCTGGTTCAAATTCATACATTGCTTCCGCAAATGACAACATTGATGAAGATCACTGTGACTACGATTCTGGACCAGAAGATGAAAATTCAGAATATGTTCTTGAAACTGCAATCAACAAGAACAACAATCATCTTGTTTCCTGCAATTTCTCAAATTCAGAGTTCCCTTCACTGCATGAAGTGTTCGCACCAACGATGAGCAACAATCATCGCCGCCAGAAATTGCAATTGCAGCAAGAACCGATTCTTGAATCTGAAGTCATGGAGGATGAAGAATGCGTTATGGTTTTCGGCAATTTTGGGATCTTTGGCAACTCGAATTCCATACATGTGACCCCGGTGATCTCGATCGAGCCAACAATCGACGACGGAAGCATCAAGATCGGTGAAATCATATGCATTCTTGCATCAAGTTGCAGTATCTTCAAAGAAAAGATGCTTGGAGGTTACTGTGTCAATGTCAACGAAGAAGCAATGAAATCACAAGAGAGCAATTTCTCATCTCTTGGGCCTGAGATTATGGAGTCTGTACGTGTTACTACAAAGAAACGAAAGAATGTTGTCACTGATTTTGTCTTTGATCCAGGTGGGATTTTCACAAAAGATCTCAATTTTAATTTTTGCAAGAAGAAATGCCTAAAGATTGCTACAAACAGAATGCACATTTTGACTTTCGACGTCGTTTCGGCAACCGCCGAATCATCGCCGAAGAAAATGGATCGACAGACAAATATGATCTCTGCATATCCTTCACAGTACGTTAATTTTGTGTTTGATCCCGGTGAAAAAGCTTCAATTTTGACTCTACTACTACATTTTGGATTTGGGTTTTCCATTTCTCTATTTTCTGTCACCTGTATTTCTTCTTCCACTGTTTGTGGTTGTATTTTCATTTTTTATCCCGGTGGAAACAATGGCAGTAATCTTGTGATAACAACATATGATGGCTTGATACTCCTATCTCCATATTAGATCAGTTTGAAGGTGAAGAAAGTCCAGGCTATTTTCTCTATCAGTGAGACCTTATGGCAAGGCGAGGAAGTTGATTACCAATTACGGTGGCTTCCTTTGCTAAAGTGGAACTTGCTAAAGGTTGGAAATCCACAATTTTGGTTTTGGAAGAATTTTTCTATTTGATGAACAATGTCAGTTGCAGCTTAGATGGAAATTGTTCCATTTCCTTTGGAATTTGGTTCAAAGTTCAAACTCAGCAAAAAATGTTTAACTTCTATGTCTATTTTGTTAGAGTAATTGGAGGTTTTGGTTTTCTCTGCATTGAAGATTCAAGAACTATTCTTCAATATACTAATGAGCTTAGTGATTTTATAGATCATATAATATTATGTTTCTATGCAAAATCAAGAAGCCTTAGTTATTCTCACTCTCAGTAGTGCATTTGCTGCTGCCACAGATAGGAAGTTGGACTAGTTCAGATTTGTTTGGAGATTATGGGCTTCAAGACTCAATATGGCTGTGCCGATTCATGGCTCATTACCTAGACTATGCACAAGGAAATTTATTTGTAATCTGTTGCGCAGATCTATGCTAGTTCTTGGTATATAGTGTGAAGGTTTGATTTGCTTGCGGTTCTGTTTGGAATCTATGATTTGCAGGAATGTACTGCAAGCCAAAAAATACAATGATTTGTTTTTTTTTTGTTTGGGTTTTAGCATTGTAATTCAAACTCAAATTGGTAAATTTCCCAATGTTGAGTTTGAGGGAGGCTATTAAGAATAATGATAGTTGGTTAGAAAGTAGTTATAGTTGGTTATTCATTAGTTGAGGTAATTAGATCCTATAAATAGGACTACTTTGTACATTTTTCATCTATCTTTTTCTATAATTCAATATGAATACTCTGAAGTTTTCCTTCATTTCAAGCTCTCAAGCTTACTTCTCCTATGAATGTGATCTTCATCTCTTCGATCCCGTGATTCCTAACACTTTCATTGACCCACCAAAGTTAGTTCTCTAACTCTTTTTTATCTCTTCCGATAAAACTTGAATTCTATTACGAACAGTGACGCCGTCTGTGGGACAAAGTTTCCCTCATCTTTTATTAGATAAAAAAACCAATCAACCATCATCACGGTGGGCAGTGGATCACTACTCATGACAATCAAACAGTGGCATGAGAATCAAACATAAGATAAAGGCCATATAATATTGAGACACATCAACTAAATGATGTTGAAAAGTCAAATACCAACATGAAATTTTTTACGTGCTAATACTCTGATAAACTCATTGTCACAACAAAGACATGTCCATATACTGATGTTTTGTTTGTTGAATGTCTACACATACCAGATAGCATGAACATACGCCAAAAGGACTAGAATTTACTTGGAGAACCAGAGTTGAGGAAAATGACACAATTCAAGATGTCAAAATCCAATTCAGGTTCATACTCAGTTACAGATTTATGACAATATTCCAATTCAATTGTTACAATAGAATTATTCATAAATCCAATTAAATATTGTTTTATGGCATTCTTAATGACATGTCCTCCAAGTTAATGTCATGTTCTTCAAAGTAACAGTCTTAAAGCATTAACATGAGATAAAAGGAGACATTTTATGCCATATTCAAGGGAGAAAAGGTGGAAGAGCGACGCGACACTTCCGACAGTAGCGACCTTACTCAACATCTCTGACTCGGCTCGATGATATTTTATAGCTCAAAGTCAATCTAAGGATATTAAAATCCACTTCAGCCCATACTCTCAACGAGTGCTCCATCGCACTGTCGACCAAGCATCACCGATGGCAACATCGACTCACCAACTTGACGTGGTTGCTCGTACAACTATTCACAGGTCTATATCAAAACTCATTATGTGAAATGTTTAAAGACAACATGCCTCTGCATCATTTGGAATCCTCCTGATAGATATTCTTATGATGCTCTATATCATTTTTCATTATTATTAATTGATTGATGTCCATTTGAGCGCAACTCATTGTGACCATGAGGTACACAAAGCCAAAAGACTACATGTATGACCGAGCAGCTGCATCATTGTGTGAGATACAACATGATAGTGACACAAGAACAACAAGGGGCTCATTGCATCGACCGAGTGTCTCTGTCATCAACATTGTCAGTTCAGTTTAGGTCGAACAATTAAGCTTTCTATTGAAGGACTTTATAAGTCGAACAATTAAACTTGATTTCGCATACTTCCTGTTAAAAATTATTTTACCAAATATGTAGAAGGTTATGAGAAGCTTTATAAGCCTGGTAATTAGCAAACATTTGGTAAAATCATTCATGTGAGAATAATCACACATCCCCATCAAATTTTTTTAAGCTCATTAACAACATGAGATTCAAGATAACATGCGTGAAAGCTATCATGCATGTACGCGATCAATAGTGTGCCTATTATCATGTCCCATTCTTCATATCAGAATGTCTATAGCATGATACAATTAAATAATGCTTCTATACCAGATGCTACCACCTATTTGTGATCACAAGGCCACAACTGCAACATTATGTGGCTGACATTACACACTTCAAGATTGCAAGTAAACTCGGTATAACAAGCATACTACTCTGCTGTAATGAAAAGTTGCGCCAAACAAATACACTCATATTGACTGCGACATATATGATATGAAAAACATGTACCTTTAGGTCTATTTACATGTGTGATCTATCATATTTGTTCTTTGCAAATGGTAATTCAATATACATACAGGCTGAAATCAAAGTGAAAACAGTACAATTCCCCTTGATTTCATCAAAGAGATAAATTGGTCAGGCACCATCACATAGTCTCAGTGACTATCCGAGGCATGCTGTTATTCCGATGCTCGCAGAAAGCCCGCAATACCAGACTCCATATCCGGCGGTGCAAATAATATCCACTCTAATAATGATTACATATTTCAACAGTATCAATGCTAAATCTATTTTCAATTTATAGGACTTAGGCATGAATGTTCAGCTGCACTTTAGTATTCCTAAAAGTATGAATTCATAAATCATTATGCAGCTATCTCAACAAATATTATGAGGTCTCGATTCTCATTGTTATGCGTTGTATTTTTGTACTTCTAGTCAGTCCATTAAACGGGGACTACTTTTGGACTTATATCTATCAAAGGAGACAAAATCATTTTATTTATCATCATAATCTCCTACTCTGTAGTTGCAGTGTACTTTCTTTAGCCTCAACTCATTCTAGATATCAAAATTTTAAAATTCCACGGCTTACTCTGAAAAGGATTGTCTATTTGGCTTTTATAGTTCATCATTTTACCTTGTATCTCTTCGCTTTCACCATATCATGTTCTGGTCACTTTGCACTTTACCATGATGTACTTGCTTAAGCAGCTGAATAGAAGAGAACATAAGAATTCAAACTGCAGTAGCATCGAGTTGACTAGTTTCATGGTCATCAATAGATCAAAGATACTATCTCAAAATTTACATAATGAATGTCAATTAATCTCCCACAATTCAATATGCTTACTAATTACTGCATTTCATAATGAATCTTGATCAGAATAAAAGCAACTTTGATTATCATATGCCCGCATCAAATAGTCCAAATCGTTAAAAACGATCCATTCTATTATGTGAAAAATGCGGACAAACCGGAAGATTGAACTCGTGATCAGTCAACAATGCCCTGAAAGTAAAGATAAAATCACTTGCCTTAATCTCCGTACAAGCTTAAATTATACCATCTCAATTTTAGAGTGCAAATAATTAAGTCACATTACAGCTGCAGATGAATGAAAAGGCTGAAATATGTCTTAATTTTGCATTTCATCAAGGCACATGTCATCCCAAGAATTACATTTTGAATAGATATTGAACTTCAGGGAGATGGAGGTTACACTTTTCATCTCATTTATACTTCGTGAATAAATTCACATTGCAATAGCATCTAAATTCAGGGCCATCAATGGCTCAAACATAACAGTTATATGTTAAGAAAAATGAATCGTGTCACAAATAAAAAACCTAATATATTGACAGACAAAATGTTGCAAGAAAAAAAAAATCAAAATGTTGCAAATAAAAAACCTATATTGCTGCAGGCACGATACCGATAAAAACACCAAAACATGATTTGCATTAGTCCTGCCACAATTGCAACAGAATTGGATTCTTCAAAGTTCTCCACACCATTTCATTGCAATTTTTAGATTGCTTGCATTTGCAATGAAGCTAACCAAAACAATTTCAACCCCTAGGCTCCTCGCACTAGCAAATCGTCACTTTTTGTGATCAATACCGATAGTAACTCTCTCTATTGATCCAGTCGATTTAATTTATTAACCCCATAAACCAACATGTCATTTGCTGACATAAATGCAAACACAACTACAATTTTGAATCAACCACAGCGTTCACTAAATATACCAGAGATAGAAATCCTCTTCTGAAATACCAGTCACACAAATACGCCAGTCCACTAGCACCCAATGTGACGCCTCCATCTTACCGAGCATAGCCAATTTGCACAAATCATGTGGCATTACACCAAACAGGCTCACCATCTTTATAGGCACAAGCAACAAAATCAGTTACCATCATAATAAGAAACTTCACAAATTTTTCTAGGGATCTTTCAGAACACATTATTCAAATAGAACTTAACCAAACAGCTAAAGCCTTGTAGAATTGCCATATCATTCTATACCCTGATGTGTGTCTTTATGAATTCAAAGTTACATCGACAGAGAACTCCAAAACCGTAATCCATATCATCCCCACAAATATAATCAAACAATTCTAAAATCAACCAACACATTCTTCAAGGTAAAGAAGTGCACTTGAGCTACCAACACATTCTTATGTCTAAAAATAATGCTATTGACCTTAATTCATTAGTTTCCTTATAAAGTTGAATACGCGAACATAACCAATAACTAAATTGGCTAATACTCAATCCTTAAGCATGACAGATCAAAATCAAAAATTCAAATCTGGACATGTAAAATGAAAGACAACTTTGCTCTGCTCCCAATAGTCCAAATAGGTTAAAAACAATACTCCTCCTAATCATATGATAAATAGGGACTAACTCAAAAATTGGACTCACTATCATTCATCTCATTCTATTTGTGGTGGGTGCTTCATGATACAACTTTTAATCATGCAACTAAAAATCATAAACAACATCAGCTTCCAATCCATAAATTCCAGAGCAATACTGCAGATTTCCCAAGTACAATAGCCATTACATCAGCAAAGTAAATGCAGTAATTAGTAAGCGTATTGAATTAAGATTTCATTCCACATTCTAATAAAGATTCAAGTACTTGATTGAGTATAGAAGAATAGAAACAAAATAGCAGCCAAGTCCATCTATTAATCTAGGATATAAAAATGACTGGCTGCAAAATTTAGCAAGAATTATCCATGTTGTGATTTAATATATAAATCAAACTAATTCAGCCAAATCGTATAATCTATTGTTTCGGCATATAAAAAGGACATCCATCAGCCAAGTAGCACCTTGTACTGTCACTCAATAGAACCATATTGATACACCAAGAGGACACTTAGTGCCTGAACTTTCAGCTTTCTACCATATCATAATCTGCACTCTTTGCGCTTTACCATGTAGTACTGATTAAGCAGTTTGGTAGATCAAAAAAATCAGTCACTATACACAATTTGAGTTACAGGCAAGTGGCATAGAAATAGAACTACTTTTGCCTTAGCAGTAGTAAATTGACTTCATGTACTTGGCCAGTTTCCACACACAAAAGGAAAAGGAAAATTGAAATGGAAGTTATATGATATTGTAAAACCAAAAAAGAGCAGAACTAAGGGACACCAAATAAGTCTTCACAATTATACACACAACACCACAATTTTATAAATGAATGCATCAGTGCACCCCGAATAATCAAAGGCTTCTTTGCATTCCCTTCATTCAATGACTAAAAAGAATGATTAAAATGTTTACAAAACAAATGCTAGGTCTAGAGTCAACGATCAATGGCACAAATGTACCATCTCAAAATTCGCATAACGAATATAAATTGGTCTTAAGGGTCATCGAACCGACATTTGGCCATATCAATTATATGCTTTGAATAAAGTATCCACACATTACAATATCATCTAGATCAATGGTTCAAACATATCATCCTACAATTTTCATAGCCAATAGTTATTGAATTATCAAGAAAAGTAGCCAATAGATATTAAATTTAAGGGTCACAAGACATCATTTAACCATCCTTGAATTTACTGGCCAATAACCATTGGATTAAAGGGTCATGGACATTGCATTATAAATAAAGAATTCATATTTCAATATCATCTCATTCTAGGGTCATTACTTGTTTAAAGATATCATTTCGAATTATGTGTGAATTCACATAATGAATATGAATTGGACTTAAAGTTGTCGAGACCATATTTGCACATATTTTGAATAAAGTATTCGCATATTATAATAGTCTCTATAGCCAGGGTATCAATGACTCAAACATATCATCCAACAATTTGCAAGGTCAATAGCTATTGAACTTGAGAGTAATCGAGACAATATTTAACCATTTAACCATCACGGATTTATATAGCTAATAGCAATTTGACTTAAGGGTCGTTTAAGCAACATTTAACCATTTCATAATTTATATAGCATACCAATTGGACTTACGGGTCATCAAGGCAACATACAACTATCTCAAAATTTATATACCCAATTGGAATTGAACTTAAAGTTCATCGAGACAACATATAGCCATCTCAAAATCTACATAATGAATGGCAGTTGATTTAAGGGTCATCGAATCATCTCAGTACTCATACATTACAATAGCATCTAGGTCTACTGCCATCAATTTCTCAAACATATCCTCCCACAATTTGCATAGTCAATAACGCTATTGAACTTGATTCATCAGCTTCCTCATAAAATTGAATACGTGAACATAACCAATAACTAAACCGGCTAATACACAGTCCTTAATCATGACAGATCAAAATCAGAAATACAAATCTGAGCATGTAAAATGAAAGACAACTTTGCTTTGTTCCCATCAAATAGTCAAAATAGCTTAAAAACAAAGTAAATGCAGTAATTAGTAAGCGTATTGAATTGAGCTTTCATTCCACATTCTAATCAAGATTCAAGTACTTGACTGAGTATAGAAGAATAAAAAGAAAATAGCAGCCAAGCACATCTATTAATCCAGCATATAAAAATGACATACCATCAGCCAAGTACTGTCACTCCATAGAACCAAGGGACACCAAATAAGTCATTGCAATTATACAGGTAACAACACCACAATTACAAAGGAAGGCATCAGTGCACCCCAACGAATCAAAGGCTTCTCTGCATTCCCTTCACTCAATAGTTAAAAAGAATGATTAAAAAGTTTTCACTGCAAATGCTAGGTCCAGGGTCAATGATTGATGCCACAAAGGTACCATCTCAAAATTCACATAACAAATTTCAATTGGTCTTAAGGGTCATTAAGCCAACATTTGGACATATCAATTATATGTTTTGAATAAAGTATTCACACATTTTTTGAACAAGCAAAATATTCACACATTACAATATCATCTAGGCCAATGGCCCAAACATATCATCCTACAATTTTCATAGACAATAGTTAATTGAATTATCGGGAAAAGTAGCCAATAGATATTGAATTTATGGGTCACGGAGCATCATTTAACCACCCTTGAATTTACTGGCCAATAACAATTGAATTTAACGAACACCGACGCTGCATTATAAATAAAGAATTCATATTGCAATATCATCTCATTCTAGGGTCATTGATTGTTTAATAAAAATATCAGTTCAAATTATGTGAATTCACATAGTGAATATCAATTTGACTTGAGGTCGTTGAGACCACATTTGCACATATTTTGAATAAAGTATTCACGTATTATAATAGCGTCTAGGGCCAAGGTATCAATGAATCAAACATATCATCCAACAAATTGCAAGGTCAATAACTATTGAACTTGAGGGTCATCGAGACTACATAGCATACCAATTGGACTTACGGGTCATCGAGGCAACATATAACCATCTCAAATTTTATATACCCGATTGCAATTGAACTTAAAAGGCCATTGAGGCAACATATAACCATCTCAAAATGTATATAGGCCCCATTTGGATTAGCTTATTTTTGAGCTTATTCAAACAACTTATGCAATTTTTATATATTATTATAAGTTTTTCAGGGTAGTTTATGATAAAATAGCTTATAAAAATACAATTTTCACTAGTTTGAACTTATAAAATAGCATAAAACCTAATTTATATTGCATAAGTTGTTTGCATAAGCTCAAAAATAAACTAATCCAAACAGAGCCATAGTCAATTGTAATTGAACTTAAGGGTCATCGAAGCAACATATAACCATCTCGAAATTTATATAGCCAATTGCAATTGGACTTAAGGGTCGTCGAGGCAACATGTAACCATCTCAAAATTTATATATCCAATTGCAATTGAACTTAAGGGTCATCGAGGCAACACATATTCATCTTAGAATTTATATAGCATACCAATTGGACTTACGGGTCATCGAGGCAACATATAGTCAATTGCAGTTCAACTTTAGGATCATTGAGACAACATTTAACAATCTCATAATTTGTATAGCCAACAGTTGTAATTAATGATCATCAAGGCAACATCTAAGGGTCACTGAAATTGCATTTGACCATCTCAATTTGCATTATGAACAAAGAGTTCACATTGCAATATCAATTATAAACCAAGAAATCCATTACCAATCACATTTTTACAAAGCAGAAGATTGAATATTTTGAAAAATGGGTATTTCAATGTATAGAACAAAATAGTTTCTTGACCAACATTCATAGATGTTTGATCAATAAATTGGGACAAAGCTTTTTTTTTTTCCGATCAGAAGATTGAATGTTCTTGAATCATAAAAAATGTAAAAATTGGTACCTTTTTGAAGCAGAAGATTGAATTAATGTTCCGTTGCACCTATTTTCGGCGGAACACACTTAGGGTTTCGACATAGAATAACGTTCGGCAACGTTTCGTTTTATTTTCTGTTATTTAAGAAAAAAGAATGCAACGGAACTAAAGCGTAGACACAAAGCAAAAGTTACTGAGTGATAAAATTAGGGTGTCCTTTATTATATGATTATATAGCTATGTCATGGGCTTTAGTGTTTTAGTGGGCCAAGGGCATCCAATTAGGTTTATTCATCCAATTATAAATTATTTAAAGAATTACATAAATTTTGTGTTTTTAAAATATAGAGAATTTTGATTTTAATAGCTAAAAATAAAATTTTTTTTTCTTCCAAATTTTTTGTCCTTAATAACTATCATATTAATATCAATATTGTGATAATTTTATGTTGAACAGTGTGTCTATGTTATGTCAACATATTATTTCAAATCTTTGTATTCAAAAGTGTCTAGTCTAGATTTAATTTAACATTCTTTAGGGCCCGTTTGATGCACAGGATATGATAGGAGTAGAATATGATAAAAAGCAGGATAATGATAGGATAGGATAGTGACAGGATAAACACATATCATGTCATGTGTTTGGTGCGCATATGATAAGAGACACATGATAACATTAATTTATCATGAAGAAATAAATGCATTTTATATTGACATGATAATAAGACACATGTTATATTTAAATATAAAAAATATTCTTGTAAAATAAACGCATTTTTTATAATAAAAATAGTTTTAATATTTTTAATTAGTATTAAATAAAATATGTAATGAAAGTATTAGACAATTTCCAACAAAAATAAAACTAGGAAAAAGACTATTTTTCCAAAAAAAAAAGTGTAATATAACATACAGAAGGTTGAAGTTCGAAAAAAAAAATATCAACAAAAAAAATTACAAGAAAAGTGTAAAATAACTTACATCGATAATGTGTATAGCATAAAAAGGTTTTAAAATGAGTGTAAAATAACTTATAGGAATATTTAAAAAAAAAAAAAGGTTTTAAAATGTTACGAAAATAATGTGTATAACATAAAAGACAAATTTAACAAATAAATGTATAAAGTTGCTGGCAGTGGGAATCGAAGAAGGTGCCTCACTATCCTGTTGCTAACCCACCAAAAATTAAGGATTAAAATAACAAAGGAGCAATATGATAGGATAGGAGTAGGTTTAATTTATTCTTTCCTATTAGTGCATCAAACAATGAATTGAAGTAGGATAGGATAATTTTATCATATCCTGTCTCACTATCCTGCGCATCAAACGGGCCCTTATGCATAATCCTTTTTTTTTTTAAAATTAAAACGACATAATTATTTGTAAAAAAATGATAAAATATTCAAAAGTTCAAGGACTTGATTTAATATATTATTAGTTCAACGACCTAAGTATAAATTATCAATAAAATTAGAAATTCAATTTGCATCAAAATCTTCAAATAGTTTCACATGCCTTAAGAGTAATAATACCAAATTAAAATTTGCCAATTTTTTTTATTAAAATGTTAAAAGCTATCAATAGATGTAAAAATATGTAAAACTCCTCGAGTCATCTACATCAAGATAAGACAAAACTAGACTTGGACTGTTTTTTAAACAGACAATGTGAATGTTTTTTAAAATCTTTTAAATTAGAATCGAAACTAAAGTTGGATATGCTTGTTGGCCAGCCCCGTTTAATCCGTCCAGCATAAGTCCGCATATTAAACGGGGCGAACAAGTCTGTCAATAAATATAAGTGAGTTATGATATGTAGGTCCGAGTTCGGTCCACGTTAGTCCGCGGGTTAAACGGTTAACCCGCAGACTATTATAAAAAAAATTAAAAAATCACTTTTTTTTCAAAACATAACTAAAATATTTAAATAATGAAAGCTAAAAAAATTATATTGTTAATAATTTTATGTTATAACATATAAATTGTAAGTAACAAATAAAAAATAAATAAACTTTGTGACATTTTTAAGTTTATCTATCTTCTCTATGCAAGTAATGCAACCAAAATTAAATGGTTCTCATCATCGCTATTATTTCTCTAAAAAAAATAGGAGTGTGTTATTATTTATATAATAGTTAGGGTTTAGAGTAGGCTCTTTTTTTTTTAGAGAAAAGTTGAATTTGAACATGAACCAAGATATAATTTATAAGAGATAAAATTTGTAATTAATTATATATAAAAATTAAACGGGTTGCGGGTCAAAACCATGAATCAGAACTATTAATCTATAATCAAAGTATATTATTCGAATTTTGGCATTGTAATATTTTTTTCAATGCTTAAAACCATAATACCTACGAAGCCCAGATACGTGACACGATACGATACTGATATGACGATACGAGAAAATTTTCAAAATTTCCAATACAATACGACTGTGATACGTTATTTAAGAAAATTAAATTTAAAATTAAGTATACAAATGCACAATATATAACATAAGTAAAATCGATAATGATAATAAACTGACATTCAAATTACTCAAAATAAGCAAACAAGTGACATTTGGTAATTACATATCTTAAGTTAAGTAGTATTCAAAAAGGGCATAATTAGTATTATTAAAAAAAAATATCTTAGTACTATCCGGAAAAAACATAGTTCATTATTCATAAACAACATCATACTTTAACATTCACTACTTAAAAAGAAACACGAATTTTATCAGTCTCATTTCCATCATCAAAGAACATAAATTGTCCGATACTTCTCTAATGCGCGTATCAAATGATCAGTAATAGTTGACTTCCGAGAGTCGATGTAACGTCTATATATGTTCACATGTCTAAGTCTATTCTGTTAATATTATTATATATACATCAAGTGTCATAACAGAAAAACTATCAGTGAAATATCAATACCTATGTAACAAATAAAAACTTGAGATTATAAATAGATGGATCAGATGAATATTCATTTGTTGAAGATATGATAATGGATCAAATTGATGTTAATTTTATTTTTAAAATTGATGGATTAATTGATTATTTTAAAATGAAAATATATTAAGTTAGTATGTTTATATGGAACTTTTTTACTTAAAGCTAACTTTCTCGGCAAAAATACTCCCTATTCGATTCTCCCACTGACCATATTGTTTATTATTTTTTTAATTGTTTCTTGCCATTTCTTTACAGGATGCCATGGATTGTTCTTTTTGTGAGATGCTCTCATTTGATTTTATTTTTATAAATAAATGTATTAACACTTTGGTTATTATTTTCTTATATAATTAAAAAAACCTTATTCACAAATGTATATCCTAGTATATTTTTATTGACAAATAAAATGTAATTCTTTTTGTTGTCAATAACCTAGTTCCTAGAATTTTATTTTTATTTTTATTGGTAATATTTAAAATGATGATATTTAAATGGTAGTATAAAATTTACAAAAGAAATTAAATAAAATGAAATGGTAGTATTTAAATAATATTTTCCATACGAGATTATTACTAACACTTGATGAATTTTTCTCTTTAAATAACATGCACCTCTCATTGCTCCTAATCCCCGCCTCATATTTTTGTTTCAGCCCGCTTGAGTATGATTCGAATTCTATTTTTCGAAAATTGGAATCTAAAATTCATTTGCTACATTTTCATACCTACATTATTTTATGTTTCTTAAATATTAAAAATACAACTTCATTAAAGTTTTTATATAAAAAGAATAATAAAAAATTAGAATATAATACTTTTTATTTTGTATAAAAAAAATTATTTCTTCCGTTGACATACTTATTGAAAATATTTCACTTAATATATCAACAAATAAGGTTTTGCTAGAAATATTTCATCAAAGTCAAACAATTGTTTTGAAAGTAGCTTTTATGTTAAAAAAATAAAAATAAAAAACCAAACAACTATAACTTTATCTTTAAAGTTATATTATTTAACTTTAAGCTGAAAGTAATTTATAGGTTGAAAAAAAATCAGGCCAAACGCAACCCTAATGATAAGAAGTTTAAGGGGTGTGGTTATTGTCCATAAGCCAAGCTTATGCACCATCCAAAAGTGAGAGAAAATTCTCACGCGCCCCCCAAGTAACTCGCGCCCCACCCCCCATTTTACTCGCGTGCCCCCCATATTTCTCGCGCACCCCCCAAATGTCATGCGCCCCCCATTATTTTTTGTTTTTTTTTTTTTTTGTTTTTTCCTCCCCCAGATTTCTAACTAAAACCATTTTGCTGTTGGAATGGTTTCCAGGAGTTGTACTCCAAAACCATTAAGTGCATAAAATGGTTTTGGAGTACAACACTATAATTATGCACTTAAACTTTTTTTTTCCCTCTCCACAAATTTCTAGCCAAAACCATTAAGTGCATTGGGTATGGATTGTTGATTGTCTTCTATGATTGGGTCATATCTCAACTTATATATTATAACTATTTTCATAATTTTGTCATGTTGAAAATTATTGGAAAGGGTCAAGGCTAGTATTGTAAGTCTTAAGTGAATAAAATGGTTTTGGCTAGAAATCTGTGGGGAGGGAAAAAAATGTTAAGTGCATAATTATAGTGTTGTACTCCAAAACCATTTTATGCACTTAATGGTTTTGCAGTACAGTTCCTGAAAACCATTCCAACAGCAAAATGGTTTTGACTAGAAATCTAGAGGGAGGAAGGAACAAAAAAAAATTAATTGGGGGGCGCATGACATTTGGGGGGTGCGCGAGAAATTTGGGAGGTGCATGAGTAATATGGAGGACGCATGAGTAAATCTGTTGTGTTTTCATCGACTTATATATCATCCATAAAGATTTGACTTATGAACAATAACCTTCGCCAAATTTAAGTAGTAGGAAACGTCATAAGTTCATTCCTAAATTTCATTATAAAAAAACAAAAATGTGTTACTTGTTAGACAAAATAAGAAAAAGGAGTCAAGTCCACGGTCATTAAATTAATTAAATAAAGTAATGAGAAAAAGGTACCGTAAAAGAGAATGGTTGTTAAGAAAGAGGGTGGTTGGCTTATTCATTGAATCCATCAATGCATTCTCAATGTCTGTTTGTGTTTTTTGTTAAGAAAGAATTAAAGATGCGTATCATATTTCACGATGGGTAAAAATAAATGAAAAAAATTAAAATAATATAGATTGATGTGACAATTTTATTTTTTTTTTAATTTTTGTGATTTATGTGAGTGTGTTTAAATTTTGTGTCTAAATAGTTGTACTTACACAAGACTTTCTCTTCCACGATGCTTCTCATTTTATCTACCAAAATTAGGCAAAGTCTAGGGTGGGAGAGTAAGATGGATCTACCGCCATGGGTGACTTAAATTTAACCATAGATTTTACTTAGTCATACCATATTATCATGTACCCTTCACAACAGTGCACGGCCCCTCTCTCTCTACATCTACATCACCGGTCACAGCATAAGCTTAGCTGCTTGGCATTACTTGTAGAAAAAATCACACAAGAAGAATTGACAAAACGATGTAACAACACCACAAATCAAACATGCAATATCATTCAATTTAGATATGACAATTCTCCTAGTTTTGGAATTTTGAGATGAAAAATTTGTTCCTTTAAATCTTTATCATTACACAATGTGCACATATGAACAAAAGTAGATTGTATTACAATTAGTCTCTGTCAATGTTATTCACTTATTCTTGAATTTATTGTCAATCGTTTTGTAATGTGAATATAGCTAGAAATTAAAGCATCTTATACATTCTTGGATTTGTATTTAAGTTTAACGATATGTTATGCAGAATCAACTCTTTAATTCTGTCTAAACTTCCATTTCCATAAATTAATCTACCACACTTTTTGTCCAGCAACACTGAAAGTGGAACAAAGCATTGAAAGATCTCTTCTCCCATAAAGGTTACCTATAAATTAGAAGTAGTTTTACAAAATAAAAAGTAGCAACCACCAGAAGTGGTGTAGCGCGGAAGAGAGGAAGGACATCGGAAAGAGCAGGGTGAGTGGACGGTGGAAAATCTATCGGACAAAGAAAAGATTGACCGCAGTTGTTGTTAGATAGGATAAAAAATGGGAGATGCCCTGTTTTGAGTTTTGATTGAGGTTGTTGTTGTTGTTGTTGTTGTGTGTTAGAGAAAGAATCAGGTGTGCCAATGAACCTATACACTATAATAATCCAACGGTTGTCATAAAATTTTAAACTTGCCCATGGTGGGAGACCTATGGGACTCTCCCACCCTAGAAGGCACCCCAAAATTAATGACACAATTGAAAATGTTTTATTATTCATAAGACCCTGATGACTGATGGATAATATATAGTATTCTTTTTCTTTCTTTTTTTGTACAATACAAGATAATATATAGTATTCTAAAATAGTAATCAGACCACTCTCTTTGAAACTATCTTTCTTTCTTTAACTTATAATAATAGGAAGGTTGAGTTGTTCATAGGCCTCCATTTTGCCTATGTGGCATGCTTAAAAATATTTCTTATATCTATTTAAAATTTGTCCCACAATTTTTTTGTGTGTCCATTCATCCTCCAAAATAATTATCTATATGTTACAATAATAATGGCTCATAATAATTTTTTTTGAAAAAAAAAACTTAAACAAAAATGCTACAATTGATGTTGATAATTATGCAAGTGTAACATATAACATAAATTAATAGTAATAATATATGAAAAAAATTATGAAGAAAACTATCAAACATAAAAAATAAACAATGCATGCGTAATTATAATTTGCAAAAGTTCACTTTAAATAAATAAACCAAAAAAACAAAGTTACCCCACAAAAAAATTAAGTTGTTCTTAGACCTTCATTGTACTTATGTGGCATATCTAAATGAGCTTCAATTTTATTTAATTTTAAATAAATCCTTGCGAAAATAAAATGCCCAATAATGATGAATATTGAAATCTTACAAAAAATGCCCAATAACGATATTTGAAATGTTACAAAATGAAATATGAGATACTATTTTATCTCAATTATTATTTACTAGCTACCACTCTTTCCCTCAATTAATTAGTAACATCTATTTTGTAACTATTTTTATTTTATTACCTCAATTATTTACTAGCTACCACTCAATCTTTCATTTTCCCTCAATTAATTAGTAACATCTATTTTGTTGTTAATTACAGTGTCATTTTCAATTCTTCATCCATTTCACTATAAAATTGTAGTCATTCTAGATTTTGTACATGGCTCTAAATATTTGTAGTCTAAATTATGATTTTTGATCATGATGAGTTACTCCAAGACAACTCTTAATGGTACTCTAATTGAATCAAAAGATGAGAAAGATTATAAAAAAAAAAATCACTAAAGATAAATTACATTTTAACAAGAGTTTATTCGAAAGTGATACTAAGATAAAAAAATCATGAATATACCAAGATGATCCACAAAAAAATGAAAAGTTCTTGCATATAATTACAATATTAAGATAAAATATGATATATCTCTTAAAACTTATGTAATTGTTTTGTTCATTTGACGAGCACTAATTACAGCCATATATCAATGAAAATTCAAGTAAAATCATAAAATGATTGCTTAGTTTTATATATCGTACCTTCTGCAATTTTTGACGAGCACAAAATATGTTTTAATAAATTTGTGACCTCATTGTGTAAAAGTGGAAATGTTTTCTTAGAAGAAGTGAAATTAACTGTTTAAGTATATAAAACATGTTTTTTTTTTAATGTAAAAGTTGTCTATTTAGTTTTCTTAACATGTGCACTAAGGAAACATGTTAACATGACCCTTTATATATATTGTTTGTTATGTTTTCTTTAATTGATAAATATTTTAGACCAAGTTACTTAAAAACCCATCCATAAAATAGAGCAAAAATTGCATATAAAATAGACAAAATGGGGCTTAATTGTTTTTTATGACAAAATTAGCAAGTGTACTAATTGTATCGTTAAGTAATAAATTTATAAAGTTCGTATCCGCATGGATTGTTTCAATTTCGACAAAACAATTGTATCGTATTTAAGATGTAAATGCAAAGGGGGAGTTTTCATATTTTATGGTAACAATTCTTAAAATGCAGGAAAATAAAACGGAAACTTTTTATGAGAGAAAAGCGATTAGGAATTATTCCGAATCCTCTCTTTGTTCCTATTTGGTACTCTAGGTGGCAAACAATTAATCTAGTTCCAGTTATAAAACCTAGGGTCAGTAGTGATTTATCCCTTAAAATCAATTCGGAAGTGATCAATTAACGAAAAGCATTAAACACAAAATTAACTGAATAATTATAAGTTTTCATTGAATAAACTAGAACACGTAGTTACATGGTTCAAATAGTTTCAAAGAGATTCATCTATAATTCCTAATCATATGAGTTTAGTTACTCATAATAATAATTGACATAACAAAAGAGTTAAGAAAATTATACATAAATAACTGATAAAGAAATCCTCAAAAACTGCTCTTTAAATCAATATCTGCATTTTATATTTTTCTCTCTAAAAGTCGATACCCCTCTTTCTAGTAGAAAATGATATTTATATGATATGAACAACATATAGCAAAATAAGTGTGAAATCGGGTCCCTATGATTTATATTATTTTGCCAGCTTTCATGATCACGTACATGTAGCAAAATAAGTTCCAATCCCTTGCTGATGCCATGCTTCCATGGATTATCACTCCATAATCTTTCATATGATGACGTGTCGCTCATCTAGTGGTTGCAAATCACACCACTATGTAAAGCCCGTAGGGACGCGAAGAAAGCAGTAACGCAGGCAAAATTTCATGCTGAAAGATTTCAAATTTATTCCAAGTATTTTTCTTCTTTTGCATTTTGATCTTCAAACTTCTTTCTATGTCAATTTCTTCAAATATTCTTCTCTTTGACTATGAATTATTCTTAACAGCTAATTAAAAACTATAAAATGATAATAAAAATTAACAAATAATAGAGTGTCATCAGTTTTCTATTTAGTCCAATTAATATTATTAAATTTAAACCATAATAAATTTGAAGGGATATAAACCTCACAAAGAAAAAAAAAAAAAAAACAAACACAAAAAAAAAGGACAAAGCAAAAAAAAGTGTACAAAACAATAGATAAAAAAAGTCATGAGTAATAAAGTCTGGATAAAATTTCACCAAGTGAATATGTAAGAAGAGACTTTAAAAGAACGGGAGAGAAGTAAAAAAGTTATTTAGTACCTTAAATTGCATAGAAAAAAATAAGCAGTTACGCTATTTGATTCATAATTTTTAAAAAACGAGATTACATAATTTTTAAATAAGGGATACCTCAAAAAAAAAAGTGACACATGATTATACAATTGCAACTCAAATAAAAAAAAACTAAGATATTACACTATTAAAATATAATATGATGCATCACTTTAAATTTAAAAAATATTATAAGAGATCTATTATATTAAAATATAAACAAAACTACGATATAAATATGTGTAAAATCTCATATTTCTAAACTATTTTTATTTTTATTATACAATTTTTATTTTTCATTTATAAAAATATTTTAATTATATATTTTAATCGAACCCGCGCAACGCGCGGGTTTCCCCCTAGTTTTTATAAGACCCAGATGAATATATATTATTTATAAGAGAGGAGATTCTCTCCCGTGACATAATCCTGCAGTGCAATTGTGGCCTTTAGATGGAAAGTAAAAAAAATTAAAAAAATAAGAAACAAACTTTCAAGGGCCATTCACACTGCTCCCTCTCCAGTGCAAAATTGCACTTGAGGGGATCCTTTCTCTATTTATAAGACCCATTGAAACTTGTCATGTTATATTATTAGAAAAATATATTTATACTATTTTAAGTTTTACGTTTGTATCACATAAATTTTTAAATTACAAAAATAAATCCTTTTTAAGTAATAAATATGTTCTTGAAGTTTTACGGATAAATCTTTAAAAAATAGAATCTAGATGTTATGAATTATAAATTTAATGAATCTATTTATTACAAGTTAAATGACTTATTTATTACTTAAAAAATCTATCTTATACAAATATAAAACTTCAAAAATATTTGTAACTTAAAGAATATATCTGATACAAACGTAAAACTTAAAATGATGTATAAATACATTTTGCCTATAATATTCATCAGAACATCACATTATACAAGCAGACGATGGCAGATTCTTAGGGTCCATTTGACCTAGCTTATTTTAGAGCTTATACAAAAGGCTTATGAAATATAAATTAGGTTTTATGCTATATTACAAGTTTAAACTAGTTAAAATTGAATTTTTATAAGCTATTTTATCATAAACTACCTTAAAAAACTTATAATAATACATAAAAATTTCATAAGTTATTTGCATAAATTCAAAAATAAGTTAGGCGAAACGGAAAGTTAGTAAAAATAAACTTAGTTTGCCTGTATTATTCATCAGGACATATCACATCACATTATAAATAAACTTAAAGAAACTTGGTATAAATATGGGGTCCTTGTACAGCTAGCTAGCGATGGCAGATTCTGTTGATGTTACTACTCACGATGTTCTCTCCATTCTCTCTTCTCCTGGTAAACAGTTTCTTCACAAGAATGACGCCGATCAGGTACTACTACGAGGAGTGTTATTTGAACACTAAAAAAAGTTATCCCGGTGGACAACTAACTTTTTCTTTCTATGCACGTAAATCGAAGCAGATTGAAAATAATAAAAAACAATAAAAAGGTGGCGGATCCCACGTTTTATAGTTGTCGGACAACTTTTTAGTTGTCAAAATAATATTAGTGTACTACTACTACCACCGTAATTCGTTTTCTTTGTTGTCGATTTTGTTTCTGAAATTTTGCTGATTTCATGAGCCTAACTCTTTCAATTTTGGGACTAAAGTAAATGATCAGTTGGTATTCATTGCTGCAAATATGTAATTCAGTGCTAATCTTGAGTCAGATGCTTAATTAAGACAACATTAATGTTTTGGATTAACTTGAATTGAATTCTCTTTATGTTGTGGGGGAAGAAAGATTTGTTGTTGAAATGCAAAAAATAGAAAAAATGGAAAATAAAATAAGTATTTTTCTAAAAAAAAGCTGGCAGTACCATTGTACCAAGGACTGATTATTCGTAGGACACCAATCCCACTGTCCACTAGCGAGGGGCCTATTTAAAGCCATAACGTTTCACTCTGTAAGGAATATGGTGAATTGAGGAGTCATCGGTTGTTTCGTTCTTAAGAAGAATAAATTTGATAATATAAGTAGTGGTGATTCATTTTGTTTGTTTGTTACATTGAATTAAGGTGATTAAACTTTCTTGTGGTTGAAGTAGCACTTTATTCAATTGAATTAAGTTTACTAAGTTTAATGTAGTGTTCTTTAATTTGACATTGTCATTGTGGACTATGAGAGATGATTATTTGAAGTGGTAATTTTATTTATACTCATTCCAAGGGAACATTGTGGTTTAATATCACAGGTTAATATTGATATTTTGAAGGGGAAGAAAATTGGTTTCTATTTTTCTGCTTCATGGTGCGGTCCATGTCGAAGATTCACTCCAACATTAATAGAGGCATACAATGAACTCTCTCCAAATGGTGACTTTGAAGTTGTTTTTGTCTCGGCTGATGACGATGATGATAGCTTTAAGAGTTACTTTTCGAAAATGCCGTGGTTGGCTATACCATTTTCTGATTCAGAAACACGCGACAGCCTTAATGAATTGTTTCATGTAAATGGCATTCCTCATCTTAGCATTGCTTAATGAAACTAGTAAAGTTGTTATTGAAGATGGATTTGACATTATCCATCATTATGCAGCTGAAGTATACCCTTTCACCGCGGAGAGGATAAAAGAAATAGAGGCAAAATATGATGACATTGCAAAGGGGTGGCCTGAGAAGGTGACACATGAAACACATGAGCATGAGCTTGTATTAACGCGCCGCAGGATTTATGGTTGTGATGATTGCAATAAAGAGGGACATAATTGGTCATACTTCTGTGATGACTGTGACTTTGATCTCCATCCAAATTGTGCATTGGGAGACAAAGGAAGCATAAATGGTGCCAAGGAAGAAGAGAAGCCCAAAGATGGATTTGTTTGTGATGGAGATGTCTGCACCAAAGCCTGAAATCTGCTTGTAATATTTTGGTGACTACTTTTTTTATAGTCATATGTGATGTATAAAATAATTTGATATTGTCATGTGGATGATATCTTTAATGTGTGATTTAATCTTGTGCATGAATCAGCATGCCAAAAGTAATGGTTTTTGTTCTCCCCCATAACTTTGTCTTAACCTTGATCATTGTTTCTAAATGTAGAAGCTTACAAATTTGAATTGAGTGCTACTACATGAAAAAAGAAATTAAAATTTGAAAAGCTTCTGTGAAAGGAGAAGCATAAACACAAAAGAAGCTTCTCTTTTTAAAGATTTTCTTCTTCCACCAATAAAAAAATTAAAAAATTCTCATTTTTCCCCATTTTAAATTCAAAAAATCCTAGCGAACAATGATTGAGACTTCGTACTTATATCATGAACTTGTTGGGTTTCAAGTGAGTAATTAAGTCTCACATCGACCATGTATGCGTAGAATGTTGGATTTATAAGAGAGACGACTCATTAACTTAACGCCTTAAGGTTTTGGATGGAGATGTGGTGTCAAAGTGTCTTTGAAATTCTAAAGCATTGAGCTCATGGTTTCTTCCGAAAGGAAGCATTCAGAAGACTTTTTAAACACTTTTTGACTATGTGTTTGATCCCTTCTCCAAATTCATGATGTAAATGTAATAAATTAAAGTATATTTTTCTTTTTTGTATGCATTCAACTTTCTTTTAGAAATTTGTCAAAAAGAAAAACTTCATTATAGAAGTGTGTAACAATATATATCTAACATTATTTTTGGGTTTAATTCAAGAAGTTTCGATGAAGAAGATAAGAATGGTATGAGAATAGAGAGAGTGAGTAAAACTTGTTAAGGAAAATGGTGAAATTTATTATAGTTTTTACATAAGCCAAGTCTATGCTTAAGACACTCTGGCCAATGACTCATGCTTATGCGCCTATCACACGCCTAACAACTTTAACAAACTTACATTTAACTAACTAATGAATAACATTACAGTCAAAAAAAAACTAATGAATAACTTGAATCACAAATTAGTATTAACCAACTAATTAACTATATGATACAAAGAACAATTTAAACATGAATTACATAACATCAATATATTATGAATTAAGCTCTCTCTCTCTCTCTCTCTCTCTCTCTCTCTCTCTCTCTCTCTCTCTCTCTCTCTCTCTCTCTCTCTCTCTCTCTCTCTCTCTCTCTCTAAATTATTCTTTAAAGAAGCAAACAAGTAAAAAAAGGAATGGTGCCCATTTTAAAAGTATATCGTGATACTTCAACTATATCATTTTAGGAGATTCATAAGTAAAAAAAAAATAATAATATCATTTTAGGGGATTCAAAATAGGAGTATCTCCAATGGTAATACCACTTTGGATATCATACATTACTAAAAAGTGGTCCTACAATGCCATATAATATTTATGCAACTCATATATGTTTTGCTCCAATGGTGATACCACTATGAGTATCATACATTATTAACAAGTTATTAATTCTATTTAATTTGATGTACAAAAAAAAAGGTAATATTAAATTGATGATACAGTACCTTAAATAAGGTACCGGTATCATCAATTTTGATACCTCTATGCCACGTCATGGAACTCCAATGATAAAAAAAATTAAGGTACGGATCATTAGTCTATGATATTCTCTTTAATACCCTTATTGGAGATGCTCAGAGAGATATATTAAGTGAGTTAAGTTCAACATTATTCGGAAGAGTTGCTATTGAGCATCATATAATGAGAGATTAGTGATCACCAAAATTACATGCTATATATGTTTACATAAGAATTACCACATAGTTACTAGCTTATGGTGTAAATTTTTTTGGATATTAATCTTGTTCCTAGGAGTGTTAGGCTAACATGTAAGTAAAATTTGATAAAAAAATTGTTTTAATAAAAAATTTAATTTGAATTCTTTTGAATAATTTATTCTAAAAAAATTTCATTAACCAAAAACTCAGTATGTTAGTTTTATTTATCTTATGGTGTAAATTGAATGTCATTACAACCAACTAAATTGTAACTATGTTTTGTTCATAAAAAAAAAAAGTAAATGAGCTAATAATGGATATATAGTGATATTCAAAGGAAAAATACTAGACACAAAAATTTGGTAATACGATTTCTTCACACTCACATAAAAAATATTTTATTTAATTATTTGTAGAATATATATTAATATTTAATTATTTTTTGATCATTTTCAATTTTGTTTGAGTGGCCAAATTTTATGATCAAAATCTTGTAACCACACAAGAATTTCTATATCTAAACCCCCTTATTTACACAAGAAATTGTACTTTATTTACATGAAAAAATCTCTTACACAACTTTGACCATTTTCAATTGTATTTTATGCCAAATTTTGTTTGAGTTAGTTTTTATTACTCCCGCTTATTGTTGTGACATGATTAATATTGGGCCTCTATAATTGTTAGAAAAATCTCTTACACAACTGTCTCTTATCCTTCTTGAATTTACATTTTCGTCCTTGCAAAAAAAGTTTGAAAATTATTTTCCAATATTATTTATCATTAAAACTAATATATAAATTAGGAAAAATTCGAAAAACACACACTATAAGAAAATGTCATATTGTTGACAATTTTTTTTAGAGGATTTAAGCTCTCAATACACAGTTTTTCAAAAAAATCTAAAGACCCATTATTGAGAGGCCTGAGCCGTCAGAATACACGACCGTTAGGAATTATTGGCAGTCCAGGGCCGCTAATAATTGTATGGATGCAGAAATTTAAACTGTTATTTCCATCTTTTCCTCTATATACTAATCCAACTTCAATTCTTTTTTACAAACTTCTCTAACTTCTCTCTAAAATTTCATATTCTTCTATCTTTGAATTTTTTTTCATACTTTTCAAGTTTGTTCCTTCTAAAGAATAGAGAAATATGCTAGAAAAATATTTAAAAAAATGTTAGTTTTAAAGAATAGAAAAGTATTAGCTTTAAGTAAAAATCTTTAAAGTTAAAAGAGTAGAGAAAAAGCAAATCTTTTTTAATTATATCTATATTATGTTTAACTTAAAAAGAATAGTAAAATCTTTTTTAACATAAAGCAAAATTAATATTCAAAGAATAGGGATATATGTTAGAAAAATATTTAATATAAGTAATTAATTATTTAAAAAACAATTTTTAATTTTTAAATAATTAAATTATTTTTTAAAAATATTCACCTAATTCAAAAATGCACAGAATTCTAACCAAGCATTATTGGCGGTCCGAAGCTACCAAGAATGTTATTGAGGGTCATGGAACGCCAATAATGCTTACCGACGAGGATTTAATTGAGGGTCTTGGGCCGTCAATAATGCGTACGTTTTTGACAAATTTTGGGTCTTCTTGGAGTGACATGATTGACTCTTGGCAAGTGCATCAATTTTGTCATCAAGTAATAATATTTATAATAAGTTCACTCCACAGGGATCGTGCAAAAGTAATTAGTTTAATTTAGGAATTAACAGAAAATAAAGTTAAAGTTTTGCATTCTCTTATAAGATAGATAAGATATATAGATTTTGAAGAATTCAAGATGAGAAAAGTGGTTAGGGATTTTTGAATTCCTTCCTTATTCCTATTTGGTAACGTTATATTCCTTTGCAGTTTCTCTTATTATCACGACAAATTAATCTTAAAATAGTGAAATGTGTTTTCGCATACTAAAATCACCCTATGCAATTGAAGATATCAGTTACTAACACCAGTTAGAAATCATGCAAGCATTAATTATGTGAACGCTAATCTTATTGCATGTAGCCTCGGTTTCTTGAGTTACTTTTCCCAATGCTAGCTAGATTAATTATCCCAGATCGAAGTTTAGGGCTCTGTTACGACGACATCTAATTCTTAATACAATTCATAAATATGATCGTTTATCTACGAATTAGCATGAATGAACAGAAGATAATTAAATATAATAAACTGAGTTGCAAATAATATAAACTTTTTCAAACTAATTACATGGATCAAATTATATTCTCATATAAGTTCATCTATTTGACCTAACTTAAGGAAATTAGTTACTCATAAACATAATTATAACAGAGTTAGAGAATTACACATGCGAAATAACCTCGTTAAGACGCTAAGAAAAATACTTCCAATTGTGGGATATCATGTCTTCCCTGAGAGCTCCTTGCTCTCTCCTTCTAGATTGTTCCTTCTTGAATTTTTGTGAAGTATGGGAGTGAACGACTCTATTTATAGAGTTTTTGGACTTAGATTTTACGCGCCATCACGATCCTTCAGAAAGTTGCATCGTGGCAGGATGTGGACTTAGATTTTCTCCAAATTAATTTTTCTGTGCAAATATTTTTCAAATAAATTCCTTCCCCTCGTGGCACGTTGTGCCATAAGTTGATTTCTTCATTTTTTCCTCATTTTTGTGTAATTTCTTCTACTCTTTGGTTCTTCATCAAGTAACTTGATTTCTTATGTATTTTTCATCCTTTGGCTATCAAAAAAACTACTAAAATAACTAAAAACAGACCTAAAAACATCATATTAATTCTTGTCATCACAATCCAAACTTAACTGTTGTTTGTCCTCAAGTAACATGTCTGTCAAACAAAATTGTCAGTAAGTTAACAAATAGATTTAGTCGATAGAAATTTCACAATTTTGTCTTGTTGTCAGCAATGGTACCACCGATCTTCCCTGTAGCGATCATGCTCAATCAACAAATTGTTCAAGAGACATCAATAATATCAAGTCCAAGATTCTCTCTCTCTCTCTCTCTCTCTCTATCTCTCTCTCTCTCTCTCTCTCTCTCTCTCTCACACACACACACACGATTTCGCTCAATTTGGAAAGGATACTCACATAGATGATTTTTTAGTTGAGTTGTAATTGTAATCTACTCAGTGACGGAATCAGAGGGTGGCAGGTTATACGGATCGGTCCGCGGATCTTAATCTCTATACTCGACTTTAGATGACTATTTGAGAGTCGTAACAATAATAATAATTAAAAGATATAATTTTAAAATATTACATTTAAAGCTTGCATTGATCAAATATTTTAAGACAAATACTTTTTCTTTTTACTTCTTTAAGAGAAATACATAGTATTTCATTTGGGTCATGTATTTATTTTAAAACCAAAATGTGTCTTGATAGACAAGATAAGATAAGAAAAGGAGTCAAGTCCACGGTGAATGAGAAAAAGGGAGTGTGTTTCTTGTTCACGAAGTTTGTTCTATATTAAAACGTGGGATAGGAAAGAACGATGGAAAGAATACGAATAAGAACAAAATTTGCAATTAATTTTCATTTGCAAAGTGATATTCTAGTAAAATCTAAACAAAGTTGACCTTGACGTGTGTGAAGTCGTTGTTGCAATTGCTTGTCATTTTCCTACTCTGATTATAAATTTAGACCAATGAAATGCGGACACGTGAAAGAGAGTGGTTGGCTTATTCATTGAATCCATCAATGCGTTCCCACTGTGTGTTTCTGTTTTTTTGTTAAGAAAGAAAGAAAGAAGATGCCCATTATATTCCACGATGCTTCTCATTTTATCTATCAAAAAAATTAATGACACAGGTTGAAAATGTTTTATTATTTATTTATTAATAAATTTTTTTTAAAAAAATTATATGTTAAAAATATTCTTTGAAACACAAACAATGTCTTATATGTAATATTTATATATTATTAAAAAATTCGGTCAAAATAAATATATCTATACATGATTTATTATTCCAATCATTTTAAAATAATCACAAACATTTTAGAATAATTTACTACTCCAACCATTTTTTTTAAATATCCATGGTTTTCCGTAGACTATAATAGTGATGGTTGGAGTATTATTTTCATGATTCTGTCGACTTTCTTATCCATACTTTCAAATTTGAAATGCTAATGTGAATATGTAAAAGTAATACAAATTTTGACATTATTATTATTATTTTGAATTTAAAGTTAATCGATGCTCAAATAAGTAAACAGAGTCAATCACCATTTATGAAAGTTATAAATTGGAGTAATGTGTTGTCTTCAACCATCAATAAAAATAGAGTTTCACCTTGAGAGATAAGGATTTTTCTATATTTTTGAATAATTTGTGGTATCTTTCATTCCAGACGACTCAAACACATAAGAGTCAGATGAGCTGTAAAAAAAGCGTCTGATGAATAAGTAGCTAGATGAAAATGGTTTGAGAGACTGTAAGGATCCACCAACCAACAAAAAGTCAATCCACAATCGAACCAACAATTAAAAAGAGCCAAAGATGTTACAAGAAACATATAAATGCAAAGCTACTTCAAGAGTTATATAATAAATTGAAGAACAAGTACATATTAAATTTGTATGCTTAAATATACTTTTGCTTCATGCAATTATGCCTTGTTTTGAAAATATAATAATGTTTTATTGTTCGTATTTAAAAAATAATAATGGAATGGAAAATGGTGCAATAAATTTCATTTCATATCACAATTTATCATCAGTTTTGTTCTTCTTTTTAAAATATTCAAATAATGGAATGAAATATTTATTTCATTTCGCTCCATCTCCTTCCACTTCACTCTATTCCGTTCCGCTTCATTATATTATATTTCATCAATTTAAACGGAGCTTAAATAACAAAATTGACTTAAAATCTAATTGTTTAAAAAAAATATAAATTAATATAAAAATACAAATTGAAAATAACATTAAATTTTACTTAAAAATACCAATAATCAAATGTAAATTGGACAGGGAGTCTCCCTACGAGTTTAATTCAATTAACAAGGGCATCATATTATTTAAGCAGAGCCGTGGTTTGAATCCAAACAGTTCACTGAACTAGAAATTAAATTTCTAACCACTAAATTTTAAAAATAAAAATTGAATTGATTAAATATTTATTTACTAATCCCTCCCACTTTATTTATAAGAAAAATTACTTTTTAGATTCATCGAACAATTAATATATGTAGCCTATATTTAAGCTAGATATATGAGCGATTGAATGAATCTAAAAATCAACTTTTGCTTATAAATAAATCCGGAGTATGGTTTTCTTCTTAGCCCCTGTAAACACGTTTCCCACGTAGAAACTCAGTATAAATAATTGGTCCTTGTTTTGCAAGTCTTGTGTTATTCAGTCACTCACTTACCAATTACTGTATACTATTCTACAGCTAGCTAGCTATGGCAGATTCCGTTGATATCACTACTCACGATGTTCTCTCCATTCTCTCCTCTCCCGGTACAAATTTTCTTCTCAACAACAAAGCCGATCAGGTACTACAACCACCGCAACTCCTTCTCTTCTTTTTCTTTTATACATTCTTTAGCTAGTTTTTTTTTTTTTTTTTTTTTTTTTCTTTTGTTTATTAAAAATCCAAGGTTCTGAAAGAGTGGTTAATTAGGTTAATAAGAATTGTTCGGGAGAATCTGAATTCAATTATTACTACTTGAAACCATGGTTGTCAGGATCGAGATCCCACTAAAGATCGTTGGGGTATATAAACATCGTAAATCATAGGATCGTAACAAGGATCGTAAGATCCCACAAAAACTTAGATCCTAAGATCCTAATATAAAAACTTCATTAATTATTAAATATAATGAAAAACAAGTGCAGTTTTGAAAGGTTGAAGTGATGAGAATAGTTCATAGAGGAGCAGAGAATTTATAGAAGAGATTGAACTAGGGAATACAAGTGAATGATTAGCAGCCATTAATGAAATAGCTTAGACAGTTGATGAATTAGGGATAGGGATGCAAGACTCAATGGATTTGCACCGATTTCCTAAGTTATTTTGAAGCTCGTTAGTTTCCGATGCAGAACGATCAGTTTTCTAGGTTAAACGGTTAAAAATTGGGTCGGGGCAATTGGAAATTGGATCTGGGTCAAAAACAGAGAACCGTGTCGGGGCGGCGCAAAACGGGTTGGAGCTTTATAACCCGTTTGAAACTGACGCGTGGAAGATTGCAAAGATCGTAAATCGTAAGATCTTAGGAGTTTCCTCTGCGCTTTCACTATCTCGGTCAATCTTAGGAGTTTTCAACCGCTCCGGCACGGTGGACGAAGGCTAAGATCGTAAATCGTAAGATCTTGGGAGTTAACTATAGATCTTGACAACCATGCTTGAAACTATTCTTAACCAGATTTTACTTATTTTGAAGGTTTTTGACTATTTCATTAAACAAATTTTAACAAGATTATTCAATTATAATTCATTTAATGCATTCATCTTCTTTTTTGTTGTCAATTTTGTTTTTGCAATTGTGGAGATACTCAAATTTTGCTGATTTCATGAGCCTAACTCTTACAAGTTACAATTTTGGGACTAAAGTGAATGATTGACTCTTTTTTTAAAAAAATTCGAACCTGTCTCTGCTTATGTTGTTTCTGTTTCTTTTAATCTTGAATTTTCATTTTGTTGTGGGGAAGAAAGATTTGTTGTTGAAATGCAAAAAATAGAAAAAATGGAAAATAAAATAAGTTTTTTTTTTTTTTATTTTAAAACTGTCGGTACCAAGGACCGATTATTATGAGGGACACCAATCTCAGCGTCCACTGGCGAGGGTCCCATTTAAAGCCAGAACGTTTCACTCTGTAAGGATTATGGTGAATTGAGGGGTCGTTGGTTGTTTTGTTCTTAATAAAAAGAAATTGGATAATATAAGTAGTATTGATTCATTTTGTTTGATTGAAGTTATTATATTGAATTAAGTTGATTAAACTTTTTTTTGTGGTCGAATATAGCATTTTATTCAATTGAATTAATTTTTAAGTTTAATGTAGTGTTCTTTTATTTCACATTGTGGCCTATGAGAGATGATTGTTTGAAGTGGTAATTTTATTTACACTCATTCCAAGGGAACATTGTGGTTTCACAGGTTGGAATTGATAGTTTGAAGGGGAAGAAAATTGGTTTCTATTTTTCAGCTTCATGGTGTGGTCCGTGTCAAAGATTCACTCCAATATTAGCAGAGGTGTACAATGAACTCTCTCCAAATGGTGACTTTGAGGTTGTTTTTGTCTCGGCCGATGAAGATGATGAGGCCTTTAAGAGTTACTTTTCCAAGATGCCGTGGTTGGCTATACCATTTTCTGATACAGAGATACGCAACAGCCTTGATGAATTGTTTCATGTAAATGGCATTCCTCATCTTGCATTGCTTGATGAAACTGGCAAAGTTGTTACTGAAGTTGGAGTTGACATTATCCGTGATTATGGAGCTGAAGGATACCCTTTCACATCGGAAAGGGTCCAAGAGTTGAAAGATCAAGAAGAGGAAGCTAAGAGGAACCAGTCCTTGAGATCTCTATTGGTATCTCGTTCCCGTGACTTTGTGATATCATCCGATGGAAATAAAGTAAGCTAGTAACATAGTTTCCTTTACTTATTATCTATTTGTTTGCTACAAATCATGTGGTTCATTTATGACCTATCCCTTTACGCAGATACCTATTTCTGAGCTTGAGGGAAAGACAGTTGGTCTGTATTTCTGTGCGAGTTCATACAGATCATGTGCGCTATTTACTCAAAAGCTTAAGGAGGTTTACAAGAAATTGAAGGAAAAGGGGGAGAACTTTGAAGTTGTGTTTATACCCTTAGATGACGAGGAAGAGCCATTGAAGAAAGAGTTAGAAAGTTTGCCTTGGTTATCCTTGCCTATCAAGGATAAAACCTGTGCAAAACTAATTCAATACTTTGAGCTCTCAGAACTCCCCACCTTAGTTATTATTGGGCCAGATGGGAAAACTCTTCATCCTAATGTCGCTGAGGCCATTGAGGATCATGGGATTGATGCATATCCGTTCACTCCTGAGAAGTATGTTGAACTCGATGCAATAGCAAAGGCTAAGGAGGCAACTCAAACTCTTGAGTCAGTTTTGGTGTCTGGGGATCAAGACTTTGTCATTAAGAATGGCGGAGAGAAGGTAGAACTTCTTATGAAGTAAATTTACTGAATTATGTTAAGTGATTCCCTCATATCAATTCGATTTTAACCAGTTAGAATTTATCCTCATTTCAGATTCCAGTGTCAGCATTAAATGGGAAGACCGTCCTCCTATACTTCTCCGCCCACTGGTGTCCTCCATGCCGAGCGTTTCTTCCAAAACTCATTGATGCATACCATAAGATTAAGGAACAAGACAAAGATGCACTTGAAGTTGTTTTCCTCTCAAGTGACAGAGATCAAGCCTCTTTTGATGAATTCTTTGCGGGAATGCCATGGCTGGCACTTCCCTTTGGTGATTCAAGGAAAGAATTCCTGAGTCGCAAATTCAAGATATCTGGAATCCCCATGCTTGTTGCGATTGGACCAAGTGGCCGGACTGTCACAAAAGAAGCTCGAGATCTTGTTGGGCTGTATGGGGCAGATGCTTATCCTTTCACTGAGGAGAGGATAAAAGAAATAGAAGCGAAAAATGATGACATTGCAAAGGGGTGGCCTGAGAAGGTGAAACATGAAACACATGAGCATGAGCTTGTATTATCTCGCCGCAGGATTTATTATTGTGATGATTGCAATAAAGAGGGACATAATTGGTCATACTTCTGTGAAGACTGTGACTTTGATCTCCATCCAGATTGTGCATTCGGAGACAAAGGCAGCATAAATGGTGTCAAGGAAGAAGAGAAGCCCAAAGATGGATGGGTTTGTGATGGAGATGTCTGCACTAAAGCCTGAACTCTGCTTGTTGTATTTTGGTGACTACTTTTTATAATCATTTTCATGTGATCATAGTTCTAGTATGGTTTGTGTTGTGATGTATGAAATAATTTGAATATTTTGATATTGTCATGTGGATGATATCTTTAATGTGTGATTTAATCTTGTGCATGAATCAGCAGGCTAAAAGTAATGGTTTTTCTTCTCCCCCATAACTTTGTCTTAAACTTCATCATTGTTTCCAAATGTAGAAGCTTGCAAATTTGAATTGAGTGCTATGACATGAAAAACAATTTAAATTTGAAAAGCTTCTATGTAAAGAGAAGCATAAACACAAAAGTGTGCATTTTGCAATTCTCTCAATGTCAGCAATCACCTTCACTTTATGCTATTACCAACTTACCTAGTTAAGTCAATGATTGTACTTTGATGGAGACTATTACTTTTCCTCCTAGAAAAGCAATTAAAAGAGCCAACTACATAAAGAACATTGGGAATATATTTATTCTCTTTAATCTTTATTAAAGAAGATTTTCTTCTTCCACCAATAAAAAAAGATTTTTCTCTCTTCTCCCCGTTTTAAATTCAAAAAATCTTAGCGAACAATGGTGGAGACTTCGTACTTATATCATGTGTTAGGTTTTTTGGTTGTTGGCTTCATTTTCGTAAAATAAGCCAATGTCCAAGATGTTGAGCCAGGTGTGCAAACATTAGGAACAACATCAGGACGCCCTGAAAACATGTGATGTTTGTTATATTTCCGTGTAATATCTTTTGAAGATTTGTTCAGAAAAAAAAAAAAAAAAAACAAAATTCACGCCAACTTGCGTGCCAAGACACACATGATTTAGGATCTGCTGAAAGGCGGCTTAATGTGCTACTTGTTCCTTAAGTTGTTGAGACATTTAAGGAAATAAAAAGATATGTTTCAAATATAAGTTGTTGAGGTATTTACTGAAAATATAAAAAATATGTTTTTCAAATATACTTCAAGGAGATTGTAACTGGAAAATATATTTATAGACCTATAAATATATTTATGGAAGCAATATTTGGTGCAAATATATTTTGCGTTGAAGCGTTGTTTAGCCCATGTGAAGATATATTCTGAGTTAACAAATAACTTGTGTTATTTATCTTTTTGCAATTTATTTTACCTTGTTCATTAAGTTAAGTGTGTTCACGATGTTACAACATTAGACATCACATCGCGGATTGTTGTCCTTATGTTAAAACATTGTGCTCCACACTTGTGACTTGCATGCCTGAACTTTCATCATGATAACCGAATTCTAAAAATCCTACTTAATTATTTTGAATACCCCTTGCATTATACATAACCTCTTCTCATAGGTAACCAACCATTATTCACCATTGCTTGTTGAATTAATCCAAATGAAATCTTGGTATGCACTCAAAGAACAAAGAGCTTCAAACTCCTAATACCAAACCCCTTTACACCCAAATTGCCAAACCCTTCTCAACCCATTTTTTTCATTTCTTCCAATTCAATATGTCTCTTCAAGCTCAACAACAACAGCCACAACAACCTGCTCAAGTTTACCCAAAAACAGTCACAAATCAACCATCTCCCCATCATTCAAATGGGAATTTTGGGACAGTTTTCATTGTCCTTGCAATAATACTAGTCGTTTCAGTAGTTGCTTGTTTTCTCGGACGCCTCTGCAATCGGCGCCACAATAAAAACAACAACAATAACCAAAGTCGTCAACACAACAGCCTGCAAAGACGGCCCACTAAGCCGAATAGGCAGCAACAGATTCATGATTTTGAAACAAGAGCAGATGACATTGAACTTGGGGCTGATAAAAGAATGCCTCCACCAATAATTACAAGGCCTAGAGGACTTGCTTTTGAACCACCAGCAGGGACAAGATCTCAGCCACATGGTATTATTAATAATAATGGTCACAATCACATGAAAGATTTTGAAATGAAATATCATGAAAGTGATCATCATAGAGCTGGTTTAGGACTATGATATGGAAATATATACACAACAGGACTTGTGTAAGATTAGCCATGTTATGCTAATAATCATTCATATTATGTGCTTAATCCCTTTGTTATTTGCTTTAATTTTCATTCCTAGTCATCCAAATTCATGATGTAAATGTAATAATATATATTTTGTGTAACAATATATATCAAACATTATTATGAAGTGTTTCTCTTTGTGCTACAAAAATAAAAGGTAAATTGTGCTGATTTTAAATGTATATTGTGGTAGTTTAAATAGTAACTATATGCATCACATACGTTTTTCAATCGCCGCAAAAGTCATTTGTTTGGTTACTTAACCAAATGTGTTGCTCCTCCTCACAACCCAACTCAAAACAAAAATTAATACTCCTTATTATCGAAAAATATTTACTTTTTAGATTTATAAAATGTGATATGTATATATAATATGCACCAAATATATTAAATATTTTATGAATTTAAAAAGTATATTTTTTCTTATAATAAAGACCGAAAAAGGTATGAATTAAGAGAAATCAAATGAAAGCAACTATTTTCATTAATGATCATTCAAATTACATGCTATATATATTTACATAAGAATTACCACGTAGTAGCAAGAATAGTGGCATGGTGGTGTCATTTTATATAGTTTATGAAAATTTAAAATGATTTAACGCTGCAACAGCCATATTGTGCGTCGCAACAACTACAATGGCCGCAATTGCAACGAATTTAAAACCATAATAATAATAATAATAATAATAATAATAATAATAATAATAATAATAATAATAATAATAGCAACTTACCTTTCATTACTTGGAGTTATAATATTCATAACAATGACCTATGTTATAAACTCTTATTTTTTATGTGTTGGCTGGTGGTATAAAAATGAAAGTGTTGAATATTACTAGAGGGTAGGGTATAATTGATGAACATCACAAATGGCTTGAATTCACTTTGGTTTTAAGCAACACATGGTTTGCCTTGTTTGTTTGTTTTTGTTGTTACTAAGGAATTATGTTTTTGGTTGTTGTTTTTCTTTGGGCAGGAAGAAGCATTTTGAATGGTCCTCGTCATATTAGTTATAAGTAGCATGTGTTCTTTAATTTTAATTTTTCGTTGATTTGTGAGATATCTAACTAAAATTCTTTTTAGGAGATAATTGAGTACTAGTTTGTTATTTTATGTATGTGATTAAATGAAGTTAAACTGTTTGCACCTTTTAGATCAGGGTCATTGATACCTCAATGGTTATAGACTTATAGGAGTCGTGACTCCAATTGGATTGGCACCACATACGTTAGAGTGGTAGTTCACGGTACTGCAAAATCAAGTCAATATGTAATACGGAGTGAAAGTGAAAAGTGATTAAATTGTATCTTGATCCAAAAATTATATAACTATTAGCGACGGATTAATGTGAATTAAAATAATATTACTAATAAGAGAAAAAAAAAATAGTTTAGAGAGTAAACTAATGTGTTATTATTTTAATTTTTTATGATATTGTAAGTATTTTTACCGTTGATATGGAGTTCATTAAAATTTTTATGGAGCATACAAAATGAATTTTTCTCTTTTAATTAAATATTTTTTATTGATGGTATAATGTGTTATTATTTTTCATGAGGCCAAAATTTATTTATTTTTATTTTATGTGAGGCCAAATTAAATCTAAAACTATGTCTTACAAAAACATATTGGAGTAATAAAATATTATTACTCAAAGCACTTAGATGATATGGTGCGGGTCTCTTCTAGCTTAATCAAGGTCCTGTGTTCGATCCCTAACTTGGGCATGCAGCAGTGTTAAAACTCTCCATAAGAGAGTTTGCCACCCATTTAAGTCTCACAAGACTCGAGAGATTAATCTCTGTAATTGCGCGCGGAGAATATCTAATTTGCACCAAAAGTAGTAAAATATTAAAATGTGAAAAGTCTTGATTGGTGCAATGGTGGGTCCAAAACGTTTAGCACACAAATTGAAACGGAACATGTATTGCACGTGCCTTCCTCCTACTTATCTTCATCTCTCCCATTCTCCTCCATACTTTTCAATTTGATTAATTCATTTCCCATTTCCAAAGTTTCAATTTTGAAGTCAAATTCTGGGTTTATCTAGATTGATCATAGTTCTTACCTTGTAAGTTCTTTCACTTCAATCTCATCTACCAAACAAAAATCATCATCATTGTTTTTATTTCATTAATCATTCTGCTTCCTTTATTCTCTGTTCTGTTCTTGTTTTGTTTTGTTTTTCTTTGTTGTGTTTTCTGATGGGTGATGCTTGTTCTAAATTTAGGTTCAGTTCATTTTTGTGTTTAAACTTGGTGCTGAGTTATGTTATAAATGTGGCCACGCAAGGAAATTTTTTCATCTTTTATTGCTGGAACAATGATTATCTTTTGCTGAAAAATGAGCCACTTTGTTATTGTTTCTAAAGTTATATTTGAGTTCAAGTGGTTAATGACCTCCCGAAGGACGAATCGTTTAGGAGAACTATTCTTGGCTAAACTTTACTTAGCCGAACTATGGATTACCGGGGTCCTTCCCTTGGAAACCAGAGAGTTAATATAAAAAAAAATTATATTATGTTTGGATTTGGATAATTAAAACAACCCAGGTTTTAAATTGGGTCATGTTCGCGTTTTGGTTCCTTGATATTGCAGAAAATCATAGCTAAATGTGGTTGATGCAGCTTCGACCGTAATTGTATACCTATTTTTAAACTGAAAAATATAGTAACCAAAATTTTAAATCGCGACACAAATACAATTGTGTTTTGGATCATAAACACTGTAGAAAATCACAGTTAAATGTGGATGATGCAGCCTCAATTGCTATTGCAGACCTTTTATTAAACTAAGAAGATAATGACTATGGTTTTAAAGTGCGACACGATTGTGTTTTGGATCCTTGATATTGCAGAAAATCAGTTAAATATGGCTTATGCAGGCCCAAATGCACTCGCAGACCCATTTTTAAATCGAGGATATAATAACCTACGCTTTAAATTGTGTCACAATCGTGTTTTGGATCCTTAAAATCGTTGAAAATCATTGTTAAATGCGGCTGATACAACCCCAACCACGATTGCAGACCTATTTTTATGCCTAGAATTTTACTACCTCCATCAAGTTGAGAAATTTATGACCGAATAGCGCCTTAAAATTTATCTGAAGATAGACTTAAGCAATTGTAGTTATGTATTTGTAATATGTATCAGGTGTTTAACTTTCTTATTCTAAAATTCCAGGTTCTTATGAAGGGAGAATCAGAGGGTACAAAATTTAGCTTAGATACCAGAAAGAATGAAAAAGATAGGTTTCCGAAAGGATTGGATCCCGCAATATCCAATTTTTTTGTGCAGCTACCTCACAAGTTTCAAAACATTGTAAAGGTCAATCACAAATCCCGTGGCTTGAAATTCAGCACGAACCTCGATTTGCGCTTAACTGATTATTTTTTTACTACAGAATCAGCTGAGCAGATTAGCAAAACATGAAGGAATGAATTGGGGGAGATCTGATCAGAAAAATGGGAGTGGGAATTTTATTGCATCTGAAGCTGAATTGAATGAGCAATTGCAAGCATGGAAAGAAAATCCTTCTTGGGTTGATAAGCCGCCACAAATAAAGGTGAGAATTTGTCAACATAGAATTGATTTTCTTTGGAAATAGTTGTTTTCGGGGGCAGATCTTTAACCTGTTCCTGTCTAGGAAGCACTGCCACGTACAAGGACACCAAACATGACACAAGCACATAGGCATCAGTAATTTGAGAAAATAAAAGTGATCGTATATAATCACATGTGTCAGTGTCAGACACTCAGGCACACTGAAGTGTTAGTGCTACATAGGTTTTAATTGATTTAAAAGTTTTTAAACATTATAATCGAAGTATCTAATAAGGCTCCATTAAATTCTATTTAGATTTAGAAAATTTCTCTTAGTTGAGAGTTGGTCTAACTCATCCTTACAAAACCGGCTTTGTAAGGTGAGGATTGCCTCTACTTTATAAACACATGTTCAGGTCATCTCGCAACCGATGTATGACTTCTTAACACACCCCCTCGCGCCCAGTGTTATTGGGTTTGTAGCGCGAATATAAATGGTGGATGGCCCGATCAAAAAACTGATAGTAGGTTGTCCGACAGATCATGGAGAGGCTCTGATACCATCTTAGAATTGGGAGTTAGGCCTAACTCATCCTTACAAAGCCGGATTTGTAAGATTGAGTTAGGCCCAATGCTTTGATATCATCTTAGTTGGGAGTTGGGCCTAACTCATCCTTACAAAACCGGCTTTGTAAGGTGAGGATTGCCTCTACTTTATAAACACATGTCCAAGCCATCTCGCAATCAATGTGAGACTTCTTAACAACTTCCAACATAACTTTCATATATATGCTTTCAAGAAAAATTGAAATAATTTCTGAAATATCTATGTTTGTCTGTCTCGATAAATGGTTTTTTTTTTGGCAGGTGACTGTTCCCAAAGGTTCTCTTTGCAACCTCAATGTAGAAGTTGATGTTGGGCTTCCCCCTGATGCAGTATATAATATAGTGATAGATCCTGACAATAGAAGAGTTTTCAAAAATATCAAAGTATGTGATTTCATTCATCTATAAGTCAGCTCAATGTGTTTGGTTACAATTGTTACAACCTTCCTAAAAGAAATCATTTGAAAAACATTGAAGAACGTTATTATTGAAACCAAAACTTTGTTTCGAATGTTTCTTCTTGATTTTCAAATGTTTTTACTTCTAGCTTGTAAAATTTATTAGTTACATGGCAATGTCTTTGTTGGTCAGGAAGTGGTATCAAGAAAAGTTTTGGTTGATGAGGGCAATAGACAAGTGGTTGATCTTGAGCAAGCCGCCATTTGGAGATTTCTTTGGTGGTCGGGGACTATTGCAATTAATGTTTTGGTTGATCAAAACAGAAATGACCACTCTGTAAGGATCTATCCCTTTTTCGCATTTCTTGCTCATAATTATTCGAGTCACATATAAATTCACCTCTCTTAGATTTTCTTTGACCGGAAGGTATGTTTCGATAGAAGATTTTAGAGGGCTAACTATATTTGCGCTTTTTTAAAAGAAATCGCACTTAATTTGTGCTACTGACAAATACAAATATCACAAATTGGACGATGTTTCTAGAATTTCAATTGATCGACCATACACATTTTTTTGAATGCAAATGCTAGTAATTAGTTGTTAGATTAGTTATATTACGAAGGGGGCTCTGAAGCCTACGATGTTTCCAACCTGTATGTTCATCACCTACATCACCAAATCACCTTATCGCTCGTAGTCATACACATATATATTGAAGCTCAATGAACTCTTAGATAGTTTTACATTTCATTTGACAAAAAACGATGTATATCTTACACACTGTTACCTAATTTTTGTTTCAGATGAAGTTTAAGCAAACCAAGACAGGATTCATGAAAAAATTTGAGGGCTGTTGGAGGGTAGAGCCGTTATTTGTCGACGAAGCAACCTGCTATCCCTTTAAACCTAAGACAAAGGAAGATTATAACATGTGTACAAGAGGAAAAGGAAGAATTGGATCGAAAGTTCGTCTAGAACAAATACTACAGCCAGCTATTGTTCCTCCACCTCCCATATCATGGTATTTGAGAGGAATCACTTCCAAAACAACTGAAATGCTTATAACTGATCTACTTGCAGAAACTGCCAGAATCAGAGAAGGATATGAGGTTGAGAAGTCCAAAGAAGAGATTCAAGGAAAAACCGATGAAATTTTGGACCCGGTTGCTAACACAAATAACATTAAAGAGAGGTGGATTTTACGGAGAAAAAATCGAAGCAGAGCCATAGAGGACCGTTAGACTGATAAATGATTGTCCTGTGTATATTTTTATAATTTGAATTTAAGCAATCTGTTTTAGATTGCTCCATAGTTGTTGAGTTCACTTTAAAGGATAATTTATATATCCTGTTAAAAAAAAAGGATAATTTATATATCTTTTTGCATATTGTTGAGGTCCCTAATTTTTGGCTCATTGCATTTCACTCCAGTTTGGTGAACTGTTTAAATTTCTCAAAATATTCAAAATATTAGAGCTGTTACCAAGGGATGACTAAATTGTTGAGTGTGCATGGTTTGCCAATTCCATAACAAAACACTGGAAAAAAATAGAGAAGAAGAACTTGAACGAGAGCAAGGCAACAATGGAAAAACTCAAACTCGAAGGAACAATCATGGCAGCATGAAGAGAAGAACGAACAGCAGATGCAATTGAACTATCTAACACAACCCTCAGCAAATGAAAACTAAGTTTAAAAAAATCAGTTTTTGAGAAATTTTCTCCCGAAATTGCAACAACACCCATCAAATCACTACGATACCGGGATTGTACCGTGATTGTGCCACTTTTCAACCGGTAATACTGGCTGCTATTGCCGCTGCTCCCAATGGCGATTCGCTTGCCTGTGACACGGCAGTAGAGGGTTGCATCGCAACGCTACACTACTATAGCAGCTTTATAGCGTGCTATGGCCAACATATTAAGATCTCAGGCAATTTTGAACCTGATTTGAATTAAGAGAAGAGCATCACCATAGTTACACGCATTAATTGATCTTCACCATTGATTAGAGATCCGACAACCAAGGTCAATCAATGCATCACACATTTACGTGGAATCCAAATCCCTAACTATAGGGGCCATGGCAATAGGGGGAAGCATATGGTTGAGGTGAAAGAGAGAGATGGAGATGAATGGCAGAATTCAGTCGGGAGACGATACACTAATAATTTTCTGCATTATTTTTCCGTCGGCTTTCTGTGTTGAGTGTTTCAGAAACTCAGGATCTGTTATTTGATAGTTAATTAGTCTCTTTTTTATATAAAATTTATGATACTTTTTATAAACCTTCATTAAAGGGATTTTACTAAATGAGCAACAAGTTTAAAGTTTGTGTTCATAAAAATCATTAGTTGTTGAACAATATAATGCATCAAGTAAAAATGTAAAAATAGCATTTACTCATAAGTTGATATTCTGATTTCCATTAATCTTTTCAATTATAGGTCAATCCGAATCATCTGATACTATAATTATTACTTTCAACTATTTGGCATAATCAAATTCAGTTACAACTACATCATGCAAGCACTGATTGGTTCTTCTAAGTTACATAGACACTACACTCTATACTTTCCTCTCCATTTAATTCCCCATCAAGTGGACCATGCATTTTATCAACAGCAAAGGATATCTTGGTGGGACTTTGTTGATTCTCTTGTTTGACTAATAATTCCTTGAGGCCATGTTTATCAGAACTCATGAAGGCACCCATAGCTCCAAGAAACCCTTCATGCCGCAAGAACATTGCTTTCGCTTCACCTTTAGACCTAAAAAAGTTAACAAAAGATTCATTAGTTTATGTTTTACTGATAAAAATCATGTCAGGAATCGAGCAAAACCCAAGTCGGCTCAGAAGAAGTTGTATCAAACCTTCCATGCATTATTGTGATAAGCAAAACAATCAAAATTTTATATTCTAACTTTTAGCATACAAATGCAAACTCACTCCCTCTCTGCCACCCGTTAGGAATGACGACTTGTCATTGTATATATGAAGTTAAGCCTATGTAGTTTCATGTGCTAAAATGTATGCTAACATAAATAAATACTGGCTTTTATTGATGAAACAATATATATATATAATACTTGCATTTTCTAGATGAAAGGTGGAAATCATAATCTTTTTTTTAATCATTCTAAATACAATTCTTATTGTCAAACATGGAAGAGCTTCTGAGAAATCACGGAAGTAGCTTGGACGCTCGGTCTTGGTAATGCTTGTCTGCGACTTCTCAAAGACTCTCTTCCATGTTCGATAAGAACAACGATGTTTGCGACTAATATTGTTTTGGCTATAGAACTAAAAACTTTTACGAATGTTGTAAGAGACATAATTTTTTTATATGAGCTGTTATTCGTAGAGATAAGTCCATGTATCTCAACATAAATCATTTAGTTATGAAGTACCAAAAAGGCAGTTGGATGGAGGATCTTCCATGTCACTTACCAAAAATTAACAGCAACAGATAGTGTATCCATTGTAAAAGGATGCCTCCGAATAAAAAATCCACCAAAAAATATCCTCTTCAGCCCAAATCGAAGGGCATTTAAGTAAGATATCTGAAAGGAAACAACAAAAGGAAACAAATATGAGCCAAAATCCATTTCCTGGCTAAAGTTACATAAAATACTGCACGATAAATAAATAAATAAATAAATAAATAAATAGGAGGAAATCAGAATAGAAGAATTTAACTCTGCAATTGGATAGCTTAGTGTGAAAGAAGGAATCCTTTATAAAGAGGAAAGCCCTGGAGAGAATTCTATTATCCATTTCATTTATTTTTTTTATGTTTTTTAGCAGTTTTCCATTTGTTTTTCTTCGGTTATTATGTGGAAAGTTTTCATGAACGCAAATATTAGGTTAATGAGAAAGAATACCGGGAAATAACAAATAGGGTGAGCATGAGATATCCTCCTTAAACATAGAAAAGCACAAAGAAGATCATTGCAAAAAATAAAACCGAATTGCAGGTTTCGAGACATGCCAAAAAGTTTTACTACACTACATACATTGTACAAATGGATATGCTTATGATATAGCATTACTTCATCATATTTAGTGCATGGTCTGACAGTAGCGTTCATCTAACTACAAATCCACAGTACAAAACTGACCTGTCCAATATTATTTGAAATCATTCTTAGAAGAGATCGAGCAATATCTTCGGGTTTGTAATCTTCACGTTCCTTACTATCAGACATTGCCTTTCCAAAACTAGAGGCTATTGCTGTCGATGACAGACCAATCTGTTATCAATCATAGAAAAATATATATATCAGTGAACTGAAGAACTCTAACATAATATAACTCTCCATTTAAAACAATAGAGTAATTGCAGTATCATATTAAACAGGAAAAATGACATAAAAATTGTCACTAGTCATACCTTTGCGTAGTCCATTCCACCATAAATATCTCCGACAAGCATATCTACCGCTCTGTTGTTTCCTTGGTAACTTAATTCCAGCAACTCATCAAAACTGAACCACAAAGTGCATTGATGTTAATTCCATGAGTATATATAAAACCAATAATGATTATATGTCCTCAAAATAATTAAGTAAATAAATAACCTCTTGCATTTAGTTAAAAGCTTTCCTAAACCCCAGAAAGTGCCTCCACCTATACTTGTTCCACTAACTCGCTCAAACTTTCCATCTCCTTCCACCTATTTTATGAATTGAAAAGATCAAGAGATTTCTTGAATTGTTTAAAAAAGATTAAAATTTCACAATTGGAAGAATATAGAAATTATGTATCTTGAATGATAAGAACCTTGATCATGCCAACACCAGACCCAATATTAACGAGAAGATAGGGATACAGATCATTTTGGTCTATCTGCATAAATTGCCTTTGATCATTCATATAGGTAAGAGCTTCTCGGTCGACTACCTATTGAAAGAAGAATGATAAGGAGATTAGATTTTGCGCTGAGAAATTCTCAAGCTGCATAAGATGGATGCCTCAACAGCTACCAAATCTTACGACTACTTTGGCTATAAAACTAATTGATATGGGATCTCCACATATATGTTAATATTTTGGTACATCAAAGACTATTTATTGAATATATAGAGGAGAAACGGGTATGAATCACATAATAATTTTAATTTTTGATATTTAAAAATCGGAAATTATTTGCATTATAACAAGTAACAGAATCAGTATGTTATCAGGATCCTACCTCGAGAAGAAAATTTGATCCTGCAACAAGACAATCCATTTCATCTTCCTTGTCAAGAATGATCCCTAGCCTTTCCTTGAAGAGGTCTGCATATTTGTATGAACCACCACCTGTTGCCTTCACACCAATAGTTTTCATTCTTAAGAAGTATATAACATAGATCAAAGTGCCTCAAGACCAAATATATAATATATTTTATTGAATGGAATATTTTTCATTTGAGCTTCTACATACACAAGCATAGGGGCGATAGTAACAAATTGTTCATAATATAACGAGTTCAAACTTTGAAATTTTAATTACCTTAATGGATATTGGCTGACTTCCAGGATTATCTTGTTGCTGACTACCTGAGTTCATCACCAGTTACAATTAATTGAAGGAAGTAGCAGAACAGTTATAAGAATTTCCGAATGAATTCATCATGAATGTGGTCATAAACACTATCATGTATCAAGAGTTGCAATAATGAAGAAATAAAATTTTGTACTCACCTCCAAGATGAAGTTTCATGGTCTTTATAAAATCTATACATTCATTTATCTTGCTTGTTTCAAACTTCTTAAAATTGAGCCTTCCTTTAAGAACAGGATGGTTCCTACTACTGCCTTTGGATTTATCTGAAGTCTTTCTAGGAGATATCTCCGCCTCGCTGTCCACAAAATGATCATCATCTTTTGTGAAGTATACTAGTTTGGCAAGAGATCCTGTCAACAGATAGATAAAATTATTAACCGCCAAGAAACCCTTATAAGCCAGACATATACTTTAAATTTAACAATTGTTCTTAGAATTTTGATTGGGTTTTACTCAACCTCACAAGACCGGATTGTAATTTGATGGATGTCACTCACTTATAAATATTAGATTCAGTGAAGGACTCTCAACATATCCTCTGATGTGCAAAGATTGGACATCAAGAGTATGACTCAAGTGTGTCTAGAATGAGCGTGGCCCAACAAATCTTGAATTGACTCTAATACTATCTTAGAATTTAGGTTTGGAATAACTTAACCCTTGAATTTCGGCTTGTAAGATGAGAAATGTCATCCACGTGGAACTCCCACTAAACAAAAAAATGTGGGACTCTCAACAGTAGTAATGCTAAATACATAAATAGCAGTGAGAGAAGGAAAGAGAGATATTAAATTAAGTGAAGCTTTCTCTAGCTGCAATAGTAATTATTAACCAAGAAAAATACGAGAAATAAACAAGCAAAGTTGACCACACGCTGTGAAAATGATTAAACCAATCCTGCAACGGTGAAGCAATTGTAACGGAACAAAAATATCAATCAAGCCTTAGTAGGGTTGGCTACAAAAAATAACACCCCCTGAAATCCACACTATAGGGTAATAATACAATTTCTTTGGATATATAGTCTAAAATCATTCCCTAAGGCCTGTCTCATTCTACTATGACTATTGACAAAGGTCTAATCATTAATTAGATTGGGTGGATATATCTATCCAGGGTACGGCCAGGCTCAAAGAAACACGTGGATTACCCCTAATTACTGAGTCGATCATACTGTAATTAGGGGTATCACCATTAAACTTACTACAACAATTTATATGGTAATATGATGATAACCTTTTAACAAGAAGTTGAAATAGAGCGGCCATAACAACTTGATCATTAACACCAAAAACAGCTAACGTACCATTTTTAATAACTAGGGGTTCAAACTGGAACGCACCATCTTTCAATGTTTTTTTTATTGTCTCCATAAATTGGTAAAATTTATCACTCTCACAACAGTGCTCACCAAGGTGGTGCTTATAAGCACTTTGTGAAAATCGCTTATGATATATGCCATAAGTTTTTGTTAGCTTATTTCAATAAGCACTCTAGTACAGAATACATATTATGAAAACAACTTACAAGTTACATCTTACATCCAAACAGCTTAACAGCATTCCTCTTTAATAATATAAATAACTTCTGATCAAACTTTCTAATACTTAAGCAGTTACAAGATAAGCACTAGTCTTTCTCTTATTTTTTATCACTAAACAAAGTGGTAAAAAGTAAAAAACCACTTAAAACTCACACACACAACTACGAGGTTCAGCCTAACAATATCAACATTGTCGGTTGAGCTAGACCTTACCGACAAATAACCACTAATCTTATTTATTAAGCTTTTAAATAAGTTGTTCACCCAAACAAAGCCTAATTCTAAAACTCAACTAACTAAAAAAAAAAAAAAAAACTACCAACCTCCACAGAAATTGGCTATTCATATTGATCAGAAGAATGCAAACAGGGTTCAATTAAATCACAAGCATTATTACTAAATACTAATCAAGATTAAAACTTTTTCAAATAAAAACTAAACCCAACAAAAATTACAGAAAGCAAAGAAAAAGTTAAGAAAGAAAAAATGAAAGTTACCTCCAATATCAAGAGCAAGATGATAAACATCAGTTGATGGGTTAGGATCCGAATTTGTTTCAATTTGAAAGTGTTTTGGATCCATAATTTTATTTTTGTTATTGTAATTAACTCTCTCTATGATTCTGAGTCTTATTTATTGTGAAATCATAGAGAAAAATATTATGGGGGTTGGTTGGTTTGTGTTTGATGCAATAGCGCTGTATGTAGATGACTTCATTTATAATAATCTATTTTTTACATGAGAAAAATGATTTACATATTTTTTTATTGTAATCTGTTTATAATAATCTATATTCTATAATAAAGAAATTAATAATAATAATTGAGAGTTGTTTTTGTTTGATGAATGATGAATCTTTTATAAGCAGAAAGAGACAAAGATGTAAAGGTTTTAAATTATTCTCTTTTTTATTTGTTAGTTGATTTATTTTAAAAAAATTTATGTATAGTTTTTTGGAAAATATTTGGGTGGTCAAAAAAAAAACTATTGTGACCATTCAAATATTTTTCAAATAGTTTAAATCATCATTGAATAAATTGATTTTTCTATCTTTAAATTTTTTATTATTTTAAAATATAAATTTATATATATAATATTTTTTTTTTAATCGAGTTTAGTAATTTATCCGAGATTTGTATTTTATCTTTTATAGTTTTATAATTTATAAAAAAACATTTAACAATAGATATTAATGATGTGTGTAAAAAAATTATAATAAAAATATTTGTAAACTTAAAATAATGTGATTTTTTAGAAACTAAAAAGTTATTTAACTAAAAAGTAAAAATCTTTTGCAAGTGTTGTTTCATTTTTGGTTGCAATTTAATCTAATCTAATAGTATGAAAGGGAATGAGGAAGGGACAAGTGGGAATTAGGTAAGGTAACATGGTTTAGGAATGTGAAGGGAATGAGGATAGGATAAGGTGTCTTGTTTTTTATTCTTGTAATTATGTAATTTCATTTAAGTTAAGCCCCCAATTCACATAGTCTACAAACAAGCCATATTTTGCCAATGATCATAACTCATAAGTGTTTTTTGAACAACTCTAATGATCATCTTCAATTGAAGGTTATTTTGTGGAATTTTATTATCTAAAAGTAACTAATTCATTTTTTTTCTCTAATGATACAACTCTAAAATTATACATATTCAGATAGTCCAATTTAATAATATAAATAAATGGACCCCTTAATGTTGTAGTCCTTCATTTTATCTTTGAATTGAATTTGATTTGATCAAAATCTGAGAACTACAACTCTAAATATACTTTTTGGAAGCATCGCAACTCAACCGATATTTCACCTCGTTAGAGTTTGATTATTAAGTATTAAATTATAAGATTTTCTCTTTCTAACACTACTAAGAATATGTCATTTGAACTTCTATAACTCAAGTTATGATCAAAACAATATAGTGATGTGGCTTTCAATGATTAGAGGCATTCACAGTATAGGTGATCTGTTCAATTTGATGATTAAATCAAATTTGACTCATATTTTATTTGAATATATTTAAGTGCGGGTCCAATCTGAACCAACTCGTCCAAATCAAAAGTTGCTATCAAATGAATCGAAAGATAAAATTGTATTGCAAAGAGCAATCAACCGAAACATAGTATATCAATGCATATAACTAATAATCATGAAATGAAAACCATATAAATATATCGAACTGAAAATGTCGAAAACCAAATAGAGGCCAATAAGATTAAATCGGCATAAAATCTTGTTTTCTAAATAATTAAACATTATTGGCTCTGATACCACTTGTTAGAACCAAAATTCATTCATAAACTCTGGAATCAATTATGTTATCATCAAGAAATAATGTAATCATAAGCGGAAGCGTGCCAGAGTTTGCAATTGGAATTGATCGAAGGTTATTGGGTATGTGATCTTCCATTAATTGTAGAGTTTCTTATGGCTTATTGAATCTCCTCTGATGGTGATGAAGAGATAATATTTTTCTGATGAGCCGTTTTCAAGTTGTCTACAAATGGAGACCATAACCCCTATAAATAACCTTAGAGTTATTTTTAAATTTGTTGGCCCCTCATCAAATTAGATATTGACTTATAGTATCTACACATTAATGTTACCTTTCATGATATTTATTCTTTTAGCCACAAAATTATTATAATTAATTAGACCACTACAATTTTGACTAATTACATAATGGCCCTAATACATGTAACATTAGAATTGTGATCCAAAATTCTAAAAGGCAAAATGAAAGCTGCTCATATGTTGGATGAATGGCGCACTGTTAATAGATTACAAAAACACAGTTGCCCAACTGCAGTTGACCTGTCACAGACATGAGGGTCTACTGTTGTAGTAACTCATTCCTAAGCGAGTTTGCGTGTTACAAAGCAGGCCCAATGGCAATGGCTTATCACCGAGCTTAAACTATACGAGCTGGGGTTGGTGTGTTCGTCACTTCGATGAAATTTTTATGGCTGCAAGCTGTGAATCACGGACTCTGACACGAACACCACGACACGGATACTCCGTCACCGCTAATATAAAAAAATATGACATCGATACCGCTACATATTTTTAAAAATTTAAATTTAAAATCAAAATACATACATATGCATCTAAGTTGAGCAAATTTTTCATTAAAAAAAAGTTTACGATAATATATGATAGTACATTTGACCTTTATTTTTTTATTTTTTTTTTGAAAAGGTACATACATATACATTTTGACCTTTATTCATCCATCTTCTATAAAAAAAACTAAAAATAATATAATCAAAGCATAATCTCTTTAATTCCTCATTGATCAACATTATTATTTCGGCACATCTTTAATCGTTGTAAATATGTTTAAAGAGAGTAGAAGCAAACAAAAAGAAAAATTTTTTGAAGCACTTATCTGACACGTTTGTACGAGCATCTTACATGTGTCGAATACCGATGTAAGGAGTGTCGGGTAAAGGAAAAAATATTTTTTTTTAACACATATCCGACAAGTATCGCACGAGTGCCGGACACCGCGACACGTCTAATCATAGAGGTGTGCGTGCTTCACAGGCTGCAAGTACAAATAAATGTATGTACAAACTTTTTGTTGCATAGGAGGAGGCGATGACTATTTCAGAGGCTATGCGTGAAGCTATATCTAGAGGATGGTCCAATATTATTTTTGAAAGTGACTCCAAAGTGGTGGTAGAAACCATAAAAGCTAATCCTCAAGGAATATCAGAATTGAGTTCTATTATTTCATTGATTAAGTTATTATTACAATGTAATTCGAACATTGAGATCAAGTTCACTAAGTGGAAAGCGAAAACATAGAGGCTCACATTTTAGCTAGGGTGATCATTTTTTGGTCTAGTCGCACTTTATTTTAACAGTGGTTTTTGTTTTGTATTGAACCTTTTATTATTAATGAAATAATAAGTTGATTGTGTTTGCTTCATAAAATATATTTTTTGGGGGTACACAAAAGTGGTTTGACTTCATTTAATGGCACATTCTTAAATTTATATTTTCAAAACTATATAGTAACAGAGAAAATAAAAAAATAAAAAATAAAGAGGATTTCAACTCGTATTTGATAGTATCAATCTTTAATTAAGAATCCAATCATAAATTGATCTATTATTCCAAATTTTGAGATAACGCATTAAATTTTCTAAAAATAAGGATAACACTTTATTATTATTATTATTATTATTATTCTGGACCGGCTAAAAGCCCAATAAACACCAAGATCCATCTACATGGGATAGAGATAAACCGTGTGGCCAATGACCACGAATTAATACAACGAGCACGAGTAGAGACGAATAGTCTCCAAGATTCCAAACATGACTCTTAAGTATTAAGGACAATCTTTTCCAAAAGCAATACAAGTGTCAAGCACAAGGCCGATCCACCCACATTGGGGGGGCCCCATTGTGTCATAAACTCTAATATCATAAACCCTATCCTTTTATATATAAGCATTCATACATCAATCCCTAGGTATGAAATTTTTGCACCTCCAATACTTAATACTCCTTATTTCTCATTCAAATACTGATTTGAGCGCCAAAGTGTTAATATTTTTGCAGGTACCCTTCCCCTCAAAGGTACCAGAAAACGACCGATCATTGGCGATCACCTTCACCAAACAGCTAGTCAACATAAACTAAGACTATCATTTCTGAACCACCAATTCAATTATTATTATTATTATTATTATTATTATTATTATTATTATTATTATTATTATTATTATTATTATTATTATTATTATTATTATTATTATTATTGTCCAAGGGTATAATTTATTTTCAATAAAAGTAATAAATGCTTACCGGATGTTAAAATAAAATGCTCCTCGGACTATTATATATTACAATATTAACAACTAGGTGTATTTTTGAGTCCATATATCTTGATTTAATTGGGAAAAAAAGTCAAAATTGTTAGGCTGAAAGTTATGAGCAGAATTTGAACCTCGACTCCTCACTAATATGTGTATATGAGTTATGAAGCACGGACATCGCGACATGACACGATACGGACACTCCGACACCGCTAATGTAAAAAATACACGACACCGCTACATATTTATAAAAAATATAAGTTTAAAATTAAAAATACATACATATGCATCTAAGTTGAACAAATTTTTCAATAAAAAATGTTTTAAAAGAATATATGATAGTACATTTGACATGTACGCATCCAACTACTATCGAAAAACTAAAAATAATGTAATCAAAATGTAATATCTTTAATCCATCATTGATCAGTATTATTATTTCGACACATCTGTAATCGTTGTATATATGTCTGAGAAAAATAGAAACAAATAAAAAAATAAAATTTGGACACTTATCCCGACATGTTTGTACAGTGTTTTATAGGTGCCGGACACCGATTTAAAAAGTGTCGGAATAAAGGAAAAATTGTTTTTTTTTAACACCTCTCCGGCACGTTTGTACGAGTGTCATACGGGTGTCGCACGCCGCAACACGTCTAATCATAAAGCTCTCGGTGTTTTATAGTGTATGATAGGGGGTGTATTGGATTGAGATTTTGAAGGATTTTAAAAGACTTTTTTTTTATAAAAAAATCTTATGGTATTCAATCAAAACTTTTATAAAAGTTAAGTAAATCATGTGGTATTCAATTAAGACATTTAAGATTTTTTTTCCAAGGCAACAAAATCTGTTGTTATTCAATTGAGATTTTTTGGTATTTTTAAAATGTCCGTCGATATTCAAAAGTCCATAGATTTTGATGGATTTATTTGTGAAATGGATTTTGAAAGACTTTTTAATTAAAAATACACATGAAACATTCATTCAACAATCTCATTCATACCCTCAAGACCTTTTTATAATCATCAAGACTTTTTTTTCTGCCTCTAAAACTGTCAGATTCATCAATTATATGTACGCGGATCCCCTAATTCCCCCAATTCCCATATCCTACTAGTACAATTTCTTCAAAAAAAAACATTTGTTCATGCTACATATACAGTATATATGTATATACGTCCCCTTAAAATCCCTAATTCCCCCAATTTCCATATCCCTAATAATACAATTTATTCAAAAAAAGAAATTGAGAACCATGGGATTAGCAACAGGAACATGATTCAATCATCATATATAATTTGTCAAGAATCATTACATATAAATAGGATTGAAATCATTACATATAAATAGGATGGAAGACATTAATCATCATTATATATATATATATATATATTCAATAGTAATACGATTTTTGTTGTTGCTTTTTTTGTTTGTTAAAACGTTAAAATTTTTTTTCTTTGAAAAAAAAAGTTTGCTATTGTGTTATTATTATTAGGTATTTTCTTTGACAAAAATAGGATGGAAGACTACTACACGATACAATATTTTAACCAAAAATGATTTTATTATCATATTTTTTTCATTCACCTTCTCTATTTTTTTACCAAAAATGGAGAGTTTTTTCAAATATTAAAAATCCATAAAGTTTGTTGAAATCTGAAAAATCTGTGCAATAAATTCATTAAAGTCGTTTAGAATCCAAATTAGAAAATCCTGATTGTGAAACATAGTCTTAAAAGTCTATACAATCCTATAAAAAAATTTCAAATCTTCAAGATTTTTGTTGTCAAAATAGTCCGTCAAAATCCTAATTCAATACACCCCTTATACTGGTTTTATGTAATAAAAAACACTAGGTGTATTTTTTATAGTAAAATTTAACAGAAATTTGTATTTTTTCTTAAAAAAACACAAAGTTTATTATCGTGTTAAAAAAAAACAAAACAAAACAGAAGTTTGTTACCATATACAGTATACTATAAATCTTTAATTTAGAATCCAATCATAAATTGATCTGTTTTTCCAAATTTTGAGGTATAAATAACTCATTAAATTGCCAAAAAATAAGGAGGATAACAACTTTTTCTCATTTTGAAAATAATATAAAGGAACTAATTGTTTACTAAAAAAAAAATAAAGGAACTAATTGGATTTATTTTGAACTTGGATTTACTTTGTAACATTTAATTATCATTATTATTTTTTGTCCAGTTTGTTTTTTTTTTTTTTTTTTTTTTGTTATGGGTTGAATTTCTTTCTTTCAATAACAGTAATATATATGCTCCCCGAGAAAAAACTAATTAATGCATGTATTTAAGGAATAGTAACCAAAAAAAAAACCTGATTTTTTTTTTCTTTCATTTTAGTCAAAGAATTCAGATACAGCAAAATTTATCTAATCAGATTTTCACCAAAAAAAACTATCCCTTCTTTTGAATTTAATATTCATCGCATTTTTGTACGAGATAATATCAATTTTTCAAAAATAAAAAATAATATATATCATTACTTAACTTTTAATTTTAAATTGACATTAACACTCTTCTATAAATAATATTCACTCACTTGACAAATAATCAAAACCACAACACATTATTCCAACGAGTTGTTGCAAAATATGGAAAACATGACGGAAGAACGTAAGAGCGAGATCAAAGCATCATTGTGGAAAAAAGACGCAAGACCGAGCCTTTTAACCCTTTACCTCATTTTACTTTGCATAAAATCTTATCTGAATTTGCTCCTCAGTTTTATACCGAACAAGAGTTAACACAAATAGAGAAAATTAATCAAAGTTATTGCAAAGTGATGAATGGTGGTAGCACACCAATAGAAGAGAATGTGAACGAAGAAAAAAGAGCGAAACCAAAGGCCACAAATAAAAGGGATCCAACAAAGCAAGACAAGGAAATGGTGGTCAAGACCTCGCATCATGGTGTGTAACTTTGATTATTATTATTATTGTTATTTTAAAATTAATTATTTTATTTTATGGTATATTGTTATTAATATTATTGATGGATGTCCATATAGGTCATAAGCGATGTAATTGGCTTATGGCTTGTTTGGATTTGACTTATTTTTGAGATTATAAAAATAACTTATGCAATTAAATAAACTTTTATGTTAATTCATAAGTTGTTACTAACAAAAATTGTATCTTTATAAATTATAAGTTATACTTTTCCATAAACTTATAATAATTCATAAAAACTTATTTATTTACATAAACAGTTTCGCATAAGATAAAAAATAAATCAATCCAAATATACTCTTTTAAATTACTTATAAGACCCGACAATATTAAAACCTAATTTGTGAATTCCAACTATTAGGTTTGACTGGGTCAGTTTTTTTCCCCTAATATTTCGTATTTTTTTTTTTATAATCTACTTATAGTATTGCACCTGTTATCTGCACCCTTTTGACCAAAAGAAAAAAATCTACCAGCCATGAGTTTCAGTTCAAGCCAAATGATTCAAAACAAATTTTGGGGATATGTTCTCTGTGATTTTAATTTGTATAGCAAATATTATGGAAAAAATTGTCCATGTAAAATTTCCAAAATTTGTTGTTTTTTTGCGAAATAATTAATATCAAATATCCTAGTCAATTTTGGCATAATTTATTTTGGAATTTTTTGATACCTAAACATGTTTCTTACTTATTTACCGAGTCTCAGATATACATCACTCTCTCTATCTGTGTCGTATCAAGGAATGATTTTATTTTATTTCATTTTCATATATATATATATATATATATATATATATATAACACTTGCACATCAACAAGTGTAATTATCTGTATTTACTACTTTTCCATTCTTGGCATTTTTATAATCAATTTTACATTCTATTTTATTTATGGAATACAATTATGATTTCATTTATATTTATATCTAGAATATTTTCATATAAATTAAATTTGAGAATATACAAAGTCACTAGATTTGGTCAAATGGTGAGGAATTTCGATAGTAGAGATCGTAGGTAGGGTTTGAAATAGGTTAAGCCGGCCCACAGAAGCTATGGCCCAAAGCCTGCTCAAATCAACCTATTTTTTAAATAGAGCAAGTCAATGTTTTGTTTAACTAGGTGGGATTGGTAGTTGGGCTAAAGATCAATGAGTTGAAGGTCCAGGGTTCAAAGCCTGACAAGGATAAAAAACTAACATATTGTAAAAATACTAACAATTTATCATTTTAAAAATAAGTGTTTTGTTTAACTAAAAAGAACGGACTTCTTGCCATCAAAAAATCCTTTTAGGCGTACTAGGTCGGCCTATTTAAGTAAATATGAATAATATTTTTACTTACTTATGAGAATGATAAGAGTTTGCGTTTCCCTTTGTTCATGTCTTCAGGCTGCTTCTTCTTCTTGTTTTACATACCCCTTTCATTTATTCCAATTTCAATTTCAATTTTCTAATTTCGAACTTTTCGGGATATATATATATATATAGGTCAGGATCAAATGACACCAAATGTTACACCGCTCAATAACGTTTTAACGAATTCAAATTTTACGAAATTCACCGTTGGATTGGAACATTATATCATATAGATCATCTATGTTAAGTTTTATAAAAATCTAAAATTATTTCATATGTTATTTAGACACGTCAAGATTAAAGGTTTAAGCGTTTTTATTGAATACCGTTAATATTAATGAGTTTCAATAACTTATTAAACAGTTTTAGATTTTTATAAAATTTAACATGAATGATCTATAGGATATAATGTTCCAATCCAACAGTGGATTTCGTAAAATTTGAATTCGTTAAAGCGTTATTGAGCGGTGTAACATTTGGTGTCAAACTAGTTGGTGTCATTTGATCCTGACCCATATATATATATATATATATATATATATATATATATATATATATATATATATATTGTTTTATAATTTTTTCAGTGGTTTAATTTTATTAATTTATATTAATTTTTCACAGATATAAATGCATTATTATAAACTAGAATTGAAATATGATGTCATATATAATCAAATTCTCTAAAATATTACGTTAAATAACAAAAGGATTTTTGTTTTGGTTTACAATGTTGCCAATGATGATCGAACATAGGACTTCAAGTATACTATCCAAGTTCCTCACCACTAAACCAAACATAGTGGCTTATAATAAAAGGATGTTTAATCCCACTGGTTTATTAGTCCATTAATATATTTAAAAATAAATATAATTATTTATTTAAATATGTTAATGTGAAATAAAATTTTAATCAGATTAACATGTCTATGATAGACCACAGGTTTGGCTCAGGTCTTCGATTTTTTGACAGGTCAGACTTAGGCTTGACAAAACCTAGCATGTTTCCAAGCATAGTCGTAGGTTGGATCATCATTTTCATTGTAAAAAAAAATTAAAAATATACATGAAATTTTAATATAATTAATTTGTAAGTATTGTCTATATGATTTTTTTGTACTACAAAAAATACTGAATGCTCAAAAACAAGTTTTATTAACTACTATTAAATTTCCTTTAGATGACAAAACAATTTTGTCCCCCATCCGTCTCTCCAAAATCATTTGCATATGTTCCTTGTTATTTTAATCAATTAATATAGAGTTAACTAAAAAATTGTTCAATTTGTAATTTTCAATAGGATAGATAGCTTATATGTTAAAAGTATTGTTTGGTAACAGTTTTTTTAAAAAAAGTTTATAGTTTATTTTACTAATTTATAGTTTATTTTTTATAAGCTATTTAAAGTAGGTTATGAACTTATAGCTTATTATTTTTTCTTTCATTTTTTACATTTGTTATTTTAACTAAAACTTACTTTTACCCTTTATATTTTATTTTAATTTAAATTAAAATAACTATTTCTTTATAATTCAAACCTTCTTCCATAAAAAAAAAGAGATTACAAATCAACTCTTCTAAAAAACTAACAATCATCTTTCATATATTTTTACGCACAATCATTAGTCGTTTATGGTCCGCTCTCAACCGTATGTCACATATTATTTTGGATTAATAAAACTGTAATCAATATTATCTTTTTTTTTGAGCAAATTTAGTTAATATTATCTTAATTTTTATTATATGTTTAGTAAAAAATTTACATAATTGTGTTGAATATATTATATTATTATGTTTATAACTATTTTTACATAGTTGAATCAATTTTAAGTGTCACAAGTCAAGTGTACATGTATAGTTGAATTAATTTCTTCCAACATCTCGAGTGCCAGAGGGGGACGGTGGCGAAGGAGGAGGAAGCGGCGATGGACAGCGGAGAGAGGAAGAGGAACGACAACCATGAATGGTGGAGGAGGAAGAAGATGTCGTTTCTACTTCCTAAGTTCTTTTCTATTTTGACTTTCTCATTAAAATAAACATTTAATATTACACATTAAAACTCATTTATTTGATCTATTTTTTCCACATGTCGTTCATCTATAAATTGGAAAGGACTAAATGGAGCATTGCTAAATGGAGCAAAGTTGCACTCCCGTAGACCATGTTTATTTGTATTCCAACGCTCATTAAATGATTGTTCGTTTTCCTAATGTTTGCTTGAACTCTTTTTCATATTCCCAAAGGTTGTGGATAGGCATGTGCAAACCTTATATGATGTGTGCAATCTTTATTGGATGTGTACTTGCATCTTTATAAAAGACTTTGCAAGCATTAAATTATGTGTCTCAATGACAGAGAATGACATGCAACCGTTGGAAAATCGTAGGGCTGGGCATCGGTTCGGGTCGGGCCCAAACACCTGAACCGGTCAACCCAACAGATGAGACTACAAGGCCCAATTTCGACCCTTAATTGTTTCGGGTTGGACGGTTTCGGGTCGATCGGTTCCGGGTCGGTGGAGCGGGTTATTTCGGTTTGGGTTAATAATTGGGCCAGATCATAAAAATAAGCCCAAAAACAAAAAAACTCAAAAAATTGATATTTTTTTATTTTTTCCCTTTAAAAGTTGTTAATTTTTTCAACTAAAAAGTTTGGCCAAGTTGACCCATTTTATCAATATAAATCTAGACTAATTTGGACCCTATTTACCAACTATGAAGCACGGATTCTGACACGGACACCGCGACACGATACGACACGGACACTTCGACACCGCTAATGTAAAAAATATACGACACCGACACCGCTACATATTTATAAAAAATATAAGTTTAGAATTAAAAATACATACATATGCATCTAAGTTGAACAAATTTTTCAATAAAAAAAGTTTTAAAAGAATATATGATAGTACATTTAACATTTACTCATCCAACTACTATCGAAAAACTAAAAATAATGTAATCAAAATGCAATATCTTTAATCCCTCATTGATCAATATTATTATTTCGACACATCTTTAATCGTTGTATAAATGTCTGAGAAAAATATAACCAAATAAAAAAAAAAAAATTGGACACTTACTCCAACACGTTTGTAGAAGTGTCTTATAGGTGTCGGACACCGATTTAAGGAGTGTCGGAATAAATAAAAGATTATTTTTTTGGACACTTCTCCGACACGTTTGTAGGAGTGTCGTACGGGTGTCGGACACCGACACGTGTCGGACACCGCGACACGTCTAATCATAGAAGTGTCGGTGCTTCATTGTTTACCAATAATTTTCCAAGCTATTAACCTAGTTTTTGCACTCTTTTGGTGCTGATACTATTTATTTAATCCACATAAAAGACTAAATTATATAATCTGAACATAAATTCTCCACGAGACCACCGCATAGTTCCATGGTTTGGAGGCATTAGAGTATTAATAACATATAAACTAAAACTAAATCCTCCATTGGACCACATAATTCCAAAGTTTGGAGGCATTAGAGCGCTATAAACGCAATAAAATATTACACCACATTCACCATTGAAAGCTCACATCACAGCCAACCCAAAGGATATTAAAAGGTTATCAAATATTACAAAGTTTTGTTGTCACAGTGTTAAGAACAAGGTCGGCCTCTTGTGCACACGTGCCTCAATCTCGGATGATGTTAATAAAAATCTGTAAAATAGTAAAATCACATTATTAAAGCTGCTAATTGGAAAGAAAATAGTAATTTAACCGCAAAGTAAACAATTCAGTAATTTTCACACAAAAAAACATACCATGACAAGATATTATAATCAGTTTAATTTTGCTTATGTGCTCCATTGCTTTCTCTATCTCATATGCACTACATTGGAATAATTAAAAACATAAGTTAAAACTGAATAAAATTTAATCAATTTAAAATTCACACAGTTTTTGTCAATAATTTTATTAATGTTCCATTGCTTTAGAAACAGCCAATGCATTCAGAAACAGTCACAAGACCACCACATACCATCCATAACAAGAATTTAGAAACAGCCAATGCATTTCCTTGTGATGCTCCATTGCTTTCTCTCACAACCAGTTTAACTAAAATAGAACAACCTTCACAAGAAACAAGTAGAAATCATATACAAATTGAAAATCATTATCAGACAAAGAAACCAAAGAAAATTTTAGATTGTTATCAGCACATACCCAAAGTCTTTTGAACAATCTTTTCCTTTCTTTGCATCAGCTAGCATCTAGAGAATAAAGAGCAATTTTCACTACAATTCATGTTTTGCAGCAAACAGAAGCTGCAAAGACAACAATTGTTAATGTACACTTCACATGATTTATTTCCAAGCTATGTTCTTTAATATATGATTGATTGTTACCTTATGATTTCAGCACAAGCATGCTCAAGAAGGCAGCTAAGTCCAAATATATATATATATATATATATATATATATATATTGCTTCCTAAGTCCAAAAAGTTATTGGTTGGCTATGACTTGAAAATATGTTGTTCCAAAAAAAGTGGCTTCAAAAAATTACTTCCAAGAGCTGAAAAGACATAAAAACATAACAAAATTATAATTAATATACAACAATAGCTATAATTGAGTAAAAAGGGTTTAGTGCACAATACATTAGACTCCAACACAGCCAGAAGGCTGTGATTTAGAGGACGAAGGCTGCCCACTTCCAGCTGAACTTCCAACCAATCCTATGATAAATTTAAAAATAGTAAATATCATATTGCACACAAAATTAAAATTAACATAAATAAAGGGCAGAACAGTACCATTTAATGCATCTTCACAAATCTCATACTCCTCATCGAATTCCATGGCTTTGAATTGGTAAAAGGATGGTCTCAACCAGTTTTGGGTACAAATTAGAGCCTCAGCCATATCTGGTTTGAGTGAGCTTCGATAGACCTCTAAAACCCTCCCACCCGTGCTAAAAGCACTCTCAGAAGTCACAGTAGAAACCAGAGTAGGCATGATATCTCTAACCAGTTGGGACAGAATTGGGTACTCACCAGCTTTGTTTTTCCACCAAGTAAGAATGTCAAATTTCTCCACAAACTCAATATTTTTTGCTTTGAGATAACCTTGAAGTTCAGTTTCTACAGCTACTGAATCTATAACCTTCAAATGGTTTTGAAAAGCATTTTCCCTAGCAAATTGGGTGGCTGTTTCAGCACCAGCAACTGTTTGAATGAGGGAATTAGGATCTGAAACACTAGAAGCTAAATTCCTAGATGCGTTACGGTTGTCATTAGCTCGCTTGTAACAATCGTACATTTTGGAAAGATTACTATCGATAACTTCTAAGAGTGTTTTCTTAAAATCAGCATCAACATCATACATGTCTTCAAAGCACCACTCCACATATCTCAACTTAAACCGAGGATCTAAAATGACACCAAAATAAATAAGTTGATTCATGTTCCCTATATTACCCCAATATTTGTCGTACTTTTGCAACATGTCCTTAGCCACGGTAGCAAAACAACCATTGAGGTTCATGGATGCTTTTTTCAACTCAATATAAATTGTAGCCAGTGTGCAAACTAGCTTGGGTTGAAACTGAAAAAACTTTTGTTGCTTCATAAAAGTACTTCAAAAACTTTACAAATGCCCTAACATTTTCCCAATCAAAATTAGAGGGGGGGTGACTCATTATCATCAAAGTAATCCCTATAAGATGCATCTGCATCTTCAAGCTTATCAAAGGCAGCTTTATACTTTTCAGCTGCATCCAACATCAAATAAGTCGAGTTCCACCTTGAGGAAACATCAAGACACACAGATTTTTTGCATTCAATACCAGCAAATTCAATGCACTCCTTAAACTTGTCAGCCCTATGAGGAGAAGATCTTACAAATCTAACCGCATTTCGGACACTTGAAACTGAGGGGTGGATGTATTTTAATCCATCACTCACTACCAAATTAAGCACATGAGCACAGCAGCGCATATGAAACCCAAACCCATTAAATAAAAGGCCATTCATGTTTTTTACTCTCTTTTTCAAGTATGCTACAGCAACGTCATTTGATGACGCATTGTCAACCGTGACAGTAGACACATTCCTAAGATCCCACTCCTTCAACACTTCCTCAAGCTTCTTACCCACAGTCTCACCCTTGTGATTTGGGACAGTAGTGAAACTAATTATCCGCTTATGGTACTTCCACTCTCTATCAATAAAGTGGGCAGTGAGGGTCAAATAATTAAGATTCTGGACCGAAGTCCAGCAGTCAGTAGTAATCGCCACCCTACTACAATCAGATTTAAAGAACGCTTTCAACTTAATTTTTTCCTCAAGATACAACTTAAAACAGTCCCTAGCTATTGTTCTCCTTGATGGTATGCTAAATTGTGGCTGCATTCGACTGCAAAAGTATTTAAATCCCTCCCCTTCAACTGTCCTAAACGGTTGCTCATCTAAAATAATATAAACAGCCAATGCATTTCGACAATCTACCTGATCAAATCTAGAACTTACAGCAACTAGATCAGCTCCCTCAGTTGATGGAAATTGTAAGACTGTTTGGGTACGGTCATTTCTCGCGCTTAAAGGATATACAGGACAAGTGTTATTGAGGTGGCTTTTCATGTTTGATGTGCCATGATTCTTAGAGCTACACCTATATTTTTGGTGGCAATGCTTACATGCAGCAGTCTTTGGATCACTACCAGGGATTATGTTAAAGTGATCCCAAACTTCAGACTTTTTTCTATTACCATTATCATTGGGTTTTCTCTTCTTCCGACCAGTAGGGGGAAAATTGGCTTCAGATTCAACAGCAGTTGGTGTTGGTTGTACATTTGGTTGATTAATAGTAACTTGCGGCATTGCTGAAACAATAAAAATTAATAATTTTTAAGTTTCTAATTAGTTATTATTATTATTAACTAATTGAGTTTAAGTTTGACATTAAATAGCAAAACATGTTTCTCTATTACAGATGGACTAAACATATCATTTAAAAAAAAACCATAAAAATCTATCATTTAACAAAGTAACATAAACTCCTTTGATCATTATTTGTTATAATTTAAAACTTATAACGATGTTGTTGCACAGATTCTTGTCTAGCGCTAGTCACACTCGCCATTGTTTCATTTTCCGAAAATGTATGGGAGGGCAAAAGATACTCTTAAGTTAGATAATTTTCGATAAATTGCAAGTATTGAATTCATATACGTCTTCCCAGAGAAAGTCTTACCTAGGCACAACATATTTAGACACAAGTTTAGGCACACACACATAAATTTAAAAAATTAAAAGAAAAATAAAATTGTCACATCAATCACTATCACTTTATTCAAATTTTCTTTGATTTTTTACCCTTTATTGTGAGTGTGTCTAACAATGAGATGTTGGGTTTGTGTCTAGATTAGAATTTCTCCGTCTTCCCAATGTAAGTGTGTATTCCAATTTTTTTATTTAAATGCATCTTCCTAAGGGTGTGCAATCATTAATTTGTGTGGATTAATGACCATAACTAGTGTGCAAGCCTTGGTAAACATGTGGGAGAGTAAAAGACACTCATGTGTTAGATGATCTCTAAGAGCATCAATATTCATAACACTCATTTGAGTTCTTTAAATGGACTCCATTTAATTTTTTATATTATTTTACATATTTCAATTATTTAAACAACTCAACAATATTTTTTAAATATTCATAGAACTTACAAAAACTCTAAAATGGATCCATTAAATCCCACATAAATGACACACAATTGGTTAAGATGGGTCTCATTAATGTTATACTATTGGTTTTTAATAGAGCAAAGAAGAAAATGAGCGTTCCTTTGCAGATAAACGCTTTCATGTTTGACAATGTGCTTTATTGTCAATTATCCATCCAACTCTGATACCTTTTTCTTCAAAGCAGTGTAGGAACGGTAAAGGAACACCGATGTGGGTGCTCTAATGAATTAAAATCTTCCCTGCGTTTTCCCATGGTTGTGCAATCATTAAATTGTGCGACTCAAACAGAGTAAGTGGCGTGCTAGCATGGTAAGTATATGTCATAGAAAAAGACATTAATGTGTTGGATGATCTCTAATGAATTGTAAGCATTTAATTACTATGTTTTTTCCCAATGATTTAGATGTAAAAGTATATTATTAATAGATGTGCATGTAGTATTAAATGACATTGTTTTCAAAATTGTGTAATTATTACATTTTGCGCAGCTCAATGCTAGACTGGTACTCTCTCCGGTCTTATTTATAAGCAAAAGTCAACAAAATTTTTTGGCTCTAAATATAAGCAAAAGTCATTAAATTCAAATTTGGAAGCACAGATTTAATTTGGAAGCGTGCACGGCTGCAAGCATTAATCCATATGCATGCAAAACAACATTAAACATATGTAATAAGAAATGATGAGTGTGCAAAAAAATCTATAAATAGAAGATAGTGGTTATCACTGAGACTTTTAATCTCCTACAATTCACATTGTTAAGTAAATGTTCATATTCATCAAAGTACTCCTCAATCTATGTTCTTAATTAATATAACTTTATTTTTTACGATTCAATATACTCCCTCCGGCCTTATTTATAAGCAAAAATCAATAAAAAAATTTGACCCTAAATATAAGCAAAAGTCATTAAATTCAACTTTAATTAATATTTTTTTCCAACAATACCCCTACACATGCATTTATTCATTTCTACAAGTAATCTATGTTGGAGTAGTACTAATAATAATTACATCTAAGTAGAAGTAGATTTCATAATAGGCAAAAGGGTATTTTAGAAATTGCACCAAAAATTACACATAAAACTAATATAAAAAGCCAACTCCTTAATAAGTGTGCAAAATGGAATATTTGCTTAAAAAAAGTCCGGAGGGAGTACATTTTATATGATTAAAATATACATTTTATATCAACAATGAAGTAGTTCAAGTGGTAAGGTCCCTTTAAGCATATGATCAAAGATTCGATTCCTTGATCATATTTAGGATTCTAACCGTTTTAAATGTTACTAGTTCTTATTTTTAGTTTTTTGTCAAAAAAAAAAAAAGATTTTAATATTTTTAAATTATTTAATTTATATATCGATGAAATAATAATTAGTTTATATACACTAGCTTTTTGTGCTTGTTATTGTTTTATTTTTGGGCAACTTAACATTCATTTTTTGTCATAGGAAATCTTAATATAAATTAAAAATGTGTCAAACGTTAAAATTTAAAACCAAGCCCATTGCTTTATTTGATATACGCATTAATATTAAAATTGTAACGATGAATAACAAATTGAACTCTTTGGCCGGATGGTTTGTTTCATGGTGTCAGGTCCTGCTTCATCAAGTGGTCTTGAGTTCTACTCCCAATCAAGCACATGATTAACCAGGCTCTGATACCATGATTAAGCTCCTTAAAAGAGTCATTATTTTTTCTTTTTATTCTCTAACTCACATTGAATCAAATAAATATTTTCTTCTATTGCATTTTGCTTTTACACTTATAGAAATAATAGTTTCAAAAGACAAATTTCAACCCAGTGAAACACACAAAAAAATAAGCAAAAACATTATTATAAAACATTATTTTGCTCTAGAGTTCACAAATGAATTATTACCAGTTACCAGCCTCAAATACATTATAAATTGAAAATTAACAATAATAATTGAGTTTATGGTCTTCTATTAAACTTAGAAAAATCTGGGCGTCTACGTTGCATATATGCAGTTTTTCCTTCATTTGCTTCTTCAGTGCCATAAAATATCAATGTTGAATTTCCACCCATTTCCTATAATTCAAATAAATACAAATTAAAGTATATATGTACCTATATATTGAACAAAGTGAAGGGTTAAAAAGAAAAAATGCCAAGTTGGACATAGAATATTAATAGTCATGAATAGTGATATACCTGAAGTCCGGCGTGGCCATCGTCCACTGCATTAATAGCGGCCTTGAGAACTCGAATTGCAGTTGGGCTGTTTCTGAGTATCTCTCTACACCATTTGATTGTTTCTTTTTCTAAATTCTCTAGCTACATCAATCAAAACGTTACGTGAACTATAAGTATGAGCTCGATGTTAATAATGTGTCATTCTGCGAATGTTTTTTAGTATCAGTGATATATTAAGCGATTAGTAAAAAATGTATAACTATTTCATTAGATGTCTGTTTTTATTTGCAACGAGAAATTGTTGAACACGCGTGAAGTCTCAAGCTGCAATTTGTAGCTTCAGAAATTTAATGGCTAAAGCCGAAAAGAAATTTGGACACGAGAAATTGAAGGCTTACGCAATTTCAAACATAACCTTAAAGGAGAGACTAAAATTACATTGTTGAGAATTCTATGAATGGAAAAGAGCTTACTGGTACAACAGTATTGATAAGGCCCATTTTCTCGGCCTCGTCAGCAGTATAGAACCTTGCGAGAAACCACATTTCGCGCGCTTTTTTCGGACCAACCTGTATAAAAAGTCATAATTTTAATCTTTTGGATTGAAAACATAAAAATATTAGAGCAAAGAAAAAAATCAGTTTGATTTTAATCCTCACCAAACGCGACATGATAGAACTTCCGTACCCAGCATCAAAGCTCCCAACCTTTATAGATGATACAAATACAAAAGATGTTACAAAAGAGTAAGAGGCGCCGCAAATAAACTTTCTCGTCTATAACGAAATTATCTTGTTATTAAATGTTTGATTAATACAAATGGTAAACGAAAATGATTGAAGCACCTTAGGACCGGTTTGGCCGAAAATAGCATTATCTGCTGCAATGGTTAAATCACAAACCATATGTAATACATGCCCTCCTCCAACAGCATACCCTGCAACCTGTTTTAATGTTAGCAAATAATTTCCAGCTGTTGAAGGCTTTTGAGCACAAAAAATGAGATTAAGAATAAAGGTACAATGAGTTAAAGAGGCTACCATAGCAATTACGGGTTTTGGAAGGCGGCGAATCTGCACCTGTAATAGGAGAAAAGAATGAAAACCGAAGTATAAGAATAACAAAGAGACAAGTGATGTAGCATGAGGCTATTACTGTCATTCACAGAAATTGAAAAATCTGGAATGAATCGATACATACCTGTAAGTCTAAGACATTAAGGCGACCAATATTTTCATGATCGGAATAACCATCTCCAGTCCTCAAGGCTTGGTCACCACCACTACAAAATGCATTTGTTCCCTACATCATCAATATGTCATTTAATTAAAATTAATCAATTCTACACAGCTTGACATCAAACTGTCACAAGACCTATAAATCGTGGCAATCGATTTGAACTGGTCGAACCAGAATGAAATTGCGATCAAACAGTCAAAATAATCAAACTGTAGTAAAGGATGGTTCGAGGTTCAACCTGTTGAACTGCCTCGTTCGGTTTTGGAACACTGGTTTATAGTCAAACTAAATGCATCAAGATTAATTAAGAAACAATAATTGTTTCCATCAAGTTAAGCTTATACATGAGTTAAATGCTGATAAAATAAAACCAATGGAAAATCCAAAATCAGTTGATTGAACCGAACTATGTTGTAATCGGTGAAATGAATGTTTAAGTCACATAACAAGTGAAAGGTAAATCAGTTGTATGATAATGACTTGATTAACAAGTTGTAATTAATCCATTTCTTAACTCAACATGCCCTTTAATAAATTTTACAAAAACAATAAGAAAAAGAGGGGCGGTGGCAAAAGAGGCATACCTTTCCCGTGAGAATGATGACACCAACGGAGGGATCATCCCTAGCATCATTGAAAGCACGAATAAGCTCCTTAACTGTGTGAGGTCGAAAAGCATTCCTTCTCTCTGGCCTATTTATACTAATCTGCAAATTAGATGAAAATTTGGCCCGTAAGTCCCTGCTGCTAAAATGTTAAGATTTTACAGGTCGAATAGTACCTTAATTATACAAAATCTATCCTATATTCTGATAATCAAATTGATTTCATATACTTTAGAGATTATCTGTTATTTTTCATAGACTTGATTTATAGACAAAATAAGGACTAACTATTTGAATAAACAACTTAATTAAGCAATTATAGCATAAATGTTTATAACATAAGTGCTTACTATATATAGCTTATTTCTATAATAAAAGATAAAAAAAAAAAAGTCAAACGTTTTTGCATAAACTATAAAACTTATCGAAGTAACCTGAAAACAATGTATAGAAATGTCATAAATTATTTCTATAATAAAAGATAAATCTGTTTTAATCTGTTTTCATAAGTTATCACAAATAACTTACTCAAATAAGCAAAAAACAACATATAAACATGTCATAAGTTGTTCCGATAAACTCTTTCAAACAGTCTCGCAAATTTCACACATGTTTTGTCAATGAATGAACTCAATAAGTTCATTCAATCAGACACTAAGAGCCTATCTAGCATAGAGTAATACTACATTTGTTTGGTAGCACAAATAAGCCAACTAATAGCTTATTATATTAGCTTATAAGTCCGTCCCATAAAATTATAAGTGTTTGCTAACAAGTTTTTCTCATTAGCTTATAGCATTTTTTCAGATGTTATTTCAAGTAACGTTTGAGCTTATAGTTTATAGTTTTATTTTACATTTTCTTCCACTTTTATCCTTATAACTTCCCACTCACTCAAATTATAACTACTCACTCACTCAAGTAAATAAGTATGTACTATTATGTCATTTTGTATCTACATTAGGTAGCTTTTAAGCTATAACTCATCAGCTAGCTTTTCAGTCATGAGTTAACTTTTCAAGTATCAGCTAACTTATAGCTTAATTTTACCAAATAGTGTGTTTTAGATTCAAATCAGACACTAACTAACTACTATGAGTATAAAACATAGAGTAACCAAATTCATTCAATATTTTATTATAAATAAAAAGAAAATGAGAAAAGTGAAGAAACCTTGGCAATTCCTTCACCAACAGATTTCTCATAAACAATGTCAGTGAAAGCCTTTCCTTGATCATCAGAAGCAACCTTCCAAACAACATCATGAGAGGGAACATCACCATGAACACGTTGGTAGCTATCATTATTCCTTGAACTCCCCGAAGTGTGAAACAAGGAAATAAGTTGAGGTGGTGATGTTGTTTTTGTTGGAGATGAAATGAGGTGGTTGGTTACAGAAGTTACTCTCCTGATAACGGTTTCAATGTCGTTGTTTTCAGCCATTGGATTGGAACTATGAGCTGCTATAGCTACCAACAGTGCTTGTTCTTAACCAATGGCATTGAATATGATAATGCTCATGTTTGTCTTGTAGGATGTGGATATTGGATAAGATAAGGTTAAACCGTGTTTGTTAATGACTAATAGATATTTTAATTGAGGAATAAATGATAATTTTGGTTAGTGGGCACTATTCCACTCTTAATTAAATAACAATTTACATTTTAAATTCGATCAATAATTAATATATTTGGTTTATAATATAGACTATATGTATTAGTTAGAAAGCACAATTTTTTAAAAAAATAAAATTATATTTGGTTTCTTATTTACTCATTTTACTCTTTAATATAAAAAATGGATCACTTTTTAGATATATTGAAAAATTGATGTATCTAATCAATAAAATGATCTAGATACATCAATTTTCAATATATTTAAAAAGTGATCTTTTTTCTTGTATTGAAGACCGAAAGATATAATACTTAAGGATATTTATTAGTATTTGTTGTAATGAAATGCATTAGCAGATACTAACAAATCCTTAAGGATATTTGTAAAGAATTTAAATAATTTTTTTTTTTAAAGTTATATAATAAACTTATTAAAAGTTTAAATTTTGTAAAAAAAATCGTGAAAGTTTAAATGTTCGTTTTTTGTTGTATAAACCAAAGTTTAAATAGGTAAAATATAATAATTAAGTTTTTTTTTTTTTGGTAGTGAAAGAGGGCTAACGCCTAAAAAAGAAAAGAACTATAGAGTTACATGAATGTTTCTAGGCATGCAAGCCCCAGAAATGTCATCAAAAAGTAGACCCGAAACTTCATTTGGAGAAGTCTCCATAACATGAATGTTAAAAGAATTAAGAGAAAAGTTGAAATTAGCTAGCCAATCAGCACTTCTATTTCCCTCTCGCCAAGTATGATTAAATTGCACCTGCCAGTTCAACTTTAAAAGCTCTTGTATACGGCGCACCAATGTAGGCGGATTACCATTGAATTTAACTTTCCATGTGATCATTTCAACCAGACTTTTTGAGTCACTTTCCACTTGAAGGTGGTGGAAACCTTGTCTCCAGGCAAGCTGCATTCCCAAGTACATTCTCCACATTTCAGCAGAGAGGGCGTCACAAGTTCCTATTTAACGTGAGTATCCTTTAATCCATCTGCCATATGAATTTCGAAAGAGGTCACCACAACCAGCTAAACCCAAAGAATCCTTGTAGGCTCCATCACAGTTAAGCTTAATCCACCCTTCTTGAGGACTTTTCCAACCAATGAAAATAGTGTCACATTGGTGAATATTTTGATGGTGGTGGTTGCATTTATCTATGTCTTCAACCATCTTGATAATCATGTAAGTCGGGTCAGTCGGACGTTGAAATTCATCTTCAAAAATCGTTTGGTTTCTCTACTTCCACATGTGCCAGCACGTTACCATAAAAATTGTTTTCCACTTCCTATTTTGGATAAGATGATGGTTGATGTTCTTGAAGATCCATTCACTGCAATTAGAAGAAGAAAAAAAATTAGTTATTTGATTTGAAGGGACTAACCTTATCCAGGTTTGGATTGCGACAGGGCAATCCCTCAAAACATGAATGATGGTTTCATTGACTCTGTCACATCGAGAGCATGTGGGAGAAGCTCCAACACCCCATTTGCTCCTACGAAAATTAGTGAGCAACCGATCATGAGCCGCCATCCACATAAATGTTTGAATTCTATGAGGTCCTTCCCAACTCCACAAGGCCTTCTAATCTCCCTCGATAGGCTGAGCTCTAATATTTTGATTCTCATATGCACTTTTAATTGTGAAGTTCCTAGTGTTGGTTCCTCCCCATCCAATCGTGTCTGGCCCGTCTATGTCCATAGGTGCAGGGATAGCAAGAACCTGAAAAGAAAAATTAGATGGTAAGTTAGCATTAAGAAAATCAAAATCCCACTTTCCTGAGGGTAAAATATAATAATTAAGATAAGTTCCAATTCACTCTTTGAACTCAATTCAACACTAAATAGCAATGCATTTATTCTACAATTTCTTAGTTAGTTAGATGTTCTTTTTACAGAGAGATCCCATCTTGTTGCTATGCATTACACACAAGTGCCAACTTTTGTGGCCGTTGGGTAGGAACACATGGCTTTGGCCAGAACTTGACGCTGAGTTGGGCTTAATTAGGCCACGAACAGGACCAAAACTTATTAGCTTCATTGAGTTTTGTGCTTTCATTTGATCAATTCTGGATTATTATGAATTTGAACAATTTACTTCAAAGATGACAACTACACTCTTCACTTGTAGGAAAGTACCTTTCTAACGGTGTATTTTTGGTGTTCCGCGATCGATTACACTGTTTTTAGGTCTGTATCTAACTTAATCTGCTTCTGCATTCCTTAATATGCATTATTCATGTTTTATGTCATATGTGGTTCTTTCTGTATGCATGCATAATTTAAAACCATTCCTGAAACAGATGCAGAAATATAGTATGCTTTTTTTATTAAAATACCTCAAATCATAAATTGTATTAAATTCAAGGACAATATATCCATCTATATATGCTATCGATTACACGTATAACAGTACGTCGCACTCAAACAATACCATAACTAACAAACCTGACTATAATCACACACTATTATTGACCTCTTGCTAATTGCAGGGCCAGTATATATACATTATATTTTATCTAACTAGCTAAAATTCCATGATCAACATAAATCATGAGCTGTTTCAATCCGGCTATTCGGCGGCTTCCCAATTTGGAGACAATCAATTGGTGGAACTGTTGTAGTTTTCAATTCACCATAAGTCTCCCAACAGAATGGATCATAAAGATGGTATTTTTCTTGAACAGGTTGTAACTCAACACTTGTTAAAGAAACATCTACACAAGGCAAGCTATCGCTACATGCGAAATGAACCGGCTTAACTGTGTATGTTCCTTTTATACCTTCATAGTTTATTCCTGTTAGAGCCACAGCTGCTGTTTGATTTTTGCAGTTTCTTTTATCGCAGTAGAATTGATCGATTACGATTGGAAATTGAACTTCTGTAACTTGTATGTTTGAGAATAGTACTCCTCGTACTGAACCTGATCCACCTTGCCATGTTTTGATTCTGACACCATTCATTGTGTTATGCATGTTCACATCCCTAACAGTAATGTTTGAGACACAGGCTCTAGTATTATCCTTTCCTAGTCCTCCGATACTGATTCCATGCCCCGGTCCACAGTCGACATTGTGTACGTATACATTCGAGCATCCAGTTTGTATCGAAATACAGTCATCTCCTGCATAACAGTTAAAAAATTAAAAACAAAACTTAGCCGATTCGGACTATTAAGGTCATCCTCATAGTTCTAAATTGCAGTATGCAACAGCTTCGCAACTGCAACTTCAGCTGCGTGAACTGCGTTTTATCGTGATATAAATAAATATGGTAACATCATGAACCATGACTCCGTTACAGTTGTCAAATTTGAGGTCGCATTGGCCGCGATTCTCTGCAACATCAAAGATCGTGATGCAGTCGCAATTTAAAGGTTTGCAGAGAATCGCAGTCAATGCGGTCTCAATTTCACAGTGTAACTGCAATTTAAAGGTTTGCATGGATCTAAGCCCTTAGGCTAATACCATATGCTATTCCAATAAATGAAAATGAGATAATTTATCGAAAAAATGAAATATTACCGCAAGCTAAAGTGCTTTTGTATATCAAAACATCTCTGGAGTTTTGTAAGTGAATTCCATCAGTGTTAGGGCTATCACCAGGGGATGATATGGTAACATCATGAACCATGACTCCATTACAGTTATCAAATTTGAGATGACATTGTGGACTATTTTGAATTGTTATGCCTGTCACTGTTGGATTAATACTCCCATAGAATCTTATTGCCTGTTACAGAAACATAAATTATTTTCATTATGTTCTTAATTCTCCTAAACATATAAATCAAATTGGTGTTGAAAAAGGTTTAAAATGTTACTCACAGTTGGTTTGATGCTTGGCATTTTTCCTCCCAATGAACTTTCAATCTGAAATCAGCGGAGAGTAAAGTGAATAACTTCAACCGTTAATGAAAAAATCAAAAACTAGTATTTTAACATGCTCGTAATCTACTATGTAGCATTGACACGTCCAATGTCAGATTGAAGGCACGTCTAGTGTCTAACACATGTCAGTATATGTCTAATATCAACTATCATATTCGTGTCTATATATATGACAGTTTATTATGCATTTGCATGTAATATCAACTATCGATGATGGTTGATATTACTTATTCTCTAAAACGAGTTACTCATTTTTATTTTTTTTTCACTCCAGTTTAATCTGGTTCGGGGGTCAGTTCTGACATCAAGTGGTTCCAGTCATCTCCCGATCGCAGTTGCGGGGGATCGAACCGTGATCCTCCCTACCAAGTTCACCGTCAATCACCACCGAACCAACTAACGATTGGTAACGAGTTACTCACTTTAAAGGAGACAAATCTGCGAAAATGCATGGCAAAAATGAAAAAACTATTACCTGCAATGGTGGACTACCAATTGTGCTGTTTGAAGGGAAAAAAAGTTTTTCTTGATCATCTAAAGGATCATTATATTGAGTGTCTTGCCACCATACTGAGCCTCTTCCATCAACAATGCCATTTCCTTGAATGGTAAATCCAACCAATTTTGTAAAGTCCAACCATTGTAACAGTCCTCTGCCCCAAGCATTTGAGTTTGTTGGTGCAATTATGGTCCCATCAACCTGGAATATATTATTTTAACCTTATTAGCCGACAACTATATTGTCTGTTACTACATAATTTAATACCTAAAGGGACAGTCACATGTAGAAATGGATGTATTCATTATATTTGTCTTATGAATAAAGACTAATGCTTTTGTCGCCCTACCTATTTCTCGTGCGTTCTACGCATTTTCATTTTTACTCTTCCGCTATTTAAGTAGCGGATATTATAAAAATGAGAAATTTTTTTAAATGCCGTCCGCTACTTACATAGTAGACAAAGGTTTTTTGGTAGAATCTGATAGGTGTTTTTTGGTGTATCCGTTACCTAAGTACCGAACAGGGATATTTTGGTAAATTTATAAGACACGCGAGAAAAGAGATAGGTTGGCAAAAGAAATTCCCATGAACAAATAATATTGGTATGTGGGCTATCATGCAACTTTCTCTATTAGTTGTTGCTATTAACACCCCCACAGTTTTGCAACTGCATCTAGCTTTATCTATAGTGTATTTTTGGCTAGTAAAAATTATTTTGAAGTAGTAGAAAATATAGAGGTGTTAATACTCCAAAAAGGAAAATTTTCAACATCTTGGTGTAGTAGAAAATATGGAGGTGTTAATAGCTAAACCCTTGTCTTTGTAGATAAATTGAAAAAAAAATGTTACCTGAAAAACTATTCTGGGTTTACAGTATTGGCCTGAGAATACACTGGGCCCCACGTAGAAGGTATAATCTGCTGGAATGAGCATTGTTGATGCCTCTACTTTACATGCCTCTGCCCATGTGGCTACAAATGCCTGTATTTTATTTCAACCAAAAATGAAAAACACTTCAATTATTATATGTGTAAGAGAAATATATTTTGACAATTACTTGTAATCATAAGTTAGCAATAGTAAATCCTAAAATAAATGTAATTTGTTCAAGTAATTATTTGAAAGGTAAATAAATTTATACTTTCACCATAAGTATACTAATTTCTATGATAGAATGAGGATCACAGACAAAAGAAATTCTTATTCATAAATTAGTGGAGTAATTAGATATGATAAGATAAAATAAATAATATTTTATTAATATTTTAAAATAATAAATATTATAAAAAAAAAAAAAATTTCAAACCTTATTATTGATGAGACAAACATAGTGCACATATGAGTGTGTGTGATATAGGAATTAAATTACTATTGGAATTGTGATCTATAACTGTCTTGACAAAAATCATTTAACAAGTACTAGGTCCCATCTCTTTGGTTTATTATAAGGGTCATGCTAATAGTGTTTTTTCAGTTATTGTATTTCTCTCACTACTTAGCTTTCAATGAATGTCATTGTGAACATTCCAAACATAAATAAAAGAGAGAAGCAAATAAAATTATTTATGCTCCTAATTGCATAGTACTATTATTATTTTTTTGGTACATACATAGTACTATTATTTTACCATCATAAATTTAGGTAGATAAACCCAAATGATTACTTGCTAAACAAAATATTCCAAACACGGACGGCACTACCAAAACCAAATATTTAACAAATTCATAAACCATATTAATCATTGTGTCAATAATCAATATTATAATTTTGTAATGAAAGTTTAAATTTGAAGATTAATGAAATGGCAACACAATTATAACTGTGTCACTTTCCTTTTATTAGTTGTTTCCTTAATAATCTTGGATTTTAAAGTAAACTTGTAATGAAAAATGACAATGTTTTAAAAACCAGCTCGAAAAAAAAAAACTTGTTAGACTATGAGTTGACACTATCTATTATTTATAATTTGGTTATTTGAGAATTTCAATTGCATTTCCATATCATATTGAATGGTTTGAAGCAGTTGAACCATGGTCAAATGACTCTTCGGTTTGATGTCTGATTTAATTTTTAAAATATTAGTACAAAATAACGTAGACGATTGGTCGAGTATAATAAGATATTCAAATTTTTATTTACCTTTGTATCATCACTTTTTCCATCTCCTTTAGCTCCAAAATCTAGCACATTGAAAGTGGTAGAGGACCCACGAATTTTAGTTTGTGGTGGTGAAGTTGAAGGGCTATCATCTGGTGGTGGTGTTGGTAAAGGTGAGGGTGTAGGAGTACTTTTTTGTGGTGGAGAAACCTTAGATTTTGTTCCTCCTCCACCACCATTATGGTTATGTCCATTACCATGACTCTTTCCTTTCTTCTTCAACAAAGAAGCTATCTCTTCTCTATTATGCCTCCAATGCTTCCCTCTTCTTGCAATGCACTCTTCAAAATTTGAAGACAAAATAATAATTGCAATGAAAAGCATGTATGTGAAACCCTTTAAGCTAAAACTACTCATTTTTAGTAGTTTATGTGGAAATATAAGAGAGGGAGAAAATAGAGAAATTGAGAATTGTTTGTGTTATGTTGCTAAAAATACAAGTGACGGTTATGTGTTTATATAAGGAGAGAACTTTTTTTTTTTTTTGAAGAAAAATAATAATAAACAAATTATTTATTATTTATGTAAAAACACTAGTACAATATATTCTTGATAAAGCCAAGCATTAATGATTTCATTCTTTTTCATCCTCTCATCTTTCATTAATTAGTTATTAGTTACTAGTTTTTACTTTTTGTGAATTTTGGTTAGAATTTTAAATTTATTTAGTGAAAAAAAGTGGGGTTGCTATTCTCTTGTTGCCACATATCTAAAGTCACTACATGTGACCAAACTAAGCGACAGTTGGGGGCTACTATTATATTTTTACCATATTATTATCTTATTGGTTGATTTCATATATGCCAAATCTACATGCTGTCTTTTCCAACTTTCTTTTCTTCTCCAAGCAGGGTTTCAAAATGTGGTGTAAATCATCAATTGGCATCAAAATATTGTGATTCTTACAAAATGTGGAGTATTTAGAAAATAGTTTTATCTAGGTAAAAAAAGCAGTTGTCATGTTGTCTTTTTTGACCTTAAATGACTTCTTTGAAATGTTGTTCGCTTTGAGGTTAATCCGTCATAATTTTATCATTTATAGAAAAGGCATCTTGGTGATTCGAAAAATTTGGAAATTTTATATAAATTATCATTTGCCTCGATTACCAATTGATATAGGACTATCATGGTATATCCCAAATGGTCGATTTTAAGATTAATCTTATAGTTGGATTAAAAAGTTGAAATTAAGGAGATTCTTTGAAGTATTTTTTGGATGAAAGATCTTAATTAAATTAAAACAAAAATTGTGATGTAGGGAATTTTTTTTTTTGCTTTCACCACCAGTTTAATCTAGTTCGAGGGTCAATTTTAACATCAAGTGGTTTCAAACTCTTTCCGATCGTATTTGCGAGGGATTAATCACCACTAAATTAACTCCTGATGCTAGGAAATTTGAATGTACTACAATATATTAAGAGTTTATTCAGTAAATACTTAATTGTGCATATATACAATTAAGGAAAATTCTAACATGGACCACTTGAAGTTCTTCAAGTGGTCCATGGTGGACCATTCATGAAAAACCCTATAACGAATACGAATTTTACAAAATTCACCGTTGGATTGAAAGTTTATATCATATAGATCATCTATAGAAAATTTTAGAAAAATTGAAAATCATTTGATATGTTATTGAAATTCATCAAGATTAACGGTTTATTAAATACTGTAAATCTTGATAAATCCCAATAAAATATTAAATGATTTCCAATTTTTTTTAAAATTTTTATGGATGCTCTATATGATATAAACTTTCAATCTACCAATAAATTTTGTAAAATTTATATTCGGTAGATCACTTGTCCACGGTGGACCACCCTAGCATTAGCCTACAATTAAATATACAATCAACCTAAAAATTGCATTTTTGTTTATAAAGGAGGGAGTAGGATTTAGGCAAATGATTATGAAGCAATGACTTTTGAGATTAATTTCTTTTAGTATTAGTGATTAATTTCTTTAAAGAAGAAGAAAACCTCACATGCTAGCAAAAGGATTAATTTATCAAGCACAATGGTCTATCATAAAGTTTGTTTTTAGTCCCATTCTGGCCAACTATTTTAGTCATAGTGATTAATTTATGTTAAGAAATTAATAAAACCTCACATGCTGCTTAGTACCATCAGTGATCAATTTTATTTTATTTTTAACGGCTAAATTTTATTAATATCGCAATTACGTGTAAGACGAGCACAATGCATAATACAAATACATAGGAGCAGATCACAAGAAAGAAAATAAACTAAAACAACACCTAAATCAAACAACACTCATAGAAAGTCCTTACACCAAATATCATCAACTCCGCCCATCCAACACAAACTCCATCTCGACAATAACAATCCACACGTCAACCCCTAATCCAAACAAAAATCACTGCACCATACGCCAACACCAACACACCAATACTAACTATAAAACACAATCAAAGCAACCGGCACAGGAGACCGTTGAGCACCACAAGCCAAAACTCAATCAAATATCAAGCCAAAGCAACCATCAGTGATCAATTTCCTTTAAGAATCTAGTAAAACAACACATGTCAAAGGTAGAAAAGAGCTTTCCCAAATATTACCCATGTTGGGACTAACCAACAATATTATCTGCTAAGTTTTTGTCATTTGTTTCTGTTAACACTCTTTAGAATTCAGCTGAAAGTAGATAAAATTTTACTAACAATATTTTATTCATCGAACTCAATTTTTTTTTAAACAATTAGGATATTTTATGAAATTTATTAACCTTTTGAGTCTGATTATTTAGTTAAATACATAAAAAAAAAAATGGCAATGATAAGAGGTATGCATGATGTGTTAAGTGCATCACATATTTCTGTTACTTGCTTCCTTATACAGATTGTACATAAAAAGAATAAAAAAATTTGTCCTAGTATTAATGAAATGATAAATCAAGATTTGGTACTAAAAAATTGGAAATTGTAAATCCACGTGAGTGAGTCTAGTGTCAAGAGCACACTAATTAACTATTATGATCATGTGTAATCTTCACGGGACAAGATTTTGGTCACAAGAAACCTCTTCAATTTAAGTTTTGGTATAGTTGTTGCAGATAGTCGGATTTGAGTTATCATGATGTTATAGGTAGTACTGTTTTTACTATTTTTTTAATATAAAAAATTAAAATATGGTGCTCCTATTTAAGGCAGAAAAGATCATAGAGTGAAGACCAGTCTTTTTATTATTAGATCACTCCCATTTTACTTTGACCGACTATAAAGTGGGTTATTATTACGACTCGGTTGGCTTTGGCTAGAATAGATATTTTTAATAATTCTCGTGAAATTAGTTGTGCTCTTTGTTTTAGAGAAGATGAAGATATCGACCATTTGTTTTTTAATTGTTCATTCGCAAGACAAGTGTGAACCAAAATTTATAAATGGTCGAACGTAGATTTTATATCGTTTGAAGAAGTTTGGAAGCATTTTATCACATTTGGTTCGGTTGTGAAGTTTAAGAAATATGCCAAGGGTCATCATGTCATTTGGTTAGCAATAACTTGGAGCTTATGGTGTATGCATAACAACATCATATTTAGAAGAGATATGGCTAATGTGTCTTCCCTCGTATAGAAAATAAGTCAATAACTCATCTTTTGTATTTTTTAAACGGTGTAATTCTCCACTAGCTTGTTTACACAACCTCTGGTGATGTGATCGTGAATTGTAAGGGTTAATTACATCCGAGTAGTACTCCTTATAATTTATTTTTTTATTATAAAAAAAAAAAAAAAAACCTATTCAATTATTGCTTCCAATTATGGTATTTTATTTTTGGTATATATATTCAAGAGAGGTTTTTGAGAAACTTTCTTCTCGCCCATTGATTTTGTTTACTTGATTATATATGGTAGACAACATTTTAATTATGTTGCATATGAATGAAAACAAAAAACAAAGTACGATAATATGCCCCTCTTGGAACACATTTCTGTGCATAAAGGTTCTCAAATCTAATGAGGCCCCCTTAAAACAGCAAAAAAATGAAATTCTTCAAAGAAACAAAGGTTCACGGAATACAAAGATTCAAGAAATTTCAACTTATTTCATCATATGTCAAAATCCCTATGTAAGTAGGGAATGCATCTGGTTGATTATGATTTATGAGGCAATACTTTCTGTTGCTTCTCAATTTATATATACTACATTTAGCTTGAGGAATTTGTTGAAATAATGTAATATCATATTTAATTTTTAAAATCAGAATTTTTTGAAGTATTTTGTCAAATACAACATGAAATTTAAGAATTGAAAGGAAAAATATTGTCAAAGTAGAGAATATTAGGTTCGAATGCTCGACTTTTACGTATTACAGTATTTCAATCAACTAAATTATACTAATAGGACAAAATTTCTTTCTTACTCTATAAAATGTGATTATGGGTAGTGATTGTCTACCTCTGCAAAATCTACCTTTGGTGACTATGTGTCTATACCTTGCTAAACTAAATTTTATCTCCTATCTAAATCATTTATTTTAATCTTTAACATCTCTCCTAAATACATTAAAATCATATAAGTTATCAAACATGAAAGATAGAGAATTCATTCTCGTGTGTATATATAATGTGCATAATAATCAAACTACTCTCTTGTTCATAAACTCTTTTGAATATCAAAAAAATAAAAAAATTCTTGTAGTCTAAAATCATTACAAGCGAAAAAAAAAAAAAGACATTAATGATCCATAAGTTGATAGACTTATAAAGCATCTAATAAATTATTGCAAATATAACTCTAACCGCCTATTGAATTTCTGATCTTTTTATCACTCCATTTCGTATTTCATCCACCCTAGCCACAATTCTAGCTAGCCAATTCTAGTTGTCCCATATGACTGCAAAGTAAATTACACTACCAAAATTCTAGCTAGCCAACACAAGTTATGTGTCATGCAATTGACATTCAAACCAACTTATAATTAACTAGACTAAGACCAATCCTATGACTCAAAATCACTTACATTGCGATTAGATTAATTAAACATCAATAATTATAATTTCAAAAGAAAGCATAACCACAAGGATGAGGAAGAAAATCCTTCCAATTCCAAATGTAAGAAATTATTATCAATAAATTGACAACTTCAATTAATAAATAATAATCTATAGGATCTTTTAAATCAATATAGCAAAAAAAGAACAACATAAAAATGAGTTTCTATTAGTGGGTCAAACAAATTAAATAATCATCTTGTAAAAATATTATTGTATATGTACTCACACACAACTCAACCTCTAAAATTATATATGGGGTGATAGTGATTGGCACGAGGTGGTTAAGAATCATCAAACATCAAATATGGATTTTTGTTATTACTTGATAATCACTTTTCAATAGTGTTTATCATCTGTGACTTCCTTCATCTTTTCCATAAGTCCCTTTCCCACTTATGCTTCCAAGTTCCAACAATCATCACCTTCTTCATCCTCACTCGTGAGTCGTGACCATAATTGCCCAATCATAAATTTTGTTAATTTAAATTTTGTTAATCAATGTCAATTTAAATTTTGTTAATTTCCCTACAAATGATGAATAACAAAATCGTCTTATATGAATTTTAAAGCAACGATCATTATAAAATTATGAATTACGTCAAAATTTAATTTTAGTTTTTCTAAGAAATTTCAACAAACTTTGGTTTTACTTATATTTTTCGCCACAACTTTTAATTTCTATTGAAAAGTCAACTTATGTGTATTCTTCAAAACAAAACTTGTTAAAACTATATATAGTATTGATATTAAACTCAATGATTTTTTTTAATAATTATTCATATTAGCTGTGATAATTTTTTAGCTTTAACCATCTAATTTTCAAGAAAAGAAACCTTGACATTTTATTATAATCAAAACTTTAAGTGGTTTGATCAAAGATCGTTTCAACAACAATTCAAACATTTAAACTCAGATTAATCTTTAATTGAAATTCATTAATCACTTGAATGTAATAACTTCATTCATAAAATAATCATCTTAGGTATGAAGTTTTGATCACCATTTATGAAACATGTTGGATACATAAAGTGTGTTCTTCTTTTTCAATCGACGTAAAAGTGACAATTCGCTTAAACTTGGATCAATTGTTGGTGTTCAATAATGTTATTTATTATTCCAAGAATAACAAAGTAAGCTAGAACTAAAAATTAGTAAATTGTAGCCTATCATGGGAAAGTTTTTCATTCCCAATCAACCTTATTCTTGTGACTCTGTTTGGTTTCATTGGTGACAAATTTTTATTAATTACTTTCGCAAATATACATTTTATATTCTTTGTGGTGGAAACATGAAAGCAGACATGTTATCATCAACTCACAACACTCAACTGATCGATCAGTTATATTTTGTCCCAAATTTTATTTTTTGTTTTTAACTATGTCCATAGCAAATTTTGATCATGTGATTTCTTTCGATTCTTCTTAAGTGGAATGAAAGAGTAAAATACTATTATTTGCTTTATTTTAATTATCATATAAATATGACTATTTATAATTTAAAATTAGGGTCCGTTTGGCCTAGCTTATTTTTGAACTTATACAAACAACTTATGCAATTTTTATATATTATTATAAGTTTGTTAAGGTAGTTTATAATAAAATAGTTTATAAAAATTCAATTTTTACTAGTTTGAACTTATAAAATAATATAAAATCTAATTTATATTGCATAAGTTGTTTGCATAAGTTAAAAATAAGTTAGGCCAAACGACCTAATAATGAAAAAGTATTCATGTGTCCCTAGGATGGTCTCTGACTCTCACGAGCAGAATATATAATGGGATCAAACTTTTGAAATTGTAGGTTTTTTGGGCTAGTGCCACAAGTAGAATGACAAAAGGAGTATATACTTGTTATAGAGAAGGGTGGGATTAAATAGTATTTCGGAACACTTATTAAATATACTTAAAATGAAAATTCAATATAAAATTATGTTATTAAGATAATTTTTCACACTTTTAAGATATTAAATATATTAGTTTCAAAATATAATTTATTTTTTTTATTAATATGTTTAATTAGTGTTCTAGGGACAGTGTCCCGGACATTATTTAACATTTTTTTAAACGGAATAATTTTACCTGCTTTCTTGGCCGCAAGAAACTGGCACGTACACTTATCAATTATTTTTCCATGACAAGAAGTACACTTATCAATTTGGTACATTAACTAATGTTATTTATTTCATGATTTGCATATACTATAGTTGGTATTTGTTTGGTACCAACAAACAATTAATGAGAAAAATGAGTACCACACAACCTTGTTAGCCGTCTTTTTGTGTGTTACGTGCTCGTGAACTATCAACTCTTCACTCGTGAACTTCATCAATGCACACAAAACAAACTTCATTGCCTTTGCTTCTCATCCATTATTTGTGTCATTATGTTTCAAGCAACCAATTATAATATTTCATTTAAGCTTAGCTAGTATCATCCATTCAACCACCAAACAATTTGTTAGATTAGATTCCTTCTTAAACTTTTTGTCTCTTGTTAAGTTTCCCTAACAACAAATTGATTTCATTATATAGGGATTGAATTTAGTGCAGTTGCTCCGTGATGCGTTATTTTCTTTGGATTGTCCGATCATAATTTTTTTTTGGTTGTTTTTTGCTATATGTAATCTAAGTTGTTTGGTCATAAATTGACGGTTGAAATTCAAAACAGCATAAATAATCTAAATATGAGTATACTTTTTTATTGAGAATTTTGTATTATATATTAGATACCTTAAGAGTATACTCTCCTATTGGGAATTTTATATTATATATTAGATGCCATGTAATACCAACATTATTTCTATCTCAATGAAATTGAACTCGAAGCTTTTAAATAATATTTTGAGTTCGAGTTTCATGAATGAACACAATGTGATTGGGGAGGACCATAGTAAGTGGAATCGTCAGATTTTTCGAAAAAAATTAGTTATCAATAAAAATCGATGCATTTCACACTTTTATAATAGTTATTGTGTACATAAAATTAAAATTTTTTAAAATAAAACACACTGTGGAACCCGTTAATTGTGGGGGTCACATTTTCATTTTATGACCCAATAGCTATCACATTCAATTGAAAAAAGAGTAAAGGCAGACTAATTATTTTAGATTTATTAAGGATTATTGATATGCATTACCAACTTGATTTTTGTTTTCTGGTGACAAATTAAGATATATAATTTTGGGATTGGGAAAGGCATATAAATGACAAAATGTTGCTGGATCCAATCATCATATAGTACATATGATCATTTTTCAACAAGAGCTTCTACTCATTAATCTTCTTTTGTTTCCTTTTTGTTGCCTAAGATCTTTTAAGAGCTTTATTTAAATGTTTTTAGAATTTTAAAATGGCAAGTTGCAAATGTTTTGGTGAGTGTACGTCTTATAAACATAGTTTTTATGGTATTAATTAATTGGTCTTTAAGAGAAGTGGGATTAGATATATAGAGTTCGAGTGCGAAGTAAAATTCGATTAAAAATTATTTTTAGAAATTAACATCGGATTCTTCTAAATAATTTATCTTAAAATATGTTGATTAATCACTTGAGTTCAATTATTTGATTTATAAGACGTACACTCACCAAAACATTTGCATATAATTAATTTGATAAATTAATTTGATTATAACTATGTTTGATGTGAAATAATTATTTGCATATAATTGATTTGATAAATTAAATTGATTATAACTATGTTTGATGTGAAATAATTTGGAATATATATTTACCTCGGAACCTTGTTTGTTGCAGAATGTAACTTAAATTTTCAACTCATAAAAGTTACTTTTTATTTATATAGTTACTTTTGTCAAACTATTGATGCTTATATAGGACAAAATATCTCTCCTCCTAACAAGCTAATAACTAGCATATATTCAACTATAAAAATAATATAATTGTGGTAGAAACTAAATACATATATTTTGATAATTGTAATAAAATCATATGATATGCTTGAAATAGGAGAAAGTAAGTCAAGTGTAACAAATACACACACTTCGTGAATCTTAGAGATGAAGAAAGTGATTATGATTTTCAACAACAATTCAATTAATTATTCTTTAATTGCCTCAATAATGAATGCAGTTGCTTGTGAAATTGTGCTGTTGTGATGTTGTGCTATTTTGATTTGAAACTGACAATATATAAATAAAAAGAATTACAAATAAAAATCACATGAATTCACAATTAACTATATTTAGATGAAATCTGACTTAGAAGTTTTCCCATTAGAGATGATTTCCTCCTATTTTGTTTCCATGATATATATTGTTCTTATATAGTTTGTGGTGCATGTGAATTTTTAGTTGATATTGTCCATGTGAATGATCTCAAGTTTGTATTAATTAAATTAGATTAAATTATTTAAAAGCTAAAAACAAAGTGTTTTTGTCTTTATTGTTTTGTTTATATCTTATTGTCCTTGCCACTCCTTATATGTTGGTAATGAAATACAAAAATCCATGTTAGCAATATCAATATGTAAGTACTCACGGATCACTTTGAACCCTTAAAGCTTTTTGCTTCACCAACAATTTCATTGGAGGAAAATGAAGAGACCTTTATCTATTAATTCTTGGCCTATAATGAAGTTCATCAATGACCCTTATCCCACGGCTGAGAAAATGAGAGACACACACATATAACCACCTCATTTTTGCCATGATATGATTACTATACACTATGCTCATCCATGTGCTCTTTTGGTTTATGCTACTATAGAATGTTCATTTTCATCACACCTTCCGTAATAAGTAATATTTGATAGGAAAGACATACACTATTATTTAACTAGCAATATTTGATTAAATATTTGGAGGTGACTCGAGTGGCTTGATAACATGTGACTTAATGAATTTTACCTTCTTAGATAACAAGTGGCCCGACGGTTCTAAACACATTTTTTAGGAAGTGGATCTCATAAATTCAGTAAAAGTTGTAATCATGCAGTCATAAGATTTTCAGCCGTCTAAGTTCAGACGATTTAAAAATAGAAAATTTAATTTTTATTCAATAATTTAAAAACACTATCTGTAAATCAGGATCGTCTAATTTTAATCTTATGGTCCTTAACGGCTGATAGCACGACTTCATGGTGTTTTGACTGCACTCAATTCGAGTCTCATTTTCTGACATTATTTCATTTAATACGAGACTTCTCACCATAGCGATGTAGTATATTTTATGCAAAGACCGAAACAAAGCATTCTTCTTAAGGATAAAATTTTAAAAGAATTGTTATCACGAGTTTAATATCAATGGAGTATCATATTACAGATTCCTAAGCCTTGGAGACTTAATTTTTTGTTTTGTTAATCAACATTTCATAAACATGTGACATATTTCTTTTTTGCTCAACATGTCTATTTAAATTGTTTAATTCATAGTTCTTGATACAAAGTTCTATAAAATTATACAATACCATGTTTGATATTGGGGCAAGTATATGGTGGGTAAGTGGTATAGGTCTTCCATGATGGGAAACTAATTTTCACCCTTAGATTACAAGGGTTTACAATATACCATAATAATGTTTATACACCATATTCTATTCTCTTTCACATCCTTTTCTTGTTTTTTCAACAAAACATTCCAAATTTTTTTAAGAATAAAATATATTTTATAAATAATTTCTATTAATTATATATAAATATTCGTACAAATATTAATATAAATATTAATTTAAAGTTTATTATTGATGAATGTAAATTTCTCAATATAGATATTAATTTAATTGTTAGTATCAATATTAGTTCATAATCTATTATCGATGATTTTAAATCTTTCATTATACGTAAAATATTATTTTTTGTTATATAGTTTAATATTATAACAATCAACTTTGACTTTATTTGTCAAAAAATAATGGATAACTAATTGAATGTGTAAAATTAGCAATTGAACTAGAATATAAATATAAAATTTGATATTTAGTTTTTTCAAGTAAGATAATATGGGTAAAACATGGATTAACTTATCAAAATAAATTATAAGCTGTTATAATTTTGGGTTCTATATATATTTTGGACCAATTGAACTAGCATATAATTTTAGATTTCATATTTATATGCTAGTTCAGTTACTAATTTTACGCAATATCACTAATTTAATTAGTTATCCACTATTTTTTGGCAAATAAAATCAAAGTTAATTATTATAAAATTAAATTATATAACTTAAAATAATATTTTACCTATAACGAAAGATTTAATCATATATAATATGCTTCCTAAAAAAAAATCATAGGTAATAGACTAAGAACTAATATTTGCACTAATACTTAAACTAATACGTGTACTAAGAGACTTACATTCATCAATAATAAACTATAAACTAGTATTTACATTAACATTTGTACTAATATGTATACACAAAACGAACATAAATTATTCATAAAAATATTTATTTTAAAAAATTTAGGTTGGTGTTGCAATGTCAATCCATGTGTACAGGTCAACATGTGTTGTTGCAGAAACATAAAAAAAGATATATTCTTTTGTCGCCCTACCGACTTATTGCGCGCCCAACATGTTTCTATTTTTAGCCTTCCGCTACTTAAGTAGCGGATGTTATAAAATTGAGAAAATTTTTGAAAAATATTGTCTGCTAAAATAATGTTGATAGAAAGTTTTGTGGGGCTGTATCCGCTACCTAAGTAGCAGACAGAGATATTTTTATAAATTCGTTGAGCGCGCGAGAAAATGAGTAGGGTGGCAAAAGAAAATCTCCAGATATAAATATGAAACTCAAAATTATATGTTAGTTCAATTGGTCTGCAATATATATAAAACCCAAAATTATACTAGCTTATGATTTATTTTGATAAGTTAATCTAATTTTACCCATTTTATATTTATATGTTAGTTCAATTGCTAATTTTACTCAATATTACAAATTCAATTAGTTATTCATTATTTTTTGACAAACAAAGTCAAAGTTGATTATTATAATATTAAACTATATAACAAAAAATGATATTCTACGTATAACGAAAGATTTAAAATCATTGATAATAGACTATGAATTAATATTGATACTAATAACTAAACTAATATGTGTATTGAGAGATTTACAGTTTTCAATAATAAACTTTAAACTAATATTTATATTAATATTTGTACCAATATGTATATATAATTAATAGAAATTATTTATAAAATATATTTATTTTTATGTTTTTTTTATAAAAAAAAAGGATGTGTTGTTGCAAAAATAAGAAGAGGAAGTGAAAGAGAATAGAATATGGTGTATAAATTTTATTATGGTTTATTGTAGACCTTTATAATAGAAATTAACAATATATAATAAACTTTAAACTAATATTTATAGGAATATGTATATATAATTAATAGAAATTATTTATAAAATATATTTTTTCTTAAAAAAATAATTGGGATGTTTTGTTGAAAAAAAGAAAAGAGAAAGTGAAAGAGAATGAAATATGGTGTATAAATGTTATTATGGTCTATTGTAAATCCTTGTAATCTAAGGGTGAAAATTAGTTTCCCACCATGGAAGACCTACACCACTTACCCACCCTAGACTTGCCCTTGATATTGATATATTATTTCTTGTTGTAATCAGCTGTGCATATAAAGGAGGAAAACAAGGGACCACAAGTTTTGAAAGATAAATGCTAATCATAAGAAAAATTTACCAAAATAATCAAATTAACTATACACTTTTCTTAAGTATCAAATTAAGCATCCAAAATAATCAATTAATCATAAGAAAAATTGAGCCAAATAATGAAGAGAATGATATAGCAAAATCATACACACTTTTCTTAAGTACCAAAATAATCAAACTAATTAACTATACACTTATCTTAAGTAACAAAATATAGCCAAATCATTTCTAAAAGATTTTCATAATGTTGCATCTAAGCTCGTGATGTTTTGCTTTCTTACAACCTGTACAAACATATGGTAAATTGATTGATCCTATTGTACAGAAATTAAGAGAATGAAATAAGGTGGTCCAAAAAGTAAAAGAAAAAGCCCAAAATTTGTATTCAGAGAAACTATGTGATAGACACCTGTTAGATAACAAATATACAAAAAGTAAAACTGAACTCTCTTACATTCACACATGGAATGTATATTTTCTTTTGTCTTTATTGTCATGTTTATCCAATTTATAATTTTAGTGAAAATCCAAAGATACTATTCTTTTTATTGGCTACTGTAATAGTTAGTTTGTTAAGAAGAGTGAATTTTAGTCACAAGTTGATATTTATTCTTGATATTCCTTCAATGTCTAATCTCATTCTATGTATTGAGTTACTTTTTCAGAGACATTAGGATAATTATCTATATAGATACTATTTTATTTTAGTATTTGAATGAATAATGTTAAGAAACATCACATCTATAAAAATTAAGATTAAAAGCTTAGAAATTTATTGTGTTTTTTTTAAGGTAAGAAATCTTTTGTGTTGATAAAGGTAGAAATTATATAAATGAGTCAACTTTTTAGCTTATATACTAACCAATAAATAGTTCTAATAATCTATAGATTCAATAGATAAATTCGGTAAAATCATTGATTTTTTTTCCATTTGAATGTGTAAATCTGAATAAAAGCAAATTTCAAAACCTATAAGATGGGGAAATAAGCTCTCCTGTCAATAGTAGTGTGTGTTTGGTATTACGATGGATGTGACAGAATTACGGTGATCCATCGTGATTTTTCAAAAGCTACACTTTCATAAAACCGTTGATTTTTTTTTCGTCTGAATGTGTAAATCTGAACAAAAGCAAATTTTAAAAACTAAAAGATGGAAAAATAAGCTCTCTTGTCAATAATAGTGTGTTTGGTATTACAGTGGATGTGATAGAATTACGGTGATCCACCGTGATTTTCTAAAAGCTACATTTTTGTAGCTTTTGGAAAATCACGATGTGTCACAGTGATTCTGACATATCCACCATACCTAAACTTAGTAATTTTGTTGAATTGAAGCCCAAGTGGCATATGGAACATGGCCATTGCAGGCTTAATAAGTTTTTTGTTTTGAGTTTCTTTCAAGTCAGTTATAAGCTGAACTTCAAGCCAAAATTGAAAGAAACAAATCACACCAGCTCCAACAACATTTATAGCAATCAATATACACCAATAAAGCAATGCAACATATATAGACAACTGAAGACATAAATTAATTTAACAAAATTCCAATTTCAATGTAGGCAAGAAGAATTTTTAATTGTATAAATTGGCAAGTCAATTGGTTCCAAGTGAATTACATGTTTTGTTTTGGACCACATTGTATGTGGCTTGAACTTGCAGGCACATAAATTGTTATGTAGAATTCATATGTTTGTCCTTTTGCAATCACCAAAAGCTTCTTATTTATTCATGTATTTTTCCATTAGGTAAAATATTTAAAGGCTAATTATATGAAATATACCAAAGTAAAATATTTTAAGGCTCATTATGAAATATACCAAAATCTGTACACCATATATACCAAAAATGCTAATTAATTATGAACTAGACTAGAGTATCATTTTATTGATTCTATATTGAGTAATAGATTTTCTGACCTCTTCAGCTAAATTGTATTTGTTAGATTAATTCAATAATTGAGAGATCAACATACTTAGTCGTGAATAATTTGTAAATAATGAAAACTCAAAAAGTATATAATTGAACCTTGTACCAAATAAGGCCCGATGTAGTCAAATCCAATTTGATGAACCACATAAATAAGTGATTGAAAAATGAAAAAAGAGATTTTGATTTTATAAAATTTTAGGGGGTGTGTGATTAGTCGAGACTATGTCACATCCACTCTAGTGGCCAATCAATGGTCTTGAGCTGTGGTCAATTTTGATTGTCACCAAAGCGGCTGTAACATAGCATTGATCAACCACACACATCTTAAAATTCTATAAATTGAAACATCTTTCTTCATTTTTTAATCAATCACTCATTCAGTATTTCATCCAAATTATTTTCATAGGGTGATGAGGGAAGGGTGAGGGGGACAAAATAATTAGAGTGCAAATGATTTGCACTTTAAGTAGTGAACTATATTTTTTCATAATATTTTTGCTACTTAAAAAACTAAGCTCACTACAATTAAGGTGCAAATGTTGGGTTGGGATTAAAAAAATCTTGTTTTTCTACTTAAGGTGCATCGTGACTCAAGTTCTTTGTGATTGCATTTATGCCACCACAGTATAGATCAGACATGTCGACCCTTCTAACTATGCAACTCATTTTATTTTTTATTTTTATTGCAGGGGGTGGATCTTCAACAACCTGAATAAAACAGGGATTGGAGATAACCCGACTACTTGGAAATCTACCTCATGACAGCTTGTTGGTATTTATGGACATGGCGGAACAAAACTATTTTTGAAGCTAACTTCCAAAGACCAGCCTACCCAACATTGATAATCCAAAAGTTCACTAAAGAGATCGAAGACAATATTATGCATTCAATTTATAGAAGATCTCGACAGAATGAAACTATATACAGTGGTTGAAAGTGACCTCATATTGGATGAGTTAAACTCAACAGTGATGGAGCTTGGAAGGGAGCAGGCGCTCATGCGAGGTGTGGTGGACTTCTTCGGAATTCTGATGACAGATGGATCAAAATCTATGTTTGGAAGATTGGAAGTGTGATGTTTTTCATGATGAGATGTGGGGCATGTACCTTGGTCTAGACATGGCCTGGAGGGAGAATGTCACCCATCTTATAGTTAAGAGCAACACAAAAATTTGTGTTGATATGATTAATGAGAATTGCAAGTTTAATGGGACTATTCCTCCTTTAGTTCAGCATATCTATAAGCTTTTGAGTTTGAGTTGGACTGTCCAAATCAACCATAAATGGCGTGAAGGAAACTGAAGTACAAATTGGCTTGTTAACTTTAGCATTTTAAGGGACTTAGTGGATTTTTATATTTTTGAAACTCCCCCGGTGAGCTTCAGAGACTGTTGTTTAATGACATATCCGGAGCTTGCATGTCTCGAACGTCCTTATAATTTCGTAGTTTTTTTTTTTAACTTCGCCCTTCTTTTATACCATTTTTTTTAAAGAGGTCTTTATAAGGAACAAAGAATAATGTACATAGCATCTCATTGTATCTATTTCTCTTTAGTCTTTACTTAAATAGAAACAAAATTATTCTACAAAAGTGTTTGCTTTGGATGCATAATGTTAGGACACTGCCTTGTTTGGCATCGATACACTCCCTTTTTGTCACTCTTCATTTGAAAAATAAGCCAAAAGAAGGAAATATTCCATTTCAATATCAAGACAAACTTTTACTAGGGTCTTTTATTTTGTATCAACAAAAATCAACTAAGATGAGTAGATGCACAAATTTTAAACACAAGAGTTCATAAAATGTCATTATGCAAAATTGAAAACACAATAGTAGGATTTAAAATAAATAAAAAATTCTAAATCAATATTTTAAAATTAATGTTTTCTTCTCTTCATCACAATCTCCGATGCAGATGGAACCACTTATCAGTCGGTGTTATCTATTTTCTTAGTTATAAAATACAATGTAATTCTTAATCATTTTAATATTTTTATATATACTAGATACTATGTCCCGTGCGTTCGCACGGGATATATATATAAGATGTGATATTTGTAATTGGTGTTATTTTTTCAATACACATATAATGATGATATATACATTGGACAAAAATCTTTATCTTTATAAATAATGATAGATAAAGATATGCAACATCACCATCATCATACACAAAATTAGGGTTAGGGTTGCATTGTTGCAAACTTTATGAATGCACGGGATATATATATAAGATCTGATATTTGTAATTGGTGTTATTTTTTCAATACACATATAATGATGATATATACATTGATTGGACAAAAATCTTTATCTTTATAAATAATGATAGATAAAGATATGCAACATCACCATCATCATACACAAAATTAGGGTTAGGGTTGCATTGTTGCAAACTTTATTATGATGATGATGATGATGATGATGATATAGTAAGCTTGCTTATTTTTTCAATAAGCTTGTTTGTTTTTTCAATACACATATAATGATGATATATACATTGCTAGAGAAAAATCTTTACAAATAATGATAGATAAAGATAACATCACCATCATCATCATACATCATCTATAACCATCATGATACACAAAATTAGGGTTACATTGTTGCAAACTTTATTAGGATTATATATATATATATATATATATATATATATATATATATATATATATATATATATATATATATATATAAAGATAAAGATAGATAGATTTGTCTTTGACCTCACTTCAAACATACTCCGTCCGGTTCTATATATATATATAAACAAATTTTAACTTTTTATATTCATTGAAAAAGTAATGTATCTAGTCAATAATATAGATTAGATGCATTACTTTTTCAATTTATCTAGAAAGTTAAAATTTGTTTATATATAAAACCGGAGGGAATACACTACGGTAATAGGTTAGGTAACACCCATCTACACACACCAACCCCTCTATGTAAGGCTTAAATATCTCTTTGTCCCTAAATTTATTTTAAAATTTAAATTTTGTCCCTTAATTTTTAAATCAATCTATTTAGTTCTTAACTTATGTAAGTTAATACAACTTAATTTTTTAACTTTAAAATCGATCAAATTAATCCCTTAATTTACTTAAATTTATGCAATTTTGTCCTATAATAGAAGAATACTATAGTATAATTTCAAACTACAATTTTAGTCTTTAGAAGGATAACTCGATGTCATATTGATCTCTGAATGTATCGATAATGCAAACACATTCAAGGGTGTCTCTTTTATTAATTATTTTGGCCCTCAGATCTGATTGTAGGTAGAGAATTTAATCCTTAAATTTATTTTTGTTGGTCGGTCCATAAAATTATTAACAAAAGATGCATCAGTGATGGATTCAATTTTGATACATTTAAAAACTATACTGACAGTATCTCGCACATTCAATGAGCAAAATGACTATGTTGGTATATTTTCATAAGTTAATAAATCAAATTGCATTAGCTTACATAAATTAAAGGACCAAATTAATTGGTTTTATAGTTAAGGGGCAAAGTTGAGTTATTAACTTACAAAAATTAGGGGACCAAGTTGACCAATTTTAAAGTTAAGGACCAAATATTTAAGCCTATAATAAATTATGATAAAAAATTTATTGTAAAAAAATATTTATGAAAAGAATTTCATAGGAATTAATTCAAACATGCATCACCAAAATCACTATTTTTAAGATTTTCATAATGTTATATTTGAGCTCGTGGTAGTAATCTCCAACCAAAAATATTGACTTTAAACGGATGATCATTCCTCCAAAGTTTTTGGATAGCTACCAACACATTAGAGTCCAAAGTAATCACATTGAAGGACTGAAACAACAAATTATAATAAGAGTTTTTATATTTTTTAGACTCCCCTCAGTGAGCTTCAAAGATAAACTGTTGTTTAATGACATATCCAAAACTTACAAGTTACATGCCTCAGAACGTCCTTATGATTTCGTAATCTTTTCTTGAGATTTTGGCCCTCTTTTATACCAATCTTTTTAAAAAGATGTCTTTGAAAGGAACAAAGAATAATTACATAATAGGTTAGGTAACACCCATCTACACACACCAAGATGCACAAAACTGGACCATTACATCCACACATGGAATGTACAGTATATATATTTTGTCTTTATAGCTATGTCTATCCAATCTAATCCTAAGTGAAAAGGATACCATTTACGTTAGCATCTTGTTGAATTGAAACCCATGTGGCACATTGTGTTGCAAGAACCAATTGAAAGAAACAAATGCTTTGCAACATAGACAATTGAAGAAATAATTTCATCTCTTTTTTCTTTAAATAATATATATTTCCTTTTCAATGTAAGCAAGAAGTATATTTAATTGAATAAATTGGCCAGTTAATTGAATTCCATGTTTTATTTTAGACCACATTGTGATGCCTTGCAATTGCAGGCACATAGTTTTGTACTTGTTCCTTTGCAATGACCGACAATAACTTATTAGTTAATGTTAGTGATTCTACAAAGCTTCTTATTTATTCATGTATTTGCCGTTTAAGTGATAGATTTAAACCCTAATTGTGAACTACTTGAGTATCATCTTCTTTTTTTATACAAACGAGGGCAGATACCCTACTAGAGTATCATCTTATTGGTACTATCTCGAGTTTTAGATCCTCGTATAGCTCTTCGCCTCCTCCTACTTCAGCTAAATCTTAATTGTTGGATTAATCGATCAATTAAGAGAACAACAATTTTAGTTATTAGATTAATCCATCAATTAAGATTTACTTGAAAAAGATAGAAACATCTGAGAAATCTCAGTTTCTATTAACAAGATTGGCTTATACGAATCACAACCGTTCATATATCAATTAAAGAAAAGTTTAAAAAGAAAGAGCTAGTAAATGTACTTTCAGACAATGTACCATGGTGTTATTGCTAATCAAAAGTTCATGTTTCCTGCACCCTGTAACAGACAAGTTTGCTAGATACAATGTAACATTGTTCCCATGTTACGTTACGAACATTATTATTTTTCCAAATTTTGTGTTTTTACAACTCATTGGTTATCATGCGGGCGCCAATTTTGGTAAATTGGAGGGCGCACAAGAAGGGTTGGGCTGCAAAAACAAATTCTCCCAACTTAGTCCAATCCAATTTGATGGACCACAAAGTCAATCCCACAACTAGGTAACAATGAGGGGTATTTTTGAATTTTTTAGGGGCGTGCAAGCAATGAGGGGGCCTAAAGAGCGATTTTCTTTTGTAATAAGTCAAATATTTGTTTGCATTGGATGAATACTGTTAGGGAACTTGTCTGTTTGGCATCAATATACTATCTTTATTTTTCTCTTTCATTTGAAAAAAGAAAGTCAAAAGAAATATTCCATTTCAAATTTCAATGTCAAAACAAACTTATACCATATTCTAAATATATCAAGAATTTTAAACACAAGCCCATAAAATATATCACTATGCAACAAACATATGGAAACACAATATAGTAGAATTTAAAATAAAACTTTACATCAATCAATATTCTAAATTTTATGTCTTCTTTTCTTCATCTTCTTAATCTCCAATGTAGAGTGTTACCTATTTTCTGGAATAATAAAATTCAATGTAAGTCCTAATTGTTTTTATATTACACCCCCTAATTTGTCTCTGACCTCATCTCAAACATACCACTCTATAGTTACACCCCCCTTTTGATATATTAAATTATAATCAAAAGGTTATTGTATTTTTTTTATTTTTTTTGGTCATAACTCTGATTTCTAAGAAAATGATTATTGTATAATGCATCTGCATCGAGAGGCGATATTTAATTATAGTTCGGTATGACGAATGTCATCATCCTCAGAAGTAATAGATTGAGAATCATCAACTTGAGAGATTTTATCACTGGAAGTAAGGCAATCAGCAGAAGGATGAACTACACCATATCCAAATCCTTGAGCTGAGTGACAATATGTTTCAACTGTGCCATCTTGTTTATTCAAATCGACATTGCTAAGGACTAAGTTGCTACATGGAACAGTGTCACTGCAATCAAATTTAATGGCCTTTGCACTATTTGTAGTCCCAGTTATGTTTTGGTACATTATCTCACTTATCTCCAAAGCTGATGACTGAAATAAAATCATTATATAAGTCAGTTTAGGGGATAAGAATCAAATCAACAATTCGATAAGCTCGAGAAAAATCACAATCATCAAAAAGACAATCATGTGTTAGTTTTTTGTACCTGGTTTTGACATGAGGATGGAGAATCACAGTAAAATTGATCTATAAGAATAGGGTTTGATACATTTTCCACCATCACATTCTGAAATCTTACCCCTCGAACATATCCAGCACCTCCCTACATGCCACGAACAAAACAAGATAGTGAGAAAGCATTCCTTGTCATCATTCTCAATTACATCGATTCCAACAGTTTTGAAACAAGTGATATATATTTCTAGTATATTAAAATGTCCAATAAAATGTGATCTCATTTTATTTTTCATTCTTTTCATGGTTGAATGATTATTATTTCTTCTATATTTAAATGAATATAATTTGCTAAAATATCTCAAGAAAAATCTATATGCTCAAATGTAATTGGATGACACATTAAAACTATGTTACACTCTCAGCTAATATACATTAAACTCATAGTTACATTAAGGGTCATGCTAGGCAGGGACCCCCCCCCGACGCATTTTGAGGCCAAAGGCAAACTAAAAATTGAGAAAACCACTATATGTTATGAACTCATGAACACACACAAATGACAAAATCACTATGTCATAAGCTAAATTGCATCATTGTTTACAATTAACTGAAACTTAAACATGCCTAGCAAATATTTTAGCAATATCTAACAAACCGATATTGGGCCCCCTTTTTTTAGGCCCTGGGCGAAGGGCCGTTGCCCTTACTCAGGGCCGGCCCTGATGCTAGGAAACAAAATATATATATAGTATTGAAAAGACCATATTTTACATTTTTAAAAGTTGACTACACAAGTTTCAAAATATTTTTATTATATTGAGTTAGCATTCATCAAAATTTTATCAAGATAGAAATAGAAAACTCTACCTGCCAAGTCTTAATTCTGAGACCATTTGTAGTATCCTTTATAAATGCTGTATCCAAAATCACTTTTGTCACTACACCTGTTGAGTTGTCTTTACCAAGGCTTCCAATGCTGTGAAAAAGTAGTGTTAGAGAAAGGAAATAACTACTTTACCAAATTGGGTTTCCATAAACAACATAAATTTCTTTTTATCTTTATTTTTTAAGTTGAGTTTGATATCTTATGTTTGCAAAAGTCACATATTCCATTAAAATAATGCCATGTATGAAGTAAAGGTTATATACATTTAATCCATGTATGAAGTAACTAACACTTCTAGAATAAAAGGTGGGAGCCACAACAGTGGCATCAATTTCATTTGTGTTTGAAGCTGAAATATATATACATTTGATTTGATTAAGTTTGAGTTTAAACTTTGAAGTAAAGTCAGTTCTTCTTGAATGTTTTTTGGACCCTAATTTCATGAACAGTTTAATTAATCGTTTATTTTATGTATAAACTATTTTATAACAAAAGATAAAATAAAATCACATAAATGTTATTTATGTTATAAATTGTTTTCATAAGCAATCACATGGATAGCTTATAAAAAAATGAAGCAGTTTATAGACACGTCATAAGTTATTTTCATAATCTCCCTAATAATTTCACAAGTGTTTATGTCAAAAGATTAGTTCAAATAAGTCAATCCAAATAAACCCTTAAATATATCAAATAACAATAAAAATTCATTTAAGATTTTAATATCATTTTTATGTTTTACAAATATTCAAGAAATCAATTAACGTTTTCTTTTTCTTTTTTATTACAGAAGATATCAATTTACATTATCAACTGATATAAAAGTCGATAGTTTCAGAAGCGTTTAGACACAAAAGTTTCATGAGTAGCTATGATTTTATGGTATCTGTATAATGTGGTATAAAAAATGTTCAGCCTGTCGTAAGATCTTGGTGCAACCATAAGCACTTTAATTTTTAACGTAACAAACAAATACTAACATTGATTTTGAACTAAATTCAAGAATGAAGATTTGATGATACCTGATTCCGTGTCCCGGTCCACATTGAATTCTCTTCATTTTGATATTCGAACTAGCATTCACAATTGATATGCAATCATCCCCTGAATATAACACACAAATAGTCAATGTGTTTGAGTGCGAGTTTTATATCATTGTAAGCAAAAGATAATAACTGAGTTTGAAAGAAAGTGATTTATGTTTACACTTTGAAAGAAAATTTAAAGTAAAGCATCAATATAACACAAATTATTTTGATGGTAACCAGTAAGTTTGACAGAATCACAATGTACCACCGTTTCGGCAAAAACTATACATTTTTTAGTTTTAACAAAATTACGGTGTCACCGCGATTTCAAGCATGACCTCAAGCATAAACATGTTGATTAAAGTTTAGAACCTGTTCCAATTTTGCAGTCTTGAACAATGACATTTGTTGATTCACTAATATGAATTCCATCAGTGTTTGGACTGTCTCCTGGTGAAGATACTTTCACTCCTAAAATTCGAACAGAATCACATTGCGATATCGTAAAATGCATCTGTTGGCTATTCTGGATAGTTAGTCCTTTCACCTTTATAGATGAACTTTTATCAATGGTTAGTGCCTGCAATGAATATCCCTTCAACGTTAAAACTACATTTTTTGTTGTAATCTCTAATACAATACAAAAGTGGTTAAGAAAGTTGTTCTTACTGTTGGTGCACCTTTGCAAGGCTGTGAAGAAAGAAGAAAAAAAATAGAAAATTATTAATGGCTGCAACATAAGTTTTAAAAAAAATTGTAAAATTAAAAAGCCAAACTTTTTTTTGAAAAATTTACATTAGTCTTGTTCTTTTTGCAAGATGCTGCCCACCATTTACTTCCTGAGCCATCAATAATTCCAGAACCTTGGAAAACAGCTTTTTTCAACTTAGAAAAATCAAGCCAAACACGTGGAAGTTTTGGATCCCAGTATTTAGGATTGTCCGGAGCAACCAGTGTTCCATCAATCTGGAGAAATGCAGATACCATGTCAATAATCGTAATGATGAATCGCCGATAAAACTAAATAATTGTTTTGTGCATGCATCACCTGGATGATTAAATTGTCTTTACAAGGCCCTACGAATTCCGTTGCATTGACAAGGTAACGGCGTCCTTGGGGAACCAACAAAACAGATTTTGGTGTAGAACAAGCTACTCCCCATGCTTTTTGAAGAGCCTATAAATCACAATTATTTGGTACAGAAAAATATACATAAAACAGCTGCATATGTTCAACAACCTCAAATGTGTAAAATGAACGTTGAACATATTTGCAAATAATGAAAGAACTTTACCTCAGTATCATCAGCTTCTCCATTTCCGACAGCACCAAAGCTATCAACATTCACAAGAACTTTACCGCCGCGTTCGCTTGTCCATGAAGGGATGTCGGAAAGTTCAACCTCATTCTCTTCCTCCGTGTCCAAGTTGTTGAGTTCTTCAAGCATGCCAAAGTTGTTGAGTTCTTCAAGCATTCCAAAGTTGTTGTCACACACCATGCTTCCTGAAACTCCATTCGCCACTATCAACAAACCAAGTAAGGAAACCAAGAAGAATTTGTCCATATTTTTTCTTCCCTGTTTGTTGGCTGTATATTGCAAAGTGCTTTGGTTGATTTGATTAATTCATATGAATACTTTGGTTATAATATATATAGCATGGATTAGCTTTGAAAAATGAAGGATTTGGAAGAGTTTTATGGCTTGGCTTGTAAGTGGATGAAGGTGTTACATTTTTCTACATGCCTACACTTAAAGTTCAAGAAATAAAAATATTGTAATAGTTTGCTTTACTCATCAACCAATTAAAGAACATACAACTAATAGTAACGGTTGCACTATCTCCACTATACCTCTCTGAAAGAGAAGTGAAGATGTGAAAGTGTGATTATTGCATATTCTAAACTATCTCTATTTTTGCATAATATAATGTGATACACAAAAAGGGGATGAAAAAATATTTTTCTATTTTTGAAATCAATAAGTTTGTTACACCAAACAAGGGAATACAAATGCCGGCCCTCACTTTCTTGGCATGTCCTCAAAAGAAACCTTTCCCTTAAATCTTAGGATAGCAAGAAATGGACAAGACCTTACCATATGAGGAAACATTCATCACAAGCATAGAAAAATTTGCCATGATTGTTTTATCTTGTGTGAATAATGAGCAAGATGATTCATCAATTAAGGAACTCTATTTTCTTCTTCAGTCACTTTCTTATCTCAATTAAACTACAACCAATCTCCCTAGATATCTTTCTGGCTAGAGCGACTTCTCGTATTTGTCTTGAGGCATCAAATTTTCCTATCTCTGCATAGAAATTTGAAGCTTGCAACCACACTGCAGCGTCATCCGGATCTAGATCGACCAACATTTGTGCTGCTCTTGTTCCAATCTCTTCATTCTTGTGAACCCTGCAACTTTGGAGCAAAGAGCTCCACATAAAACAGTCTCCTTTTCCTTGTGCCTTTAGGAGAAACTCTTCGGCGTCATGTAGAAGTCCTACGCGACATAAAAGATCCACCATGCATGAAAAATGTCGCCGATCAGGGTGAACATCATGAAGAGACTTCATTGAGTTAAAGAGTACTCTTCCTTCCTTGACAAGTCCAGTGTGGCTACACCCCGTTAATGCACATAAGAAGGTAACTTCGTCCGGTTTTACGCCTTTCTCAATCATAGCATGAAGCAACGAAAGTCCTTCTTTTCCCATTCCATTTCGGGCGTAACCATTGATCATAGAAGTGAAGCAAATGGCATTTGGTGTTGGAATTGTCTCAAAAATCTGACGAGAAAGTTCCACATGTCCACATCTTGAATATGCATCCATAAGGGAACACAGAACCACGGTGTCTGCTTCAACTCCAGATTTCAATGCAATACAATGCAGTAACGGAGTGCTAGTAAAACTTGCCGAAGCAGACACCGATATCGCCTTCAGTGTCATCGAGACAGTTACTTCATCTGGCATAAGACCTTCATCAACCATCATACCAAACAATTCCACCACATCTTCAATACAACCACAATGAGACAAAGAAGTCATCAATGAATTACAACACTCCAAATTTATCTTAGGAAGCCATTCAAATACATCTACAGAACTCTCAATGTCCAAACATTTTCCATACATATCAATCAAAGCAGATTGAACATACACATTCCTTTCATCAAAACCAAATTTCATAACACAACAATGAATCTGCTTCCCCAAACCAATGTCCTTAGTTCTACTACATAAATTCAAGAAACCAACAAACGAACGAACTGACGGCCTATGTCCCCAAAGTTGCATAAAGTTATAAAACCCCAAAGCATCAATTACCAAATTATTGTCTGCATAAACAGAAACCAAAGAGTTCCATGAAATAACATCCTCAACTTTTATCCCTTCAAAACACTTCCTTGCACCAACAAAACACCCACATGCAGAGTATAAATCCACCAAAGCATTAGCAACAAAAACATTAGTTTCCACCAAACCCATCTTCAAAACAAAGCTTTGAAGCATCTCCCCTTCATGAAACCTTCTATTCCTACTACACCCCCTAAGCAAATAACAAAAAGTAACCCCATTTGGGTCCACACCTTCAAAACACATCCTAGAGTAAAGTCCAAGTAACTCTTCCACCACACAACCCATTTCACAAAACCCACGTAGCATCACATTCCAAACAGCCAAATTTCTCTCAGACAACTCATCAAACAGTTCAAGTGCAACCCCACATAACTTAAAATTCATATAGAACCCAACAAGTGCACCACCAACAAACACATTATTCAAAAATCCAAACTTTACAACTCTACAATGAACCTGAGAACCTTCATTCCAAAACCCATTATTTGTACAAAGAGCTATAACAGAAGCAAAAGTAGTTGAACTTTCTGTTATTCCAAACAAACCCATTTCAGCATAGAGATTAAAAGCTTTCTTGGGTGGCAAACAAGAAGATGATGAAATGAGTAAGTTGTAGGTGACAGTGTCACGGATTTGCATGTTGTTGAACAGTTCAAGTGCTGAGTTTGGGTTTTTTGATTTTATGAAAGCATCAATTTGGCGATTGTTAAAGTAGACATAATCAGTTTTTGCTGTTATGGGTCTGATAAAGGTGTTTTTGAGGTTTCGACAAAATTTAGTTTGTAATTGTTTGTACATATTTGTTTGGTCGAATAATTTTGCTATGGATTAATATGAATATGATTGAGACTTAAGAGAGAGTTGGAGTGAGACATGAACCTCTTGAGATTTACTAGCAGAGTCGAACTTTTTCTTTTTCTATGATTAGAGATTCTCTCTCAGCCCCCATGACTCATTTGAAGATATTATCATAAATTTGATTTGATGTGTTTGATTTAAGAGAAAGAAATAAGAATGAGAAACACGAAAATCAATAAATATTTATTAAAGAAATAAAAATTAAAATAAAAGTAAATATTTTAAGTATAAAAGACTATTTTAAAAATTTTAAATTGTAACTAGTTTTGAGACCCGTGCGAATGCACGGGTCTATTGACTTTTATTTATTAAATATTGTTAAAATATAAGTGACGTCGTGTACCAAAAAATATAAAAATAATAAGTGACATTATTCTGTTATTTTTTTGTAAAAGATATTAAATTAAGTAATTTTTTTCATTAAAGCAATTGTCCCGAGTATGATTTTTGTGTAATAAACTATAATTAATATAACACCCCATAGATAAATCTAGAATAATCATGGAATATTATATTTGATAACATAATTCATTATTATTACAATAAAGTTCAGTTGCACGCACAGGTGCCAAATACAACGAAAGTACAGGAATTATCAGCGGAAACAAATACAACACGATAAGAAAGAGAGAAAGCATGAAAACTAAATGCAATCCTCCAAGTGCAGCAGCGACTCCAAGACCAACGCTTACCTATTCAACCTGTTTTCCTGTTTCAAATAGGGAGTGGGGTGAGACAGTCACTTCATCCCAGTGAATTCTACTACCCTCCTAGGCTATAAAGCCGGAGCTCCTAATCAGTCATATCATAATCTAAATCCATAGCATAATTATCATAAGCAATAATGTAAAGGTGTAACACAAAGTTTATCTTGTTCATTTTAAACCGCAAACCCTCTAAGGTGAGCACGTCTCAGGGGTTCGCCTTATCCGCGAGCAAAAAGCGCTCCGGCATAAAGCTCACATACATTTCTAATGGAACATCTAAAACGAAGTCCACACTGATAACATGTTCATGTAATTAATCGACTGATCACTAAGTTCTTAACATGCTACCAATAAATTCCCAAACCCGGGGCGCATACAAACTTCTAAATTTCTTAAGTTATTTCCCTAAGAGTTCGACTGTAATTGACCCTCTGTTTAACATCAATTTATATACGTTTCTGCAGAATATCAATCTTTAACGAGGATATAAAACGAGTGTCCCATTTATCTTTGAAAATAAGAAAAAGGAGTCATTTCTGGGCTTGCTCGCTACGGCGAGTTACCAAGCTCGCCATGGCGAACTTACGGGTACTGGCCTAAACAACTCGCTAGGCGAGCAGGTGCTCGCCATGGCGAAGTTCTTCAGCCCAGAACCTGGAGCTCGCCATGAAGGCTCGCTAGCAACTCGCTATGGCGAGTTCATGCAGAATTGTCTCTGTTTTGCGAAAATCATTAAATTTTATAAACCACACCTACAATCCTCATGTAAGACAGTGCAGAAACATAAATTAAGTGATATAGAACAGAATAGCATGAAATTTGGGAGCTAATTTCACACATACAGTTATTACCTATGAATTCCTAAGTTGCATGCATTTTCATAAATTGGGAAAAACTAGCTAAACTAGCCTAAGAACCCACCTGATGGAAGCTTTAAACCGTGTTCCTGAGTTCCTTTACAGCTACAGCAAGCTCCTAGCTAGCCCCACGAACCCCAGACCAGATATTGAACCTTAACACTTTGAAACCCTCTAATTTGAAGCTACGAATTTGATGTGTTGAGTGATGAATTGAGCTGAGGAAATGAAGTTATTTATAGTGAGTTTTCTGATGCTTAAACAATGGGAGATTTGTTTGCCTCTGAGCTTGCATGCAACTCTATTGGGTGGAGAAGAGGTTATGAGGTGTTGTTGTTGTTTTGTGACATTGTGAAGCTTGGGAATTTGGAAATGGTAAGCCTCAGACTGAATTTCTGTATTGAAATAGTATGTAAAGGAATCCCTACTGTTGGTACAGCTGTGGTAAGAAGTTTTGCTCAGCAAAAGACAAGCTCTTGAGTTTATAAGAAGTAAAAGTTTTGGAATTGGTTGATGTGAGTGAGTGGCTCGTGAGGGAGGGAGGTAGGAGAGCATTTTCTTGTGAATTTTTCTGTTTGCTGAGAGTTGTGTGGTGGTTTGCATGTTGAGACTTATGTTATAGTCTTAGTGAGGTGTTATGAGTCACTAAAGAAGGGTGAGTCATAGGAGGGAAGTTGAAACTTGGCTCAATTTAATTTGAATTCATAGGATTAGTGTGTTAATGTGTAGCTTAATTTCAAAGAAACTATTTTATCTCACACACCTTACACTTAAACCTTATGACTTAAAAATTCAACCATTTCTAATTAATTTCAATTTTAATAGATTACTCTAATTAAAATTAATTAAGCAAAATTTAGAAATTGGGGATGTTACAATTAATAATAACAAATATTTATTATTCAATTCTTGTTTTTATTAAAGCAATTGTCCCGTGTATGATTGAAAAAAATTTATTAAAATAATTGTCCCGTGTATTATTATAATATATATTCATCAACAATTATTCCGTGTATTATTATAATATATTATTCAATTCCTTTTTTTTATTAAAGCAATTGTTCCGTGTAAGATTAATTTTTTTTTTATTAAAACAATTGTTCGGTGTGTTACTATAATATATATTTACCCCGTAATTATTTATTATAATATATATTCATCAATAATACACATCTTTTGTATTTTTTATATAAGAGTAAACAAAAATAAAATAGATTTTTTTTATAATAAATATAAAGTACAATTTAACTATTATATAGAAAAATAGTAAATTGAAAAATATAATTTCTTTTTTTATGAAATAGAAGATTTGAAATATTTTTAAGAATTTATTAGGACAAATTAAGATTTTTAGTAGTAATATCTTTAATATATTTGGTCCATTTGAATTTGGCTTATTTTTAAGTTTATGAAAATAATTTATGATTATAATTTATAAATAAACTTTTATATCATTTCATAAGTTTTTTTACGCATGTTAATTAATAAGTTTTCACTGGCAAATATTATATCTTTATAAATTGTTTTCATAAACTACATTAAAAACTTATAATAATACATAAAAGTTTATATTTTGCATAAGTAATTTCGCATAATATCGTAAATAAGTCAATACAAACGGGATTATTGTATTTTTGTTTGTATGTTCTTTTATTTTTAAGCTCACAAATAAGTATCTTCTTTTATTAGGTTCTTCTATTTTTATTTTTATATATAAGTTTTTATATGTTAAATTGAGTAACTATTTTTTCATTAAAAAAAGTTACTATATTTAGCGCGTATCTCTTATCGTAATTTTTGTTTCTATTTTTATATGTAAATTTATTTTAATTAATTTTGTTTTGTTCTTATTTTTGAAGTTAAAATAAAATAGATTGGATTATTTTATTTTTTTAGAGTTGATTTCCTTTGCTATTTTGGAAAGTTTCCTTTGTTTACTGATGTGGTTTTTAATGCTATTTCTATGGAAAGATTTTTTTTATGATTATCTTTCTTTCTTATTTTTTTATTAATTTAAAGTTAAAATTACATTTAAGGGTGCAAAACTTCAAACATCGTTAAAAGTGATAAGGACAAATTTGAATTTTTAATAGTAGTTTCTTTTAATATATTGTAAAGTAGATAATTATTGGTGATAAATATTTATTCAATTTTTTTATGCATGAGTGAAAAATATTTTTCCATGATTTAATATATTGTAAGTAGATAATTATTTGTGATAAATATTTATCCAATATTTTTATGCATGAGTGAAAAATATTTGTCCATGATTTTTTATTTTATCGATAAGAGCTGATTGTCTTGTTTAAAAAACTATTATTTAATTTTTATGTTTATCTTCAGAAGTGTTTTCTATTGCTATTTTTATGTGTATATTTGTTTTATTCTCTTTTTAATTTTTTTATGAGTAGATTTGTTTTATGCTTATCTTTGGATTTTTTTTGTTATTTTTGTTTTGTATTTTTTTTTATGAGTATATTTGTTTTATGCTTTTTTTTTTTGTACATATCTTTTTCTCAATTTAGAGTTAAAATGACATTTAAGGGCATAAACGGTGAAATGTTATTAAACGTACTAAGGACAAAATAGATTTTTTAGTAGTAGTTTCTTTTAATATATTGTAAATAGATACTACTAAGTGGTAAAAAAGATAAAAACTTGTATTTTGAAAATATTTATAGAAAGAAATTCAATAATATTTTACATGTTAATATTTTTATTTGTCAAAATATATTTAAATATTATTTAAGTTTTATGTTTGTAACAGTTAAATCTTTTAAGTTTTTTACGTAATAAATAGGTTTTTAAGCTTTTTGCATCGTTACTCTTTCGGTTAATCTCTTCCAATATACTTGCATTTTAATCGAAATATTCACTATGGTAGAAGTCAATGTTAACGGCCAAAGTGCAACGAGATAACCAAAAGGGTAACGGTGCAGCAAGATTTGTAATAGAGGATAACCAGAAGGGTGACTGTGCAATAAATTAGAAACTTATAGAACCTATTTATTACCTACAAAACTTAAAGTATTTATCTGTTAGCCAAAAAACTTGAAAGACATAATCATTACAAATGCGAAACCAAAAGGGTCTCGGATGTGTATTCGGCCTTTTTATACAATGAAGTCTGTGATGATCGAACCTAAAATCTTATACATACTACTCTAATTCTTCACCGTTAGATCAAATATAATGGTTTTGACCTATTTATTTTTATTTTTGAGTATAAAATATAATAAAAACAAGTTATATGTGAAAAATACACATAGTCAAACTCGATTTTTATTTTTATTTTTTTATATATTGGAGCTAATGAGGTTTAAACCTAAAAATAAAATGGATACAGATATTTGCCAATAACTATCTGTTATTTAAAGGATACAAATTTGAATTTAAGAATATTCCTACCAGCGAATATCCATACTTGTTAATAAAATAAAAGAATTATATAAATATCTTTAGTTATGAAATATAAAAGAACCACTTAAATTCATTAGAACTTTATATTATGGCGAATTTTATTTTGGTTATAAATGAAATATATGGATATTATTATCTTTTGGTAAAAAGAAAAATAATAATGGGTCTTCTTGTTAAATTGATAGTTAAATGTATGGTTAATATATAGGTTGTTACTTCCTGCTAAGTGGTCGTGTTTTACGTTATTCCTTGCTAAAAATTCCTTGAAGATTCTCCCTTGCAAAATAGATTTTTTTAGTTTTCCCCTAGTGCAAGGAATTTGCACTTTTTAAATCGGTTGAAAAGAATAACTGATTTAAACAACATCACTTTTTAAATCGGCCAAACAAAATAACTGATTTAAAAAGTGCATCCAAGAGGGTAACGCAAAATATGTCCGGGGATAACAACCTATTAACCTTTAAATGTATGAATATTATAATGTGTTAATATTATATTTTTTTTTAAAGAAGCAAAATAAGCTTCACCAAAAAAACACTTCAGGAATTTAAAAAAAATTCTTTACAAAAATCACTTTTTGTAAAAAAGGTAATATCCACAGATATCTGTAAATATCCACCGATACCTCAGAATTTATAAATCATTCGCTTAACAAATATTCATACACATAGCATATACGAATATCATATTTATCCAATAAGACTATCGTGAATGTCATACTCACTTATATGAATGTTCATTCTAATTTACATTCCTATAGTCACCCTATATTCCTTGCAATGTGTATTTATTTTATTTTATTTTTTAAGGTTGTAAAGTGTTTCTTTGGAAACCATAAATAATACCGAAAAATATTATTTGAACATTAATTTTTAAATAAAAATACAACAACATATGTATTCGTACTATTTTTTTTTAATACTTTTTACACATTTCAAAAACTGTGTATAGAAAGAAGTAAAATACAAGTATAGTATTTGTAAATCGATATTCATAAAACATAGCTAATTACGATTAAGCTTCAAAACATTATTACATCAAAAACATGATCATACTTTACCAATCTTGGAAGATACTTCCCACTCCCAAATATACTAACTTCACCACCAACTATTTATTTATCATGGCATTCACATTCAAAAGGGTAGTAAACCCTATTCCACTTCCTTCCAAATGAAGAAAATACAATACACACACCATCCATCCTAGTCATCATACACAAATATAGCCATCCAAATTCCTTGGGTTGAAAATTTATTACTATAAAAATTGCATTGAACTATACAGGTTGACTCAACGATTGATTATGCTTAAAGCAAACGTTGCATGTGTGTCATTTTTACTTTGTGTACTTCAGGTTGGTCCTTTTTCCCAACATGTGTGTCATTTTCACTATAAAAGCTATGGCTACTTTTCACCTCCACATTTCCTAAAAAACTAGCTAGTCGTACATGTTTCCTATGTATTTTCGAAAATACAAGTCTAAAAATTTAAAATTTGTTTATTTTTTACTTTTTGTATGCATTTGAGTGTAATGGCCAACTTAAACAAGACGTGACCATAATATTTTAAACTTTTGAAAAGGAAACTTGCTATAAAATTAAATTAAAATTAAGTCACATATTATAAACTCTTCTAAAATATTGTCATATACCAATACAATAGTCTAAAAACAATAGACCACCAATATAAGGAGAATAATTCAAACTCATAAATTTAAGACTATCATCAAATTTGATTCGGTTGAATAGTGAACTCTACATTAAAACAGTTGATAAGTACCAATCGTTAGTTGGTTCGGTGGTGATTGGCGCTGAACTTGGTAGGGAGGACCACGGTTCGAACCCCCGCAACTGCGATCGGGAGGGGGCTGGAACCACTTGATGCCAGAACTGACCCCCGAATCAGATTCAACTGGTGGTGAAAACCGAAAAAAAAAAAAAAAAAAAAAAAAACAGTTGATAAGTAGTTTGTAGGCTCTATTGAGAGAGGGTGATACCTGCACACTCCAACGATCAAGTTAGTAGGCGTTGAAGGTGAAAGATATTTAGGGTTAGATGTGACATATTTGACCCAGGCATAAGGTAGACTTTTATAGCTGGAGGATCTAGAACCTTCGCGTGTACACCTGTCGCGGAGATAGGTGTAGCTTGATAGCATGTAGGGTGAGATCTGGCGGTCCACGTGTCCCAGCTAGTAATAATTGTGCGCGTTTTAAAGTGTACCCACTATACGATCTGCTCAACTAAGTTTGGTTTGAGTGATCTGATCCAATTTGTAAATAGACCCTGATCGAGTGATATTGGTAAATCATTTCTTTGTTAATGGACTTACAGCTACATTATGGTGTGGAAATAATAGCATAAATCACCCCAAAAGTTAAACCATAAAAAGTTTCACCAGCATACATATCTGCACAGAGTCGAAGAGCAGACATCTATGAATTATACATTGATCAGCGAATTTCCAAAAAAACAAAAACTTTATTATTCACTTAATAATAGTTATACAATTGCATTTCTATGGAGACAAATGATTTACACACACAACCAGATGACAAAGTGGACATGGCAGTCCTTGTAAACAATTCAATCAATTGCATTAACATGCAGAAGCAATGGCCTCCAAAAGAGAGGCTATAAATCTCATCTGAGTTTCTTCGTCGATTCTCGAAAATAATGGAACATGGACAAATAGAGACTTGTTACCCTTCTGTTCTGCGAACCGGAGAGAGTGGTAATACACATAATTGCAAACAAATCGCCCGGCATCATCTGATACCACCACATCATAACCTTTTCCCTTCTTCAAGAAATTCAAGATTGCATCAACAGGTAGAGAAGTCTTCATAAAACAAAATAAACAGTAAGTTAGGAAAATAATAGACATTTATAGCATGGGTACAATAGCTTGCAAGTATGAAAGACATGACCAAGGTATTCCGTTGCAAGTTCATTACGGTTGAGAGAAATTTTCCATCAATTTAAACATTCAAATAATCACTGAACTTTGTTTGGTATGGCTCGAGGTGCGGTTCAAGAAGGGTTCTGTTTTTATCTTTCCTTATTAATTTGTTCTTTCTATCATTTTCTCAACCGACAAATACAACATCAATGAAAAGTATAATCTTTCTTCAGTTATTTACACTCAAGAATAGATGTTAAGAATATAGCTTAAACTAGAGTCAGTTAGTGGATTATCAAGTTAGTTAGAGTTGGTTAATAGTTTGTTAGAGTTGGTTAATCCTCTCATTGCTCTATATAAGAGCCTATATTGTACCAAAATCCATTATCTTTTATCAAAAATGAATCCTTATGATTTCTATTCTCTTGATGATTTTCTAGAGTTTTCTCCACTTTCCCCAAACCATGCAAATTCTAACAATAGATATTCTTTCAACCGATAAATCCAACATTGAAATTTTAGACGTAACTCAGTCTCACAAAACCAACTTATAAGGTGAAGATTTATAAGTTTTATTTAGGCCTTATTTCTAACTAATGTGGAATTTGAGCTTTTCTCAATATATTAAACAAAATGAAAAAACTAGTTTGTCTATAAAATGCTATCCAATATGCCATCGATCACGCCGTAAGAATTTACAAGTAATTGCAGTTTACCTCTCTTGTTCGAGAAATTCCTCCATCCTCAAGGACTATTGGGACTTGCTGCAAAAGAAAAATTGAAAAACAAGGAAAAATGAATTAAGTTAATGCAAACACGGCATTATTCAAACCTTATAAGAAAACCTTGTAGCTTTTCCAAATACATCTATAAGAAAAAAAAACCGATGCAAGATCATAACTCACCTGTGGTTGCCATCCTAATTCATCAGAACAGCGGAAAGTGGCTTCATTCGCTGCCAACCGCTCAATGGCAAACCTTGCAGCTCCACTATTCACCCCTAAGTGAAGCTGAAGCATAAATTAATGGAAAAGTTCTATTATCAAAATAATCTAGGAAACATGATTATATCATCAACACGCATTTCTGCATCACAGTATCTTTTATTCAACATCTACCGATCATTGGTTTCCCAGTGTTGTCAAATAGTAGTATAGCGGCGTTATAGTGCTATAGGATAGTGGAATTTTAACAAACCATTGTTTTTTAGCTATATATGTAATTTAGTACAAAGTGTTGTCAAATAGTGGCTATAGAAGCGCCATAGCCTATAGGACTGTAGCATAGCGGAATTTAAACAAACTACTATTTTCTGCAATATCTCATAATTAACGAGGGTCATATAGAAAGAGCACAAAGTAACAGAAAGAAAACGGAGAGAAACAAAATAACACTAAAAACACTGTTGATCGCATAACTGTAATGGTGTGAGTTTACTTCTTCTCAACTCTCATTCAGCCAATGTGTTACACTGACTAGCAGCAACTTCAGGGCACTAATATGATGGTGGAAACAAAATGCTACAGATTACATGACATGAAAACTAAATTTCAAAATCAAATTCAATTCAATATGTCTCTACGAGTTTAATAGATGGTAATAAGCAGCATACTTCATTAAATTTCTTTTAAAAACATAATTAAGACATTTAAAGCAAAGCCTTGGTTTTGTTCCAAAATGTGTACTAGTTACTGTCCAAAGTAACCGATCCTAAATTTATACGATAAACAGCCTAATTAAGCATATATAGGATAAGAATAAAGTCAAACTGTTTATGTATAACCTATTTCCATAACAAAAGGATAAAAATAAAGTCAAACTTTTCTCATACAAGTTATAAGTTGTTTTCATAAGCTATCCTAGAAAGCATATGGAAATAAGCCGAAACCAAGTTATTTCTATAAAATATCTCAAACGGTCTCACAATTATGCATGTCGGTAGATAAACTCAAATAGGTCAATCCAAACAGTATGAACAAATAAGTTGAGATATAATATAACAAGATAAAATCGAATAAGAGAAAACTAACTAACCCACACAACATTTGCATTGCTATTTGCATCCGTTTTAGACACAACAGATTCCATTGTCTGATATAGCTGAGGAAGTGCACCATCACCGGCTACCTCGAGAACAGTGCAACTTCCAAGAGTAACACCAGCTGGAAGACCTTTCTTTTCAACATAATCCTTCAGATTATTAACAATAAACTCTGTAGGGTTTATAGGCACTCCTTGAAACTTCTTAAACCCAGTTACATGTATTGTAATTGCCTTTGGCCCTTCAGACCCCATTTCTGAATTCTGAATTTTGATGCAGTTCCCTATTTTCGTTAAACCCTTTTAACAAACAATTAATCTGCAAATATCCAACAAATTTCTACATTAAATTATGCCTAAAATTGATAAATGTCAAAAACTTCAAAACCAACAACATAAATAAAAATGAACACTTGTTTTGGTCCTCTGATGGCCAATTCAATTCCAAACAAAAATAAAACTCAAATTAGTCTCTAATATTTTCATACTGGTAACAAATTAGTCCATTTATTAAACAAATTGTATCGGGAAGAGGCTGGGGGCGGCCGAGGAGTTGAGCTAGCGATAGCCCCCGCGGTATGGTTCAGGGGTATTTATTGTTGTTATCTGGACCGAATTATTATTATTATAATAAATATCATTTGTAACACTGAAACCCTAATTCATTCGTCTAACAGAAACGAGCCGTAGTGAATTCTACGGTCGGAGACGTACCTACGGGAAACTCCATTATCAAACTTCTTGTGTTTTCATCATTGTTACTAGTTGTGATCAATGAAGCACCGACACTTCTATGATTAGACGTGTCGCGGTGTCCGACACGTGTCGGTGTCCGACACTCGTATGACACCCGTACGACACTCCTACAAACGTGTCGGAGAAGTGTCCAAAAAAATAATCTTTTATTTATTCCGACACTCCTTAAATCGGTGTCCGACACCTATAAGACACTTCTACAAACGTGTTGGAGTAAGTGTCCAATTTTTTTTTTTTTATTTGGTTATATTTTTCTCAGACATTTATACAACGATTAAAGATGTGTCGAAATAATAATATTGATCAATGAGGGATTAAAGATATTGCATTTTGATTACATTATTTTTAGTTTTTCGATAGTAGTTGGATGAGTAAATGTTAAATGTACTATCATATATTCTTTTAAAACTTTTTTTATTGAAAAATTTGTTCAACTTAGATGCATATGTATGTATTTTTAATTCTAAACTTATATTTTTTATAAATATGTAGCGGTGTCGGTGTCGTATATTTTTTACATTAGCGGTGTCGAAGTGTCCGTGTCGTATCGTGTCGCGGTGTCCGTGTCAGAATCCGTGCTTCATAGGTTGTGATCAACACAAATCAATAACTAATTTGTCTCCGGTATGAAAATATCATAAACTAATTTGACTTTATTTTTGTCAGTACCAAAATGGAAGAACAACTCAAGACAGAATCACTTCCATGAACAACAACAACATATAAATAGAATCATAGATACCTATAGCTTAATTATCAAGCAAAATTCAATGAATAACTACTTTTTTTTCACTAATATTAATTCATATGTGTATAATATATAAGAATTAAGAAAAACAAAAGGTATAACATACTAGTAATTTACTACAACAAAAATTAATGAATTATTATTAATCAAATTGTGGAACAGAACACACTGAATACTACTGAATTGGAACAAAAAAAACAACATGAAAAACAGAGAAGAAAGTGTACCTGGGAATTCACGCAAGTGTTAATGCGTGAGACAAGTTTGGTTTGATGATTTTGATTATGATTTTAATTTTTAATTATTTTGAAATAATTTATTATACTTATAAATAAATTAAATGGAGAAAGAGAGAAGAAAGCATAGGTTGCGGTAGCGTTGTTTGACTCATGTATAGAGGTGGTGATAGGTGTGAATGCTTAGAAAATGCCACTGTGAAATGGATATATTACGGTATTGCCACTGTCGTGTTTCTCGTTGCTGGCGGGAGAATATGTCATTGGACGGTCTTTTGGAATTTAACACAACTGTCTTTCATTTTCGTCCGTAATAAAAACGACAATAGAGAGAAAAATATCAAAAATTGTTTTATAAAAAGTTTTTTTTTAATTTACTCCTTCATAATTTATGATTTATTTAAAATATTAAAAAAATGACAAATATAAGGAGAAAATATTTGGCTTCGCCAAAGAGTAGTAAATTATTTAAGATGAGAAACAAGACTACGCCTCCATGCTTTAAGAGTTCTCCGATCATCGTAATCCTTACTTGTTTTAGGATTGATTAGGGTTGATGTACATATTTTGTATTATCACGATGTATTGTCAATTGTGTTGTTTCTGTGTCAATCAGGTATAATGTTCTCTCAATCTTCGTACCACTTTATTTTATTTAATATATTTTTCTTTTTGTCTAAAAAATACACTAGCGACCCCGCATGCATAATAATTGCCAGACAACTGGTAATTTTAAATTCGATAAAATTCTCCAAATGATCTCCATCTCCCAAATAAGCTTTTTTTTTTTTGAATGGCTCCCAAATAAGCTTTTTTTTTTTTTTTTTCGGTTTTCACCACCAGTTAAATCTGGTTCGGGGGTCAGTTCTGGCATCAAGTGGTTCCAGCCCCCTCCCGATCGCAGTTGCCTAATACAGCTCCCAAATAAGCTTTTGTTAGATCAACTTTTATAGTAAAATAACATTTATTCTCTATCATCTTTTTCATACTATACACCATATTCTTATATTCTTAGTCACAATTATGCTCTCATGAATATTTTTCCCTAACACAATGCCAATTTAAAATAGTGAGATTAACTTTGAAATACAAGTTTTTAATCAAACTATCACAGCCACGCTAACAATTTTATAAATAGTATTAAGCTGGTAAAATTAAGCTATAAGCTAGCTTATAGTTGATAAGCTAACTGATAACTGAAAAGCTAGCTTATAATTGATAGCTGAAAAGCTAGTTGATTAAAATTAAAGTGTTTTGTAAAATTAGCTTTAAAAGTAATTGATAAATATAAAATGACTTAAAAGGACATATGTTAGTGGGTAGTTATTCCTTTTAGTGGGTAGTTTTTTATTTTATAAAAATTAATAAAATTAATTTAAAGGTTAAAAATGGAAAAAACCGTAACAAGCTATAAGTTATAAGTTTAAACGCTGTTTGAAATAGCATCTCAAAAAACGCTATAAACTAATTAAAAAATTTAATTTCCAAACACCTCTATTTTTTTTAAACAAGCTTATAAGCTTGTCTAATAAGCTATAAGCTAACTTATTGGATTTACCAAACAGTCCCTTACACAAACAAAATTAATTCACAAACTCTAATTATTCAATTTAAGGTATCAAGCAAAGACACCATGGATAATTGTGCTCTAATAGGCACTCAAATGGATGATACTCCAATGGTAGTACCTAATAAGTACCATAAATGCCTAATAAATACTACACCATTGGAGATGGTCTAAGTACTTCCTCCAATTTTTTATATAAAAAAAAGTATTTTTTAGATTTATTAAAATATTAATGCATTTAGAATTTTAGATTATATTATTGTCTACATAGATCAAGTTCTTAATGAATCTTAAACTTTCTTAATGTACAGTACTTAGATTTATTTAAATGCATGCATGGTTTTTTACAGTAATTCTAAATACATTATGGTTACTTACAAGTTAGCTGGCTGTATTTAGTTTACTTGGGCTCTCTCTCTCTCTTGGGGCAGTAAATGGCAGGTTTAGCAAGAAAACAGAAATAGAGTTCCCAAAATCAAAAACATTTTCAAGTAAAAAAGCTTGAAACAGTGTACCAAAAGTAGCACACAATCACAATTATAGGTATCATTCTCTCTCTTCCCACTTTTGGTTCACTTTTCTTTTTCTCTTTACTCTCTTCTGGCTTCTGCAATTTCTGACCTAGGTTTTCAAATTGGGGCTATTTATGATACCCAATTCAATGCTCTCTTTGTTACTTCATTGACTCCTTTCAAACACCCTTTTTACCCTCTCTTCTCACTCTCCTGACAAACTCGTGTAACCCCTTTTTCGGAACTTGAATTCTTTTTTTCAAAGATTCAATTTTTAGTGTTTATGCAACTTTTCAAGATATGGGTATTCTCTCATTTTGTTCAATTTGTTGGTTTTCAGATTTTTATTTCTTAGTTCTTGTCAAACACATCTTTTGATAATATTAATGTTATGTCTTTTTCTATAATCTACTACTACTGTATTTGGTCACTGTACAAGGTTACTTTATTGTCTGGTTTTCTCTTAAGTGAACATTTTTTTAGTTTGTTTTGTTACTTCAAAGAACTCATAGGAAAGATTCTGTTAAGGAAATGAGTGAAAGAGAAAAATTTGAGCTAGAAAGTAAGGAGGGTTCTTTAGATTGGAGGTTTGTGAATGCCACAAACCATACAAATTCATCTGTGGATTTGGTTTCAATGGAAAATTCTATGAATTTGAGTAATTCAATGGTGGATTCATATAGTCCTAACTTTTTGGACCTTCTTACTAATTCTGAAAACTTGGTTGGTTTTTGTGATGTTATTGGTCAGAGTCATGTAAGTTCTACAAACCAAGATGGAATAAGAAAAGATGGGTTTAGTTTTGCAAGGGGTGGATGTGATGATAGAACATTAGGAATGAGTTGGAACCTTGCTAGTTCTATGATTAAGAGGGATGGTATTTTGCCAAATGGAACTGGGATGTTTCCTCAAAGTCTGTCTCAGTTTCCAACTGATTCTGGATTTATCGATGCTGGAAGAATGCCGTGCTTTAATGCCGGGGGTTTTGGTGATATGGTGAACTCATGTGGGGTTCCTCAATCTATGGCTCTACATGTGTCTCGGTCTGTTGAGCATCTTGGTAGTGACGGAAGTCCACTTCAGAATGATAGAAGAAGTGATTGTCCTGTAATGTCTTCGGATGAAGGGAAACAAGCTCTCAGAGGGTGTTCTAATGAGGCGGATAGAGCTGAATCGAGTGGTGATGATGGTGTTGGTAATGGTAGCCATGATGATTCACAAATGTTGGATTCTACAAGTGGGGAACCTTCTATTAAAGGTCTAAATTCAAAGAAAAGGAAAAGATGTAGGCAGGTATATTTCTTTGAGCTGTATTTTTAGTATAGCTGATACAATGTTTATCAATTCGAGATTCAAATATAAGCTGATATATCATATATGAACCTCAAAATAGTTGAAGATCCAAGTCATAAATTAAATGACAATAGAAAAGTAAATAGTTGAAGATCCACTAAGTTTAGGTCCTGATTCATTAGAATGAATCAGATTTCATCTTAGTGAACCGAGATTCATGACAATGAATCAGGATTCAAAATGAGATTCATATCCAAAATAGATGCACATGAGATTCTTATCGATTGAGTTTAGTTTTGTATCGAATCGGAATACAAATCACATGTATTGTAGGATGTTGATAACCATGATTGATACTATTTTCTCTTTTCGGTGAGTTTATTTTATTTTATTTTATTGTGTTAGGATGGTGATAGTGATAAAGTCACTAGGACTCATGAGATTCCAACGGAAACTGCAAAAGACGACTGTGAGAATAGAAAAAAGGGAAAGCAACTAACAACTTCAACAGCCAAGGCTTCTGGGAAGAATGCCAAAAAGGGGTCTCAAGCTTCTGATCCGCCCAATGAGGGATACGTACATGTCAGGGCTCGCCGTGGTCAAGCAACAAATAGCCATAGCCTTGCAGAGAGAGTAAGATGTTGTAAAGATATTTATGTGATGAGAAAAATAAATTGTTTGGATTTCAAATTATATCGATTTCAACTGTAGGTGAGGAGAGAAAAGATCAGTGAAAGAATGAAGTTTCTTCAAGATCTTGTACCTGGATGCAACAAGGTAAATTTTACTACCTTGTATTCATATGAGGATTTAGAGCGTTGTTTTCTTTTGATATATCATTGTTATTTCTGTTTATAGGTCACTGGCAAGGCGGTTATGCTAGATGAAATCATTAATTATGTACAGTCTCTTCAACAACAAGTTGAGGTATGGATTAAAGCATATTTCTAACCACTGATTAATGATTATTAAATCATCCAACTGATTTTTCCATATTTTTGGATTCTGCTTCAGTAAGTGTTGTCAATCTTGAATCACAGAAGATAACATCTGTTCAAATTCTGATATGCTATAGTGCTATAGCTTCTGTTTGACAACACGTGTACTAAATTAGTGTGTCGCGAAACAATAGTGATTTGTTCAAATTCTTCTATCTCATTAGCGCTATAGCTGTTATTTGACAACAATGGCTTCAGTACGGTATCAGCATATGTACCAGTAGAATTTCTCACTAACATTGTCGACTGTTTGAAATTGCAATCATTTGAATGAACACTGCTGATTATTTATAGTTTCATCTGATGAATAATTATACAATAAGCTGTTTCGTTAATTGTCCCTTATATATGTTGCTAGAAATCTATGCATCTTTTTCGGTTGGAGTTGACCCTCTTTTCTCCCTCTTGGCAGTTTTTATCGATGAAACTTGCAACAGTTAATCCACATGTGGATTTTAATATGGAACGGCTGCTTCATAAAGATGTATGGTTCTAATCGATTTGCATACCGACAATTTAAAATCTTACAATTAGCTATATGTTCCTGACTGACCGTTATAAATTGAATATTTTGTCAGATTCTTCAACATCGGCCAGGTCCTTCATCTACTTTGGGATTTCTCACAGAAATGCCAATGGCTTTTCCTCCATTATTACATCCATCTCAACAGGGACTAATTCGTTCGACTCTACCTAACATGGCAAATTCATCACATTTACTCAGTCGTACCGTTCAACCACAGTTAACACCTTTGACCGGAGAATTCAAAGAGCCAAATCAGGTTAATCCATTGCAAGCAGCCAAGCCCTGAAATTTCTTCAACACCAAACCTTTGTTTATTTCAATTATACAGTTAAAAATTTAGTTTCTACACCATGCTAATAGTAATTAGAAATGATGGTTCGAATCAATGGACAATGATATTTCTACAGTGTGCTTTTATTTTACAGTTATCACAATATTCGAAAGTTGAGCCCAAATTATTTTCTTTCCACTAGGTTTACTGGATTGTTTTATAAACTTATTATGTACACATTTGATACAGTTTGCAATATACCTTACTGAAGAGTGTGAGGATGAACTTCATAATGCACCACAAATAACCTTTACAACAACTTCTCCCGAGTAGCTGAGACTTGGATGGCAAGCTTTCAGCAACAAACAAACCCTGAAAACAAATGTTAGTTAACTTTTGCTATGGAGGTAGTGGACTCTTTTGTTCCATGTCGATGCAAGTACTGGACCAGCAGGTTAGATGAAAGAAACACTTTGATGTTCATTCTTCATCATACCGCGCATATTCAATACATCTGCTCTTTGGTATTTTGTGGAGCCAAATGCATGCAACTAAATTCGGTTTTTCATTAGATTTACCTAATTGGAATGGAAAATCCCTCGGTATCATATATAATCTGTGACTGTGTCATACCTTCTATAGATTTACCTAGTGATTCTCTAGTGTCAAGGCTTTGAAGGAATTGCTCTTGGATAGAGGAAGTAATCAAGAGACCTTCTTTTGCCGTCCTACCACTTTGTCAAACACCATATGCTAGTGAACATCGTTTTTTTCCCTAAAATTTCTCATTTTGTAACATCTGCTATATAAGTAGCGGATGAGTAAAAATAGGATGCGCGAAAAGTTCGTAAGGCGGCAAAAGGTCTCTGTAATCAATGGCTTTGGTGAGTTCTTAATTAGGAATACCCTCCAAGTTTGTTTAATGAACCTTTTACTAAAGATGTTTTAATCTATGATCTCATTGAAATTATTAAGCAGTCTTATTTTGGTTGGGGGGGGGGGTGAGTATAACTCAACTGGTTTGAGCTAAGAGTGAAAGAAATTAAGAAGTAGAGATATAGGGTTCAAGTCGTGAAAAAACTAACACTAGTCTTAATTTAAGGTTTTGTTATATATTAATTAGACCAAGTGTTGTAATATGTTCAATTTTTTCCTTGTCCAATTTCAATTAAAATATCAAATTTTCCTCGGCAACAATTTAAGCTTATGAACCTTTGTTAACTTAAAAACAAGTTTCAATCCAAGTAAGAGTTCTGAGGCCTATAAACAGGTGGTTAGGGGTTTGATTATAAGGAGAAAAATTTAGTTAGAGGAGAGAATTCACTGTGTTTCTTACATGTTCTTCAACTAAAATTCAACTTTGATTGTTCATATGATGCCATCAGTGTCATCTTAATTAATAATAATTTTATTATTCCCATTTTTTAATAAATTGTGTGTGGTTCTACATAGTGAGAATTTTGTTTAAAAGAATTAATTTTGCGATATTCATTAGAAGTAAGTTAAAATAAATTGTTTTATGTTTAGATTGATTTAGATAAAATTGATTTTCATCAATTTATATTGTTTGAATATGTAAAACTAAAACTATTTTCAGATGTGCAATGACCAAAATGGATTTCAATTATATTTATAACTAGTTTTGAGACCCGTGCATTCGTACGGGTTTATTGATTTTTATTTATAAAATATTGCTAAAATATAAAGGATGTCGTGTACCAAAAAAATAAAAATAATAAGTGACGTTATTCTGTTATTTTTTAATAAAATTTATTAAATTAAGTAATTTTTTTCATTAAAGCAATTGTCCCGTGTATGATTTTTGTGTAATAAACTATAAGTAATAATAACAAATATTTACTATTCAATTTCTTTTTTTTATTAAAGCAATTGTCCCGTATATTATTAAATTATTTTTATTAAAACAATTGTCCCGTGTATTATTATTATAATATATATTCATCAATAATATATTCTTCAACATTATTCCGTGTATTATTATAATATATTATTTAATTCCTTTTTTTATTAAATCAATTGTCCTGTTTAAGATTAAGTTTTTTTTATTAAAACAATTGTTCCGTATGTTACTATAATATATATATTTACCTCGTAATTATTTATTATAATATATATTTATCAATAATACACTTCTCGTTCTATTTCTATGAGTATATTTGTTTTATTCTCTTTTTAATTTTTTTTATGAGTAAATTTGTTTTATGCTTATCTTTGGATTTTTTTTGTTATTTTTATTTTGTATCTTTTTTTTATGAGTATATTTGTTTTATGCTTTTTTTTTTGTTATTTTTGTTTTGTACCTATCTTTTTTTCAATTTAGAGTTAAAATGACATTTAAGGGCATAAACGGTGAAATATTATTAAACGTGCTAAGGACAAAATAGATTTTTTAGTAGTAGTTTCTTTTAATATATTGTAAATAGACTATATTTTACTAGTTTATAAAAAAGTAAGCATGATTCACGGTAAATTGATACGTATAAATAGACAAATTAATAGTATAAAGTAATTTTCCAATAAAAGGAGAATCAATTCAATTTGTCGCAGAAACTTCAAGTTAAATCGGTTTTAGAGGATTAAATTAATTTGTCTTAGATGGAATCAAACATACTTTCTATCGATAAGTCACACGTTTCATTGCTATAAAATTATATTTTTAATTTCTTAATTCCAGTGAAACACTTTATTCCTTTATCCATAACACACGTTAGCTCTTTTTATAGATGGAACCAAGCATGCTTTTTATAGATAAATCACATTTTTTATTTGCTATAAAAATTATATTTTTTAGTTAATATTTAGTCCTTTATCTATAATATTAATATTTTAGTCTTTTTTCATGTTTGAATATGAATTTTAAATTTTAAATATATAGTTTTATTTCTTTATTCACTTTCAATCATAGATATATGATGAGTACATAGTCCAAAAGACATAAGTGATGCAATCCAAAACTTAGGAGATTCTATGATAAGGACACATGCAAGAAAAATCAATGATGTCTTAGTTCAGTTCATGATCAAATCAACAGAAGTTTCGACCCAAATTGAAGAAGGCATGACCGAAGTTGAAGACAAAGAACCAAAGTTTATGATTATCATCCAAGCAATCAAAGAGGACCACTATATTTTCTTTAATTTGCATTTTCCTTGTAATAATTCAGCCCACTATCATGATAATTAGTGGCCGAAGTCTTTTTGCTTTCTTTGGAGTTACTCTTTGTTTGTTTAGTTCATCATAAGTCATTCTTATATAAAGGAGGCGTGTAACCCCTTGTCAAAATCAATGAATTTTGTTGAATCTTACACTTTATGTAATTGAGAGTATTTGCTTTTAGATTTTGGATTGGACCAAAACTGATCATATCAAATAAATTATAATCCTTTCTTGTGGTGATCTTCATCCATAGACTTATCATTCTCTCTTGGATTAGAAAGAGTGACTACTTTATTTCATTTCACCTTTTTCATTTACTTTGTTTTAGTTTAATTTCTAAACGTGTTTGTGTCAAATTTCATCATTTTCTCACTTATAATTCAAACACCCATCTTACAAGGAGCATGTTTCTTATTGAATCACAAAAATTTAAAGGTTCAAAGCTATTTCATGAATTTTGAAGAATATGGATAACTTTTATTAAAATTTGAGAGGCCTATACTCAACCAGAAAAACTAGTTTGAGAGTTGAAGTTTGCACTATCCTTATAAAGACCATTCATGCTTATATCTAGTCAATGTGTGACTTCTGACAACTTTCAACAAATGGTGCATATCAATATATTTTATGTTGTAAAAGAAAATCATATACAAATATGAATAAAAGATTAAAAGGTCTTGCTAGTTAAGAAATCTAAACGTAGTAAATTTTACATTAAAAAAAAAAAACATAACTTACAATACACTTAAAAAAGTCAGCTACACAAATTCCAAAATAATTTTACCACTTTTGATTTATTAACTAGTGCAAGGAGTATAATGTTTAACGTTTGCCCAAAGATTAAACAGGACAAACATGACATAACAATAAATAAATGATTAAATCATTATTTAGGTCCCATTTGGCCTAATTTATTTTTGAGCTTATGCAATTTATATGTATTATTATAATATTTTCAAGATAGTTTATGATAAAATAGCTTCTAAAAATTCAATTTTCACTAGTTTAAACTTATAAAATAGCATAAAACCTAATTTATATTACATAAGTTCTAAAATAAGTCAGGCTAAACGAGCCCTTAGAAATAATATATTTATATTTTAAATTTCACCCTATGGCGGCATATAGATTACCGCGTTTCATTCTTGTCTGCAAACAAAACCATTGAATTCATTTATTCATTCATTCATGTTCGAATGTTGAACAATCATTACATGCAAATCTCCTTATCATTCTCTTCAATCTTTCCATTCCTCACAATCTCTATATCCCTTCTTTCCACCCCACATAACAAGTCTGTTCCAAATACATGTCACTATCACATTCCACTCCTTCTTCCAACCACTACTGTGCATTACTCAAACTTTTCTGCCAAAACCGCAACATCAACAACGCAAAAAAGCTCCATTCTCACATTATCAAATCCATTCCAAAGCCAGAAACCTTTCTCTTAAACAATTTCATCAGTTCCTATGCAAATCTCGGCTCAATTATCTATGCTCGCAGGGTGTTCGATCAAATGCCTCACCCAAATCTCTACTCTTGGAACACCATTCTTTCGGCTTACTCTAAACTGGGTCGTGTTTATGAGATGGAATACATGTTTGATGCAATGCCAACACGAGATGGGGTGTCGTGGAATTCTCTTATTTCGGGCTATGCTGGTTGTGGTTCTATTTATCAGTCTGTAAAGGCTTATAATTTGATGTTGAATGAAGGTTTGTTTAATTTGAATCGGGTTACGTTCTCGACTTTGCTTATACTTGCGTCGAAACGAGGTTGTGTTCGATTGGGTAGGCAGATTCATGGACATGTTGTGAAGTTTGGTTTCATGTCGTATGTTTTTGTTGGGAGTCCTTTGGTGGATATGTATTCGAAGATGGGACTGATATCTTGTGCAAGGCAGGCTTTTGATGAGTTGCCTGAGAAGAATGTGGTTATGTATAATACATTGATAACAGGATTGATGCGGTGTGGTAGGCTTGAAGATTCCAAGCGATTGTTTTTAGATATGCGAGAAAGGGATTCGATTTCTTGGACATCTATGATTACGGGTTTTACTCAGAATGGATTGAACAGAGATGCGATTGATTTTTTCAGAGAGATGACACTGGAAAATCTACAGATGGATCAGTACACGTTTGGAAGTGTTTTAACTGCTTGTGGGGGTGTTATGGCTTTGAAAGAAGGAAAACAAGTTCATGCTTATATTATTAGGACGGGTTATAAGGATAACATATTTGTCGCCAGCGCTCTCGTTGACATGTATTGCAAGTGTAAGAATGTAAAATCAGCAGAAACAGTTTTCAAGAAGATGACTTGCAAGAATGTTGTATCTTGGACTGCAATGTTAGTGGGTTATGGACAAAATGGTTATAGTGAAGAAGCTGTTAAAACCTTTAGTGATATGCAAAAATATGGGATTGAGCCAGATGATTTCACCCTCGGAAGTGTAATTAGCACATGTGCAAACCTTGCAAGCATAGAAGAGGGTGCTCAGCTCCATGCCAGAGCTCTCATTTCTGGCCTAATTTCATTTATCACTGTTTCCAATGCTCTGGTTACATTATATGGTAAATGTGGCAGCATTGAAGACTCCCATAGACTTTTTAGTGAAATGAGCTTCAAGGATGAAGTCACATGGACTGCACTTGTTTCTGGCTATGCTAAGTTTGGTAAAGTCAATGAAACAATCAGGTTATTTGAAAGCATGTTAGCGTATGGTTTAAAACCTGACAAGGTTACGTTTATCGGGGTCATTTCAGCTTGTAGTAGAGCAGGTTTAGTGGAAAAAGGAAATCAGATATTCAAATCGATGATTAAGGAACATAGGATTGTACCAATTCAAGATCATTACACCTGCATGATTGATCTCTTCAGTCGAGCTGGGAGGTTAGAAGAAGCGAGGAATTTTATAAACAAGATGCCTTTCAGTCCTGATGCAATTGGTTGGTCAGCATTGTTAAGTTCGTGTAGATTCTACGGGAACATGGACATTGGCAAGTGGGCAGCCGAGTTTCTTATGAAATTAGACCCACATAACACTGCTAGCTACGTCTTACTTTCAAGTGTATATGCTGCTAAAGGAAAATGGGAGGAAGTTGCTAGATTAAGAAAAGATATGAGAAATAAGGGTCTGAGAAAGGAACCGGGATGTAGCTGGATCAAATATAAGAACCAAGTGCATGTTTTCTCTGCCGATGATAAGTCAAATCCATTTTCAGATCAGATATATTCTGAGCTTGAAAAGTTGAACTACAAAATGATAAAAGCGGGTTATGTGCCTGATATGAATTCTGTTCTGCATGATGTTGAGGATTCGGAGAAAATCAAGATGCTTAGTCACCATAGTGAAAAGCTTGCAATTGCCTTTGGGTTGTTATTTATTCCTCCTGGTCTGCCCATACGAATAGTTAAAAATCTGAGGGTTTGTGGGGATTGCCACAATGCAACTAAATATATATCTAAGGTCACCCAGAGAGAGATTCTTGTAAGAGACACAGCCCGGTTCCACTTGTTTAAAGATGGGACGTGTTCATGTGGAGACTTTTGGTGATTGTGTATTGAAGACATTGCACAAATGAGGTAGCATCTATGTTCTTTTGTATTTATTAAACTTCTTCACCATTCCCCATTAATTATTTATTTCTCTTAGATTTGGGCCTAAATCAGTCTCTCGAAACCAGCATTTAAGATGACAGATGTCCATTCTTTTTCAAACACTTTTCGAGGCCTTATCGGGCTTTGTGCTTAGAAAATATAGTGGGTGGTCCGATTGGATCTAGTATAGGCTTTGATGCCATCTTAATTTTGAGTTTAACCCTACATAACCGTCTATTAGGTGAGTGGTAGTGATTCTCTATAGATTTCTTTATCTCTAATCAAATTGAGACTTAATCAATCTTTTCAACTATCAAGTGCATCTTTGGAGATATTGATTTTTTCTCTATAAATTTTTTCATATTCAATTACTGTTTCCATTAATGAATCTGTATCTAAATAAATTCATTGCATTCTATAGGTATATATAGTTTACTACTTTTAAATAGAAAGCAGATAGCAAAAACTAAAATTTTAGTCGATGGGATCCATTTAGGAGCATGAGCAACTAGTAGCTTCTATATTACAAAGTTGTACGATGATTGTAGTCGAGATGGAAACATTTCAAGGAACAGAATTGTAGTGGTGAATACACGTGCGATGTATGCAATCACTGTTTCCTTTCAAGGCTGCTCAAGTTCACCTTGACCTGACTGTTGTTTCTGCATAAGATTCAGAAGATTTAGTTAAAGACTGTCAAATAAAGTGGAGCGATAAAGAATCATATGGGACAGGAAATCACAAGAACAATAACCTGCAACTGGGTACAAATTTCGATTACTTCGGCTAGAGGTGCCCAATCACCAAAGTTCATCTCAATAAACTGGTAAGCAATACCAGCCTTTCCACTCCCTACTATGAAGAGTCCACCCTTTATTTCTCCTTCCCCTCTAAAGTTTTTTTGAAATCCTGTAGCTTTTGCACGCTTGTAATTGGAAATTGCTCGTGGGTTCAGCAAAAATCCGGATAAAAACTTTTCCTTGTGCAATTTTCCCCCTCCAAGAGCTTTGAAGAAATCCTTACCCCGATCGAGAAGTACAACACCACCCCAATATCGAGGCCAGAAATCTTTGATCTACTCCAATATGATAATAAGTTTAGTAAAGATTACTTGATTGAAAGAACAAATAATTTAAGTTGATGTTTTTGCTAATACCTCTGATTCCATGTGTTCGTGAACAACTGCATATAGTTGTACCCCAAGTGCATCAAATATGGGTTTCCTGGAAAAGAGCTTGTGTGCCTCTGCTCTGCACATGATGCACCTGTTTCATGATCAAGGAAAACTAATGAATAATAGCTGATTTTATAGCTTAACGCTTTTTTTGTTCTATTTTTGCATTTTGTTCATCCCTGTTGTGTATACTGTTTCTTTTACTATTTCTTATTTATTTGTTCTGGTGCAGTATATATCATATTTTGTTATCGTCATCTTAAGCATACTAGTATTTCTGACTGGTAAAAAAAAGTATATATTTTGCCCCCACTAAAATTCCTGGATATCTCACTTATACAGGCTTACTTGTCTGAACTCATGCGTACCGATGTGTCACAACACACAAGGACACACATGCAACAAAATGATGGAAATTACAGAGTAATTTAAGAATTTACCCTGGTCGCCGGAGACAAAGAAAAATAGCTGGTTTGTCTCGCCACAGTTCTGCTGCTTTCATCGGAGGTGTTTTCATTTTCATCAATGGCTCCATGCCAATCTTATACTCTGGAGTTAGTTTCTGAACTGAGATATTTTCAATAGCAGCATAAGGAGCAACTTGGTCACTGACTGGAGGAGGTTGCACACAGCCACACGCTCTAGGCTCAGCTGGCTCAGAAGCCACAATCCCTTTAAAACTGTACCCGTCTCTAATCTTTAGCTCAGTAAGTGATTGTTCAAGTGATCTATCAGAAGTTGCATTACTTCTAATTTGCATTCTCATCATACTATTGGAACCGTTTGATGCAAGATTCTTTGGGATGCTTTCATGTCTATACATCATGCTGCTTCTTCTCCTAACCATCATTGCGCGTAACTTAAAGGAATCATCACATTTTGTTCTGTCAATGAAACGGGCAATATGGCCTCTCTTCATGTCAAACTGAGCAGAAAGATCCATGGTGCTTAAACCTAGAAGCTCTGGCAGACCTTTTCCACTGGCCTCTAGCTTATCTGCATATTGCATCAATCCACGATCGTGTAGGTATGACCTTATTCCAATTGAGTCCTATGCAATCAGAAAATAAAGACTTATTAATATTACCGTTGATGTTACTTACCCTACACTCTAAAGTGAATGTTTTATAGGAAATAGATCCGATGCAGGCTATTAAACCAAAAAGTTCCATTCCGAAAGGGGCTATAATTGAAAGATAGTAATAGTGTACTTTGTTGTAGGCATGTTTCGAGTTTGAGGAAAATTGACTATAAGAATAACCAACCTTTTGCCGTTGTGTCATTTTTATTGAATTCATATCATCCGAGTCCATAACTTTCAGTGTTGGCACATCATCCCAACCTTCATCCAACAACTTTGGCAGCAGCTCCTTCAGAACTCCATTCCCTATGAATTCTTCTATTGAAAATGAAGCCATATTCTTTTTATGTCTAGGATTGGTTGATCTGAATGAGTGATATTGTTAACATATAAATGTGCTTTTAAATGTAGATTTTGTATGATGCAAGTTATGATTTAATATAGCTTTAGTTTAATGATGTGACAAGCAAGTTAAAACCATTATTCTGATGCTAACCAGTCTACATATCTGCCGTATATGGCCAGTTTTATTCGTTAAATAAGAGGGAGGGAGGATAAGGTGGCACATTAACTACTATTTTGTTATAAGCAAAAACAATACACTGATGTTTAACGCAAGAGCGTTTAGATGAGATGACATGAGTATTTTCTAGCTTAACCAAGGTCTTAGGTTCGATCTCTTGCTTGAATATGCAGCACGTTAAAACTCTTAAACAGTTTGCCGCCGATTTAGATCCCACAAGACTCAATGGATTATTCTCTACAATTACGCGTAGAAAATACCTAATACATTATGTTAACATTTGACAGGGACTTGTACAAAACAAATGGTGCATTTGGCAACTTAATTGTTACTTTATTCCTCAAAATGGTTTTTCTTATGCCGGCCAAAATCTGCCTTGCACTAGGAATTGTTAATTGTGGCCAAACATTGCTTTCATTTGCTAGTAAGGACAGTTTTTTAAAGTGGAATTACCTCTGAATGTTCAAGTTCTGTCTTAATCTTACTAATAAATTAGTACTATGAACTATAATTTGTTTTCAAATGATTAATTTAATTGAAATAGTAGTTTTAAAGATTTAAGTTTTTTTTTTTGTCAAATTAAAGATTTAAGTCTTAACTAGTGCCTTGTTGATTTGAGCAATAATATATTAAAAGCACTTTAATATAAGGTAATAACTTAGTTTATTTATTTTATTTTTAAAAAAAGACTAGTTTTTTTTTTTGACAGAAATTAAAAAGACTAGTTTAAACTTTTAAAAAATATAGTTTAAATTTCAAAAGATGAATTGTATAGAGAAAAATTATATGGTACATTTTTTTTATTAAATTATATATATTAGTTATAAGTATATTAGTATTTTCTCTTCTCCCATATTTCAATCCCGGTCTTTTGACTCCTCTAACATTAATATAATCAGTTGAGTTAACCAAATTCCTATAAAATTATATTAAATAAATTTAATTGTAATAATTAAATTACTAGTAATAAAAAATACAATTACTAGTGTGCACTATTTCTTTTAAATGAATACATAATATTTTTTCCTTGTAATAAAAATAAGAAGAATACATAATATAATTTCTTTTTAAGAATTTCCAGCTCATTTCAATTGTTTGGGATTTAGATAAACACAAGGTATAGTTGGCCCACCGACTTGATTAACATTAACAGTGGAATGTATTCAAATTTAGAATTTTGTCCAAAAAAGGAAAGAAAAAAAAATCCAAAAATTTACGATTTAGCTATTCTAAAAATGAGTTTTATTTTTATAAAAAACGTGAATAGTTAATAAAATTTATGTATTTAAGTCAAAATTTGTATTGAATGTATACAATATAAATATTTTTTTCTTGAAAAGACAAAAGACTACAATAATATGAAAATTACCTAATTAAGGCACAAGGTGTGCCAAAGCCAAAGAATAAAATATAATAATATATATAATACTTCCAATCAAAGCCAAAGAGACCCACAATTCAAACATATATCATTTATCCTATTTGGATGAATTAAAAAGTAGCGCATACACACAAAATAAAATCATTTAAAGGTTTTTTGATTATTATACTAATAACATTAATCATTTGTTATTAGCATATATGTTGGACGACCTCTAAAATAATCGTGTTTATAGTTTCTTTATTATTGAGCTAAGACCCTCTTATTAATAATAAAAAAAAGAAGTTGGAATCCATGTAATTAATTAATGTTTTTAACCTAACAACTCAACAATATAGTAAGTTGAGCAAGCCTTACAGGTGTCAATATAGTTGAAGTATGGCATAATATTAATTATCCTCTCATAATTTTATGTCTACATTAGTACTATATTTATTGCTTTTATTAATTTCACTTTATATATCTCAAATTAGTAAAGTTATTACACTACTCATTTGTTTATAATTTTTCTTAATCCATCTAAGACAAAAACATAAAGTGTTACTTAAATAAGAAATGAACTTAATTAATAAGTGATTAAAAAAATGGGTGTTCAATCCTCTTTAGTCTTAAGATTTTTCCTACTTTGGACTAAGTACTATCCTCTCACTTTAAATTTGATGTAACTAAGAAAAATGAGAAATTGATCATACAAAATTTAGTAATCATTTAAATATTTTAGATTGTTTTTGCTAAAACAAATTTAACTCATTATTAAAATGACCGCTTTTGCATAGTAATTAATTTATTTATAATTATAATAATATAATACCATACATAAAAAAATAATATAATATACTAGTTCAATAGTAATTAAATTTATGGTGAACTTTTGATTCTTAGAGTTTGATTGAATATGTATTTATCATTCAATCATTTAATATCATATCATAATTTTATATTAATTTATTTTAAAATAAATTAAAACTTTAACTAAATTTTATTTATAGAAGATCTCTATCATACCCAACCAAATTTTAAAATACCTAAAAAATAATAAATACCTACTTAAACACAACATCAAATCAAAATCAAATCAAAATTAAAAGAATAACTAATTAAATAATGTGATTAAATTATTTTCCATTTAATTTATTTTTCTTTCATTAGATGTAAGACTTTTTCTTATATATCATATGATGACAAGTAAGAGAGAGAAACATTAATCATGAATAGCATGAACATGGGGATACACAACAATGTCAATCCTAGAACTAGAACAACAAATGAAATTGTTGGAGAACAATATTATCCATTGTTACATAGTAAAAAAGATGAGAAAATTGAAGTTGAAATTCAACAAAATGATGCTAATGATGATGATGATTATGGATCCATTTGTAACAACAATAATAATGGTTCATCATCAGCATCAGCATCAGCATCATTTACTGGTTCTGTATTCAATTTATCAACAACAATTATTGGTGCTGGAATCATGGCTTTACCTGCAGCCATGAAAGTTTTAGGATTAACTATTGGTATTGCTTCAATAATCTTCTTTGCTTTGCTTAGTCATACATCTTTGGATATTCTCATGAGGTTTAGTAGAGTTGCTAAGGCTCAATCTTATGCTGATATTATGGCCTGTGCTTTTGGAACTGTTGGAAGATTGGTTTTTCAGATTTCTGTTCTTGTTAATAATTTTGGTATTCTTGTTGTCTACAGCATCATCATTGGTAACTAAATTCTACTTTTATATTGATAATTATCATGTTTTATTTTTATCCTTCAAATTTTATTTAATAGATGGATTTAGTCTGTGTTCAAATTCGATGTAAAACTTTTTTACACATGTACTTATCTGTTATACTTTAGTATCTAGATATTCTTGATTGAATGTATGTATAAAATAATTTTGTGTATCACTTTGTTTTGATGTATAGTATGATTATATTATATATGGTTTGGATTGAATTGACTTATTTGAGCTTATCTACTAGTATAAACACTTGGGAGACTATTTGAGAGAATTTATAGAAATAGCTTATGTCATGTTCATAAGGTGTTTTCAACTTATATCCATAAACTCTCTATGAAATCTAATGAAAATAGCTTATGGATTCAATCTAGTGTATCACTTTATTTTAATATTTAGTATATAATATGATTATATGTTTTGGATTGGATTGACTTGTTTGAGCTTATCTACTAGGATAAGCACTTGTGAGACTATTTGAGAGAATTTATAGTAATAGCTTATGCCATCTCCATAGGCTGTTTTCAACTTATTTCCATAAGCTCTCCATGAAAGCTAATGAAAATAGCTTATGGCTTATATGAAAACAATTTGATTTGATTTTATCTTTCTTTTGTTGTAGAAAAAACTTATACATAAGCACTTATATGATAAACGTTTTTGAAGTACAAGTAAATGTATATACTGCAAAAATACATATTGGATCCAAATTTGCTTTTGCTTATGAGTATTTATGCTTAGAAACTTCAATAGAGTTTTTCTATGATTTCACCTGTCATGAAAATGGAATAAGTTGAATGTTTTAGGCTACTTGATTTTCAGGTGATGTACTGTCTGGAACAACTTCATCTGGAAGTCATCATTTCGGTGTACTTGAAGGATGGTTCGGCGAACACTGGACGACCGGGAGGACTTTTGTTCTTCTTGTGACAACCCTTTTGGTATTTACTCCATTGGGATTCTTTAAGAGAATTGGTACAATTTTATACAATACAATAAATTCAACTATGTTACATGATTTACCTCATTTAGTAAGTGAATAATCACTTATTTATGTGCCTGCAGATTCATTAAAATATACTTCTGGTTTAGCAGTGGCTTTGGCAATTGTGTTTCTTGTCATAACTGCAGGAATCACATTTGTTAAATTGTTCAATGGAAGTATTGAGAGTCCAAGATTGCTTCCTAATATTACCGATATGACATCTATTTGGAATCTATTCACAGCAGTTCCTGTTCTTGTCACAGCATTTGTTTGTCATTACAATGGTAAGTTATCTTAATGTGTTCTTGATAACAAATTTCAACAACAATTTGGATGGTAAGATGGTTAATGCTGTTCAAGTATGTGTTTATTACGTTTAGCTGATGATAAATGAATATAAGTTAATCATCGATTGAACGTAAATAATCACAATTTTGAACATCATTAACCAAGATTTTCCAGGTATTCAAGTATGAATGATATCCGCTAACCATCCTATTTGTGTTCAAATATACAATGATATCCATTAACCACGATTAATGAGTTGATTAATGTCGTTCTAAATTATATATATACTTGAAAGTTGTGGTTAATTGCGTTCTAAGTTATGGTTAATTGTGTTCAATGGATGATTAATTGGTTGCGAGTTGTCACATTTATTTGCTTTGAATGAAAGTAATCTTTGTAAAGATGCAATTCACACAAAAACTCTATTCTAATATTTGATATATCAAAATCACACAATAGTACTAAGAAATTTGAAGTACTTGAAGAATATATAAGTTTCCCTAAAGTGTTGTCTTTTGCAGTGCATACAATAGACAATGAACTTGGAGACTCTTCACCGATACAACCAGTTATATGTGCATCATTGGTTCTATGTTCTGGCATATACATTCTTACAGCTTTATTTGGATTTCTACTATTTGGTGAGGCAACTCTTGGTGATGTACTGGCCAACTTTGATACTGATCTTGGCATCCCTTATAGCAATGTGCTCAACGACATTGTTCGTATCAGCTATGCCCTTCACCTCATGCTTGTTTTCCCAGTTATCTTCTTTTCGCTCCGCTTCAATTTAGATGATCTTGTGTTTCCGTCGGCCAAATCATTAGAAGTTGATAAGTTCAGGTTTTCATTGATCACTACTGGACTCATTGTTTTGCTCTATGTGGCTGCAAATTTTGTACCAAGCATTTGGGATGTTTTTCAATTCACCGGAGCAACTGCTACTGTTTGCCTTGGTTTTATTTTCCCTGCTGCAATTGCTCTAAGGTGTGCTTTCTATCTTCTTCTTTTGTAAACTTCAACTTGTTCATTTTTATTCAAGTGTTTATAGTGAATGAACCTTTATGACTTGCTGGCTATGAAGCACAGACACAGACGCGGATACCGACGAGGCGACAACACTAACACTGACACGTAAACACTGATTAAAATTTCAGAAAATGGCATAATTTAATGTAATCATAAGGGTTGGTGCCGTGTCGGTGTCGGAGACTGACGTGTGTTCGACACCAGGACACGCCTAATCCGAAGAGTGTCTGTTTCATAGCTTGCTGGTTATTTTATTCATCTAGGGATTCTTAGCTCATAGTTTTTTTAGGATGAAACTATATAATTTGTGTTCACTAACCCTAAACATCAATAGATATAAAATGGAAGGAGTAATATTTAAATTGGTACATATTTGATAGTCATGAGTGTTTGGATGAGTTGGTCCAAGTCTCTTTTAACTTAACCACATGTTTTGAGTTCCAATTCAGTCCTTGTATTACAGCAGTGTTAAAACTCTTGAGGGAGAGTTTTGTCGTCATTGTGTGGTTCTACCCAGGGACTAGTCCTTGTAGTTGCGCGCAGAGAATACTCAATTTACACACGAAAAAATCTAGAGGCATTTATCAACTTTGTGTTGTCTGAGTAGAACTGAGGGACTTTGTGTTGTCTGAGTTCGAATGATTTAGACAGAAAAAACATGTTTGAAAGGGAAGACTACGTTAAAAGTGGTTAGTTAGGTCTCTCGGCATAGATCAGTTATTGGAGAAGTGGAACATTCTTTGCACATTGTAAGCTATAGTAGTAACTAAAAAATCTAGAGGTTTTTCCCATTTTGACCTTTAATTCTGATGTTTCAGGGATCCACAAAGCATTGCAACTAAGAAGGACAAAATTTTATCCATTGTGATGATTGTTCTTGCTGTCTTTGCAAATATTGTGGCTATATACAGTAATGCTGATGCTTTGTTCAGAAAACATCAAAGTAAATCAAATTGAAACAAACACTTTTCTTGGCCTATGAAGATCAAGCAACAGTTTTAATGAGTGTTGAAACTGTCCAAGGTTTCAATAGATCAAATGGAACAAGTGAATGAATGAGAACATGTTTCTTGAGATGATTTGAAGAACTCTTGAGAGATATATTTTTTAAGGCTCTTATACCAAAGAGTTGTGAAAGGAAAAATATATAGACATTTATATATATGAAATATTATTTTTTAGAGTATTCATGAATGGGATTGGATTCATTTTGGAGAGCAAAATCAGTTTAATAAGTCATTCAGTTTTATTGGTTTTCTTATTTCACCATTCAATTGTCTTAGTTTTGAGATTCGAGCACACCGCTGCGCCATTACATATTTACATATGTCCGTGGTTCATAAATTGAACTGAATTGGATTACATTAATAGTTTCCTTTGATTCTTAAAAATTATTTTAATAAAAATTGGTCAATTTCTCAAACCAATTCCAATTCAGTTCAGAATCGGTTTACAGATCATTTAATTCAATTTAACTGATTTTGAATCAGTTTTCTGTTAGAACCGAATTCCAATTTGATTTTCTGTGCATCTGCCCACCATTATAAAGATACAAAAGGTTCACATAAAAACAATGAAATTACAACAATGCACAAGATTTTAATAAAGCATTTTTTACGAGACTTCAACCACTCCCAAGAAAGAGTTTTCACCCTCTCAAGAATCACCTAAACTGTTGCTTCCTTTTGCGCCAATAATTAGTTATTTCTTTTCAAATGTTCCAACAATTAGTCAACCAAATCAAATGTCTTTACCAAATAAAAACAAATTACAAAGTTGCAACGCATTTGCATCAACAACATTCGATAACGGCCTAGAAACACCTATCCACATCAAAACTTTACTCCAAAGGTATTGAGAAAACTCACATCCAAAGAACAAGTGGTTGGAGGTTTTAGCTGCTCCACAACCACATGTAAACACTGCTGGATCCGCAACAGTCATACCACGCCTCATCCAAAGTATTTATGCTACCGTAATATTTTTATCAATGGCCAACTCAAAAAATCTATTGAACGTCCTTAGGCAAAAAGATTCCCCACCCAACATCCTATCCTTTCAAAATAACGACGATTTACCACTACTCACCTTCTTACTAATATTATTCTCAAACCACCGACCAACACTTAAACCAACACCCTCCCTAACCTCGCAAAAATCCTTTACCACCTAGACGCTTTTCTACCTCCTCCCAAAATTCTCTCATCCTCTAAACTAGACTTAGCTACCAAAACCTTAAACTATAACCCCTCTTGCTCCATCAACATCCGCCAACTCCACTTTCTTAAGGGTGTGTTTGGTTGGGAGTTTTTGGAGGGGAGGGGAGGGGATGTGAGGTAATATTTTAAATGAAATGTGTTTGGTTCAATTTTTAGGAGGGGAGGGGAGGGAAGAGGAGGTGAGCAAAATCCTTAAACTATAACCCCTCTTGCTCCATCAACATCCGCCAACTCAACTTTCTTAAGAGAGCTAGCCACTAGGCCACAATCCGAACGTCAGACACCCCACTTATCCACTAGGCTGCTATCTGACAAAAAAACAATCTAGGCTTAACCAAAACACGATATTAGTTGGTAGTAATTGAAAATGGAAACAAATTATCCTCTAAAGGTGAATGTCATGACTTTAACATAGCTCAAAAACTTGTCATTTTCTTGTAATCATCAAATATATTTTATCCCAAGTCCAAACCTCTAAAATTAGGAAATGAAGAAACAAAAAAGACAGCACACAGTTTGACAACTTCAGGTAATAATGATATTTTTTATTGGTATTATTTACATCAAGTACATGTTATTTCAAATAATGGAAAAAGTATGTAAATAAATATTACATTAACCATGACAGAAAAATAAGCTACATATTCTTCCATTTCCTTCAACTTCCTTCCACAAACCAAAAAGAATGAAATAAAATACAACTTATACAAAAAGCAAAGCCAATTTTAGCTTGCTTTACAAGAGCTTAGTGTTCACATCTGAGAAAATAATCACCAGTGCTTCAACCCTTTTTATTATAGTCTATGTTACACCAACCATGGACAAAAACAGATTGGCTGTTGTATATGCTTGAACCTTCTTGCATTGCTTTGCAACTGATCCAATCTAAATTCCAAATGAAGTTGTAATGCCAAATGTGGATCCCTCTTTAGTCTTTTCTTTTTCATTGACAAGATTTCTTCTCATATCTTTGATAGTGGCTTTGGAAACAACATTGCAGTTTCAGCCAAGAAATCTTGTTTTGAATGGTTTCTTGGAGCTTTTGCAATATCTCATGCAAAGTAGATATCTTACAAATTTCATCACATTGTACTCAACTCCAATGGATCATATGTGTAGGTAGTTTGCTAGATAAGCAACATGAGATTCTGTGCAGTCTAGTTGAAAAAATAACGAGACTTCAAAACTTCTTGAAGATCGAAGTCTCCTCGTTCTGGTAAAGGAGGAAACTTCAATGTTGGAAAAGTCTTCTCAAAATTCTCCAATAACTGCATTTAGGATTAATGATAAGCAACAAGCAATAATAAATAGAGTGAGTCAATTGAAGAGCAACATGCATAAAAAAATACAAAGAGAAAATTGTGAGTCAAGTAGAAAGTTAGGTTATGCAAACTGTCTGTTTCATTTAAATATAATCCACAAGGTTTTTAATTAAGGCCCTATTTGGAACAAGTGCTTATCATTTTTATTTTTATTTTTAAAATAAGCACTTATCATGTAGTAAGTGCTATCGAGTATCGATAAGTTATTTGTATAACAAAAGACAAAATAAGTCAAATTGTTTTCATATAAGTTGTAAGATACTTTACGTTTTCCAATATCGGAGCCTGGTAGAGTTCAACAAACTTTTCCCTGAGTATCCTGTTCATTTCATCAACATCACATGCATGTGTCCAATAAGAATCATGCACCCCTGCAATTAAGCATTCATTTAAAAAGTTTGAATTCCTAATACAAACAATGAAACAAGAACACAAACCATAAAATACTTTATCTTGAATGTGTGTTATATAAATAAATCAGTGCGCACCTGCAAAGCTCATCCCTGCTTTTTTACAAGCAACTGCAGTCATCATCATATGAGAACCATCAAGAGAGTGAACAAAATTTGGGGGAAAAGCTGTTCTCTGCCTTTTTACCATAACCTGCAACAAAAAAGTATGAAATGTGCTCTTTAGTTTAAACTAAATTTTTTCTCAATAAATCCAAATGAAAAGTTCCATGGTTTTTATTATTTATTACTTTAAAAATCATTTATCATTTTTTTTCCCCTTTAAGCCTCTGCCTATGCGTAATTTTCATTTAGGAACTTAAAATTTAGGCAAATAAAAATGGGGCGAATCCGATCCTACGCTGAGATGCACAGTCATTATATATCTTACAAGAATGATATAAATCAAATAGAATCATAAATCAATCAGAAGTTACCTTATCGGTCTCCCGTTGTAATGTCAATACCTGAAGAGATGTCTTGATCTGCATTAAACCAAATTCGCAATATTAGTGATGTAAATAATTTTGCAAACATCTACCAAAAAAATAATTTGCAAACTACATTTGGATTATTAGACTTGTAGCAATAAAATGAAATAAAAAACGAGAGAAAAAAGAGGCAAAATTTAGGCTAGTGTTAAGAAAATTACTAGATGTCTTCCTAGTTCTCGGTAAGGTTGTACTACAGGAAGTCCAAGGGGAGTAACCCATCGCACTGCTTGGTTTGTGCAAGCTATCACCTACTCCATGTTCAAAATTCAACCATTACAATTACAATGACTGAGATGCCATACGGGTCAAAGCATAATCAATATCTAAACATCTTTTTTGTAATGTTATTTAACACAATTATTCATACCTTTGCACAATCACCTAACCAGGCCATAATACTTCTTGCAGCCTCAAACATCTCTTCTAAGGCGTCGAAAGTGGTCTAAAAAACGGCAAATAATAAGTAAAATGATAAAATATTAAGAATTGTCCAAATTCAACTCGACCTGTCAACTACTCTTACTTTTGCAGCATAGCAGGAAGCAGCAAACAGTTCGTTATCATCCTCAAACACACCACGCTCCTTAAGCCTCTTCTTCATCTGGTCACGGGCCCCAATACGTGTCACTCCATAGACCGATGTCATCACGGTCTGCTTCACCAATTTTCGGTCCACCTAATGTTGCCAGTTATGAAAAATTTAGTTGATATAAGAATAAGACTGAGGTTGACAAATGAATATGCTTACATATCCAAAAGGAAAAAAAATAAAAGCCAATTTGTATACAACACACGAACAAGTCAACATGATTACGTATCGTAGCTCTAAAACTACCTCTAGTACTATTTTCTAGTATTCCACAGCAAAACATAAATAAAAGAACTGATGCTTTGAAACTCAAAAGTTAAAAGAAACCTGGCTGATCAAACGTCTAGCATGGAGCGCGTGAGGATGAGTTTCGGGATCTTTCAATGCATCGTTTTTCATGATTTCAAGTACTCTGCATCACAATACCAAAGTTAACGACATCAAAACAGTAGCCCTAGTACAAATTTTGGACAGCAAAACAAATCAAGTTGATGTCAACATAAAATTTGGTTTTGGGCGGAAATACACAATCCGGTGCCAATGCAACAACCCCCTTATAGTAAAAAAGAAAATGAAAAGAGAATAATTAGTCTCTTCTTCTAAAGCTAATAATATGCCAATACTTGATTGAATTATAAGGTTAAGGTAAGGAAAGGGAAAGAAAAAAAAAGGAGCATATACTCTAGAGGATCTTAGTACTTATTAACGTAGATTCATGCAGTTTATAGTATTAGATAGGTATAATATGTCTAAATGTCCACTTATTACTTCTAAAGTCTGTATATTTTGATTTTGCTATGTGATTGAGTTTGAGACACACATAATTCTCTTGTTTCTCTTCCTCTCATCAGTAATTCAAAAAGTAATTTTAAGTAACTTCTATAAGCTCAAGCCCACAAATATAAAAATCCAATTGCCCCAAAAGAAATTAGTAATTATATTTGACACCAAGAAACAGCACCTCAAATTTCTACCTCGATTAGATGACTAATTAGTTATATATTCCGCAGATTAGATGACTAATTAGTTATATATTCCGCAGACCTTCTGAGATATTAAAATGACCACTGTGTAAATACTTCAAAGAGCTTATATATCCATAAAGCTATTTTCACAAACCTCCCACGATAGCTTATAAAAACAACTTTCATAAAGATTATACAAAAGTTACCCTCATTTCCTTTCCAATTATAAAAACAACTTATATATAAGCTTTTAGGTTATATGCACTTATCAATTAAGCACTTAAATTAGATATCGAAAGACCCCCTTAATATATTTTAAAATACTCTGAAGATCTTTGGAGATATTCTAATACTTGGTTTGGTTTCACGGGGGTCAAAATAAGAATCAGCTAGTAGCTTTTAGCCTTCACTATAATATGACATAATCCATTCTCATTGATTCAACTTTATTTACTTGATTAACTATTTATAATCTCTTGCCATAAAATAAAACAGGTGCTAACTTGTTCACAGTCATGTATGTATAATGCCCTCATGCACATGAATGCACCGTGATAACTACCTGGCGGCAATATCTGAGTAAACATCAGCAGGCTGGTCTCCACCAACAAGATTGACTGCAGTAGCTCCCAACTTCAAACAGAAAAAATTGCAGCAAATTATTATAATGCAGAATAGAGATATATAGTATAGAATGAGAGATAGAGAATAAGAATACAATTTTTTCAAGCCAAAAGTGCATAAAAAATTCGCCATATGTTAGAGCATATATGGTTTTTTGAATGAAAATGATAAATTCTAAAACAAACAAAACAATGCATAAAAGGTTTGTTTGTTACATAAAAGACATTCCAACTAAACATTTACCAAACTCAAAACTCCCACCGCCAAAATAACACACAAAGCAAAACCAAAACTCATGAACAAATAAAAAACGTAAGAAAAATATTACCATGTCTCTACCGAGTGCTGCGTAGTGTTGTAAGCCATTGCATGAACCATCCTAGCAAGCATCAAAAAGAACAAATTGAAATGAGAAAGAAATACTAAAGCATGGGTCGTGCTCAATGCCTTCAAGTATCAACTTTATCAATCACGCATCATGGTAGGTGACTACGAAAAATCAGAGCAATATTAATTTGCAATACAGTTCAACATCTTCTTTACTTTAATCATTTCTTTATTTCTGTAATTTGTAAATAAATAATTTCTTTAATCTTTACTTCAATAACTTCTACATAAAAAGTATACAAACTTTGTTGAGTTCCACAATCAAATACAGGTATAAAATATAAATCTAATAAATATACCAAAAAAAAAAAAAAAAACTCAACAGACAATTGAGTATCACACATAGTATAATATTACAGGTATTTCTCACAAAAAAAAAAATAAAGAAATAGCTTCATCCATATGAACATGTCATCCAAATATAACTCAAATTAAAAGGTCTTCACTTTCCTGCTAACATGTCTAGTTCTGCAAGAAATGATTTAATTGTTTTGTTCTCCTATTTAGATGAAAAACTTCAACTAAAAATAGTGTTTGTGTGCGCGCGTGTGTTTACTCCTAAATAACTATTTTTAACATCGCTGCAAAAAGTACCTGGTGTACAGGCGTATGAGAAAGGGTGGTCTCGGGAGTGGGGCTTCTCAACGCTTCGGCGAGATTGATACATGCTGCCAAGCACTGAAAAGGATCCTCTGCTTGCAACCACCACTGCTTTCCTTCAAGAGGCCTGTCTGCCGAATCGAAAATATTATCCAGGTTGTCCTCGGTAAATGCAATTCGACCATCATAACTTAACTTGTCCACACCACCGGCATACAAATTTGCCAGATGTATTTTCAACCATTGCAAGCCTGACTTCCCCAGAGGTCGTCCCTCTGCAAACTCAAGTATGCCTCGACATAGGTCAGAGCCAAGATGGTTCAAATATGGGTGCATAGGATAAGCACGCCCTCGGAAATCAAGATTGTGAGGAAAGTAGAAGCATTCTTCGTCTTTCATCTTTCGTGCAACCTACAGCAAAAAGCCAATACAAAAATAATATATGCAACCTCTTACGAAAACCATTGGATATAACTCAGTCTATTTAGGATTAGAAGGCTTCTTACAGCCAGTTTAAGTTCTATATCGCATCGCTGTGAATGTCTCTCGTTATTCTCCTTTTTGACATTTTTAACTTTCCACTTCCATTTTCGGATTTCTGCTTCATCTTCTGTGTCTAGTTCCTCTGGGAGGGGAAGCTTTAAAAGAAAAGGAGTTGGTCAATCAAAACACAATTGGAAACGAAGAGGCATTAATGAAGATGACCTAGATGGAATTCATCTGCTCACTTCCTAGATGGAATTATATATATATTTTTTTGGGAAGATAATCTAGTCGAAGATGATTTCTTTAAGTAGAATGGGCTAGTTTTTTAGGGAAGGTGGAAACTCAATAAATAACTTAGCAACAAGTTTGGTTGGTACTCACATCATCACGATCCACCAAGTCAGCCAGGCGGCCTCCATTAGCCCATATTTGATCTATCACGCCGAGTACACTTTTGTTCACCCTCCATTTGGTAGTGCCAAGGGTATTAAGGGCCTGAACACAAAAAAATCTAGAATTAATTTCAAGAAGTATAAGTATTAACTTGGAACCATGAACTGAGATGCAAATGCACAGGCAATACAAAAACTCTCAACCTCAAAAACAGGGTCAAGTTGGTTCTTGGGAGCCCTTTTTACAGCATCCCGTTGCTGCTTTGCACCATGTATTCGCATAACGTATGATGGCAAAAACAAGTATGCTCCTTTGTCATACCTACCAAGAAAATTGCAATATTTATGGGAAAATGAACTTTAAAAAAAATAGAAGAACTTCATCACAACTCATTAGTAGAATTTGTATGCCAATACGATCCGATTAAAAATTAAACTTAGTAAAATATCGGAACAGCAAAGTAAGTAATATGCTTGAACATATTTTTATGATTCAAATAGATTGCTATCACAGTTTCAGGCATTATACAAGTCAATAGAGCTAAGCTAACATACAAAAAATTCAAAGATTTAAAATAAATTGAAAAAGGAAATATTTGAATAATATATGTCATACCCTGTCCAGGGGTTCGGTGGAACCAACATCGGCATGTAGGGGATAACCATGTGCCTGGCCTGTTAATGTAAAAGCATTTTGATGTTAACATCAGTCTAGTGAATATAAAGCCATAAATTTGTCTAGTAACTTACTAAAGGAAATGTTAACATGAATTTAAGTACAAAACAAATCCTTGGAGGATAATAGGTAGGTCACTTACAGTTTTTTCAAGGCCCTTCTGTATCATAGGGTCACATTCAATAACGCCGTATCTCCTCCTTCCATTGCTAATCAAGTAAAGGGTACTCATTATTATTATTTAATAAAGGAAAAAAATGTTTAAATTTACAGATAATGAAAGAGTATTATCAATCTCACGGTGTTTGATCAGCTGAAACTGTCTTCAACGTATGCTTAAATGCAGGGTAAATATCTGGTGGACCACCATCTCCAAATTGATTGGCAGGTGGTTGTAAGTAAGCTGTTTCTATTAACAGTTGTATCAAACGAGAACCAACCTGGAACATCCAGTAACTATATCACAACACAAAAAGAATAAACTTTCCTTGTTCATAGGTAAAATACAAATATTACAAACCTTTACTTGAGCTTCTTGTCCCCAAGGTTTCGCCTGATCTCTTCCCCGAACTATCCCCATAGCTTGTTGCTTCTTCTGTTTTTTTATTAAATTAGCAACTATTTTCCTAATTCTTTTCTCCTCTTTCTCAAGTTTCTTTTTCTCTTCAGCTGTCAGGTTTACAGGTGCAGGAACAGGAACAGATTCACTATCAGACTTCTCAGTGGTTGTTTTCTTCACCTTTGTCTTCTCCATAAATCGGTATATCCTACCCTAATCCACATATAAGGGTAGAATTTCAGTTACTGAACACTTGGGTATCGTCAATTCGCTCTAATAACATTATTTACTAAACATAAATCCAAATTAACTGCACTGCATTACTCGTAGGATCCATATAAATTAGCTTAATTAGATGATATATCATTTGTTTCAATCATATGAAAGTGCTCAAGAGTTCAGCCAGTCATATGAGCAGTCAAATACTCTTTTTACTACCAAACATAATGTGTGTCTAGATACACTTTTGAATTAATTCTAACATGAAGCTATGATTCATAGCTTTTTCCTCCAAACGTGAATTTTACACTCAAATGACTCATTGGTCCGTGTTTCAAGACAGGTCCAATGGGGCGCCCATAGGCCGACGCCAGGAGCACGCAAGCACACCGAAACAACGCGCTGCCGTCCACAATCGTGATGATGACATCTCAACGACCATTTCAACAACCCTGGCTTGGGCCACCATCACAATCACAATGACATGAACGTATCCAAACATGAACCATTTTACCTTAAACTCACATTTAACTAAAACTAATTTAATCGAAATCTTGTCACTGTAGAACCAAACACTCACTAAAGCAAATGACAAAGGAAATACATATACATATATAATATAAAAGCATAAAACTATTATATCGAACATAAAAGTATAGAACAAAAGGTGCATATAATTGAGTTCGAGCAACCGAATCATTCCACTTTGTTGAATGTATTCTATTCACATGCTATTATACACAAAAGGATCAACTATACCTCATGTTCAATGGCATCACCTATTTGGCAAGCAGCTTGAATAACTCTAGCACTACCAACTCCATTATTATTGGTCATCAATAACCCCATCAACTTATGCATAGTGATAACAGCCATCATTTCAGCAGGCAATTCATTGAAATAAGGAGAATGACTCAACCTAGTCCTAATATCTTTACAAAGCTCTTGATCAGCAGCAATTGCATTCTTCAAAGGTTCAAACCAACCAAGAAACAATGATTTCATATAAGGCAAATTAGGTGCAAGTTTCTGTTCACGCATATCTTCTAACAATTCCTGATACTCTTTTGCTGCTTCTTCCCATGCTTCAGTCTCAATCTTTATCTGTCTCTTCCTAAGCAATTTATACTTGTAACTATTATTCTTGTTCTTATTTTTCTGTAATTTAGGCTTTTTCTTCTCTTCTATCACCAATTGATCTAACAATTCCTGAACTTGTTCGGAACCCGAACAATCATCTTCTGTATCAGTAGATTGAATAGCTTCAGCAGCACTACCGTAATTCCTAAAGTGATTCAATGACATTGAAGAATAACCAAAAGGGTGTTCAGAAAACGAAAAATTAGATCGACCCAGTTTGTTTTCTGATGAAAAGATTCCAACTTGACTGAAACACAAAAATGGGTGGCTGTTTTTTTGGGGCAAAATTTTCTCGGGAAAATTGGGGTGGTGAAAAAATGAATTGAATTTCTTTGAGGAAGCTCTTTTGGCTAATTTAGACCACATTTTGGTGATGTAATAAGAGAAAATAATATTCTCGGGTATGGAAGAAGAATTGAAGGGTTAGTGGTAAGTAGCAGCAGCCGCCATGAAAGTAAAACCCTTGATAAACCTATGTATGTTGTCTGTTTGTGTCGTCTTGCACTTGCTTTCGATTCTGACCCGGGATTATTTTTCGGGTTTTTCCAAAATTAACAATGTACTTGGCAGTAAGAATTATTAAATCTTTTATTTTAATACATCTTTTTGAAACAAATATTTTTATTTTATAAATATTTTTTAAAATTTTAAAGCTTGTTTTATTTATTTTAAAAATATTTTTTTTAATTTTAAAATGTCACATAATGAAATTTTAGTCAAAAAAGTTAAGGGGGGCTAAAAATTAATTTAAGAGGTCAAAATCGCGCAATTGAAACTTGAGAATTAAAATCGAACAATTATAAAATTTAGAGGTTAAAATCGCACAATTGTGAAACTTGGATAGTCAAAACTGCATGTAAGCCCTTTTTTTTCCCCCAATATAAGCTTATAAGTTATAATTGTTTGGTAAGACCCCAATTTGAGCTTATAGCTTATAAGCTCAAATAACTTATTTTACTAACTTATAGGGTGTGTTTGGTAGGTCCAATAAGCTAGCTTATATAGCTTATTGGATTAGCTTATAAGCTTGTTTGAAAAAAATATATGTGTTTGGTAAAGAGCTTTTCTCACTAGCTTATAGGTTTTTTTGAGATGCTATTTGAAGTAGCGTTTGAGCTTATAGCTTATAGCTTTTTACAGTTTTTTTCAATTTTTAGCCTTTAAATTATTTTTATTTCTTTAAAAAATAAAAAACTACCCACTAAAGAAAAAAAAAAACCACCCACTAACACATAATGTCCTTTTTAGTCATTTTATATTTATCAACCATTTTAAAAGCTAATTTTATCAAATACTTTTATTTCAATCAGTTAACTTTTCAGCTATCAGCTATAAGCTAGCTTTTCAGCTATAAGCTATAAGCTAGCTTATAGCTTAATTTTACCAAACAGAGCCATAAATTATTTTTCAAATGTTATTTCAATTAGCTTTTGAGCTTATAGCTTATTATATTTTCTTTTAATTTTACCCCTATCATACTACATGAAAAAATTAAATATTTTATTTTTATGTCATTTCATACTTATAAATTAGTTTAACATCTAATTTTACCAAACATTATAAACTCAATCACCTAACTAGCTTATTGATGATAAGCTAATTTTTATATTGGCACAATCAAAATAAACTTAGTTTGTTCGTGTTGTTATTGGATAATAGTATTTGTAACACCCCGTATTCCCAACAATGTAAATCATACATATAAATTAAAGTATTTCAATGTGTACGGAATGCTACACTTCGTAAAATACTTAAGTAATAGAGTAAAATTTTCTATTAATAAATCAAACATCAACTGATAACATTTTTAATAATCTCGCAGCGGAAATAGTATTCATAAATCTTTTCAACCAAAATATGGCTCTAAGGCCTCAACGTGTTCAACATTAATACAAAAATCCAACTAAATTGTTTCAACATGAAGTCTCAAGGAAAAATACGTAACAAGGACAATCCAACAATAAAACCAGACCTGTTACGTATCAGAGCATCCTAAGACCATGAGGGAGTCGACTCACAACTGCAGCTAGTGTTGAATATCTGCACTTGCCCACAAGGCGGCAATTCCAACAGAAGCGGTGAGATACATATACAATAATAATAAGGATATAATTCATCTACATAGATTTAATAACTTAAAACATCATGAACGTCAACATATTATTTCATCATTTAACTACACAACTTTTCAATGCATCTCATTAATTCTATCACAATTTGACAACACGACAATGCTTCGACGACTTAGATAACATGACTCCAACTTAAACAACTTAGACGACTTGACTATGCAGCATGCATGTGGTACCAATCATGGCATCAAGCCCCAACATATTTGAGCGTAGGCTCACAGGGCATCAAGCCCCCAACGGGTTTGAGCATAAGCTCACAGGGCATCAAGCCCCCAACATTTTTGAGCGTAGGCTCACAGGGCATCAAGCCCCCAACTTTAATGCATATGTGGACTCTGTAAAATGCCACGACAACCAGCAACTTAATCAACTCATATGACCTTGACACAACGACAAGGACTCTACTTCGCAACATCTCAATTCATCATATAATTTCATAAATTCATATAAAATTATTCACAAGGAGTTTTTGCGTCAAACAAAAGCCATTAGAAATCTAACATCTTTATCTACAACTTTCGTGTTTACACCTAAGACCAATTCTATACCGATCAATACCAGTTTTTATTTCAAATTCGGGTACAGAAGCTAAAGTTCCACTGTGACCTATGTGTAGTAATTTGACGATAACTTAAGTTCCAAAAATGATTTTGAAGTCAAACCAAAGCCACCAGAAAGCTAACATCTTTATCTACAACTTTCGTGTTTACACCTAAGACCAATTCTGTATCGATCAATACCAGTTTTTATTTCAAATTCGGGTACAGAAGCTAAAGTTCCACTACGATATACGTGTAGTAATTTGACGATAACATAAGTTCAAAAAATGATTTTGAAGTCAAACCAAAGCCACTGGAAATCTAACATCTTTATCTACAACTTTCGTGTTTACACCTAAGACCAATTCTGTACCGATCAATACCAGTTTTTATTTCAAATTCGGGTACAGAAGCTGAAATTTCATTAAAATTCATTGTTCATCATAATTTGACCACTTTTTAATAAAAACTCTTTTTCATATAGGGTGCGTTTGTTTAAGCTTTAAAAAAAATGATTTTTTTTATAAAAAAACTTTAGAGATTTTTTTGTAGAGATTTTAAAGAAAATCTAAAACTACTTTGTGTTTGTTTACAATCATAAAAATCTATTTTTTTTTAAAAAGAAGTTCATACACTTAGATTCCTTAGTTTAAAAAAAATAGATTCTTGAAAAGCTATTAGAAATAGATTTTCATTTTGGGGCTAAAAATGATTTTTATAAGAAAATGATTTTTAAAAAAATCTATAACAAAGGGTGCGTTTGTTATAGATTTTTTCAAAATAGATTCTTATAGTGTAATATAGGGTCCGTTTGTTTCGGCTTTAAAAAAAATGGATTTTTTAAAAAAAATTTAGAGATTTTTTTGTAGAGATTTTGAAGAAAATCTAAAGCTATTTGCCGTTTGTTTACAATCATAAAAATCTATTTTTTTAAGATGGTGAGGGATGATGAGTGATAAAAAAAATAGATTTTGATAAAAGCGATTGAAAATATATTCTCATTTTGATGAAAAAAATGATTTTTTTACCAAAATGATTTTTGAAAAATCTGAAACAAACACAAATAGGATAAAAGAATAAATTTTTTTATGGAAAAAATAATTTTTTTTGAAAAAAAATCTCAAACAAACGGGCCCATAATTTTGCATAAAAAAAATTTACAAAGAAATTTTTTATAAAAGCTTTAAATGAAAATTTTGTTTCAATAGTTATTCTTAAAATGTCATTTTATGTATTTCATCATTTTATTGAATTTTTTTTTAGATATCAAAATTTCAAAAAAATCACTTTTTTTGAAGCTATTTCAAATAGATTTTCATAAAAATCATTTTTGAAATACAACTTTTTGTAAAAATTGAGATTTTGACTATGTTTTGATCTTCAATAATGTACGTTTATGTTATATAATGTCAAAATTAGTGTTTGAATTTAGAAAAAATGAATATAAAAAAACTTATAATATTTTGAAAAACGGTTTTGTAAAATCCATTTTAAAAAATACAAAGAAAAATCTATTTTTTTTAAAGCTAAAACAAACGCACCCAAACACTACCAACATTACAAAATGGATTTTTTTAAGAAAAAAAATCCCAAACAAACGCACCCATAATCTCTTTAGACTCTCTTAGTTTTTAGAAATCAAACACTCAATATCACTAATCGTCTAACAACGGTTATTCTAACATGATTCAAGGGTTTCTATTCCATTATTAATCAAATTCATAGTTAACCTAGTTTTTCCAATTTTCACCAATTCTCATGCTAAATCAGTTTTCAGAACTACATGCTTAGAATTAAAGTATAAGTTCTCACCCTTACCTTAGGTTTGATGAACGAATAATCCTATGGCTGTTCTTGATTCTCTAAGCCTCTTCTCTCTTGGTGTTTCTCCCTTTTCTCCAAAACCCTTCTTTTCTGTGTTTTACGTGAAAGTGTTTTCTTTTCTCTGACTTCTATTTTTTAACCTCCCACTTTCTTATTTAATTTATATTAATTCCACTTAATACTATTATTTCCATCTGACTCCAATTTCATCCCCTTAACTCTACTTATTCCCTTTACTACTCATCTTCTTACAATTAATTAAAATAAAGTCATTCAAATAAAAATACATCACATAAATATAATAAATCAAATAAATAGACTCTATATTTAATAAAATAAATAAAAGCAACTAGGGCGTTACAGTATTCGTACTTCTTCCGGGTCTCATATATTAGTAAAATTTAATTTTTATAGATTTATTCAATAAGTAATGTATTTAGCCTATAATATTGACTAGATATATTAGATTATATATTAGATATATTTTTTATTAAATGATTTTTTAAAATAAATTTTTATTTATATATGAGATTGGAGGCGGTGTCTAAATTCTACTTTTTTTTTTTGGAATCCTCTAAAGCTCCGATACTCAAAAAATGACGACGGATCGTGTCCAATACGTACTCGATACCGATACTCTTTCGATACGTCCCGATACTCGTATCGGTAAAGTATCGGTTAAATCATTATTTTTAAATGAAAAAATAATACCCGATACTCTTCTGATACGTCTCGATACTCGTATCGAAAAAGTATCGGTTAAATCATTATTTTTAAATAAAAAAGTAATACCCGATACATATCTGATACGTCCCAATACCCGATGCTTATTTGTATCTTTAGCACTTCTTGTGGTTTTCCTTTGTCAATATAATTGTTTACTTTTCAAAAGAAAAACTATGATGTCCTACTATATAACAGGTTGTTAATCATTTGAGTTCTTCTCAAAATTCTGATATAAGACTGGATATTTTCTGCTTTTAATTATTAATATTGTTAATTTTAGTCATGTTTATATATTGTGTATTTATATATTTAATTTTAAATTTAATTTTTAAATAACGTATCGCGGCAGTATCAGATTATGAATTTTAAATTTTTTTACGTATCAACGTATCAGTATCATATCGTATCGGTATCGTGTTCCGTATCGAGTTCATAGTTGGAATCCAAGCGGTAGTTGAGTTGTTTTTTTCACATGTCCCTCCATAAAAGAGGTTTTCTTAGGGTTTGTTTAGAAGTTTAGTAGGGGAGGGGTAATTTGAAAAAAGGAAGTAACATGTGAAAGGAATAGAGGAACTTGAGAGGGTTTATTTTTCTTCATAATAATACAAAGTTCTTCTAATTTGAAGGAACTAAATTTTTTTATCAAAGAATAATTTTGGAGAGTCTATAGGAAATCTCAAATTTAGAGAGAACAATTACACTATAAAATCAATAATATAAATCACTTCAATTGTGACTTTGACTATCCATTCTTTTGAGAGCTAATTGTTGAGATAGTCATCCTTTGTACATTGTTGGACTTGGAAAAGTGAGTTATCTAAGCAATAAACATTGTTTGACAATACTTGTGTTCATATAGTTCATTGGAATGAGGACAAAACATATCCACTATAACCAATGGTTGGGGATGAAATACGGAAATTCTATGGTTTACAGGAAAAATATAATGAAGTTACACAATGATGTATCATGGTGATAATGTTTTATCTAATTATAAGAACCAACACTGCTAGAGTATTTTCTTGATACTCATAGTCATTGCACGAGGTTAACTACAATTCGAATGTGCAACTCGTTGTTATATTAGTCCCTGAATGTATTAAAATTGTAAATAAATTCACAAATGTTTTTTTATTAGTCATTTTGGTCATCGAATCTGTTTTTAAGTAGTCAATTTAGTCATCAAATATGTTTCTTGTTGGTCAATTTAGTCCAAAAAATTACTATCAAATACGATACTAAGGACATATTTGTAATTTCGATACATGTAAGGACCAATGTGACAGCAATTTAATGGTAAAATTATGGTTTGAAAACATTAGAGATAACAATGTTACAATTGTTAACTAAAATTACACATTAATCAAGTTAATTATCATCTTCCTTGTTGGATCTTATTATGTTTACAAAATTCTTGTCTTTCAAATATTAAACATTTGAAATTTTGTAAGCTTATAATCATGTTATTATATATTTTTATTATCACAACAATAAGTGAGATTTAAGCCTCTAACTTTAGAGGTTAGAATAGGCTAGACCGAGTTAGGTTTTGTCAAACCTGAGTCTGGTCTGTAAAAAAATAGAAGGTCTGAGTTTGGTTTGTGACCTATCATAGGCTTATATTTCAGGCATGAGTTTGACCTTTTGAAAGTCTAATGTGACTTGTTTAATAACTTATTTCACATGAACATATTTAAATAAATAATTATATTTATTTTCAAAAATACTTAGAGCATCCACAATGGAGCACTCCATTTTTGAGTACTTAAATGTACATATCACCTTTTAATCGGGTCTCACGTGTACACATCATTAAGAACTAAATAAGCACTCAATCCTTCCAGCTCAACACTTTTTTAAAAAATTCTAAATGGATCCCACAAATAACTCTACATCATTTATAATTAGTTCATAGTTTTTAAATGTGATAGAAAAAAGAAAAAAATATATTTAAAAGCAAGTGGGTCCCATTAAGAACTGGAGAGATGATCTTAGAGCATCCAGAATGGAGATACTCATTTTTAAGTACTTAATCGGGTTCTACGTGTACACATCACTCATTTATATTTTTTTAATATTAGTACCTAATAAGTACTTAATCCCTCCAACCCAAAATCTCTAAAAAAGTTTTAAATTGGTCCCATTAATAATACATCTCACCAATAACTCTACATCATTATAAATAGGACCCACAAACAAAATAGGTACCAATGCTTATTGTAGAACGAGTACCTATTAGGTACTCATTTATATTTTGCTCCAATGGGAGTACATATTAGGTACTGGTACTTAGAAAATAAGTACCCACCATTGGAGATGGTCTTATGAACTAATAAACCAACGTCATTTTGATATTTGTCATTTTGATATTTAACATGATATTTTAGAGAATTTAACAATATATATTATCATAATTCAATTATAGTTTATAATAATACATTTATATGTGTGAAAAATTAATATAGATTCATAAACTTAAACTACTGAAAAATTTAATAAATATATAATTTAATGAAAGTACAAATTTTAATATATAAATAATAATAATATTAAAAATATTATTAATATTTACTTAAATAGCCCGGCTTAGTAGGCTAATAAGACTTTTTTTACTGGCCTACAGCCTGACCTATTTGACTGAACAGACTTATACAAAAATCTTGGCCTGCTCTATTTAATGAAATAAGCTGACCTGACCTGAGCCTATGTAAGCTAGGTTTTAAGGCTTCGTAGGCAGACCTGATTTATTCCCAAGCGACCAAGCGTTAATCTTAATTAACTGAACACCAAGCAACCTGTGCAGATACACAAGTTTGTTACTAGTTGTAAGGATGAAAATGACAACAATGGTGATAATGAAACTAATGGAGTGAGATTTGTTGATAGTGAAGACAGATCTAGAGGCCTGAATGATAGGCAAATGTGTTTGGTAACAAATGTGTTTGGAACATCGTAGCTAAATTAATTTAATGTATGGGCGAAGTCAAATGATAAAAGGAATAAAATTGGAATATTGAGTTGTTTGTACGGATGAATGGTAAAATGTAGGAGTAGAAGGGAAATTTTTCCTATATATAGTGTCTCTTCTGACACTAGGAAGGGGAATCAAAATGAATTGAATGTTTTACTTTTCTTATCTTATTTTATTAGTTTTTAGCTTTCTAACATTAAAATAATTTAGGAGTGAAATTTATATTGTTATTTGAGTATTAATTACATTAGGTTATTTAGATTGGCTTATTTTGGCCTTTAGACCCATTTAAGATATCATCCGATAATAGTAGTATAAATGTATGTCGCGAGGTCGCTAGAATGTGGTTAGATGGGAACTTCTTCATTGTTAATGTGGTGAAGGTTGATACGACTTTAATCACATTCACCTTGTTCTTGTAACAACTTAGCATGTTGCTTAAAGGCAGTAACCAAGCTTCTCTAGAGAATATATGTATCTTCTTGTGGTGGTGGTGACGGTGGTCGTGACAAATCTGATGGTTTTTGCTTAGCCACTTTGTTAGTGTACGGTCGCTAGAATGTGGTTAGATGGGAACTTCTTCGTTGTTAACGTGGTGAAGGTTGATACGACTTTAATCACATTCACCTTGTTCTTGTAACAACTCAGCATGTTGCTTAAAGGCAGTGACCAAGCTTCTCTAGAGAATATATGTATCTTCTTGTGGTGGTGACGGTGGTCGTGACGAATCTAATGATTTTTGCTTAGCCACTTTGTTAGTGTACGGTAGAGTTCTATGGTTCCTAACGGTTTCCCTTAATGGGGGAAACAATGAAAACTTCTTGGTTAAGCTTTCGAGGACACCACACACCATGTGTTTCGAACGTATTTGTGTATCAACCATGGCGTCTGTCGTGGATTTTTGGTAAAATTTGGTCATCAAATCTATATTTCGGTAAGGGAATCCCTAGCGAAGTCACCAATGATCATCTCTAGATTGAGATATGGATGATAAGGCTATTCGTATTTGTTGTGAGAGGACTATTACCAGTGGTGGATCCAGAAGTTTTCTTTGGTGGGGGCTAAAAATATTACAACTAATTTACTTTTTTGACGTTAAAACTTTGGTTCACAGAGGAAGGAGTCTTAGTAATTTAGAGTTTAGCCGCGAAGTAAGTAAAATATGACATATAATTATTTTCACCAAGAATCCACTACAAGAATTCATCAATTTGTTGACAAAGAGTATTGGGTGTTTTTGGCCCTCAATAATGTACTAAGAGCTAAAAGCCCTCAATAATGCATGTGATTTTTTTTAAAAAATTGAATAGCACTTATTGAGTGATAAAAGCCGCCAATAATGACTTCGTGAAACGTGAAATTCTGACAAAACATTATTGAAGGTTCAAGGCCGCCAATAATGCGCTAAAACATTGTTGAAGGCTCCTGGCCGCCAAGAATGTAATACTGTTACATACTATTGACGGCTCAAGGCCGCCAATAATGCATGTCTTAATTTTGAAAATTTTTCTCCACGACATTCTCAATACTAAATAATAATTCACACTATTTTTATTTCTTCACTATCCTTCTTATAAAATTTCTCTCTAAATTTCATTTTTTTTATCTTTCACAATTTTATCACTTGTCAATTTTTTTTACTTCTCCATCTAAAATCTTGTAAGTGTTTAAGTTTTAATTTAATCTTGAAAAAGTTTAATTTATATTTTTGTTATTTGATTTTTTGACTAAATATTGTATATGTTCGAATACTTTTTTGTTACAATTTTTATTTAGCAAATTGTTGATTCAAATATTTTCGTGGTCATCCGAGTATGTGGGTTGAAAATGCGTAAAGTTATAAATTACTCGGCACTCCAAGTAAGTAATATAGTTATTAATTCATACTTAATAATTTTTTATTAGTAGAGAAAAAAAATTACTAACTTTTTATTAGGAATAGTTGTAGAAAAAAAATATTAACACCTTTTTAGCTACTGCATTAAAAAAAATTAGAGAAAATTAGTTTATAATTACTTACTCTTTTAAGCAAAAAAAATGATAGAATTTTTGTTAAAAAAATGTTAGTTTTTAAGGAAAATCTTTAAAGTTAAAATTAAAGTTTAGAAAAAAGTTTTATTTTTTTTTATCGTTAGTATATTTTTATTGAAAGAGAAGATTATTTAAAAATTTTTTTACATAAACTAAATTTAATATTTAAAGAATAGAAAAATTATAATTTTAAAGAATAGAGAAATCTTAGTAATTTTAGGTAAAGAAAACCTTTAAAGTTAAAATAGTAGTGAAAAATTAATATTTTTTAATTATATATTGCGCTGTATATATTTTTTAACTTTAGAAGAATGGTAAATCTTTTTTAACATAATAATTATTATTTAAACTTGCGGAGATATGAATTTTATGGATCGTAATTGGATGTACGATAGGCCCTGTGAGAATTCACCCATTAACACATGGCAATATTCAATTTGTCTGGCCGTCACGGTGGTAATGAGAAAGTGTGTTATTCCGGTGACAAAGTAATAAATGCGGCTCATGTTCACTTGTTGATTAATTGCACTGAAGTCAAGCCCTATTTAGAGTGAGTATTTTTTAATTAATCAATTAAATAATTAATTATTCAATTTAAGTTCGTATATAATTAACGATATATTTTTTTATAACTTAGGCTGTTTTTAACATCTGAGGAGATAAGTCCACAAGAATCTTTAGCTCAAATGATCAATTCACGTTTTCCAGCATGGTTCAAAACATATATATACCTCCAAGCACCTGCAACTCCTATCATACAACACTTGAGGAACTTATCTAATGACCCAAAGTCAATCGTTCAACAATGGCACACCTACTTTGCCAATGGATACAAAATATCTTAGTTTTGTCTTAAATTAATCTCTAAAAATGTCAATTTTACTCTAAACTAACCCCTAAAATAGCAAAAAATTAAGGTATTACACCGAAAAGTTTCAGTTTTTGCACAAAATATCTCAGCTTTGCCCTAAATTAATCCCTAAAAATTTTAGTTTTGCTCTAAACTAACCCCTAAAATATAAAAAAAATTCGGCCAAGCCCGGGCAAGTGCCCAGGCTAGCTGGGCCTTGTATCCGCCCCTGGCGACAATGATGAAGATGTATCAGATTGGGATGACAATTAATATAATATTGTATTTGAATATTTATTATAATGATGATGAAGTACTTAAATATTTATAATGAGTTTTTCAATTAATATAATATTGTATTTGAATATTTATTATAATAATGATGGAGTACTTAAATATTTATAATGAGTTTTTCAATAAATTGAATATTGTATTTGAATATTTATTATAATGATGATGAAGTATTTGAATATTTATAATGAAGATTATTTAAATATTTATAATATTGTATTTTTAATTACTTTAACATTTGTCTAAAAAAATTGTTTCAATAATAAAAAGTTACCATTTTTCAATAAATTTCTTATTTCATATTTTTTTTTTTTTAAAATTGTTTCAATAAAAAGAAACCCTTACATTGTACTAGAAAAAATAAAATAAAGAAACCCTTTCACACACCACACCACACCACACGACCACACTCTCTCTTTCCCCTAAAAAACCCTTTCTCTTTTGCGATCCAACCACGACCAAACGCACCACCCGCCTCACTCACCGGAAAAATCAATCGCCGCCACGACCACCATCACATCTCCTTCTTCCTTTTATCTCTCAGTCTCTCTTTTCGGTTGACAGGCAAGTAATTTTTTTCATAATCTGTAATTTTTCTAGGGTTTAGGTTTTTGCAAAATTTTGATTTGAGAAATTTTTTTGCTTTGTTCTTAGTACCAATTTTTACCTTCACCTTTTTATGATTTGATTATCATGATAATGGTGAATTCTAGGTTTAGTTCAAGAGCTTGTTTTGTTCCTTTAATACCTTCACCTCTTTCATAAAAAAAAGTTCGCCCCTGTTTAATATAAAAGGCCAGCCGACATGATTTATCATAGGAATGGTTTTCATGAACATTGAGTATTAAAGGATTCTGTTAATGAATGTTAGTCAATGCATTTTTATTCTATTTTCCATGTTGGTAAAAAATGCATTGAGTATTAAAGGATTCTGTTAATGAATGTCAGTGAATGCTTTGAGTATTGAGACCATGTTGTGTATTTGATAAACAGCTTATGGAGTTTGACTGGTTTTTTCACCTGCTGTGTGGACTGCTATCGGTGCCTGCTTTTATTTCTGGTTTGGTGGTGTGTGTACTATAGTATTGGTTTGTGTAGGAGCCTTTGTGTTTTGGGTCTGGGAGTTGTTTTTTTCCTTTGATTATTTAGGCTTTAGTTTTGGTGTTGTTTTGATGAGGGCCTTATGTTTTCTTTGTGCCTTTTCTTGTAAATATTAGTACTTCTCATACTCAGTTTTTAATAAATTTGCCTTATTAAAAAAAAAAAGCTTATGGACTAACCAAGTTATGACTATTTTATAATTTCTTTTACTTGGTAGGAACTAGGAAGCTTGCCTTAACTTAGATGGATCCAAATCAAGACAATGATACATATCAAGTCAATGATACAAATCAAGGTAATGATACAAATCAAGGCAATGATCAACGTCCACCTGCACCTGCAATGATTGGCCAACTGTATGACGCAGGTCACCATTGCTTTGGCGAAAATTACGTCCAAGAAATCATTGAAAAAGCTCCTCAGGTTCTGAAATTTTCATTTTTTAACATTACATTGTAATTGTAATTGATTTTAGGAGTTATCATATTAATGTATGAAATTAAGATATTGTCATAAACTTCTCTAAAATTGTAGTAAATTATTTGTCATCTTAGTTACATGTAGTTTTGAATTTTAACTAATCGATATGAACTCTAATTTGATATTTATTACTAATTTTTCGGAACCAAGTAGGTAGTTCAGTTGTTGAGCTAAGGATGATCAAAGGAATTTTAAGCTACAATTTTCTGACGGTCCTATTTGTAATCCTTATGGTGTATGTTGTGACTTGTATGTTTCTGCATCACTGTAGTTTTGTAGAATTGTCTTCACATAATATTAGGAAATTATTATTTCTTTTTAATTGTTTGATATTTCTGATGTAATTGCTTAACTGAGAATATGAATAATTAAAACCTTCCCCTCGCTTTTTTTGTTGATAGACAAATATTCATAAATTAGCGATTATGTTAGCTTCTAGTGTTAGAACCTCAGACACCCTGGTATTGTTGCTTAATCAATGATAGTTCAACACCTATTAGATTGGTTCACTGCACAGCTTATCCATATTGTTTTGTTCCTCAATATGTTGCCTACTCTAATTACATGTTGGCATTTATTCAACATTCAAATATTTTTTAGTGCAATTTTTGTCAGAATATGATGCTTTTATTCTTTACATATCTAAATAGATAAACTTGTTAATTATTTTCTATATTTTTGCAGCCAAATCTGGTGTTGAACCTTCCAATTGTGTTGAACTTGCTAAACATGTTAAATTGAGCTGCCCAAACTTAGAATTCTCTGGCTTAATGACTATTGGAATGCTTGATTATACCTCAACTCCACAGAATTTTAAGGTGATAGCTATATTCTAAAACATGTGGAAAACTCGTTGAAATGCCCTGTTTCTTGTTTGTCAGAACTTTTCCCTTTCAGAATTATATACCATTTCTTGTTTTCGTATTGTTTAATTTGAATTTAATCTGTTTTTTTGGTTGGTTTTGTGGCACAGCTTTATGCCAAACTCTAATGTCTATTTGCTAATGTTTTTCTTTTGTGAAAATGCAGACCCTATCAGATTGCAAGACTGAAGTTTGCAAGGCACTTGAAATGGACGAGGAGCAATGTGAACTGTCAATGGGCATGTCCGGTGATTTTGAGTTGGCGGAATGCAATAGTGTGCTAAAGTTATTAGGCAGCAATCTAATAATCTTGATAGTTGCATTACGTCATTGCTTTTTGGATTATCTTGTTAAATTTCTCTAGCTATAATGCCACTATAATCACTATTTGATAGCATTGTAATCTTTGGATGTCTGGGAAAAGAACCAAGTCTTGTATATAGGCTTTAAACATTGAAACTTTGTACGGTTTATTTCCATTATGCATGTCTTGTGCTAGGGTGTTATATTATATTGTTTTTTGCCTTTTAAAAAAAAATATATAATATGAAAATAAATTAATTACAAAAAAGTAGTTTATAATTAAAATTTTTTAAAAAAGTAATCATAATTTAAAATATAATTTCTGTTATTTTTAAAAATTAAATTAATTATTTAAAAATAAGATTAAATCTGATTTATCAGTTTAAATCTGATTTTTAAGTAATTAAATAATTAATTTATTTTTTTAATTGCGTTGACATTATTGGCGGCTCTGGGTTGCCAGAAATTTCTTGAGGTCGCCAATAATGATTAAAGAAGTTGCCAACCATTATTGAGGGTCTTAGGCCGCCAAGAAGTTGCTAACGCGTTATTGAGGGTTTATGGCCGCCAAAAATGCATACCGATGGCGTTTTTATTGTGGGTTATAGGCCGTCAATAATGCATGTAATTTTGACGGATTTTAGCCCTTTTTGGAGGCTTTTGGCCCTCAATAATCTCTTGTTTTCTTGTAGTGATCGAACTCGGATTCTCCCGAACGATTCGTCCTAGAGAGAGCTCATTAACCACTTGAGTTCATGTCTTGGTTAGTTAATTAATTTATTTTGCTAATTAAACTAATTGAATATATCTAATGTTTTTTTTTAAAAAAAAACACAAATTTATTTTTACAAATTTGCAATTTTTCAAGAGAAATAGAGGACAAAAATAAAATTGAATAAAGAAAAAAAAAGTTTATGTTGTTCTATTGGAAAGAGACAAAAAAAAATACTAGTTTATATTGCTATGGGAAGAGAAGTTATGTATGATTTAAGAAGATTAAAGTTAAGAGAGAAAGAAAATGTGAGTAAAGATCGGAGGACTTACACACACAAAAATCAAGAAAAGAGAATTTGAGATAATAATTTTTTTTCTTTTTACTCAATGTAATGTAATATAAAGTTAAAATGTGAACTTGATATATGTACAAATATAAGTTAATGGACTTAATTAATTCTTATGGGGGCTCAAATAAATATGCAATATAAAATTTCTTACAATAAAATGGTATCATAGTATTATTATATAAATATTTCCTTTTGTTGTGGGGGCTTGAGCCCCCAATGCACTATGAATGCATCCGCCCCTGACTATTACTGGTAATTGTTGGTGGTTGTATCCATTCGACAATCAAGTAAGTTGGTGCCAAACGCGGGTTAAATATTTAGGTTTAGATCTTTCGGATTTGGATCCACTCCAATTTTTTCTCTCATGTTTGTTCATGTGCAACCATCTTAACCATTTGTTCAGATTTTATCTCTCTCTACTTAAGTGTATTTTTGCTCTTAGAGGATTAGTAACCATTAGATCAATAAAATGAGAGAGAAAATTGGAGAGGATCCATGTTCAGATCTTTCATACATGAAGTAGTCTTTTGACATGCTTTATATAAGAAAAGAATTAGGGTTGTAAGACCTAGCATGTTTCTCTACCAATTGTGGTTGTGACAAATGTTGTTTGATGGCAGGGCGATTGTGCCAAATGGTCCACATGTCGCTATTAGGCGGTGCTAATCAATCATGGTGTGTCCATCATATGGTCTGGTTTGCAAAATATGGATCCGACAACCCGACCTAGTATGCGGTTGGGTCCTGGGCCCAGTCCGAAACAAAACAATTATTTCAACATCCCCTTAATTAACATAAACATTAATGTAATGAAGCACTGTTTTACTTGGGGTGGTAAAAAAAATATCTCGATGTGGATGAAAAATGTAAATAATTATATTGGTCTAAATGAAATTGGTGATAGACAATTTAGCAAGTGAACTAAATATTATGTTAAATAATAAAAAGATCGAATCCACTGAAATTGAGATTAATTTAAGACAAAGCAATTAAACATTTACTTAGATGAAAATAAAAAAAACCGGGGTTTGCATTGCAAAGATTTTTTACTATAAATTAAAATGATTTGGGTTTAATAGTAATCAAAAAGGCGATTAGGTCTTATTGATTCGTCTAATCAAAACCTACTTCCGTAGAGAAATGATGTCTGAAATCATTGCATACTTGGCCAAAATATGAACAACATTAAAAATAAGGCATAAATGAATAATAGTAACTTCGTAATTAATCAAAATAGTACTCATAAACTACATGGTTCAAAATAGCATAAAATACAACTCTGGAGACCTAATCTAGAAAAATCTAGCTAATAATAGTTATTACAAAAATTGCAAGAGAATCATAGAACAAGCACATAAGATTTGAATGAAAGGAGAGCCTTCAATCTTGTTTCCAAGCCTTGAATCTCATGTTTTCAACCTCCAATGATACTCAAAATCCCAATTTTAGTTCAAATTTTATGAACCCTTTCAACAAGGAACAACCTCTCTTTTTATTGAGAAAGAAATAGGTCAAAATACAATAACAACAATGCTGGTTTCCATGGTTGCACCCCACACATCCAACGACAATGAAACAACAAAATTGGTTGTCAGGCCTGCGCCCCACACAACCAATATAGCACCAGCCCTAAATTTGGCTGTTTTTCTTCTATTGTAAACAATCTCTAATTCTAAGCAATTTCCAACTAAACTATGATATAAGAAACACATCAAACTACCACCTAACTACATTGAAATGATCTAAAAATAAAAGTAATGACTAAAGAGTTGTCACAATCTCAAACTTGAACAGTTCCTTGTTCTTAAGGAACACATTTATCAAACAAAAAAATGATAAAGAATTCATCTAAATACTTCGATGATCAAATTTTCAATGCAATTGTTCTTCACAATGACTTTAATCAAGACAAACTGGAGAATTATTCACAATATTTGACCAAGCTCAATAATCACTATACACACTCACATTCTCTCATTTTGTTTAATCGTGTAATCACTCAACATAATCAAAACTATTCTACCATAAGCTTGCAAGAATCACATGAATCAATCAATATGCAAATGAAATACACACTTTTGATATGTTAAAGGTTATAATTCATATCAAAGATTAAATACATTAATTATTAAATAAAAAAATTTCTTATAATAAAAAACAATGGTAGGTACTAATCATTAGTTGGTTCAATGATGATTAACATTGAATTTTGTAGAAAGAACTATGGTTTGATTCCCACAACTACAATCAGAAGAATGCCGAAATCACTTAATGTCAAAACTAATCTCAAACTATATTAGACGGTCCAATAAATTAAATATCAATGATAAAAAAAATTAAAGAAAATGCTAACTAGTGCCCCAGGGGCACTAGTTAAGGAACAAAATATAGTAAAATAATCTTGAAACTTGTGCATTTGACTTTTTAGAAATGTAAAGAACATTATTCTCAATGTCAAAGTTACTTATTTTAGTATTCTTAACTAGTGCCTCTAGCATGACCCAAAAATTAAAATACCGGTAGGTACTAGTAATTTGTTATGACGAGGACGTTAACATCTCAAACTGCTAAAAGTTCATGTTCTCTTGTACAAGAAACTGTAATCTCCAAAAAATAAAATAAACATAGATCACATATATTTATGTACCATACCTACCTCGGCAAATAAAAGCACAACTTTTGTGAAATGAATTAGACAGACGGTGGTAGACAAACGCAAAACACATCTAACTTGTTTTCTACGCAACACTATTCTCCTCTACCTCGATTAATGACACAACACAGTGCCCTTTGAACCCTTCTACAATGCCATTCTTCGATACATTCTCTGATTCACACACAATTTACTTATCATAGTGCTTATTTTTTATAGAAAAAGGTTTAATGGGGATTGAAAACAAATTTAAATTACCAAGCTAGTATAAGAGCAGATAAAATACTCCCACTGTTTCATTATGAATATAATATTAGATTATTAGTTTAAAGGAAAATATGTTAAATAGTGTATTTCAGACACTAATTAAATATATAAGTAAGGAAATTTTGTCTTGAAGCGTCTGCTTTCAATAATGTTTCTATGAAGGATATTTTGAGATGGGATTCTTCTATTGGAAAAAGAAATATGAAATGTTACCACATTAACTTTGGGGCAACCGCATCCACTTTAGGTGTTTCGTCGGCCGACTTTTCATCAACATTACTTTTTCTTCAATTATAGGACGTTTGCCTAACTTAGTATCAATTTTATGCATAATATTTTCTTCCTCTTTATCTCCATTTGAATCATCCATAACAGTTCCTATAAATCGGAAAAAAAAAATCAGTCCTAGAGTTCCTAAAATATGGTTGCATTTTAATCATCCTTAACAGAGTAGCACCCAAAATCGCCGGTTTTTTGAAGGGTTGAAAGAAAGGAAAAAGTGTTGGTGAAAATGTGTATTGTTTATATATATATATAGGGGCGGGTGCGTCTTAAGGATGGCCAAACGGTTATATATTTTACACATTCGCTTTGTAGGAGGCGAGGGATGCTAGCTCCCTAATTGGCTTTGATATTTTCAATGAGTGATGGAGAAAATTTGGGGGGCACAAAAATGGGTGCTAGCCCAAGTGGGCCACAGATATCCCAAGCCCACAATAAAAAAATGGAAAAAAGAATTGAAGTTTTCTCTGTCAGCCCCCCACGTTTCTTTGTTATCCCACAAAAAATTGATTTTGCCCTTAATAAAAAATTCGGTTCGCAGAAACCAAAATTTTTCTAATTCAAATTTCAGGAAATTTCGATTTCTAGAAACCAAAGTTGTATTTCAAAAAAAAAAAAAAATCAGTTTATAGAAACCGAAGTTTTTATTGAAGAACAAAACAGAAAATTCGTGGGATAAAAAAGAAATGTGGGGCCGAAAGAAAAAACATCAAAAGAATTATCCTAGGTCTATATAACAAAAGATAATTCAAGCTTAAAATTTATATTTTACTGAAAATATCCTTTTTGTTTCAATAAATCATATATATATATATATATATATATATATATATATATATATTAAGAATATCCAAACCAATGCAATTAGGATTGGTTCAATTTGTGCGGTTTATCGCAATATAAAAAATATGACAATATTATCAACTTGTTACAAAATAAACAGTGGAAATATTAATTTATTTTATTGTTTACAAAATATAATATGTATATACATATTAACTTATTTTTAATATCAACAATATAGTTTTTAATCCCGAGAAATGATATATTTTAACAACCTACTATTTTATGAACTCAATTTGAATTTGGCTTGCTAAGTTAGACTAGGTAATAAATTGATTGCTATTATTAGTTGATAGAGTTATGTTAACCGCGAACCAAACCAAATCAAACCGCAGACCAAACCAAACCGCGCAGTTTATAAGAAAAATGATCCATACGATTCAAACTAAATGCAATTTTTTGCAATTTCAATTTGAATTAATTCAATTTACAATTTTACTTTTAGAGTAGTTCGAATACAATCACCTCTAATTTAAACCATATGACCCATTTTAATAGCTCTACCATAAAGGTTTTGAGTCTAACATATGTCTTATGTGAAACTAAAAAGAATAAAACAATATACAGCTGCATTTTGAAGCGTACGTTGAAGAAGGCGAATGTTGGGAAGATAGCTCCTATCTTTGACTTGGGCTTATGAGTGTGAATACCTAAATTTGACCTTGCTTTTCTACTTAATTAATCAATTCAATTAGCATAACACACTTTAATTTTCTATAAATAACAACATCCTCTTTTGAAAGCATTCCTCTGTTTTCTCCACATTTCTTATTAATTTTGGAACAACCTGAGACTCATAATCAATCATCATGGTACTTATAAAGAGTACTGCTGCCACTATTTTGCTTCTATTCCTTTGTGCTGCCTTCTTGTCTACTGCTAGGTTGCATCCTTCAGGTATATGCTTTACTTAAGCCTTATGATATATATGTTGTTTTTTTAGCGTTAACGCTCTCGTTCTTAAGAGAAAGGGGTCCCAATAATTTTGAGTTCCGCTGCGAGATAAGTGAAGTCTGGTTAAGAGTTGTTTTTATTTAATATCGAATTTGGGTTCTCCTGAACGATTCGTCTTAAAGAGAACTTATGAACCACTTGAGTATAACGTCCTGGTTTTATAATATATATATCTACTCCTGTTTCTATATTCTTAAATATAAATATTAGTCAAATGTATTTTATTGTAAAAAGTTATTATTATTGTCAAATGATGAGCTCAAAACGTGAAATTCACAATGCAGGAGGTGCTGAAGTTAATGGTATTTCAAGTACAAAGGTAATTATGTTTACTTTTTATGTGGCATAGTTTATTAGTATGTCCCTTAAATACACCGGTTAACTAACTTAAAAGGGTTTTTAGGTTTTAGGATTTGTAATGATGAAAATATTACATATTTTTTATATTTCTCTTAACTTTTTTTTTAAAAAAGAAAGCTTATATCTAGATACTTTAAAGTTTAAGGTTATATATTATATTTTTAATAAGCACATATTTTTGTAAAATAGTTATTGTGTTAGACTTTTAGGGTTTTGACCTTAAACTTTATGGTTAGAACTTCTTTAATGTCCCTTAACTCATTAACCAATGTGCCTAACTGAGACATATATTTCCTATTTATTATTTGCATACATACCAAAGGGTTGCGATTTTACATTTCATGGATACAAATAAGCATAATCATGATTTACCAACTTCATATCATTTTATTGCATGGATATTTTTTTAATTATTTATCAAACATATCCTAATAGTAATCTTGAAATAATTTTGACCTGTTAATTCTCTTTCCATTTCTCAAAATTAATTAGAGTTCTATTTAAGATGAACAATACATGCAAAATAGGTAAAAACCAATTTTTTTAAAATATTTTAAAAAGTGGATCTTACCGATATTTCACATGTCTCACTCATAAATACATCATCAACTTCTTTTGATAAATGAAGATGATCTCAACTTGAAACAATTATGCTCATCTTAAATTTATTATATTTTTTGTGTCTACTTCTCTTTAATTGAAAATGTCCATTAAATAGAGCAAATTTCAACTTGATTTTAACAAGTGTGGATTCTATTCCATCAGTGGAATGTTCCAATAGACAAGAGGAAAAATACAAAAATATTACTTTATAAATAAATTCTGTTATTCTCTCTCCATCCATTGATGACTTCTAATTCTAAAGTCATTGAATGTTTTATTTTCCATCCAATATTTTTAATATCTTAATAATAGTTAATAGGAATTAATCAAATTCTTTATTACCAAGGAATGTTTTTGATGGAATATAATATTAATGTTTATGGGACTTGTTGAACAGGCTAGTGTTGCAATTGAGACTATAAACAACAATAAGGAGAAAAACATAGCTGCATTAATGGACATGAAGAAAGAAAGTGTAAATTCAGCAAGATCAAGTTTTCATGGAAAGAGAAGTTTGTTTGATGAGTTTGTTGCTTTTACTGCTGACTATCATCCACCAAGGCATCACCCACCAAAGAACAACAAATGATCTCATTACTCTTTAATATATCCCAACTTAGATCAATATTGCAAGATATATATATATATATATATTTTGGTGTTGTTCTTATTTTGCTTAATTATCCTTTATTTTATGTTTTTCTAGCTCAAGAGTGTCACGTATCTTATCTTATCTTATATTGTCATAATAGTATTCTTTTTGCCGGTGTAATGTAAAATTAATATATTTATGTCAAATCAAAGTCACTTAATTATTAGATGATGTGTTCCACATATTACATTTACCCTATTTTTGCTATACTTTTTTTCCTTTCTAGAAATTAAGGTTGTTCAATCTACTCAATTTCGATTCGACAAATATTGTCGCTTTTTATTGATAATTTAAATGAGCTGTAATTTTTTTTTTAATCCGAGCTAACACACAATTTTGACTTATATAGAGTCAAGTTTGAAGAAAATATGTAAATGTCAAACTCGAGTTAGTTTAAGTTCAATCAGTTTTATCGAGTCGAGGCAAACATAAAGAACTTAAACAAGTTCAATAAGTTTTATCGAGCTGTTATCATGTTTTGTGAGTCATTGTTCATGTATGCATTGACTAAGTCAAAATCAGTGGGGGCCAACATTATGTAAAACATACTAAAGTTTGGGGGCTAAAAGTGCGATTATGAAAGTTAGGTGGTCAAAATTAAAAATTTGTGAAAGTTAGGGGTCAAAAGTAAATTTTAACTAAAAATAAATGTTGACCATTTTCATTCCTTTCAAATCCACAAAGACATAAAAGATATTTTGAAGTAATATCGCCATATCAAGTTATCTTGAAGTTGTTTTTAGAAAACATTAAACAAAGAACGACACATTTAAAGGAACCACTTTATTCCAAACAAGTATACAATACAATGAGTCATCAAGTTCTTCCATGTCCTCTTGAGTTAGCATATGTGATAAAATCCTTGACAATAAATAATTTGCTTTGGTTTAGTTGCAACGACCACATGTCTACGACATTGTCATGCAAAACAACATTAACCAACAAAAAGCAACACCCTAATTAACCAGTAATCCTCCTCCCAAGCAAACGTACACCACCTCTACACCTACCCACCTCCATTTGCTCCTATTGTCATAACCTAAACTTATTTGCTAATGACACCTCTTTGTAAGCACACAAACTAAAAAGTCTACTATAATGCTCACACTGTAAGTCTGTAACCCCCTCTAATCAAAGATCATACCAAAAAGACGATACTTCGCATTACCCATCATCCCTCAACGTTAATCATCAATCCCTTCCATGTAGGATTTCGATTTCACGTTGTTACAGTAGGACACTGTAATAGATTGGGACCGTCCGGTTTGAAATGAACAACAGAAATCGCTTTGACATAATTTTACTGGTGTGTGATGATATGTACTGTTTGATTTAAAATCAGTGGTTGTGATCCTTTACTGTGTTAAATTGTGTGCTTCTGCTGCCGCACATAATCCAAATCATTTCCATGTACTCAAACCTATCAATCTATTTTTTAATGTTAAATAAATCATTCCACCACAAAGATGCCCTACCCTCATCCAACACCTCGCCGCACGCCCCATCCCATATTCATGGGATATCACCTTAAACCACAAACCATCTTGGTCTATCCTAAGCCTTCGCAACCATTTGTGTAAATTAAATTTGTACACCATTCGCACTTTTAAACCACCTTTCTCACACTTTAAACATAAGTTATTTCAATAAACCTTATACGCCCCCTCACTATCTCCTCAAAGAAAAGTTTTAAAAAATGATCTTATATGTGAAAGCCTTAAAAAAAAAGGAAAGAAAGTGACATGTAGATAACACAAGACATATTTGAGTTAAACAAACCGGCCACCCGTCGATAAATTGTGACACTTCCATCTTGAAAGCTTTTTTATCCTTTCTAGAAGAGAGTGCCAAAAAGACAATCTTCAGGTATTGTCACATTACAGGTGTGTTTGGTTGTGAGAATAAAATAAGAAAAGAGAAAAATGTGAGAAAGAGTATGAAGAGAGAGAAATATGTGAGAAATAGAGTTGATTTGATGTGTTGATTGTTATACGAGAAAGATAGAAGAAATAGAGAAGAGAGAAATATACTTATTTTTAAAAGGACAAAAACTCCCTTAACATGATATAATATTTTCTTGTCTTTTATGATGGAATGAAAGGGTATAATTGGAAAACTGTGGAATTTTGCTTCTCTAGCCTGTTTCTCCACCGTTGTGTGAAGAGTTGAAAAAGCATAGGCCGCACCTGTTTTAACCCCCTCTCCTCTCTTTCTAACCACATATCCAAACGAGAGAAGTTTCCTATCTCTCTTCTTTTTCTCTTCAACCAAACATAGCATACAAGAAATAGAGATGTCAACAAGACAGTGAATGAGTGTGGAGTACTTTACGACTCACTTCGGATAGTATTCTTTTCTTATCTCTTTTTCCACGGATCCCCATAGTTTCTGCGGAGATCATCAACATAAAAAAATATCAAATTTTTATTATTTTCAATCAATTTAACTAGTTGTAAAGAAAAGGTTTATAATCATATAACAAATACAAAAATTAAGATATTGTTGTGGAATTTGTGACAATAAACATCATATAAAAATAAATTTATATGCATATTATGTGAAAATATAAATAAATATAACATGTAAATTACTTGAATTTACACATAGAGAGAGTGTTTTAATTAAATATTCAGAAATACAATCTCTTCGAAACGGGGATAAAATCTTGTTCTCTTTTCTAAACTTCTCTTGGAAGACTCTTTTACCTATTCTCACGGAAAAACTTTCTTCACTTTAATTTCAAGCCCCGAAATGGACAATTCTCACAATGATCCTAATTTTCATATTTAATTAAAATCTCATTGAATGGTAACATTCTAAATAGACCTTATTATATGGCTAAAGAATGGCCTTAAACCCCCAAAAATTCAATACACGGCACTAGAGGTAAAAAACGATTCTTACCCTTCAAAGAGTAACAAATGTAAAAACGAAGATCAAAATCAAAGAACACATGCTAGAAGTGTGGAAATGAGTCAATGAGCAATTGTTTAGAGAAGAAAGAAGGATAGAATATCTTTGTCCTTGCAGACCATAGGTATGTCTCAAAATTAAAGGCATTGAGTAGGAATCAAGGATATTAATATCAGATATATATATGGACCCATTTCACCTTGCATTGAGACAAACATGGCAACTAAAACAATGATTATTAGTGTACTAATAAAGCTTTTCCTCCATTATACCTTTACCATTTAATTACTATTTTTTAAAATCAAACAGAATGACTGTGAAATGTTGCATTTTAATACATGTATACAACATAATGAACATATTTCTTGTATTAGAGTATCTCAGGTTGGCTATTGTATATACGGGTGGTGTTTTCAATTCCTGTTGTTTATCTTGTATCAAACATTTTTTATGAGGAGTATCTAGCACATCTTGTGCCTAGATCCCTTTTAATAATTTTTTGCTGTTAAAAAAAACACACAAATGTTTATCATAATTAATAAATATTTTTTTAAATATAAATAATAAATGTTTGTGTCTAAGTATATAAAATATCAATCGTTAGTTGGTTCAGTGGTGATTGGCGCTGAACTTGGTAGGGAGGACCACGGTTCGATCCCCCGCAACTGTGATCGGGAGGGGGCTGGAACCACTTGATGCCAGAACTGACCCCCGAACCAGATTCAACTGGTGGTGAAAAACCGAAAAAAAAAAAAAAAGTATATAAGCTATTTTTATAACAAATGATATCATAAAGATAAATTATTTAATTATATTAGAGCTCTTTTCATACGTTATATTGGAGAACTTATAAAAAAAAACTTATGACAATTGTTTTTAATTATTTTCATATTCTCACAAAACTTATATCAATATATAAACTCAAAAATAAATCATTGTCTCATGAATTTAGCTCTGTTGATAAGACAATGCATTATATACGTAGGTAGTCAGGGTTCGAACCTCGATCATCCCACTTATCGAACTCTGATTCACTGCATATATAATGCAATGTCCTGCCAACTAAGCTAAACTCATGAAACATATTTTTCTCTATTCTAATTTTAATTTATCATTTTTTTTAAAAGAAAATGTATCATTCTTTTTTTGGGTACAAAATAGACTGCCTACGTGTCTGATATGTACTCGATATCGATACTCTTTCGATACGTCCCGATACGCATATCAGAAAAGTATCAATTAAATTATTATTTTTAAATAAAAAAGTAATAACCGATACGTTCTGATACGCGTATCGGAAAAATATCGATTAAATCATTATTTTTAAATAAAAAATAATTGTGATGCTTCTATAACAAATCTGCTTCTTTGTATTTTAAGCACTTCTTGTGCTTTTTCTTTATCAATATAATTTTTTACTTTTTAAAAAAAAAAAAACTATGATGTCCTACTATATAACAGGTTGTTAAGCATTTCAGCTTGTCCCAAAATTCTGATATAAAAAAAGATGTTTTCTGCTTTTAATTATTAATCTGATTGATTTTAGTTATGTTTATATCTTGTGTATTTATATATTTAATTTTAAATTTAATTTTTAAATAACGTATCGCGGCAGTATCAGATTGAGAATTTTTTAAAAAATTCCGTATCGACGTATCGGTATCGTGTCTCGTATTAGAGCTTCATAGATCCAACCCTATAAAAACGCTAGTATCTTTTCCTATGTGACACTTTATAAGCAAAATTATATTATTTATATTATTATATATTTAGTGCATCTGGTTTTTATAAACAAAATTGTACTTTTAAAAAAAAATTGAATTTATTGTGTGCTTAATGTATCTGGGAGAAAAAATATGGTACACCCAATTTCAAAATATATATATATATATATATATATATATATATATATATATATATATATATATATATATATACGAAAGAAAAAAAGTTTCATTACAATGATAAATTTTAAAGATAATACAATGAAAATGTCTATGCATGGGGACATTTTAGATCGATCTTTTGAAATTGAAATCAATATATTAGTGTTAAAAAAAGTAAAAAACACGTAACGGATACACACATAAGCATTTCAAAAGTCAATAGAAAATTAACAAACAAAATCTTAATTCTAAACCAACACAATTTCTTCAGCATGTGGTCATAAATAATATGTATGCTCCAAAGTACACAGACACAATGTTAATTCATTATTTTAGGAGAGAAAAAAAATGGCACAATTCATAAGAAATAGCATTTCCCCTAAGTTTTCATAAAAACTAAATAAAAGCAAAAATATAGTAGCCTCACGTCAATCATAATCTACTTATTGTTAGAGTACAATCGAAATATACATTTAGTTCAGTTTATAGGAACATGTATTGTATATATAAAAGTTAATGTTCAAATTTCAGACATTACACTTATTATTTTAAAGGTAAAATTCATGTCATTATGTTATTTGACCAAAACAAAAAAGAATATGTATTCAAAAAATCAATTCAAAATTGTTTAAAAAAAAATCAAAATAGTTTTGGTAAGCATAACTTTTGGTACTGTAAAAAAAAAGTAGAATTTTTTGTGTTGTTTTACATTTAAGATTTAAGAATAGTTATGATTTTATAATATTGAACATATATTTTCTTCTCTAAATGTAAGATCCGACTAAATCACATGAATTAAAAAATTTGTAGTAAAATTAAATTTGTTAGCAATTAATATTAGTTAAAGTTTATGTAATACTCCCCCGTTCCTCTTTACTTGTCTTTTAGCGTCAGATTTAGCGTTCCAATTTAGTTGTCCTTTTTATATTTTAAAGGTATAATTTGTCAATTATATCATTTGTCAATTGCTCCTACTTTTTTTTCAATAAAACTAATTAATGCTATATATTTGGAAAACTAAATCTTTTTTTGGTACATAACATATTACATTTTGTTTTTTTTTTTGTCAATTGCTCCTACTTTTTTTCAATAAAACTAATTAATGTTATATATTTGGAAAACTAAATCTTTTTTTGGTACATAACATATTACATTTTTTTTTGGTTAATATATTAAATTTCTTGGAAAAAGAAAGTGTGTGCAAAAAAAATAAGAATTTATTGGTGGATTAAAACGAGGGTATAATAGAAAGATAAAGTGCAAAAATACACTTCCTTAATTTATAGTTGGTTTCAAAAAAAATATGTGAATTAATTAAATGTATGTTAGTAAAGAAATAATTTATGCAATTCAATTTTTTTTTAAAAATATCTTATATAAATTGACAAGTTAATTAATATATATATATATATATATATATATATATATATATATATATATATATATATATATATATATATATAGTCAAGATGAAGTATATTTCAATGGGTCAAAGGAAATAAAATTTTGTTCCCCACCTATATGGACTCATAAACAAATATTGCTTGAAATTCAAGAACCAATTTTTTTTTTCATGTACATGAAAAACACATTTCAACAACCAACATAGACATTTCTCAACTATATCCATCTCAATTTAAAACCCCCTAAGTTTTAATGAATTCCAACTACAACTTCAACATCTACCACATTTATAACACTACAAATTTTTATCTATCTTTTTCTCCAAATATGTCTAAAACAAATGTAAGAAGACAAGCTTTAGAGAGGAGCACAAGTTTCAAAGATACACAAAAAATATTGAACCAAAGTTTTTTTCATAATAAAAACTTTAAGAAAGTGTACCCTATTGGGCTTCAAAAAAGCACTTCTTCACTATCTTCTTTATCTTCAGTTTCATTATCTTTGTCACAAAACTCAAATGATTCTTCTCAAGCTGATTCTTTGACTCCATTAGATGAAAAGATTTCATTGGCACTTCGTTTGATTTCAGTTTCACCACATGAAAGAAGAGAATCTTTACCTAAAGCTATACATCAACAACAACCAAGTCCATTAGTGACCATTGAGCCAGGGGAATTGAAAAGATGCAATTGGATCACAAAAAATAGTGGTATGATAAATTTCATTTCCAATGTCATTTCATTATATAATCTTATTTTAGGAAAAAGATTACATGTTGTAATTGCGTTAACGCAATAATCATTCCTGACCGTCTGATAAAAATGAAAGGCTGGGATTAAAATTGTGTTCGATCTATATTCGATAACTTAAAAGAAACATGTTTATTTTACTTCAATATTAATGTCACATAGTAAAAACCATGTCTTTTAATTGGATGCATTGTGCTGCTTCACTTATTTTCTATTAGAAGTAGTGATATATATATAGCTGAGTATATATATAGCTAATTAAACTTCTAAACACCAACTTATCATATGTATTCCAGTAAAAAAACAAAACTTATCTTATGTATTAAATTTTGGAAAATACTTTGCAAAATTTTAACATAGGGTTATGAACAAATGACACCAAGGTGTCAAACTTAGTAACATGACACCTCCGATAATTATTTACCTGATAGTCGTATTACAAAATCCACCGTTGAGTTCAAAGCTATTACTATATAGATCATGTCTAAAAAATTTAACTACAGTCGGAAATCATTTGATATGTCAACGAGATGTATAAAAACCAACGTCTTACAAAACTTCGTCAAAACCGTTAATTTTGATCCTTCTATTTAACCCATCAAATGATTTCCGATTGATGTTAAATTTTATAGACATGATTTATATAGTAATAACTTTAAATTCAACGGTGAATTTTGTAATACAATTATCTGATAAAAAATTATCAAATGTGTCATGTTACTAAATTTTACACTTTGGTATCATTCAACTTACCTACAATTATATCAGTTGACTTCTTAATTAATTGTGACAAGTACCAAACACTATGTTTTGAATCATAAGGATCGCATTTTCTTAAATACTAGAGAGTTAACACATAAAAAAATATATAAATTATTCGATATATAACTAATTTTGATGTATGATGCAGACAAGCTGTACATAGAATTTCATGATGAATGCTGGGGAGTTCCAGCTTATGACGACAAGTAAGTACTAAATCAATCTTTTATCTCCTTATCTTTTATAAAACTATGGAATCTTGCTATGGTTTTTTCTTATATATTATATGAGAGTATTTTTTATATAATATTACATTTTAGGAGATTTTCTCGGTATAAAAATATATCACATCAAATTTTGCAATACAAAAACTTAAAAAGCTCCATCAAATTTATAAGTCAATTTAAACCACTAAATTTGGTTCAGTACGTAGTGAAGGATTTTGGTAGTATACGTTCGATACTCATTGACTCCATTGTAAATAAAAATAAATATATATGTCAATTTTTGTTTATCTAAAATGCCTACCTTTAATCATTTATTTATTGTTTTCTTATTTTGAGTACAATATTGAATAATTTGATTGTTAGATTTTGTGGGAAGAGTTTGAAATAGTTGAATCAATTTAGTTTATGAACTAGAAAGATTTATTGATTAAGTGGTTGAGTATTTGATCTCAATTCTTGCCTATAGACAAAATTTGATTGAAAGGAGATGATTTATCTTATGTGTTCTATAAATTTTTTGACGGAGATTAATCATTGTTAAACCAGCAGTGAAAATTTGATACCAATAACATGGTGTTAAAAAAAACATTTCTTGATTATGGGTAGATAAAAAAACAGAGGACTTCAATGTAATAATAAAAAGAAATGGTATCGAGTTTCCAAAAAAAAAATTAATAAAAAGAAATGGAAGACTAAATTCCAAAAAAATATTATCACTATTTAGCCAAAATGAATGAATTTCTAATTCCTATACTACTCGACAATAACAAAAAAAAAAATGGAACAGTGGCTATAGTAGAGATCAAAATTTTAATTAGAAATTTATAATTATACCAAAAAATATCGATTACAATATCTGAAAATAAAAATCAATTAAAATTGTCATTTATTCTCTTAATAATTTTCACATCTATTTATTTAGATACATATATATGCATTGAATCCAACTATTTTTATTGATTAAAACAGCAAATTATTTGAGCTGCTTGCAATGTCTGGATTGCTCATGGACTACAATTGGACAGAAATTATAAAAAGAAAGGATCCACTTAGGTAACATTTTGTATATAACAATTTATAATTCTTTACATGTTCTTTTCTTTGTATATTAATTATTAATTAATACAAATATAGTATATGTTTTATGTAGAGAAGTTTTTGCTGGATTTGATCCTTACACTGTTGCCAAAATGGAGGAAAATGAAATCATAGAGATAGCATCAAACAAAGCCCTTTCTTTAGCTGATAGCAGAGTTATGTGCATTGTTGACAATGCCAAATGCATAATGAAGGCAAGTAAATAATCCATATTTATTCATATTTTTGTTCATATTTTCATGAGTTTAGAAGACAATCTTTGGTAAAACCTTCGATATGCATGAATTATTTTAAATATCGTGAAATACTTAAAATCAAACTCGTACCAAAATAAAAGTATATTTAATGTCAAAGTTGGGGCAAGAAACACGAGTGCGTGTCATGCCTAATCACTGCTTTGCAACATGGATATATATCGTGAATAATTTTAACCCTAAAAATGGTCTTTCTGTTTGTGAGACCAAGACTACATAGTGCATACATCTACTCTCTTCAAACTTATTGTATGTTCCGCGTCTACCAACCATGTACACGTGCATTTTTTTTTAAGCTACAAATGTCGACAAAAAAGAGTCCTAACACGCGGCTATAGTAACACACCGCACAATCAAACATGGCTTTCGCCTAACGAGAGTCTCGTGCACTATTTTTTTTTTTTATACTTTTCATGAATTTCTCCTTGGTTGTTAATTATTAGTTAATTTCTTGAATGTTTGTGAACAGGTTGTTAGAGAATGTGGATCATTTAGTAGCTACATATGGGGTTTTGTAAATCACAAACCAATAATTAACAAATACAAATACCCAAGAAATGTTCCAATAAGGAGTCCAAAAGCTGAGGCTCTAAGCAAAGACATGGTAAAACGTGGGTTTAGGTTTGTGGGTCCAGTGATTGTGCACTCTTTTATGCAAGCTGCAGGATTAACCCTTGATCATCTTGTTGATTGTTATAGACATAGTGAATGTGTAAGCCTTGCAGAAAGACCTTGGAGGCATATCTAACAAAGACATTGTTGATTCAATATTACAATTTTCAATTTGATTTTGTATGTATTACTCAATTTTCCAACCATATGTCAATCAAGTAATGATATGGCATTAATTTTGTACTTTGTGTATTTGGGTTTTTTTTCTCCCTTTTCTTTATACTTGTCAATTGTTATTTGTGAATCCTTATCTTGCCACCATCAATAAATGACACAAAGAAAGTAAGAAAGAAAGTGTAAGCTATTTGTAACTAATAACTATTTGTTTTATTTTATTTTTTTCTTAAATATTATTTTCATTTCTGTATGTTTGCGAATTTTTTATTTAAATTTTTTTTTTTTGCAAATAAGTCCCCGGATATACAAAATTTGTTGGTTTTAGTCCCTAAAGTCAAAATCCGTAGGAAAATCTACAGTTTTCGTGCAGATTTTCCTACGAGTTTTGACTTTATGGATTAAAACCAACCAAATTTTGTACATTTAAGAATTTATTTGCAACAAAAATAGATACAAAAACTAAAATAAAAAATTCACGAACATACATACAAGAACAACAATGATATTTTAAGCCTATTTTTTTTATCAAGTTTGTAATTACTTGCTTAGAATTACATGTAAAATACATATTATAATTAGAAAGATGTTATGTTGAAAGGTATTTAGTATTTACGGTTAAAGTTCTTTTTTTTTTTTTTTTGCAAAAAGTTATGTTTTTTTTTTTGACAAAAGAAAGTTATGTCATTTAAACTTCAAAATATTGAAAACATATGTGACATTATATATATATTTGCCATTATCTCTCTTCTACTTTTTATTTTTTACACTTTACACATATTTCAAAAATACACAAATATTATTACACTTTGATCACTAATATATTTAACTATCTATTATAAAAAATTATAAAAATGTTATATTTTAAAAATATTTGTCGAGACAAATTGAACAATATTTTATGTGCTATCTTTTTTTGGGTCCGGTTATCCTACATAAGGATTGTTTATGCACCGTGCATAAACTTTCCATTTGCACCCTCTCATTTCATTATACACCCCCATCCAAGTAGAAATTTTGGGCTGCGTTCTTCCTCGCTCTCCTCCTTCTTCCTCCTCTGGTACTCTCTCTCTCTGGTTTTCGTGACTTTGATTTCCAATCATCATCACCGTCGCCGATTTCATCTTCATTGCCGACAACAACACTTCACCATCGCCGGCAACAACAAAACACCACGAGCTTGCATTCAACCGAAACAAACAGCAAAAAGATGAAAACAAAATAGGTTTGAGCTTATTCCTTATGCTTGACAGATTAATTTTCAATTAAACATGAAAGTTGAGAAAAATTCACATGACCTAGAATTACCCCTTCTCTCAAACAATGCAATTTTACTTATGAACTGATTAACCTCCCCTGTTTTTCTTTAATATGTGAACTAACTCTTGAATTTTGTGATATGAAATGTGTGAATTAATCTGTTTCACATGATTCTAAAGTTTTTGATTGGTTTTTTGCTGTAACAGTAATTGAATTTTCCCTATTTGCAAATTTGTAATCTATGCATTTCATGTGTTTGTTTCTTGGCTGAGCTGAAATCTGAGACAATAAACTTTTGATGTTTGTTTCTTCACAGTCATATCAATTTATGAGTGCTGCTAGTTGAATTTTAGAACTTTGAATTTGGAACATTAGATTCGTTTTCGTGTTGTTTTCCCTCCAACAATTAGCTGGTAGAATGGTTTCAGAGAGTTGTACTCTGAAACATTTAGCTGGTAGAATGGTTTCAGATAGTTGATGTTTAATTGTTGCTGCCTAAACCATTTAGCTGGTCTCTGAAACCATTTTGTTGGTAGAATGGTTTCAGATAGTTGATGCTTAATTGCTGCTTTGATGCTTAATTGTTGCTTCCTAAACCATTTATTTTACATATATATATATGCAGGTGAGTTTAAGAACACTAGTCAAAGAACAAATTCATCAATGAATTGGCCAAAGGGAGCTAAAGCTCAGGAAGTATCAAAGATTATGGATCTCAGAATTGGAATATGTTCAGCAATATTAATAGATCTCGGCAATTATAAAGGACAATATGTGCAGAAGGAAGCAACATTATACTATAAGGAAATGCTTAGGAAGATAGCAGATAAAACATGATAGTTGTTAGGATTGTGATTTGAAGAGTGCGTGATAGTTGTTAGGATTGTGATTTTAGTAGTAGTTTGTCTATCGTGTTTGTTGTTTTTGGTTTAAATTATGAATTATGGATGTCATAATTGTAAGAACTACTTAGTTTCTACTACTTGATGGTTTCATGAACTATTAGAAGACATGTTTATGATTCAATTAGATTCGCATATGCATATCAGTTTACTCGATATTTGTATACTAAATTCTAATTTTATGGTGAAAATCGTGAATTATTGATTCTCATGTACCGTCTTTTCTTTTCAAATGTTAATACACTAATGCATAGACAGAAAATAAATATTCATATTTTAGTCAAAATAAATATTATAACTGAAATCATAAGTGTGGCTTAATGGTTTCATTTTTTTTGTATCTGAAACCAAAGTAGCCCTCTTATGGTTTCCAATAAAATATTCATATTTTGTTCAAAATAAATATTATAATTGAAACCATAAGTGTAGCTTAATGGTTTCACTAGTGGTTGTATGTGAAACCAAAGTAGATCTCTTATGGTTTCCAATAAAATATTCATATTTTATTCAAAATAATTGTGCAAACCATAAGAACAAAATTATCACCATAGGTTATTTTTATATTCAATTCAACTTTAAGACCAATAGTAGTTACTAGTTAGCATTGTAGAATCAATTTTCAATCATGATTTAAAAAAGAATCGACAATTACAAAAAATAATCTTTTACATCATAATCTCATTTTCATATTCTTCATTTTCCATTCTCATTCCCCATTACAATTTGTGCTCTATACAAATATTGTTCTTATTTACTCTTAATAAAACTAAAGAATACAACAAACTAATGTCTGCAAAGTAAAGAATGCTATTATAACAAAACACTAAGCTTAACCAAAGCTAAACAAACTGAGGCCTACAAACAGAAGCACAAAACTAAATAGCACCAGTCCCTCAACACGAAGATCTCTGAAACCACACCTGCACAGTCACAAACACAAAGTGGTTTAGGATGCAACAACTAAGCATCAACTCTCTGAAAACCATTCTACCAGCAAAATGGTTTTGAAGTACAACTTTCTGAAACCATTCTTCCAGCAAAATGGTTTAGGTATGATTTTTAACTTAGCAAGAATGATTTGTAACAAACTCAGTGGATCAGTGTTAATTAGGTGCTAAACCTTTAACATTGTAACCTCAACAAATGATTTGAAATTTTCACAAAAACAATTGTAAAAAATTGATAATATCATTTTAATTAATACTAATAATTTCTCATTTCTCTCACTTTTTCTAACATTGTACACATATAGCTTTGTGTCATTTTCTGTGTGTCTTAACTACTACAAAGTCAAGCAGAGAACAAGATAGAAAAGACATGGAAGTTTCAGCTATGACCAAATCCATATACACGTTCATGCTAAAGAATGCTACTATACCAAAACACTAAGCTTAACCAAAACTAAATAGCACCAGTCCCTCAACACGAAGATCTCTGAAACCACACCTGCACAGTCACAAACACAAAGTGGTTTTGGATGTAACAATTAAGCATCAACTATCTGAAAACCATTCTACCAGCAAAATGGTTTTGAAGTACAACTTTCTGAAACCATTCTTCCAGCAAAATGGTTTAGGTATGATTTTTAACTTAGCAAGAATGATTTGTAACAAACTCAGTGGATCAGTGTTAATTAGGTGTTATACCTTTAACATTGTAACCTCAACAAATGATTTGAAATTTTCACAAAAACAATTGTAAAAAATTGATAATATCATTTTAATTAATACTAATAATTTCTCATTTCTCTCACTTTTTCTAACATTGTACACATATAGCTTTGTGTAATTTTCTGTGTGTCTTAACTACTACAAAGTCAACCAGAGAACAAGATAGAAAAGACATGGAAGTTTCAGCTATGACCAAATCCATATACACGTTCAAGCTAAAGAATGCTACTATACCAAAACATTAAGCTTAACCAAAGCTAAACAAACAGAGGCCTACAAACAGAAGCACAAAACTAAATAGCACCAGTTCCTCAACACGAAGATCTCTGAAACCACACCTGCACAGTCACAAACACAAAGTGGTTTAGGATGCAACAATTAAGCATCAACTCTCTGAAAACCATTCTACCAGCAAAATTGTTTTGAAGTACAACGTTCTGAAACTATTTTTCCAGCAAAATGGTTTATGTATGATTTTTAAATTAGCAAGAATGATTTGTAACAAAAAAAAAGCTACAAAGTGCACCAGAAAATGTAAAAGACTGAATCAACATTTACCTTGTTGTACTTGGCAAAAGAATAGTCCTCTGTTGGTGGTAGAATACCATGTAAAACTTGAACCTGCTAACAAAAGTATCAAAATGCTTAACTACACAAACTAGTAACCACAACAAACACACATCCACACAGAATTGTTACTAAAAATCCCATTAAAAAAATAATAGAAAACAGAAGAAAAACTTGATTGTTGTTACAGCACCTTCCATCACCACATTCACTTTCATTCATCATCACTACAAATCACTACCAACCACCATAACCCAAAACAAAATCAAAGAAACAGAACACATAAAAGCAGAACCAAAGAACAAATGGCCACAAGGAGGAGAATCGAAACAGAATTCAAAGTGTACCTTTTGTTGAATCTTCAGCTCTGAAAGTGGAAGTTTCAGCTCTGAAAATGACGAAAAATGAAATCGATGATGAAGATGAACTAGATCGGAAGAAGGAAAACGAAAACAAAATCGATGATGAAAACGAAATCGACGGCACGCGAAAAAGAAGAAGAACAGGTCAGAGAAGAATCACGCCGCGTCGGAGAAGAAGAAGAGTTCAGATTGTGTGCAATAGAGATGATGCCTAAGATTATTACACGTGTCACTGGGATCTGATGGCTGGATTTCACTTATGCACCATGCATAAGGATATCCTTATGTATAATAACTTTGGCCTCTTTTTTTTATATATTAATAATAAGTTATGAGTAGTCATTTAATCTCATTATTTAACTTCATCTATTAGGTTTGATCTTCAACTTGTTCTTTATTGGATCTAAAATTGAGTTTCTTAGATGTCCTTAGATTGGGCTTCCTAAGCCCATCTCGTACAACTTTCTACAATGAACAAGTGTGTAATCAATTATTTATTTTTGAAAACCAACAAACTTAACTTATTTCAAGGGTGATCCTTTGTTAAGATAGAATGAGGAATCTTGGATGACTGCGTCACAAAACTAAGCTGTATATAATTTTAATGTTCAACAACTTACACTACCGAATGTTAAAAGATGGAACACTGTTAAGATTCAATCTTTATTTTCAGGGGCTGAAGAGAATAATGTTAAAACTAATAACAACTATACTTGTTTTGAGAGAGAATGACTTGTTATATTGAAAACAAAGAGTTTGGCTATATATAGCCTTGCTCCTAAGAATTGCAGTAGCTTAATTCTACAATTCCATCTTTTACCAAATCTCTCAAGAAATGAAATCTTATATCAATATGTTTGCTTCTACCATGAAAAACGGAATTCTTTGAAAGCTTTATTGTAGAGCTATTATCACATTGAATCATAGTGCTCTTTTTCTCTTTATGAGCTTCTCTAACACCTTCCTTAACCAAAGACATTGACAAGCGCAAGATGCAGCAGCTACATACTCAGCCTCAGTGGTGGATAATGTCACAACAGGTTGTTTTTTAGATGACCAAGACACTGCTGCAGAACCAAGCAAGAAAACATAACCAGAAGTGCTCCTCCTATCATCAAAATCACCAGCAAAGTCACTATCAGTGTATGCCACCAAATTTGAGTTGCCTCCTTTTTTGTAAAAAATACCAAATTCAGTTGTACCTTTGAGTTACCTTAATATCCTTTTTGCTGCAAGCCAGTGGAATTCAGTTGGACAATACATGAATCTACTAATAAGACTTACTCCATACATCAAACTGCAGTCAAATACATCAAACTGCCAACCATCTTCATGTATAAAGTTGCATCAACTTTGGTTCCTTCATCATTCTTTGATAATTTGTTCCCGGCACAATAGGATTTTGCACTGAATTACTATTTATCATTCAAAACCTCACTAAGACTTCACGAGCATACCTTCTTTGACACACAAAAATCCCATTTGGATTTTGTATTACCTCAACTCCCAAAAAATATCGCATTCTTCCCAAATCAGACATGTCAAATTCTACCATCATTATTTTTTAAATTCATCACACATATTCTTATCATTCCCAGTATATATCAAATCATCAACATAAAGACTTGCAATTAAAATCATGCTTCCTTCCTTTATTTTTGTAAACAATGTATGTTCACAAAATCATTTTTCAAAGCCTTCACGAACAAAGTATTCTTCTATCTTGCTATACCATGCTTTTGGTGCCTCTTCACCTATTTTCTCATATCATAATGGTTGTTTCACAAATACCTCTTCATTAAGTTCACCATGAAGAAATGCATTCTTCACGTCCAACTGAAAAACATCCCAACTATGTTGAGCAGCCAAAGCAAGTATCAATCGAATGGTATCCAGTCTAGCCACTGGAGCAAATACTTCAGTGTAGTCAACTTCGTATTGTTGTGCATACCCCTTTGCCACTAGTTTCGCCTTGTACTTATCTATCTCTCCATTTTCATTGAGCTTAGTTTTATAAATCCACTTAACTCCAGTTGGTTTAATTCCATTTGGTAAAATAGTAAGCTCTCAAGTTTTGTTCTTTTCTATTGATTCAATTTCCGCCTTCATTGCATCCCTCCACTTATTGATCTTGCTAGCTTCCTCAAATGAGAGTGGATCATCTTCAGTGAGCATCATCATTGCATTCATATTATCTTCATCAGATAAACCTTCACCAGTTTCATAATCTACCATCCAAGAAGGTGCTCTTCTTACCCTCCCTTCAACCATATTTTGTGAGTTATCTTCATGTGATTCACTAGAAGATGAATTGCTCTCAACGGAATTTGATGTATTATCATTGTTGCGTCCCTCTTCATTGCCATTGTTGTCTCCCTCTTCATTGTCATTGTTGCCTGCCTCTTCATTGCCCTCTACTCTCTTCAATTTCATTTTCATAATCATTTTTCCACTCTAAAACATCTAGTTTGCATTCATTTTTGTTGTTGTCCCAGTTCCAACATACATCTTCTTCAAAAACCACATCCTTGCTAATGATTATCTTCTTGGAAACTGGATCATATAGTTTGTAGGCCTTTGATTCATCACTTACTCCCAGAAAAACAAATTTCTTGCTCTTATCATCTAACTTGCTTCTTTTCTGGTCTGGAATATGTGCATGAGCCACACATCCAAAAACTCTAAAGTAATTAATTGTTGGCTTCACACCACTCCATGCCTCTTCTGGAGTTTTATTTTGCACAGCCAATGTAGGACATCTATTGAGAATATGTACACTCCATTTTACAGCTTCAAGCCAAAACAATTTAGGAACTCACTTCTCAACCAACATAGAGCACACCATGTTCATTATCGTCCTATTTTTTCTTTCAGCGACTCCATTTTGTTGAGGAGTATAAGCTGCAGTCAATTGTCTACTTATGCCTTGAACTTTGCAAAAAATTTCAAACTCATTTGAGGTAAATTCGCCACCTCTATCTGTCCTCAAAGAGATGATATATGCACCTGACTCCTTTTCAACACAAGCTTTAAAGGTTCTGAACATTGCAAAAGCCTCTAATTTTTCATGTAAAAAGTAAATCCATGTCTTACGAGTAAAATCATCTATAAAACTTAGAAAGTACCTTTTGTTGATGTTTGATTCTGGTTTAATGGGTCCACATATATCTGCGTGAACAAGTTAAAGTTTATTTGATACTCTCCATAAGATCTTTTTAGACATAGAGTCTCTATGTTGCTTGTCCATCAAACACTCTGTACAGAGCTTCTTTGGAGTTCGGATCAAAGGCAGTCCATTACCATTTTCTTATGAAACAATGTTCTCAATCCTTGATAACTTAAGTGACCAAACCGGCAATGCCAAATATAAGATTCATTTTCTAATAAGTGTTGAAAGCATGTAGACTCTTTTGGCACCATTGAGTGGAAACAAGGAGTGGTTCTCAGATTTAGATGAAGGTTTCAGACATAGTGTAAAGCTTGGAAATGATAGTAGAATGGCTGTTATTGGAAAAGGCAATGTTCGTATGCAAGTGAATGGATTTACTCAGGTAATTTCTAATGTTTACTATATTCCTGAGTTAAAGAACAATTTATTGAGCATAGGCCAACTACAAGATAAAGGTTTATCTATTTTGATTCAACATGGAAAATGTATGATATATCAACCACCAAACAGAACATTTTATTTTGACTCATGATTGTCTCCATAATTAATCCTTTTATTGGATGATATATCATACATTTTCCATGTTGAATCAAAATAGACAAACTTTTATCTTGTAGTTGGCCTATGCTCAATAAATTGTTCTTTAACTCAGGAATATAGTGAACATTAGAAATTACCTGAGTAAATCCATTCACTTGCATATGAACATTGCCTTTTCCAATAACAATCATTCTACTATCATTTCCAAGCTTTACACTATGTCTGAAACCTTCATCTAAATCTGAGAACCACTCCTTGTTTCCACTCATATGATTGCTGCAACCGGAGTCAAGAAACCACACGTCTTCTTTATCGCCATGTTTGATTTCAACATAGGACATCAACAATATCTCCTCTTCTTTTTCTTCAAATTCAGTATAGTTGGCCTTTTGCTCCCAATCAGGACACTCATATTGATAGTGTCCGAATTTATGGCACCGAAAACACTCTATAACAGCTTTGTTGAAGGGTTGTCGTCCTCTTCCCCGACCTCCTCTAAACACACCTCTACATCTTCCTCTTCCAGATCTATCTTCATAAGATATCTTAAGAACTTGTTCTTCTTCTACATGGCTTTTCATCCTTTGTTCATGAACAAGAAGACTACTTTGTAACTCATCAATAGTCATCGTGTCCAAGTTGTTGGATTCTTCAATTGAGCATACCACATAATCAAATTTTGAGACCATTGATCTCAAAATCTTCTCATTAATGATTGTTTGAATCATACTTTCACCATGTAACATTTTGTTAGCAATGGTTAGAGTACGAGAGAAATAACCATTTACTGTTTCTCCTTCTTTCATATGAAGCATTTCAAAATCCTTTCTTAAAGCCTGAAGTTGTGCCCTTTTGACTCGGTTTGAACCCTGAAATTTTTGTTTCATTGAATCCCATATACTTTTGGATGTCCTTATTGAGGATTGTTTCAAGCACATCACGAGAAATTGCTTGAAAAAGGTAATTTTTGGCCATCAAGTCATTTAACTTCTAATCTTCAATCAACTTGCGTTGCACCTCTGTTGGCTCTACTCCTGCTGCCATAACCATTATCCCATTCACAATGAGATCCCAATATTCTTTCGAACGGAGAAAATTTTCCATCAACATCGCCCAATGGTCATAATAGCCATCAAACTTGGGAATAGCAGACTGAACGAAACTGCTACTATCATTTTCTGCCATTCTTCTAAACTCCCTTTACTTGAAAGAAAATTGCAATTTCTTTCTTAACTAACACTTATTTCTCTCACCTCACTCACTATGGATCAGGCCCCAATAATGGAGCTTTGATACCAATTGTTAAAACTAATAACAACTATACTTGTTCTGAGTGAGAATGTCTTGTTATATTAAAAACAAAGAGTTTGGCTATATATAGCCTTACACATAATTCAAAAATAGAAACAATGAACACCGTAATAATAGATGCAACCACATTACCATCCTTGTAATGTGGTGACTATGTCTAAAGAAAATACTGATTCATACTTCCTAATTATAGAAACAAATTAAACATAATAATAATATTTTAACAAATAATATCATACTTATTGTTCCATTTATAATTAATTAATAACAGTCTGCGGGTTTCTCTTGCTTGGAGTAAGATTTAGAAAATTCAAGTTCCTCCAAAAACTAAGCAATTGTTATGACGGATTTGTAAAGATTGTTTACTGACTCGTGCACGTCTAAGGAGTCACTATGTGAACCGTTAAGTTGAATGCCCCCAGTGCGTTCAAGTGACAGACAACAGGTAGTGGACAAAATTACCTTATTTATTAGATCGTCTAAAGTGCAATGTAGACGCTAGCTTCTTTAGTGCGTGGTTGATGGAGAGGGATTGGTGTGTTCGTAATTACCATGGTGGCTTTATTCTTACATGTTCAAAACTTCAAATGTCCTTCATGATGCCTAGCTATTTGAAAGGTGTATAACCAATTTAATACTGTAAGATTTTTTCATCAATTTATTTTCAACCAATCTCTACTGGATTGTAATCTACACACAGTATAATTTTTATTATTTTAACTATTTGATTGAACGAGATATTTATATTTGACAAAAATAAAAAAAACCAACCAAACTTAAAAGTGTAGGATTAATTGAAAAAATATCACAACATCTTTTAATAAATCAATATTTTTTTCAAATCTTTTAATAAATATAAAAATGTTATAAAATCCATTTTCTACCCAAGAATCAATGCATAATATTTTTAGACAAACAATGATAAATCTTTTGAAAACGTACCCATTAATTGTTACCAAAAGATTCCATTCATGTAGATGAGGTGCAATCAATTCATGCCCACTAATTGTTACCAAAAGTGTGCATTGTCTTGTGCACTAAAATTATATCATACCAATCGTTAGTTGGTTTAGTGGTGATTGGCGCTGAACTTGGTAGGGAGAACCACGATTCAATCCCCCGCAACTACGATCGGGAGGGGGCTGGAACCACTCGATGCCAGAACTGACCCCCGAACTAGATTAAACTAGTGGTGAAAGCCAAAAAAAAAAAATCATACGGTACCATCAAAATAGAAAACACAACTTCAACTTGTAGCGTGAACTAGGCAGCTTCTTATGTTACTTTCATGGAACCATATATGTCTTGTATTCTCATAATGGTTTATCATAAGTTTGTTCAAATTAACAAAACTATATCCTAAATAGTTTATGTCACTTTGCTTTGATATGTCAATTATGGGGACAACAAGACAAGTTTGATTCCCACTCATCTTTTGTCTTTTATATTCTCCTTCCCCTCTTAGGTGTATTTATCATTATATCTTGCAAAACAAACAATTAAAATCTTAACATTAAATTAAATAAATCACTTTTATTGTCTTGTGAGCCTAGTTCAGTTGATAGGATATTTGCACGTAAAGTGCAGGGACTGAGATTCGAACTCCGATACGCCCACTTATTAATCTTTAAGGGGTGAATTTCTAGCCACTAGACTACCTGACAAAAAATAAATAAATAATCACTCTCATTGTCTCATCGGCCAGTATCAAGACAAGTTGTAATATACTATTACGTGTAATACATATCAATGGATTAGGCTTCCATGTCATCAAAATTCACCTTTCAATTTCACTCAAGCCAATCCACAAGAACAACAAACAATGCAAAAAGAACTTTGTACTTTTTATGTACTAATTTGTCTATTTATCTTCATGACGACTCTAAGAAACAAATTATATTTTACCTAATAAGCAATAATATCTCTTCACAATATGCAGCAAGGACAACCTTGCTTCCAATTGCGATTTTTTTATTCACATTTTAAATCTAATGTGAGATTATTAATTCATTGTGAGATTATTAATTCATTTCTCACGCTAAAGTATGAACTTTTTAGATGTAACCTAAGTGGTTTGATAGCAAATGAAACCCCGAATATGATATGGTTTTTTGTGCGGAATTTGGTGGGATATGATTTTATAGAAAAAACTCAAATTCTTATTCTCATTGAAAATCATAGCTATATGGCTTTATATATAGAATTACATAAAACAAATTTCTAAATAATATCTTCTAAAAAAACAAACTAATCTTAATATTATAAGAATATCGAATAATTCTAAACAAAAATATAACTCTTAAATTCTAATATCACCTTATTTTAAATATAAATATAAAATATATTTAAAACTAAAATCTTCAAAAAGAAAAACAAAAAAAAAATATTTAGGCATTATTCCCAACAAACTCACATACAATATGAGAGTCTTAAATGTATGCTATATAACACACGATAAGATTAATGTCCATTTCAGAAGATAAGAAAAGTTACAAAACGATAATATCGAAAAGAGAATGTAATTTGACATTATTTTGACTGGACCGCAAAAGAAAAACTTGTAATTGTGTAGACGGCAGAAAAATAATACAGAATGTTGATGACAGCCAAAAATGAAAAAAAGAAGACTACTTGATTGGTGCCAGATGCATACTATGTGAATAACAAATTATATCATATATGATGATATACCTAAGGCCGGTTTAGGCAGCTAGCAAAACATGGAAGCAGCATTATCTATCTTATCTCACAAGAAAGCAAACAAAAAATATCACTGTTTTGATGATTTAGATGGGCTCCAAACTGATAAACCAAAGCATGATGTTGATTCCTCCAACCCCACCATGCTGGTGCTTTTTTCATATTTTATCAATAAAAGTGACTAAATGAATCAATCTGTTGAAATTTATAAGTTATCTACAAATGATATGATTACTTGATCCAAAGATTAAACAGTTTGTAGATGCATAGTGGCAGTGTTACCTGCACACTCAAAATAATATTCCTTGTGAAAAAGACAGCTTCATTATCCTAATAGATTCTAATTGTATTACAAGATCATAAGCTTAAGATGAAAATCTTGATTCTAATTGTATTATAAGACCATAACTTAAGATGAAAATATTGTTGACAGTGAAAATGGATGGATGTCTTTGGTTTAAAAGCAAAAACATTGAACAAAATTTGTTCCAAAATCAACTAGTTGTATTCAACAAATTACTCTTTTTTCTTTTGAGAGAAACATTACTCACCTGATCTTGTTATAGAACTCAACCTCAACCAGATTCATGACTGCAGAGTGCATAGGGTAAATGCATCACTGTTATTTTCAGCCAGATATTGAAGAATATGCAGTATTCAAATCAAAACAGAAACAGAAACAAAGGTTTCATTATATACATAATTTCATTTCAAGATTTTATCCTACAAGTTATTTATCAGACAAACCATCCAGAAGAAAAAGATAAATGAAATCAAAATACAAACCAAGTCTACTTTCAACAGATACCAAGCCTATTTACAGCAGTTTTTCCGGCATTCATTAAAAACTCATAAACTAGAACTATCCTAACAACAACCTATTAACCCTACAACAACCTATAAACCCTTATTATTCGTTCTATAGTTCCCTATCATAGCAAAGTATTGCTCAACTTCAAAACTGGCACGAGGTACCAAGCCTCTGTATCTGCCTCTGACCTATGGTTATGGATTTCCTCTTGGCAAATGCCGGGTACAGCAATTCTTGAAACTTCTCCAGAAACGTTGTCCATTCTTCATCAGTCATATCTGCCAGCTTCACAAAGCTTGAGCTTGCAGGAAGCTGCTCATTGGCACTCCTATGACCAGATGATGTATTCCCATGACAGTCATTATCAACTTTTCCTCCTGAATGCTTCTGGTATTTCTGGCTTGTCTCTTTTAGCATCATGTTTTTCAGCGACACAGAAAGTTTTGAAACCGCTGGGTTCTTTTCATGAAGGGGAGAAGTGACAAAACCCTCTGGAGATTCTCCATCACCTTCTTCCTCCTCCTCTTCCTCAATGCTCTCGTACAACCTGGAAAGTGGGTTGCGACCATGCCCACCTCCAAGTCCAGGTGAAAAAGGTGCTCTAGGTAGAAGATCATCCATTGTCATCTTCAGAGTGAAATCCGACCCAGCTACATCACAGTCTATATCAAACAGAAATTCATTATCACTCAAGTCAGTCCTGGGAGATAGTTCTTCCTTCTCAGCCAACATCTTCCTTGCTTCCAAGCAAACAACCTCCAGTTCACTGGGTTCCTCCTCCCCACTGCGGAACTCTCTAGTCATCATCTCACCAATTTCAGCAAGGCACAGACCATAAGCAGCAGCCTCCTTGAGGAAAATAGTGCAGAGAATTAAGACTCTCAAACAAGCCTCCCGAATCATAGGCAGTTCCTTTCGTAACATCTCACAATCTCGAGCAGGATCCAGATTTTCGATGTAAGAAAGCTCATCCTCGGAGAATGGAATTGAAGCCTGAGGCCAATGAATCCACTCAAAATATGGGTCCTCCAAAGCTTCTGGCAAGCAAAGCCCGTGATCAATGGGAATTAGATCAACCTCACTGAAGGCCCCAACTTTTCTAACTAACAAATTGCCACCATGCCTATCTGTGTTAAGAATCCTAATGTCTAATATCCCTATACGATGCACAGCAGTAACTGGAAAGCCAGATGTGCCATAGTCACTTGCATCAAAATCATGAGGTATGAACTGCTGAAGTGACGCAATCTTGCTAACCAACTTCTTCTTCTGGATGTTTTTCCCGTTCACTCCATCATTGACATTGAATATTGAGTGACTAATCTTCACTAAGGCAGTTGGAGGCACTTTCGCAAAATGACCATAGTCAAGAAGATAAGCTGCAACTTCTCTGAAGCCAGTCTCACCAACCCGAACTGAACGTTTCAAACCTGGTTGCCCAAGAGCTTTACCAACAAATCCTTTTGGATTGTTTGGGGCAAAAGGCTCCTCATCTGTTGGCTTCACAATTGCAACACTCTCACCTCCAACGTTCAGGAAATAATATGCACCTCCAAGGCCACTATGAACTGGAATTGGATCTATCCCCATCTTCATTGCCTTCACAATGTCCTTGACCATATGCTTCATTATATCCAGGCTACTTGATTGACCTAATAACTCAATAGGACCACTCTTGTCCCTTTGCTGCATATCCCTTCCAGTCGGTGACAGGCATGGAGTGGATGAACTTCTGTGCATAAGGTTACGTGTAAGAAGAAGGGCACTATCATTCCGAACAGAACTTAGGTCATTCTTCAAGACAACATCCCCAAAAGTAAGAGAGCTCTCTTCAGTTGGGACATTAAGGGCAATCTGCAACCTCCTCTTTACAGTATGTGCATTGTCACTACGATCTAATTCCATGCCCAAGACGCACCCAGTTTCAGTTTGGACAAAAACTCTTCTTTTCCCAGAAGATTGTCTTCCTCCCATACTCTTATTCTCAAGGTACTCCCTACCAAGCGGACTACGGAATACAGCCACGGCCATCTGGGTTTGAACAGGACTGTCTGATTTATGAGACATCAACTGGAGCTGGAATCGGATGATTTTTGCTGCGGGCAACAGAGATGGCAGCGGAATAAAGCTTCTCCTGTCCCGAGAAGTTGCCAAAGTCCAGAGTCAATGGCACTTGTACGAAAGCAATCTCTAGTTCCCCAACGGTCATTAATGATCACAAAAGTATTAAATTTCCCTAGTTCCCAGAGTAAAGGAATTCAAGGACTCGAGCAAGATTGGAGATAGACACTAGCTGACAGCTACATTGAGGCCATCAGGAGGCGAGGCAAGGCTCACGTGATAGAACAAAAAACTGCAAATCCATAAAGATTCTATCAAAACTCTCAGAGTATAACCATAAAATTACAAATCTCAAGCAAAATAAACTTACTTGTGCAAGAATAACACATCCTAAAGTCATTCACATTAAATAACAGATCAAATAAATTACAACTCAAAGTCCTCATAACTAAATGCAATGAACACAGCATGATCATTTAACATGAAAAAGTGACCATTCCAGAAAGCTCACAAAACTAACACAGTCTTCGGTTTTAATAAGGGTGTGTCTATGGATTCAAATCCGGTTAATTTTATTACTTCATCGCCTAATTAATTACACTTTAAATTCAAATCAAATCTATCTAAAATGGCTGCAATTGGATTATAAGGTCAATGATAAATCACCCATCATGTATTCCCCTGCCAATTGCTCAAGATTAATGATCAATCCTCTCCAAGGCATAGAAATCACCACATTTGAAATCGTCTCGCCCAAACAAGACCTTCACCACTTACAAAAGACATGGATCAAACCTGGGATAACATGCTTAGGAACCTTGTTGGTCAATATTTTTATAACGGAGTAAAAATACACAAAATTGCACACCAGATATAATAACAATTAACTCAAAATATTAAACATTGCATTTTCTAAGTTGTTTTATACAAATTAAATAAGTTAACCTAGTCATTTCCTTTCTATTGTGCAAAATTTTGAAAACTTTATTAAAGAATACTTTTTAAAATCACTCTCTTCTACTCTTTTCCCATGAAGCACGGACACTGACACAGACACGCACGCTGACAACGTTAATAATTTAAGAAAATGACGTAATTCAATTAAACTATATGTGTTGATGTCGGACAACTACATGTGTCATCTAATCCAAAAAATGTCCGTGCTTCGTAGCTCATTTACTCACTAACTCATTCTTCAATACTATAAAACACAAGTTATATGATAAAACAAATTCAATCAAAAAATAAAATCGCAAACTAAACCAGACTGAATAAGTTGTTAGTTTGAATCCAAAAATAGATTCAATCAAATAATTCAATTTTTTTGTAAATTTTCAGTTTCTGCATTAACAGATTAACCTTACCTTTTCTGCCAAATATTAACAGATTAAAATTAAAATCCAGTGATTATGTCAAACTACTAAGCATTTCATTTAATTTCACAAGTAAAAGAAATCAACAGCATATAAAACAAAATCACAAACAACAAACCAAAAAAAAACACAATGAATATATACCAAAAAAAGAAAATTAACAAGAAAATTATACCAAAAAAAGAGAAAAAAAGAAAGAATGATCGCAATACCACGTGATTGTTAGATCAAATTTGAATGAATACGAAGACGTCGATGGCAGGAAGAAATCGAGAGAGAAATTTCACTATGCCATCGAGCTTGAGCTACAGCAATGCAAGATCCGAACAATCGAAGAATAACCGTCGAATTGTTCGGATAAATCAAAGAAGAAGAAGAAGAAGAAGAAGAAGAAGAGAATCGTATGAGAGACTCGTCCGAGTTAACTCAGAGGATATTATATTATCTTTGTGTATGTGTTGTATTATCTTCTTCTTTGGTTTTTTTACAGAATGAGAACGTTCGTTTTGGTTGTTCTTTAACACAAAAACGAAACTCAATGCGTGAACCGTGGTTAAGAAATGTAACTGTGGTTAAGAAACTTGACCGCCCTTAGGAGTAGTAGAAGAGTCTAGAACGTGGGATTTGGAGCGTTGGATGATGGAGAAATCATGTGATATTAGCCGTTGGTTTAGTGGCACGTGGAAGTAAAGGATTGGAAGGTCACGTGGGAGATGACCGTCAAAGGGAAAGTGTCAGGTAGTGAATGGAGACGCTTTTAGGGCTGATCTGATATCTGACCGTGGATCAACGAGATAGCAGAGGGAATTGTCTATGTGGAAATACCAATATTGCCCTTATGACCACATTGTATATTCATAAAGAGGGGTGTTATATGAACACCATAAAAAGTTGTCCAATTGGGACAACTAAATTTTTCTATCTATGCACGCAAATCGAAACGGTATGAAAATAATAAAAAACATAAAAGGTGGCGGGTCCCACACCAAAATAGTTGTCCTACAACCATTTTGGTGTCAAAATAACATTTGTGATTCATAAACTATGAAACTTCGATACTTCAAAAATGACGAAGTGTCGTATCCGATACGTGTCCGATATCGATACTCATCCGATACTCGTATCGGAGAGTATCAGACAATTAAAATTATTTTTTTAAAAAAATAATTACCGATACGTGTCGGATACTTCTCGGAAAAATAATGTTTTATTTTTATGATAGAAATGGAGGAGATGAGACTGATACAAGTTGTGTTTCCTCTTAAATAGTGAATGTTAGAGTATGATGTTTTTTATGAATTGACAACCATGTGTTTTTTTTATGGTACCGATGATGTATTATTTTTTGGATAGTAATAATTATCCTTTTTGGGTAGTACTTAATTAACATGAGATATGTAATTGTCATTTGTTTGCTCAATTTGAATGTTAATTTATTATCTTTCTTGATTTTTGTTATGTTTATATATTGTGTATTTGTATATTTAATTTTAAATTTATTTTTAAACAACGTATCGCGACCGTATAGTATTGAGAATTTTAAAAAAATTTCCGTATCGCCGTATCGGTATCATGTCGTATCGATATCGTGTCTCGTATCCTGTTTCATAGTTCATAAATAATCATAGTCATGTTCTTCTTATTTGCCATTAAAAAAATAAAAAGTCATGTTCTTCTTACTTTCCCTTTTGGTGAGACATGAGTTTTTTCTTTTTTCTTTTTACAAACTTTTAAAATTGTTTGCTCTCTTTATTTTAAAATAATTAAATGAATGTAGATAATATAATTGAAAAGAAAAATAACAGCTTATCAAAATTGGCTTCAATGTATCCGATCAGATTTTTGAAGTTAGGTTGAGAAGTTGTGATTTATTTATAGAATTATTTTCAAATGTATTTAATTTATATTATAGACTATATACATTGAGTAAATTTAAAAAGTAAAATTTTATTTATAGAGATAAGTCAATTATTCTTTTAATTATATTCACTTAATTATGGAAACTAATGGGAAAAGAGTTTTTTTTTTAGAAAAATTAACTATTGTGTTTTGTAATTTGAAAATGGTTATAAAATAAGAGCATAGGCTATACTTCTTTTAAAACTGTTTGCTCTCTTTATTTTAAAATAAATAAATGATGTAGATAATATAATTGAAAAGAAAAATAACATCACTTTTAAACAATTTCTTACCAAAATTGGCTTCAATGTATCCTGATCAGATTTTTGAAGTTAGGTGAGTAGTTGTGATTTATTTATAAATTTATAGAAATTATTCTCGAATGTATTTAATTTATATTATAGACTATATACATTTATTTTTAAGTGAATTTAAAAAGTAAATTTTTATTTATAGAGATAAGTCAATTGTTCTTTTAATTATATTCATTTAATTATGGAAACTATTGGGGAAAGAGATTATTTTTTTTTTAGAAAAATTAACCATTGTATCTTGTAATTTGGAAATGGTTATAAAATAAGAGCATAGGTCTTACTTCTTTTTTTTTATTCAAAATAGTTTACGTGAAAAATAGGGTTACATTATTTATTTTTTTAGAAGAAGTTAAATTAGTCCATCCAAATAAAAATAGAGATACATTATTGTATTTGTATCAATGTTGGTTAATAGTGTCACGTATCAACAACACATTCGGTTAAGGTGTCATGTCACTAGCAATGTCATGTGGCCAAGGGCGGATGTAGGCTTCAGCAATCGGGGGCTCAAGCCCCTCCCAAAAAATATATTTTTCCTTTAATATTAGTTTTTTTTTTTTGGGTCTTGCTACGGGTAATTAAAGTAACAAAAGAGATAATTTAATATTGAAAATAACACTTTATATACTTTAGATTTTGACTACACAAATTTTAATGTACTTCCTTCAGTTTTATATATAAGCAAAATTTGACTATTTAAATTCATTGAAAAAGTAAAATATCTAGTTAATAATATAGACTAGATACATTAGTTTTTTTAATGAACCTAAAAAATCAAATTTTGTTTATACCGCTATAGAACCGAAGAGAGTACACTGTATTTGTGTTCCTTGTGTTAGAAGTAATTTATATTTAAGGGTATTTTAGTATTTACTATGTTAAGTACTTTTGAACTTGTCTGTTAAGTTTTTCAATTTTAGGGCCTATGTGGCAAACTTTACTCTTTGTATAAATAGCTACTCTTGTATCAATGCAATTTAATTCTTCCTTTCATATTTTGTGGCTGCTGTCTTTGTCCTCTTCTTACTATTCCATTGATTCATCACCTTGTACACCAACAAATTGGTATCTAGAGCTCCGGTTAGAATCCACGGGAAACACGAGTGAAACGTGAGTTGTGTGTGTTTGATTTTGGTTCTTGATTTGTGTTGAATCTTGAACAAAAATCTGAACAGAATCACTTTTTCTGATTTTGTGGGATTGGGAAACACGAGTGTTAGTGAGATTTGAGTGTACTGTACAAGGTTTAAGATGAACGGAAACGGTGGCATGAGTACCAAGCTTCCAGTGTTTGATGGCAAAAACTGGAATCGTTGGATGAAACAAATGCTTGTATTGTTCGGTGCTCAAGGTGTGCTTGAGCTTGTCACTGAAGGATACGTTCCTGTTGCAGCAGATGCAACAGAGGAGCAGAAAGAGGCGCAGAAAGCTACAAGAAAGAAGGATCAGAAGGCGTTGTTCTACATTCATCAGTGTGTGAATGAGAGTGTGTTTGAGAAGATTGCTGATTCAGTGACGGCGAAGGAGGCTTGGGATCTTCTGACAAGGTGTTACGGTGGTGATGCGTCAGTAAAGAAGGTAAAGCTTCAAACCCTCAGAAAACAGTATGAGAATCTCAACATGAAGAACAATGAGAAGGTTTGTGAGTACATCTCCAGACTAATTCTGATTACTAATGAGATGAAAGCTTGTGGAGAAACTCTTTCAGAACAAGTAATCATTGAGAAGGTATTGAGATCCCTTACCCCTCAGTTTGATTACATTGTTGTATCTATTGAACATTCCAAAGATTTGGAAACCATGAGAATAGAAGAGTTACAGAGCAGTCTAGAAGCACAAGAGTTGCGTCTAACTGAGAGAAACTCTGAAAGAGAAGTAGAGCAGCAGGCTCTGAAAGCAGCTTCTGAGAAGAAGCTTCAGAAGAAGTCTTGGTCAGAAGCCAAGAATAGATCTGATGGAGCTCAGAATCCAAAAACCTCAACTTCTGGAAAGCAGAAGTATGCTCAGAAAGGAAAAGACAAGACAAAGGTACGGTGTTACTCTTGTCAGAAGTTTGGCCATTTTGCATCTGAGTGCAAGTCAAACAAAGAAAGAAAGTCAGAAGAAGCAAACATAGCCAGAAGTTCTGATGACTCTGATAGTGAATTTGTTTTACTAATGGCTTCTGAATCTGATGATGTGAATTCAGAGTGGTGGTATATGGATACAGGGTGTTCAAACCATCTTACTGGAAACAAGAAGTGGTTGGTTGATTTTGACTCTAGAAAGAGTACAAAGATCAGATGTGCTGATGATAAATACCTCAACGCTGAAGGTATGGGAAATGTCAAAGTCATTTTGAACAATGGGAAAGCAGCATTGATTCAGAACGTGTGGTATGTACCAGGCATGAAAAGCAATCTGATGAGTGTGGGTCAATTGATTGAGAAAGGTTTTTCAGTTACTATTGAAGACAATCTTCTGAAGCTGTATGACGATAATCAGAAGTTGATTATGGAGTCAGAACAGGGAAGGAACAGAACATTCAAGGTGAATGTTAGAACTGCAGACTCTGAATGTCTTAGTGCAACAAGTGTTGAGAAGGATAGTGAGCTGTGGCACAGAAGATTTGGTCATCTGAATTTCAGAAGCTTGGGGCATCTGAAGTCAAAGAATCTGGTACATGGAATTCCTATAATCAAGAAGCCTGAAAAATCATGCGAGGTGTGCATGAAAGGGAAGCAACCAAGACTGCAGTTTGCATCAGAAGTAGCTCCAAGAGCAAAACATGCCTTGGGAGTAGTACATTCTGATGTGTGTGGACCATTTCCAGTACCTTCACTTGGAGGAAACAAGTATTTTGTATCTTTTGTTGATGAATTCACAAGGATGACATGGGTAACACTCATCAAGTTCAAGCATGAAGTGTTTGCTGAGTTTCAGAAGTTCAAGGTGAAGGCTGAGAAACAGAGTGGTCAGAAGCTGAAGATTCTCAGAACTGATGGTGGTGGTGAGTTTAATTCTAATGAGTTTAAAACTTTCTGTGAGGAGAACGGAATTGAGCATGAGGTTACAGCTCCTTATACTCCTCAACACAATGGTCTTGCTGAGAGAAGAAATCGTACTTTGCTTGATATGGTGAGAAGCATGCTGAAAGATAAGAAGCTTCCTCATCATTTATGGGGAGAAGCTGTTGCCACTGCAACATATGTGCTCAACAGATGTCCAACGAAGAAGCTGAAGGAAATAGTTCCTATTCAGAAGTGGACTGGAGATAAGCAAAGTGTTAGTCATCTGAAGGTGTTTGGATCTGTATGCTATAAACATGTTCCAGAAGCCAGAAGACAGAAGCTGGATGATAGAAGCAAAGTAATGTTACTGGTGGGGTACCACAGTACAGGTGCGTACAAGCTTTATTGTCCAGAGACTAATAAAATTGAATTCAGCAGAGACGTCATTGTGAAGGAATCTGAAATTTGGGATTGGAACAAGTCCCAATCAAATTCTGATGTGAGAATCTCAGAGGATGGCTCTGAAGGTGAGTCAGAATCTGAAGGCTCTGAAGATGATTCAGAAGATGGAGATGACTCTGATGGTGACTCTGAGTCTGATGGTGATTCTGAATCTGACTCTGATTCTGAAGGCAATTCTGAAGGTCAGAATTCTGAAGCCAATTCTGAAGGTCAGAATTCTGAAGCCAATTCTGAAGGTAAAAATTCTGAAGCCAATTCTGAAGGTCAGAATTCTGAAGCTAATTCTGAAGGTCAGAATTCTGAAGCTAATTCTGAAGGTCAGAATTCTGAAGCCAATTCTGAAGGTCAGAATTCTGAAGACAATTCTGAAGGTCAAAATTCTGAAGAAAGAATTTCTGAAGGTGCTTCTGAACAAGTTCAGAGGCTACGGAGAATCAGAAGCATCCCAAGAAGATTTGCAGGATTTGAAATGTTGCAAGACACTGAAGTAGACTCTGAGGGAGAAATTATTCAGTGTGCAATGTTAGTAGATTCTGAACCTGTGAGCACAGAAGATGCTCTTAAGCAACAAGTCTGGTTGCAGGCCATGAAAGAAGAACTTGATGCTATAAAGAGGAACAAGACTTGGAAGCTTTCAGAACTTCCAAAAGGCAAGAAAGCCATCAGCGTCAGATGGGTTTTCAAGCAGAAACTAAAGCCAGATGGATCAATTGGCAAACACAAAGCGAGGTTAGTAGCAAGAGGATTTCTGCAGAAACCTGGACTAGATTATTCTGAAGTGTTTGCACCTGTAGCAAGACACAAAACAATTAGACTGGTAATTGCAATAGCTGCTAACAGGAATTGGCCTCTGATGCATTTAGATGTGAAATCTGCATTTCTGAACGGTCCATTACAAGAAGAGGTATATGTGTCACAACCTCCTGGTTTTGAGAAAAAGAATCAGGAAGGGATGGTGTATAGATTGCATAAAGCCCTCTATGGATTGAAACAAGCGCCCAGAGCCTGGAATATGAGGATTGATTCTTTTTTCAAGAAACAAGGGTTTCAGAAATGTGAGTTGGAGTATGGTGTTTATGTTCAGCACACTTCAGAAGGCTATATGATTCTGGTATGTTTGTATGTTGATGATATATTGCTGACAGGAAGTTCTGAACAAGAGATAGCTAAGTTCAAGAAGGTTCTGATGAATGAGTTTGAGATGACAGACCTTGGAAAAATGAGTTACTTTCTAGGGATGGAATTTCTATATTCTGAGAAAGGAATCATTTTGCATCAGTTGAAGTATGAACTTGAGCTTCTGAAGAGATTTAAGCTGGAGAATTGCAAAGTTGCTATCACACCCTCTGATACGAATCAAAAGTTGGATTCCGATTCTGATGGAGAGGATGTGGATGCTACAACCTTCAAACAGTTGGTTGGTTCTCTGAGGTATTTGTGTAATACCAGACCTGATATTTGTTTTGCAGTTGGAATGGTTAGCAGATTTATGAGTAAACCAAAATGGTCCCATTACCAAGCTGCTGTCAGGATTCTGAGGTATATCAAGGGGACTCTGAAGCATGGAGTGTTATTTCCCTCTGAAGGAAGGACTGAATCAGAACTTCTGAGTTATTCAGATTCTGATTGGTGTGGAGACAGAGTTGATAGAAGAAGCACTTCTGGATATTTATTTAAATTTCTGGGAGGTCCTATTTCGTGGTGTTCCAAGAAGCAACCTGTTGTTGCTCTATCAACCTGTGAAGCTGAATATATTGCAGGCGCTGTGACTGCATGCCAAGCTGTGTGGCTTCTGAACTTACTGCAGGATCTGAAGATCAAGGTAAACAAGCCTCTGAAGCTGATGATTGATAACAAGTCTGCAATCAATCTTGCCAAGAATCCAGTGCTGCACGGAAGAAGCAAGCATATTGAGACCAAGTATCACTTTCTGAGGAATCAGGTTCAGAATGGAGTGCTTGAAGTTGTGCACTGTAGCACTCAGAAGCAGCTGGCAGATGTGTTGACAAAGGCTATCAAAACTGATCAATTTCTTCGTTTGAGGGATGAAATTGGTGTTGTCAGTTTTGTCTAAATATAAATTAAGGGATGGTGTTAGAAGTAATTTATATTTAAGGGTATTTTAGTATTTACTATGTTAAGTACTTTTGAACTTGTCTGTTAAGTTTTTCAATTTTAGGGCCTATGTGGCAAACTTTACTCTTTGTATAAATAGCTACTCTTGTATCAATGCAATTTAATTCTTCCTTTCATATTTTGTGGCTGCTGTCTTTGTCCTCTTCTTACTATTCCATTGATTCATCACCTTGTACACCAACACCTTGACTTTGACTAGTATTTCAAGAATACTAGTTAGTATTTTCCTTTTTTTAAATCATGACTAGGTCTATTATCCATTCAACACAAATGTATCTTCTTATATTTCAACTATAAGGATCATCCGCTCTCTATTTAGAGTTGGCAGAATACAGTAAATTAAAATTTGTTGATCAAACCTCAAATGGCAATCTTCTAAAAGGCTAAAAAAATTATTTAAGGGCTAAAAGGCTATATTATAAGTGAATACAATGACCGTTTTAAAAAGAAATCGAATACAATGAAGTCTAAGGTTGCTAAAGTGAATATACTGTCCTTATAGATATCATACAACCATGTCTTTATTTTCTCTCTAAAAACTTTTTAATTGTTGCATAGCTCGAGTATGCTAGTCAATAATATAATAATAATAATAGACACTGTTCAAAGTGAGTTAATAACTATTCCAATATTAATGCACAATCCCACATAAAGCAGCAATCTAAAGTCTAAACCACAACATGAAGCAGTATATTTACAAACTAGATTCCCAAAACAATTCTCTAAATCCCACATCGATGAAAAGTCCAATATTGCAATAGATGACCAAGGCTCACTGTTGTAATTTCCTCATAGTCTCTCTTTCCACCATGTAGAAGCATATCTACATAGATTTCAAGATTGATACAACTGTTAGTGTACAATAAACTAAAAAACATACAAATTAAGTAATTTCACACAGACCAGGTCCCCAAAACAATTTAAGTTGTTAGGGTTGAACAAAGGAGGCTCAGATTCGCCTTTTTTCAGACAGAAGAGTGAAGAGGTTTGCAAAGGCTGCGCTAACAGCAACTGTGCAAAGAACCACAAAGGTAATTTCACACAGACAGAGTCACCTCGCCAGGAAACAACTCTTCACTACATGTCTGATTAAAATGCTAAAAATATCATCACTGCCAAGTTATCCAAGAAGAAGAAGAAAAAGAAACAAATGGAGATGGAAATGGGAATATGGAACAGACAGAACAGAAGGAAAGCTCAGATTATCAGTATCATGTCGCCTTGTTTATAAACAACATTTTAAGTTTCATCTTTACCTCTTTTTCGTCGATTATTAATATTTTTAAGTCTTTCCTTGAAGTTACTTTTGACATTACAACATATAATTGATCATGAGAGAAAATTAACTGTGGAAGATATACACCAACATGTTTAAGTGACTGACTCTAACTCTTGTTGATCGTCATAGCAAAGGAAACAACCACTGGAAACTGTCTTTATTTTTTTAATGGCACCACTCGAAACTGTCTACGTTGAAACTTGAACGAAATTCTTTTATCTAAAGGAGTCAATGATGACCTAGGAATAAAAACTTTTTTACCAATATTGTTGTCGAATAACATTTTACCTTCAACGACATATATTCCCAATTTAGTAACTATCAACCGTATACCGTTGCATAATCCTAAAGATTGATTTAAGAATTAAGGTGTTTGAGAATTCAGGTGGTGTTTAAGAATTCGTAACTCCATATGCAATGGTGGTGTTTAAGAATTCAGGTGTATGAATATCATCTGGTGTGTCAAGATTTGATTTGGCTTGACACGAAGAATCATAACTCAATTACATTTTTTCTTCTCCATGAATTATATCCAAAGCATAATCATTTATTGCATCAACAATTGTATTTTTATGAGGTAATATAGCATTAATTAATTATTTTATAAAGAATTTTAAAAAGTTCCATATAAAAATCGATTGAATTTTATAAGCAATGAAACAAATTGAATTTATAGTATAAAAAAAAATTTGAGGATATGATAAAAAAAGATTGCAATGCCACAGAAAAAAATTTCAAAGACAAATATTTAAAAAATGTAGTTCAGGTATATCAAACAATAATAATTGGATTAAAAAAAAGATTGAAAGTGCGATGAAAAATATGTAGTTGATGCATTGAAAGTCATAGTTATTAAGTGGTGTTACCAATATCTTTCAAATAAATTCAAATGGTTTAGTGGCTAAATAATAAAACTATATAAAGAAAAATTTCAAAAAAAAAAATGCAATATTGTACGTCACAACTAAAATATTTAAAAATGTAGTTCATATACATCCAACAACAATAATTGGATTAAAAAAAAAAAGATTGAAAGTGCGATGAAAAATAAAATGTAGTTGATTCATTGAAAGTCATAGTTATTAGATGGTGTTATCAACATATTTCAAATGAATTCAAGTGACTTGGTGGCTAAATAATAAAGTTGTATAGAGAGGTTGTGGGTTCGAATCCAGCTGAAGCAACTTTTTTATATTATATTATATTTTAAATGTTGACTAAACAATTCCTTCCAAAATAGTAAATGTGATTAGGATTTAAATAGTAGCATGTTATTCCCATTAGATATATAAAGATAAATCCCCAGCAGCAAATAGATATCCAAGACTAGCAGTGTTGAAGTAGTCAAGTGCCCTTTTCTACTCGGTTTATCTTTCCACCACAGACAATCATATCTGCATAGCTAAACAAATTTCAAGTATAAAAGAATTGTTTGAGCACAATAAACTCTAATATAGGAATTCTTTAGACAGCACTACGCATGAAACCACGACAGTAGTGTGAGGAAATCCCTCTCAGATACAATCATGTGTGCAAAAGTAGGAAAATACAAAAAAGAATTCTATAGGTGCAACCTTATATCACTTAATAAAATACATGCATAGCTGAAAGTGAAAAAATAAGCATGATTGTTGACTGAGCAAAGTAGTAATGCCAATTTTACTTGTCAGTCACGATTTAAAAGCAGTCAAGGAAAAATATTTTATGAATTGCATAAAAAAATTATTTTTGTGACAAGTTCTTGTTATGTTTCCATCATTAAATTGACTTGTGGGAAACAAACAAAAATTCAACCAACCCATAAAAAAAGGGGACTCATGCACAGTTTGAATTAGGGTTGAACAAAAGGAGGCTCAGATTTGCCTTTTCTCAGACAACAGAGAAAGCTTGCAAAGGCTGCGTCAACAGCATCTGTGCAAAGAACCAAAAGGGTAATTTCACACAGACAGAGTCACCATGCCTGGAAACAAACCTTCACTCAATGTCAGATTCAATTGCTGAAAACATCACTGCCTTGTTATCTAAGAGGAAGAAGAAGCTCATAATTGAGACGGAGGGAGTATGTATATAATATATAAGTTGCGTGTGTGTGTATGTGTGAAGAGCTGTTTGCAAATTTACCGAGAAGAATCATTGGCTTGCACAGCAACTCAGAGGGGTAACAGCTCTCAAGACAACCTTATCTCTGAGTGTGGAGCCTCATACTTAAACTAATGACTAATGAGTGTGTAACCCTAATTGCAGGGTTTCAGATGAAGGCTCAGATTCACCTTTTCTCAAACAAGAAGCAGAAGAGAAGAGCATCACCAGGCTGCGTTACCAGTATATGTAGAATGGACCACACCGGTATTTTCAAACAGATACAGATACTGAAACACCTAGCCAGTAATAAGGCTCTTCAACCTGTTGTCTGATTTAAAAGCTGAAAACAACATCACTGCCTTGTGTGCCCTCTATCAAGAAAAGTAGTTTGAACAAATCATATAGCAGAAGAAATGTACGAGTAGCAGAGAGGCTTAACAAGTGCAAAAATAGAGAATTCAATATAGATAACTCAATAAGAAGTGCTTTAAAGTACCTTAGAAGTTATTACTTATTTATTAAAACTAGAACAAGAGTAGCACGCTTCACCTAAAACCATTTTAACATTGAAAACCTCCCATTCATCTGCATTTATGTAACATAAAAGAAAAACGCACTTAGCCAAACAAAACAACACAGCTAAAAGAAATAGGTGTAAAGTATAAATACTAACATTTGAAATAGGAGAGTACGAACCAAACCCTCCAGCTCTCTATTCAAATATACAAAACAATGGATTCATGTCTGAGGCTCAAAGTATTATAGTTTCCTCAGGAGTTAAGTGACAGTTCCTTCTCAGTCATTCCCTTTCCACCATGGACAAGTATATCTAAATAAATTTCCAGAATGAAACAATAATCAAGTACATTAACTATAATCGTAGAAATTCTTTTTGGACATGGCTTCACATGAAATCAAGTAGTGTGTAGAAACCTGTCGCACAGAAATTGATGACGTGGGTCAAGTGAAACACAGATACTATCATTAGTGCATCATAAGGAAGGGTGTGCTCTCAGAGTCTTTCTCTTTCCAACATGGACAAGCATATCTAAATAAATTTCAATAATGAAACAATACTTTCAGTACAATAAACTATATTCATAGTGCTATGCTTCAACATTAAACTTAACTGTGGGAAACAAGCAAAATTTAACAAAATAGATGAAAGACTAGAAAAGGAGAAAATATCTCAAAAAATAATTTGTGGTTGAACAAACGGAGGCTCAGATTCGCCTTTTTCAGACACAAGAGAAGAGGTTTCCAAAGGCTGCATCAACAGAATCTGTGCAAAGAACCACAAGGGTAATTTAACACAGACACTGAGTCACCTCGCCAGGAAACAACTCTTCACACATTGTCTGATTCAATTGTTGAAATCATCATCGCTGCCCAGTTAATTACGAGGAAGAAGAAAAAGAAAGATATATATATATATATAGAACAGAAGAAAAGAAAGATATACATTTGTGGTTGAACAAACGGAGGCTCAGATTCGCCTTTTTTCAGACACAAGAGAAGAGGTTTCCAAAGGCTGCATCAACAGAATCTGTGCAAAGAACCACAAGGGTAATTTAACAGACACTGAGTCACCTCGCCAGGAAACAACTCTTCACACATTGTCTGATTCAATTGTCGAAATCATCATCACTGCCCTGTTAATTACGAGGAAGAAGAAAAAGAAAAAGAAAGATATATATGTATATATATATATATATATATAGAACAGAACATGGAGTATGTGTATGTGTGTATGTATATATGCGTGGAGAGCTGTTGCCAAATTTCACTGAGAAGGATCATCAGCTTGCACATTACTCAGAGGGGCGACATCTCTCAATGCCACCTATCTCTCTGAGCATGAAGCCTCACACCTAAACTAACAAATGATGATAGTATACCATAATTGCTGAGTTTCAAAAGAAGGCTCAGATTCACCTTTTTCTCAAACAAGAGGCCCAAGAGAAGAGCCTCACCCTGGCTGCGTTATCAGTGTCTGTAGAATGAACCAGTGGTATTATCAAAACAGAATCTGTAACACCTTGCCAGTACTAGCTCTTCAACCTGTTGTCTGATCTAAAAGCTGAAAACAACATCATAGCTTCCTTGTATCCTCTACCAATCAAATAAGGGTAGGCCCGACAAATTTAGAGGCCTAAAGCAAGATTTGAAATGAGGCCCTTTAAAACTAACAACAAAATTAGAGGTTTTTTAATCTTAATTAGAGCTTTCAATATTAAACAGTACAATAGTAAATATGAAATACATAAAATTGATTATTTTATTTGATTAAATCAAGTAGCAGTAAAATTAATGAGTAAATAAATTTTATACCATGTGACCTAAAATAATTAATATTAATAAAATTGTACTAATAATTAATTCAATTAATAATATAAATTTGAGGCCTAAAATAATATGAGGCCCAAGGTGGCTGCCTAACTTGCCACCCTCTTTGACCGGCCATATTGTACAAGAAGAACCTATCACTGAAGAAATATGCAAGTCCCATAAGAGGTTTAACAAGTGCTACAACAAAGAATTCAGAGATAACATAATATAATATATACACAGAAACCACGTTAAGAATACCTTAAAAGTAGTTAGAAAAAGTGTGCCATGCTTCTCCTTAAACCATTTCAACATCAAAAACCTTCGGTCCATCTGCATTTATATCAAGGAAAAATGCACTTGGACAAATAAAACACCACAAAATGAAAAGGGGGAAATAAACTACTAACGTATTTGAGATAGAAGGGTTCCAAACCCTCTAGTTTTCTACTATATAAATAAATGAAAATTGATTGATGAATAAATAGTTTCCTTTCTCAATATTTCTCTTTCAACCATGGACAACCATATCTAAATAAATTTCAAGAATGAATAAATAAGCTTAATCACTTCAAATGAAAACATGATTCCAAAGAGACTTTAAATGAATACAACACATACTGTGTAGAAAAATATTGCACAGAAAATGATGTGGGTCTAGTGAATCAAATAATTTAGTTGGCCACTTTCACGACTGAGGATCAAATAATCACTCATAAGTATAAACAATTATACGGTTTGCATTAAAAAGTTAGTTTTATTAGAAATGCTTCTCACTACTCTAATGCTTCCATCGTTAGGAGGAGGGGAGGGGGATAGGGATCCCCAAACACAATTTGAGATAGGGTTGAACAAAAGAAGGCTCAGATTCGCCTTTTTTCAGACAGAAGTGCAAAGAGATTCCCAATGGCTGCGTCAACAACAGCATCTGAGAAGAGTGTAATTTCACAGACACGTAATCACCTCGCCATGAAACATCTCTTCACCCAATGTCTGATTCAATTACTGAAAACATCATCACTGCCATGTTATTTAAGAAGAAGAAGCAGAAAAAGAAAGGGTAAATATTGAGAAACGGAGGGAGTAATAGTATGTAATATTATTTAAGAAGAAGAAACAGAAAAAGAAAGGGTAAATATTGGTTCGGATACGATCACCCCTAGTATGTATGTGTTGAGAGCTGTTTACAAATTTCACTGAGACGTATCATAGGCTACCACAACAACAAAGAGAGGCAACAACTCTCAAAACAACCTTATCTCTGTGAAGGTGGAGCCTCATACTTAAACTAACGACTAATGAGTTAATACCCAAATTACTGGGTTTCAAAGGAAGGCTCAGATTCACCTTTTACTCAAACAATAGGCAAAAGATAAAAGCCTCAACATGGCTGCATTATCAGTATCTGAATAAACCATAAAAATGGTATTTTCAAACAGATACTGAAACACCTAGCCAATGCCCAATACTAAGACTCTTTAACCTCTTGTATGATCTAAAAGCTGAAAACAACATCACTGCCTCATTGTTTACTCTATCAAGAAACTAATTTCAAATAAATCAAATAATATCACAGAAGAAATGTGCAAGTCACAAAGAGGTTTAACTTTAACCTAAATACATAATATAAAAACACATGAAGTGCATTGAAAATACCTTAGCATGGTTTTAACATTGAAACACGTCCAATTCATCTGCATCTCATGGACAGAGAAAAAAATTCACTCAGCTAAACAAAAAGAACATAATGAAAAGTAAAAGAAGATATAAAGTACTAACCATTTGTGATTTCAGATCGAACCAAACTCTATGAAAGTGACAGTAATGCATGCTCGAGTTCAATCATCCATAGCTTCTTCAAAGTTTCCCTCTACTAATATCAACACTTTCTTCCGAAGGTGAAATGCTAGGTCTACGGTGAAAGAGCATTTTAGTAGCGTCAGTGTTACTGAAGTGTGTATGGTAAGGGTTAGAGTGTTTCTTCGGAATTTAGTGAAAATTGATTATATGTTTCTTGACATGTAAAGGCAATGTACAATTAAGGCAGGTATAGGACAATTGGCTGATGGCAGAGTGTGTGAATGGATGTTGTAAAATTTGGAATATTGAATTTGATTTCTAATCTAATGATGTTAAAAAAAAATGCAAGATAAGATTGTGCTTCTAAATTTTCCTTTCACCAATTTTCTAGTCTCCTTTTCTTTTTTTCAAGATTCAATTGGACTCTTAGTCTAATGATCTAGCCCCACCTTCAAATGGGAGGCATGTCCACAAATATTTGAACCACATATCCCAAAGATGCAGTCAAAGAGACATGGAAAATAAAAAAGACACACAGTAATATCAGCAATTCATTATGAATTTGTGCGTTATGCAAAAATGATCATTAAACAACAAAAACACAACCAAGGAAACTAAAGAAAAGCACTGCCTCTATAAGTGAAATCTCATAGTCACTGTCTTTTTTTAATAACACAACCACAGTCAATAAAATATAACCATAGTAGAAAACATAGGAGTGACTATTGAATGAACAAAGCACTCTATGAATGGAAAAGGGATGCTTCGGATCGGGAGTAATCACTAGTGAAAGGTTAAAAATAGATGTAAAATTCCATTCATTCATATACTCTAAAACCACTGGTAAGAATAAACAATATTATGGTTTGCATTAAAAAAGTAGCTTTGTGAGAAATGTTTCTCACTAAAATGCTTCCATCACTAAAACCGACTTGGTGGGAATCACACAAAAATTAAACCAAACTACAAAAAGGGGGACAAAATGAGGGACCCCAAACACAATTTGAGATGGGACTAAACAAAAGAAGGCTCAGATTCGCCTTTTTTCAGACAGAAGAGTGAAGAGATTCCCAATGGCTGCGACGTCAACATCTGTGCAAACTACAACCAAGTGTAATTTCACAAACACAAAATCGCCTCGCCATTTACGAATATCATGTCTGTGTATCGAAAAAAAATCAGATGTTCAGTCAGATCTACAGACAAATACTACGTCTGCAAGCACCCCATTTATATCAAAAATAAGAAGTTTCTTCTTCGAATGCACATACAAGAATCGTGGTTAAGCATACTATCAACTTTATTTATAAAATAAAAAATGAAAGAAATACTTGAAGCAAACAAAATCTCACAGTCCCAAACAAGAGTCACGTTTGGGATTCACATTTTTTATTTGGGAACTGTGAAATTTTGTTTGCTTCAAATTTTTCTCTCATTTTTTTTATTTTATAAATAAAGTTAATAGTATGTTTAACCATGATTCTTGTATATGCAGTCGAAGAAGAAACTTCTTATTCTTGATATAAAAGAGATGCTTGCAGACGTAGTATTTGTTTGTACATCTGATTTTTTTCGATATCCAAACATGATATTTGTAAATGACAAAAAAGAAAAAAATTAACATTTAGTGTTCGTGAGAAAGTATTGTCATGAGTTTTTGGTGTTCTGTTTTAAAAAGTTTGTAGTGGCTATTTGGTCTTCAAAAGAAAGGTACTTCATTCATCTATTTTTTTTCATTTTATTAAATTATAATGTTAGATCTGTCCCCATTTTCCCTCTTGGTTGGCTCTTTCCACTATTCTATAATTGCATTTACTTTTATTTATTCAACCATTCGTCCGATCTAAAAGGTGAAAATAACATCACTGCCTCATTTCATTACTCTATCAAGAATATAATTTCAAATAATATCACAGAATAAATATGAAAAAATATAAAGACATGAAGCTAGCACATTGAAAATAGCTTACATTAGAATTGAAAGCGTTGAATAGATCAATCTGCATTTGATAAAGAAAGAAGAAAATGAAGTTAGGTAACGAAAAAGAAGAAATTGAAAAGTAATCAACGATATTATTAACCTTTTGTTGCAAATATATAAAATGGGTCGCTCACCACAGTTGTCTTTTGCGTGGTATATTGTAACATCTTTTTTGCCGCTTTCACGACTGAGGATCAAATAATCACTCGTAAGGATAAACAATTATATGGTTTGCATTAAAAATTTAGTTTTGTTAGAAATGCTTCTCACTACTCTAATGCTTCCATCGTTAAGGGGGAGGGGTATAGAGATCCCCAAACATAATTTAAGATAGGGTTGAACAAAAGAAGGCTCAGATTCGCCTTTTTTCAGACAGAAGTGCAAAGAGATTCCCAAAGGCTGCGTTAACAACAGTGTCTGAGAAAAGAGTGTAATTTCACACAAACACATAATCACCTCGCCATGAAACATCTCTTCACCCAATGTCTGATTCAATTACTGAAAGCATCATCACTGCCTTGTTATTTAAGAAGAAGAGAAGAAGAACAAAAACAGGAAGAAACAGAAGAATGTCTTGTCATGAAAGAAGAAGCAGCAGAAAAAGAAGGGGTAAATATTGAGAAACGGAGGGAGTAATAGTATGTATGTGTTGAGAGCTGTTTACAAATTTCACTGAGACGTATCATAGGCTACCACAACAACACAGAGAGGCAACAACTCTCAAAACAACCTTATCTCTATGAAGGTGGAGCCTCATACTTAAACTAATGACTAATGAGTTGAAACCCCAATTACTGGGTTTCAAAAGAAGGCTCAGATTCACCTTTTTCTCAAACAATAGGCAAAAGATAAAAGCCTCAACATGGCTGCATTATCAGTATCTGAATAAACCATAAAAATTTGGTATTTTCAAACAGATACTGAAACACCTAGCCAATGCCCAATACTAAGACTCTTTAACCTATTGTCTGATCTAAAAGATGAAAACAACATCACTGCCTCATTGTTTACTCTATCAAGAAACTAATTTCAAATCAATCAAATAATATCACAAAAGAAATGTGTAAGTCACAGAGAGGTTTAACTTTAACCTAATATAAAACGCATGAAGTGCATTGAAAATACCTTAGCATGGTTCTTCGGAAACCAATTAACATTGAAACCGTCAAATTCATCTGCATCTCATGGACAAAGAAAAAATTCAGTTAGCTAAACAAAAAGAACATAATGAAAAGTAAAAGAAGATATAAAGTAGTACTAACCATTTGTGGTTTCAGATCGAACCAAACTCTCTATGAAAGTAACAGTAATGCACGCTCGAGTTCAATCATCCATAGCTTCTTCAAAGTTTCCCTCTACTAATATCAACACTTTCTTCCAAAGGTGAAATGCTAGGTCTAAGGTGAATGAGCATTTTAGTAGTGTCAGTATTACTGAAGTGTGTATGGTAAGGGTTAGAGTGTTTCTTCGGAATTTAGCGAAAATCAACTATATGTTTGTTTACATGTAAAGGCAATGTACAATTAAGGCAAGTATAGGACAAGTGGCTGACGGCAGAGTGTGCAAATGAATGTTGTAAAATTTGGAATATTGAATTTGATTTCTAATCTAATGACGATAAAAAAATACAAGATAAGATTGTGCTTCTAAATTTTCCCTTCACCAGTTTTCTAGCCCCACCTTCAACTTGACTAATAGTCTAATGATCTAGCCCCACCTTCAACTTCAAATGGGAGGCAGTTCCACAAATATTTGAACCACATATCCCAAAGTTGCAGTCAAAGAGACATGGAAAATAAAAAAGACACGCAACAATATCAGCAATTCATTCTGAATTTGTATGTTATGCAAAAATGATCATTAGACAACAAAAACACAAGTAAGGAAACTAAAGAAATGTCTTTTTTTTAATAACATAACCACCGTCAATAAAATATAACCATAATAGAAAACATAGGAGTGACTGTTGAAAGAACAAAGCACAGTATGAATGGAAAAGGGGTGCTTCGGATCGGGAGTAATCACTAGTGATAGGGCAAAAACAGACGTCAATTTTCATTCATTCATACTCTAAAATCACTTGTAAGAATAAACAATATTATGGTTTGCATTAAAAAAGTAGTTTTGTGAGAAATGTTTCTCACTAAAATCGACTTGGTGGGAAACAAACAAAAATTAAACTAAACTAAAAAAGGGGGGACAAAATGAGGGACCCCAAACACAATTTGAGACGGGACTAAACAAAAGAAGGCTCAGATTCGCCTTTTTTCGGACAGAAGAGTGAAGTGGTTCCCAATGGCTGCGATGTCAACATCAGTGCAAACTACAACAAGTGTAATTTCACACAGACACAGAATCGCCTCGCCAGGAAAAACATATCTTCACCCAACATCTGATTCAATTTCTGAAACATCATCATTGCCTTGTTAAGAAGAAGAGGAAAAAGAAGAACAAACAAACATTTCCATGTTGTCAAAAAAGAAGAAGAAGAAGAAGAAGAAAAAGAACAAGAGTATCGGGGGAGCGTTTATTTAAAGCTAAAACAAACGCATCCTATATTTGAAGGACGGAGGAAGTATGTATTGAGAGCTGTTTGCAAATTTCACCAAGACAAAGACAAATCATTGGCAACCACAACAACACAGAGAGGCAACAACTCTCAAAACAACCATATCTCTCTGCATGTGGAGCCTCATACTTAAACTAACAACTAACGAGTTAAAAACCCTAATTACAGGGTTAAAAAGGAAGCTCAGATTTACCTTTTTCTCAAACAATAGGCATAAAAAGAAGCCTCACATGGCTGCATTATCAATATCTATTGAATTTATTCTAAACAGATACTGATACACCTTACCAATACTAAGACTATTCAACCATTTGTTCGATCTAAAAGGTGAAAACAACATCACTGCCTCATTGTCTACTCTGGGTCCATTTGGATTAGCTTATTTTTTAGCTTATGCAATTTTTATGTATTATTATAAGTTTGTCAAGGTAATTTATGATAAAATAGCTTACAAAAATACAATTTTCACTAGTTTGAACTTATAAAATAGCATAAAACCTAATTTATATTGCATGAGCTTTTGCATAAACTCAAAAATAAGTTAATCCAAACAGACCCTCTATCAAGAAACTAATGTAATTTCAAATAATATCACAGAAAAAATATTAAAATATAGAAAACATGAAGCTAGTGCATTGAAAATAGCTTACATTACCATTGAAAGCGTTGAATTAATCGATCTGCATTTGATGAAGAAAATGAAGTTAGGTAAAGAAAAAGAAGAAATTGAAAAGTAAGTGAAGATATTATTAACTTTTGTGAAATGAGATCGGAGAGTATGAAAGTGACAGTGATGGTAATGCATGGTCGATTTCAATCACACATTGCTCCATCTTCAACGTTTCGATCTGGAAATTACTTGCTTCCAGTGGAGAAACGGTAGGTTTAGGGTTGGGTTTTGTGCAGTTGAGGTTGCGACTGAGGCTTACAGTGTTTCTTCTTAATCTTTGAGCTCCTTTGACGATTTAAAAGCATATAGCACCTCTGTCCCAAAATATACTATAATAATCAGTTTACTACCGTACATATATCAAAGCATAATTTTAATCACTAAAAGTATCTTTAATTTTTTTATTAGTAAAAATTTTATATTTTAAAAATACTAATCAAAACAAATTAAATAAGAACTTATATTTCCTTTCAATGTTTTTAAAATCAGACCGGACCGATTGGTCTGATCGGTTGGACCGCGAACCAGAGTTTGGCCGGTCTGATTCATTAGTTGGACCGGTGGTGCAATCAAAACCAGTCGGAATCGAAAAAACCGACGAATCGGCTGTTTGCGCGAACCGGCGGTTTGATTGCACATCTTTTTTTAAAAAAAAATCCTCTATAACAACGTCGTTTGACTTTTTATTTTTAATCAGAAAAATAGAAAATAGAATTAGTAGAATAGATTAGAATTAGAAATATAGAAGAAACAATCAGAGCACGTGAAATCCTAATATGTTTGTTAATATGTTTCATAATATGTTTGTTAATTATCTTTGTTAATCAATCTTATTTATTTGATTTGTTCAAGTTCAACCTCTAGTGATAACTTCATTTATGCTTTTGCTTATTTCCTAGGGCATGCTTCCTCTTTCTTTGTTGAGCTTTGTGGTGCAATGAAAGCTATAGAGATTGCTTACCAAGAAAGATGGCACAACATTTGGCTTGAAACTGACTCTACCTTAGTTGTGGCTGCCTTCAAGTGCAAGTCAGCTTCTATCCCCTGGACTCTTTGTACTCGTTAGAACAATGTGTTGTTGATGATTAATACCTTGAATTTTATGGTGACTCATATTTGTAGAGAAGGGAATCATGTGGCTGACCTTCTTGCTAATCATGGTTTAAATTTACATGCTTTTGAAAGTTGGTTAGAACCTCCTAGGTTGTTTCAAGCTTGTTTACTTCGTAATAAACTAGGGCTTCCTAGTTTCAGATTCTGTTTAGCTTGATGGTTTTCTTTTGTTTGTTTATCACTGATTGGAGCACTGCATTCTTTTTCCCTTCACCTGGTTTTTCCCTTTGAGTTTTACAGATAAGATTTTTAACGAGGCAGTTGAATCTTGTTAAGCTCCCACTTGGGTATTGGTCTAGTCCCCCCAAGTTGTATTTGTATTTGATCTCTTTTAAATTTATATATTTGAGTTAGCTTGCTTGTTAAGTTGCGGAAGGGGTAGGATGGGATGGGTAGCTCAATTGGTTATGCTAGTTGAGCTAAGGGTAAATGAGTTTGGAGGTCCAGGGTTCAAGTCCTGGCAAGGAGAAAAACTAACAATATTGTAATATACTAACAACTAACAATTTGTCATTCAAAAAAAAAAAAAAGTTGCGGAAGGGGTGTCAACCTACTTGGGATGCTTTCTTTTTCTTAACTAAGCTTTCTCTTGGCTTAAAAAAAAACCTCTAGTTTATCAGTTTATGGCTTCAGTTCATTTAACTAATATTCTGATTAACAATATTTTGATTATGGGTTTTGGCATATGTTCTGATTATGGCTTCTATTACCAATATTCCGTTCCAAAACCTATAATATTCTGATTAACAATTTTAACTTTTCAATGATAGGATAAATTTAACTATTAAAAATTTCATTACATTGTTTCTATTATGACTTTTGGCATGTGTTATATTTCTATTATGATGACGATATTTTGGTTTTGAATTTAACGAACGAGTTTGGTGGAAATTATGATTTATGACATTTTTAAATTTTCACAATTTTTAGGTGTTGAGATTTTTTTTAGAGTCTGATTCATCCGGTTCTACCGATTTAATAACTATAGAGTATTGTTATAGTGACCGGTCTATTCTACCGGTTTGATCCGGTTTAGTCATGCGGTTCGACCAGTGACCCAGATGTTCGATCAATGAATCAATGAATCGGGACCTTGCCGGTTCGATGTCCGATCGAGTTTTTAAAACATTGCTCCCTCTAGTCTTATGTATAAGCAAAATATAAAATATAAAAAGCACACTCTTTAAGAAAGTGGATCAAAAGTTAATTGAGGAGAATTTTCAATAATATTCTTCTTGGAAAGTGTAAAACGTTGCATTTATTAGTTGAAGGGTCATGCTAAACAGTGCACCCGGTGCACTAGTTAAGCATACTCAAAAAGGAAATAAAAATATAAAGTTAATGCTAAAAAGATAACTTTTTACATTAAATGCACAAGTTCCAAGAAAATATTTCTATATTAATATGTTTAACTAGTGCACCTAGCATTTTCCAAATTTTATTATGAAAATTTTATGATGGAGAATTCTTAGAGCAAGAATTAAAGGTTTTATTTTATTTTCCTTTAAACCAATGGTTGTTGAGCCCTTTAGTTTGTGTATGAGTGTTGATTGCAGGTATTCGAGGAGGTGAATCATCCTATTAGTGGAGCAATCCAATCTTTGTTTCATTTTTATTTAGCTAGTAAGTGTGTTTTCGGCTGTCAAATTGTAGTTGTTTAGTTTGTTCTGGACTTCTGGTTCAGGTGGAAGTTGTAACATCCCAAAATTTTAATATTATTATCCTTATTTTTTTTAATAATAATAATAATAAATAAATATTAAAATTAAACCGGTCAGATATTTTAGGGACATAATATGGTGAGAATGTTCCCCACCTACACCCCACTAACCACTATATAAGAGACTCTGGCCCCAGATAAAACATACGCATTGTTTACACACCGAGAAGAAAGTGATAGAAGAAGAAAGGTCGGTAGAACTTTCTCTATTCTTTAATCCTCCTTCTATGTCCTTTTCTCCTTTTTCTCTCCTCTCATGTGTTAGTGTTACAATCTATTTCTTTCTACATCAAGACAAACCCACAAAGTTCCAAACTTTCCAAAACTCAAAAAGAACTATGATTTCATATAAAGTTAGGGTTTACACTTCCTAAGAGAAAAAGAGTAAATTTCAGAATAATCAAATAGGGAGAGAACCCGTTAAACATAATAAGTCAATGAGTGAGAACACCAATCAAACGAGAAAAAAAAAATTCAAAAGGATGGAGAAGCAATAAATAGTGAGACAATCAATAAGAAGAAACCAAATTGCGAGCCCTTAACTTACCAAACAATCAAATTCAAATGGAACCAAATCAAGCCGGACCAAAAACAAACTAATACCAAATCGAATCAAACTGATCTAAACCAAACGAAACAGAACCAAACAAATTGTGCAATTCAAACAAATCAAATGGAATCAAATTAAATAAAATAAAATTAAAGAATTGAATTCGAACTCCGACTTTTACGGTAATGTTTCTAGTACATTAGGCCCCGTTTGGATTTAGATTATTTTTAAACTTATGCAAATAAATAAATTTTTGAGTTAATCCATAATTTTTCATTGATACAAATTGTCTGTTTATAAATTGTTTTCTCATAAACTAGTACTACATTGAAAAACTTATAATAATACATAAATTTTATTTTTTTTAACAATACATAAAAATTTATTTATTTGTATAAATTGTTTCTCATAATCTTAAAAATAAGTAGATAGAAACTGGAGCTAATTAATACTACCTCCGTTCCGTTTTATTACAACTATTTTTATTAAATAGTACTATTCATTTATCATGCTTTGATCATACTTTTTTGATAATATATAGATATAAATATAAACATACTCCCTCCGGTCTCAAATATAAACAACAAAACAAAAAAATTAAAAGTCTCAAATATAAGCAAAAGTATACTTCAATCATTATATTTTATGACATTATTTCAATTTCAACTAATCATTATGCACTGTTTAACATGACCCATAAAATTTTAGCTTCTTCCACAATTTTTCCCTGTTGAACCCTTCATTATTGAATATCATGATCATCACATTTCTAGCCTTCCAATTTGATAATACATTTGCACACCAAATCAAACATAAAATATCCCTCACCTTTTAATTGCCCCACAGTCCACACAAGACCCTTGAATAGTTTTAGGTGAGAAAATCTCCCCTTGAATTGTTTTTACAAAATTATGTGTGTATTTATGATATAGTCTACTTATTTGAGAATGAAGTGGGATCGCTTCGTAGACTTCAAGTGTTTGTCTCTTAAATGTTCATTAAAAGGAAGAGACACAAAACCTTAACAAATGTGTGATCTTTGACTCAAATATATTGCCAAGGCAACTGAATTCATGACTCAAATATATTGCCAAGGCAACTGAATTCATGTTAATCTGTCATACATATCTTATCAATCTAGAGCACAATTCTCAAAATAAATACACAGGAACATAACAAAATATGCTAACATTCTCCGGTGCCTGAAAATAATTTCATTTTTTTTTTTTGGTACAAGCCTGAAAATTATTTCTAATTGAGAGAAATATAAAATCACTTTTTCTAATTTTAAGCAAACACAAAATCATTTTTGCTTTTCTTAAATCTCTAAAAAATAATCTTCAAGTTACTTTATATCAAAATCACTTTTATTGCTAGTCTGGACTACAAAAAGGTTCAGCCTGCCTCTGTCTGCAATACTCAATAGAAGTTATTTGATTTTCCAATTATAATATTCTGCTCCGCGAGGAATCCTGTGATGGCATTCTTCTGCCAGCCCTTGAAATTCCTGCAATATATTTTATGATAAACTTTAACTTGAGCGAAAATTAAAAGCATTACGACCAATTATCATGAATCAAATTTTCATGCCTAGCACATGTTTTGTTTTTTTAATGAATTGTTTAGAAATCAACGATGAAATTGCATACAAACAACTGATTTCAGATGGATAATGCCACATTAAGCTTACTTTTGGTCAAGATGTGCAATAATTTCGCCACCAGGAAAAGCAGATTTAGTGGCCTCGTATGCGGCTTTTATAGACTGTTTCCAAGTTCCACCAATTTCCACATTTGTTTGTCCTTTTGGATCTTCCATTGGCACTGAATATCCAGAAAGTAGGTGACCAACCCAAACATCATCTTTCCTGGATTGCAAAAAAGCAAGGCATATATTTTCATATTACTTTTAAGTACTTATCTAGTTCTTTTATTCAAGGTAACAAGGTTTAAAAATCAATTTGACGATCATTAAAATTGAACGCAATATCACTTTCTGGAAGTGTAGTAGAAGATTATTCACCCAAATTCAAGATGCATAATGAAATGAGGCTAAAATAGTCTAAGAAAAAGCCACCTTTATCTTAATTCCGGTGGAGTTTTACTCCCAAATTTTTACCAATGTAATATTGTTCGCCATTATCTATTTGCGTGTAAAATTTATATTCTTTCATTATTATACTGTCATTAGGGTTGATAATGGAATTCAAGCACACATCAAGTAAGTCGATAAAGCGAACACATTCATGTACCTCTAATTGCATAATCAGAAAATTCAATTATAAATGCACTGAAAATAACAACTTACAATACTACATCCATATGCCGAGGCACATAATGTCCACCACCTATCCCAAGAAGGACTTTTTTCTTAGCATTCTCCCTGTGATAGTGTGAGAAATAGAATCAGGTTAGCAACTTTCGCCAAATGTAGAAAGAAGCTCTAACAAACCTAAATATTGGTCCTGATTGAACAAACAACTTAATTAAGTGTTTAGCATATAAGTGCTTATGTAGAACCTATTTCTATAGCAAAAGATAAAATAAAACTAAACTGTTTTTATATAAACTATAAACTGTTTTCATAAGCTATCATGAAGAACTTATGGAAATAAACTGAAAATGGCTTATGGTTATATCATAGGCTGTTTTCATAAGCTCCCACTAACAATCTCAAAAGTGTTTATGTCGGTAGATAAGCTCAAATAAGTCAATCCAAACAGCCCTATTTCGTCAAACTAGTCCATAAATATGCAATCTCAACATAATAAAGTCCATCAAGGCCAAAATTTGAAAATCAGGGGATCATATGGTAAATACATTGCATCTCTTAAAACAGATGGAGTGTTTTAATACAGATGGAGTGGATGCTACTCGTCGAGACATGTGAAAGACGTGAAGGCCTCTATATAAATAATACCAAACACCAAACGAGTATGCCAACTAACATCACTACATTTTCTTAGCAAAATCATTCTACCTGCTCCAATTTCCCACATCAGTCCCTCCTCCAAGTCCAAGTCCTTCCCAGACTAACTGTAAGAACCGAAAATTTTCATTTCAGTAAACACAATCAAATATTAGTATATTGCTAGCCAGATTTCTCATGGAAAGCATTTAGCTTTTGCAAAAGAATGTATCCATAAAGGGAAACACTACATATTGATGCAAAGGTTATGCAAAAGTATAAAAATTTACTCGACCTGAGCCATAACTTGTGCAGCATCTTGTCTCTTCCAATAGTCTTCAGTGCTACCTATACCAGAACAGAAATCCAGTTGTTATACTGAGCTCAACTTGTAGTTAACTGTTAAATGCTTCTTTTGTAACTGAAGAATAAAACTTAGCAGCCACAGATTAACTCAAAGTAAAGTAGAAAAAAATGTGGCATATCTATGTGCAAGGGGAAATAATATCTACAAGAAAAACTCGATAAATGTAGACATGGATGAAAGCAGAAAGGAGAGAATTGAAAAGAAGATTGATCAACAAAATAAAGACTAAATCAATCTAAAAAACTAAACAATGAAGTATGTAGAGTAAGCATAGTACCTTTTTTATGACAACAAATAGAGTACGCATACGCTTAAAATACAGGATCTATCAATCTAAAATACATCTAGGAAGAAGGAAAAGAACTCACCGATCTCCAGAAACATGGTTGGTTTATTTGTCAAAGGTCCATGATGAGTGGCCTCCAGAGTAATCTAAATTGAAGAAACACGTAAAATTTTTGCAACAAGTGCTTTTCAAAATTCAAAGAACATTCAATATGAATATAACATTAGGCTACCAACTTCCTCCAATGGGAATCGATCCATGTATTCGAAGAAATGTTGAAGAAGCAAGAAAAGAAAGATAACCAGCACACTAGTACGATCGAAAAGCAAGAAAAGAAAACCAGCTTAAATTGCAATTAAGATTTAAAATATAAGAAATGAAAGAAACCTCAAATTCAGGGACTAGATTATGAGCCTGAGCTATATTTTTCAAAAGTCGAATCCAAGGACCAATCCTAGGATTTGGTAGGGCAGCCCATCCAGGTTTTCCACCTTGAGGTGGAACATCACCTTCCCGTAAATGCGGAACTCCTGCAAAGTGCAAACACAAAAGGTTTTAAAAAATTGTCTTTGACCACAATTTGGGTTGTGACATCAAGAGTTTTGATACCTAACTAAGGTCTCATCCGCTTCATTTAACCGCGATTTAAAACTCTTCGCCCACACAATTCACCCAAAAAAATCATTATGTTACTAGTGGTGTGGACTTGGGACCTCGGAGTGCGGTCCTCTCTAGGTCTCGGGTTTGAATCCTCCACTAGTGAACGGTGGGATTGGACACCCGAATTAGTTGCCCTTTGGCCGGATACCGAGTTTCGAAGAAATAAAACTCTTCACACACATGATTCAGCCAACAAATCATTACCAAACATATACTCTTTTCACTTCAAAAGAGCAAACACAGAAAATTTCAAAAATGATTAAATATATTTTTAGTACCTATAAAATTAGTATAATTTTGTGTATTCATTGTACCCACCTTTTAGTCCAAGAAAATAAATAAAAATGTATGCTTTTAGTCAATTTTTAGACACATAAAATTGGTTTGACATGTGTGGGTTAATGCCAATTGAAATTGATTTACTCTTGAGAATTAATTCTAACTTAAAGTTAAGTGCATGTTTGGTTTTATGGTGAAAAAAATTGATTTTAGTTAAAAGCGAACCAAATGTAAAGTGATTTTAGTTAAAAGTGAGTCGAACAATAAATTTCAGTGTAAAAATCATGTTTAGACTCAAGCTACAAAATCCTAACTTCAAGTTAGAATCAATTCTGAAGGCAGAATCAATTCTACTAAATAACATCCAAAACATGTCAAAAACAAATTTTACACGTCCATAATCAACTCTAGAGGCTCCAAATGCGTAACCAAATATAGGCTAAGATTAGTAGCTTTTAACTCCAAATGGCAATTGTTACAATCAAATTTATCATTCAACTCATTTTTATCCAAACATAAACCAGATCACATTCAACTTACAAAAGCAATTTTCTGAACAAAAAACTCATACAAAAACATATTGAATGAGGAGAAATTACCAATAGGGTGAACAGTGAGAGCAGGTTTATTAGAAGCAGCAGTATGTTTACTCAAAAAGATAACTTCATCAACAACCTCACCAGTAACCTCTTCCCATCTTGTATCCAAATAATCTTCAACAACTATACTCTTTCCATGAAGCAACACTCTCAACCCTTCATTCACAAAACTCTTCATATCATCCTAAATTCAACAACAAAATAAACATTTAATTTAATAAATAAATTGAGAAAAATAAATAGGTTTTTGGTTTGAACCTGGAAATGGGGTCCAGGTTGCCAACCTGGCATGGATAAAAGGGCATTGGCTGGGTTGATTGAAGCTGGGTCGGATGTTGTTGCAACGAGAAGAGACACCATTGGATGATGATTGGTTGAAAAAGTGGTTTTTGATGATCTGATTTTTCTGCGGCGGCAGTGGTTTAGATGGAAAAGGGGGTGGCGGGAGTACTTAATTGGACAGGAACGAATGATTGTACTAAGTAACATGTTATGTTATGTACAAAACAAGTGCGATTGGTTTTCAATTTCATCACGGTACTAATCATTTTTTATAATATTTTGTTGGCTTTTAGATTTCAATTTAGTTCTATAAGTTTAAAAAATGTTAAGTCGATTTTTTTAATCAAATTTTGATTTAAATTTGTCTGTATAGCTAATACACTGTCTATATATATAGCCCTCACTCCCATTATAAAAGAAATGAAAAATTCAGAGTTGAAATATGACCCTTCAATAATTAGTTAATAACATTATTTTTTATTGGGTCAGGATCAAATGACACCAACTAGTTTGACACCAAATGTTACACCGCTCAATAAAGCTTTAAAGAAATCAAATTTTACAAAATCCACCGTTGGATTGGAAGATTATATCATATAGATCATTCATGTTAAGTTTTATAAAAATCTAAAACCGTTTAATATGTTATTGAGAATCGTCAAGATTAACGGTATTCAATAAAAACGTATAAACCATTAATCTTGACGAGTCTCAATAACATATTAAACGGTTTTAGATTTTTATAAAATTTAACATGAATGATCTATATGATATAATCTTCCAATCCAACGGTGGATTTTGTAAAATTTGATTTCGTTAAAGCGTTATTGAACGGTGTAACATTTGGTGTCAAACTAGTTGGTGTCATTTGATCCTGACCCTTTTTTATTATATATAAATTATTTGTTTGAGTAAATTACGTTTTATATTTTGTAAGATACTTTTGAATAAGTTTCTTACTTTATGAATATTTTAAAAAATTATTGACTATATTAAATTTTACTCATTACTCATATTAAGTCTTTAATCAATATATTAGAAACTATAAGTAGAAAAATTTAAGTATCAAATTGATAGTAAGTTTTAAATATAAGGTTATTTGTTGACCACTTGATGTCAAATTGATCCTCGAATAATTGCCGCGGAGCGTTATACACTTGGCGCTCTATTGCTAAAGTAGCGGTAGCTCTCACTTCGCGGTTTACCACCAGAGTGGGAAAAGAGACATTTCCATTTGGTATGATAAATAGCTCCCTAAGGGTAGAATTTGTGATAGATTTTTTTCAGTGGATGAAGAAGATAAACACCTACACATCATGGATGTTTGTAGTTATGAAACTTAGAATTTTGACATCATTTCCACTCATCTTCCTCAAGAGATCAAAATGGAGATAATAAATGTCTTTATTAATGGAGACTCAAATGATATTCTTATTTGGAAATTGGGAGCCTTCTGTATCGGGTACTTATTCCACAAAATCAGCTTATTCTTGGTTAACTTTGGTGTCTAATCCTCCTCAAATTCAAACAATGATTTGGTGTTGGATTTGGAACCTTTAAGTTAACTGAAAATATTCGTCATTTTGTTTGAATTATAATGCATGAGAAGTTACCTACCAACGATACATGGGTCACTCATCATATTTCAATAGATACCTCTTGTTAGAGATGTGGTGCAGCTAATGAAACCATCTTACGCACTCTTATAGATTGCCCTAAGACCATGCAAATTTGGAACAATTTTGATTTTCCATCTCACACTAATGTTCATGAAGATGATATGTATAATTGGATAAAACATAATGCGGTTACCGATCGTGGCCCTCTTTTTCTCATTTGTTGTTGGATGATTTGGAAATCTCGTAACGAAGAATCTTTCAAAAACACTACTCACACTCTCTTCTAACAAGATATCAACCCCTGGAGTTGTTTATTTGCGTCCTCCCCCAGAGAACGTAATAAATGTCAATGTTGATGGTAACTCCATTGGCAATCCAGAGCCATCCGGCTTCGGTGGTCTTTTGAGAAACACTTTTGGAGGTTGGATCACAGATTTTACAGGAAGTTGTGGTTTCACTTCTAATATTAATGCTGAACTTCAAGCTATTTCTCATGGCCTTAACATTGCTAGGAATCATGGTTTCAGAAATATGATTTGCGAGTCTGATTCCCAAACGGCTTTGAAGCTTATTCAAGAGGGTATGCCTTCTACTCATCCTTATGCGTCATTGGTGGATTATATCCAATCTCTTATACATAAAGAGTGGTAGCTTGTCATTGTTCACACTTTATGCGAAGGGCTAGTGCTGGAGTGATTAGCTTGCTAAGTTAAGAGCTTCATTTGTGCAGGAGCTGAAAATATTTCTGATTTGTCCTTTTCATTTGTCTAATATTTGTTCAGCGGACTTTATGAGAATTCAATTTCCTTAAGTATAGTTTTATGTTTCTATCGTTTCCTATTGAATTAAACTAGTAAAGAAAACATAAAATAAAAAATTGAGCGATCAAAATTTCAAAGAAATTTTAGAAGCCAACAAAAATAAAAATTTGTATATTTTTGTTGGGATTAAAAAGAATATTCAACTAAGACATTGAATCGACAACTAGACGATTAATAAAAAAATAAATTTAACCATTTTATTATTTATTTATGTATTTATTTTTGTTTTAAATTTTAGGCTTTTAAAGGTGTGTCCTTGGAAGAAGGACATGGCAAATGTTGCGTTCCTTTTCATCTTCACTTCACAGACTCCCTCTTTTCATGGCATCCGAAAAACCTCAACGTCTTCATCAAAGTTAGTAACTCTCTCTCTCTCTCTCTCTCTCTCTCTCTCTCTCTCTCTCTCTCATTTGATTACATAATTACTTTCATTTTAATAATTTTTCGATTTTGGGTTTTTAACAGTTGCAGGAACCAACTTTCAGAACACAACAAAGAGGCCAAGAACAATGGCCACTGCTACTGCTACTACTCCCACAGATTCTGCTATGAAAGAACCTTTTACCAAATACACTGAATATCTCAATAACCTTGTAATGTTTCTCATTTTTCAATTTTCCTAGCTTTTTAAAATTCATTGCATGAAATGTGAGTTCATTGTGGAAAAGAATGAAGAAATTAGCTCTTGGGTTATTGTTTTTATGTCTAAAGATTTTCTTTTTATTAGTTTTTTTATTTGGGGTGTAAGAGTGGTGAGGGTTTATGTAATTGTTTATTCTCATTTAGGTTTCTTCGTATTAGCTAGAGTCTATTAGCATTAAGGGTATGTTTGGATTGGCTTATTTGAATTTATCGGATGACATAACTACTTGTAAGACTATCTCGGAGAACTTATGAAAATAGCTTACAACATGTTCTATGAAGCATAGACACTGAACACACCGACAGTGATAATAATCATGAGTCGGTGTCGTATTAGTGATGGACAACGACGCATGTTTGGTACAGGGACACACCTAATCCAAGTAGTGTCCATGATTCATAAGCCATTTTCAGCTTATTTTCTTCTTAAGCTCTCCAAGATTGCTTATCAAAACAGCTTATAGCTTATTGCTTTTAGTTCCCTGTTTCAACTGTACCTATTTCAATGTGCTGTAATATTGAAGTCAATACATACATCTAGTTCATTATGTTTGGAGGGAATGAAGAGAGAAGGTCATTTTTTTTTTAGTATTAGTTTAGATAATTATAAAATATTTTAAAACAGAAAAGACCCAAGTGGCGAGTATTTCTATTGAAAAAACCCAAGTTTCACATTGAAAACAGAAAAGACTTGAAAAAACGTTTATAAAGAAGGGTATTCCTCATCTTACAAAACCGGTTTCCAATGTGAGGGGCGTCTGTTTTAGTAAACTCTTTTCTGGTAATTATCTCTTTTCAATACGGAACTTGGGGTTTTCCTGGCAAGTACTCTTATGTCTGACGAGCATAGGGGTACATGCAAGAAATACTCTGACGCTTAAGTTAGAAGCTACTTTAGCTTTAGCAGGGTAAAAAGTTATAAATAGATGATTAGACACACCTTTTCCTCTGTAATGTACAGTTATTTAGAAGATATGCTGATGTTTGTGTCACATGCATGTCGCCATGAGATATTCCCCTGGTAGTTTGTTAGAATTGATTGAAATCCCAACAGAGGAAGGATCTAGAACCCATTAGAGAAAGTATCTAGATCCTCTTGACTCTGGAGGTGTAACTCGGATGCATAATGTCCATTTTGACATGCCTTTTCGTTGTTGATTAGTGTATCTTGGAGAAATTGAAAGATGGTTGACTAATCATCTAAGATTTAAAAACAGAATAATTTGGAGCACACTGCATACTGCCTCTTCATATAAAAAACTTGATTCACTGATAATTTGTAGCACACTTGATTCACTGATAATGTTTAGAAACTGACTTTATAATAATTTGAATGTTTTGAAGTTTATGGATTCTGTGTTAGCTATGAATATTCGGTATACTCATCCCTTTACAATATTGCTGCATAAAATTCAATGCTATTAGCTGTTATTTTGAGACTTTTGTAAACCTGTATTTGTAGAATGAAAAACGGGAAAGAGTGGTCAAAGCAAGTCGTGATATAACAATGAATAGCAAAAAGGTCATATTTCAAGTGCACAGGTTACCTATTGCTTTTACATCGCTCTCTTCATGCTCGTGTTTTTGTTGTTGGATAACTGCTTCATATGCTAACTTGGATCAGCTGAATCGCTCATAAATTATACTTTCCATGGTCTTTGCTTGACTTAGTTTGTCTTCCATTCCATGCTTTATTTGTTCTTTAAATATGAAAATAGAATGAGTAAGAAGACCTTTCTATCTTAACGAGTTCTTTTTCCATAAGAAAAGATGAAATGTGTCCAAGTTTTACTCCTGATGTCAAATGATTTATTGCTACATGTGGTCTTTATTCTTTATCTTCTTGGTCTTACCGGCATACAATATTCTGATATTTTTTAACAAGGATGAGTAAATACAATAAAGTGGAAGTACTTGAGAAAGCAGAAAAGGATTTAGCAGCTGTGACAAATCAGTACGTGTCTCGGCTAGTCAAAGAATTGCAGGGAACTGATTTTTGGAAGCTAAGACGAGCCTACTCACCTGGGGTATACTCCCAGTTACTTCCTTGCTTCATTGTTTGAGAACAAGTACTTTTATCTTATACTTGTCATGGGTGTTTGCAGATACAGGAGTACGTCGAAGCAGCTACATTCTGCAGTTTCTGTAAAAGTGGAACTCTTTTGAAGCTCGATGAGATAAATAACACATTGTTACCACTTAGTGATCCTTCTCTTCAGCCTCTGCAGATAAACATCCTTGACTATCTATTAGGGGTGAATTTCTTTCCTACTTTTATTGTTATCTAAGTGATTTATTCATGTTGTTGATTAATAGATATAATGAAGCATTGACATGGACACTGTAAACAACACTGACATTGACACAAGTAATGTGTCGGTGTCTGTCTGCCACTGACACATTTTGGACACTGGACACACCTTCAATCTTAATTGTCAGTACTACACGAGATATACTAACGTTTTAACAAGTGCCATTTAAATGGATTCAATAGTGCTTGATTTGTTGCGATGATCTCTGCAACTCAAGGTTCTCAATATTCATTTACAGCTTGCAGATTTAACCGGAGAGCTGATGCGTTTGGCTATTGGTAGGATATCAGATGGTGAACTTGAATTTGCTGAGAAAATATGCAGCTTTGCGCGTGATATATATAGGGAGCTTACGCTCGTCGTGCCACATATGGATGACAGTTCTGATATGAAAACAAAGATGGACGTCATGCTCCAAAGTGTCATGAAAATAGAGAATGGTAAAGGGTTTTCAAATTTCTGTTTTCAAGACTAACTGTTTTTTCTTTTTCCCCTTTCTAAAATTTATACCTCAATAATTTTTGCGCAAAATCTTGATAATACTTGTTGTTTATGTAGCCTGCTTTAGTGTTCATGTGAGAGGGTCAGAGTATATTCCACTTTTGGGATCAAACGATCCAAGTTCATTCTTAGTAGGTGTTCCAGATATTGAACTATAAGGTATTTCACTATTGTTTAACTTTACTTTAAGACTCTATTTACTATTTGTTCCTTTCAAATGACAATACATTTCCTCAGCTTTTACAGGTTATCTATTGGAAGCAAAATGAAATCTATGACTATGTAGATGAGTGATATTTACCGTGGTTCTTAGCAAAGATAACATGTATGGTTGTCATTTTATTTTAAACTTTTAGCATTAAACTTAATGTTGTTGAGCTTTCTCTAAGTCTTCTTTGAGATTCAAGAAACTTTGGCATAAAAATCGAATTATGCTACAATATGAATATTTTGTTTTTGTTCTTTTCATTCAGACGATATGTAGGTGTCCGCGCCTTCATTTAACATGTAGATGGTTTTAACCTGATAAACCATGAATTAGCCATATCTAGAATGGTGACCACTTTTACAAGTGGATCATGAATGATAACCATTAGGTGTATGTTTGGTTCTGCGGCACATTGGGAAAACCACAACGATGCATAAGTTTGGTTTCGAAGCTTTTGCATTTTCACGGTGAAAATGCATTTGGACGGGAAATTTGGTTTGCAAAAGCAGTTTCAAAGACTCATTCTTGCCGACTCATTCTTTGCTAGAGAACACCAATTTAGTCTTAGGAATATGATTCAAAGACTCTAATAAAAAAAGAAATAAGAATTGAGGAATAAGAAATTATTATTAATAATGGTGACCCTAATGATCATTTTATAAATGTCACGGGATTTATATTCTGTCTATTGAGGTTACAAAGTCATTCTTTTATAATTGATTTGACACTACATAGACATGATTCCTAGATTTGAAACAAACATCTCAAAAATCTAAAAACTCAATCCATGTTTACCCAATTTCTCATCGACGATAGCGTTTAGTTGCTCCACCATTTCTACCGTGAGAAGATTTTTCCCATCTCCAACTTGGCCACGATGAAAAAAATCTTTGTTTTCAACACCAAACCGCACTTTTCCAGTCTTATTAACCTCTAAGTTACTCAACTTCTCAAAACTACACAAATTTACTATATCATCAACCACACCCTTAGATTCTTCATCCTTGGAGAATGGACACCCCAAAAACTCAGCAAGCTTCTTCAAATAAAAACTAGGTTTCATTGTCATTTCTTCATATTTCAAAAACATCACCTTCTCTGGCCTTTCCAAGCTTTCCTTCCAATATTCTAATACATGTTCCCAAAAGGGTCCAAATAAAGACACCCCTCTACAAAATTTCTCAAATGACTCTTCTAATGAAAGTGTTCCTCTACTTTGTGGTCTTACCTTGTTTGAGAAATGCCAAAGTGAAGCAAATGTGTCTTTAGGATCTCTACAAAGATACACCACCTTACAACTTGACTCTTTAACAGATTTTGGCAACAAAACATAAGGAATGTGTGTGGAGAAGAGTCTTGGAAGGGATAATGTTTTAAGGTCAGGAACAAAATCTTTGTCATAGTAAATGTCAACCTCCAAGAAGGGAACAAGAACATGAGGGTTGGTAGTAAGCAAAGGATGGTTATTATGAATATTTGGATATTTCTTGCGGTTAAGCAAAGCAAAAGTCAATGCTTTAAGCCAAGTGGTACCTGATTTAGGAGTGGTAACTAAGAGGACATCTTCATTAAGGGCTTGGAAGTGCTTCTGACATGATAAAGTAGCTTGGAGAAACATTGAAGCAATCCAAAATCCTTGATATTGATGGAAGTGAGTACTAATCCACCCTTTTTCTAATGGCAAGGTGGATATCAACTCCTTGCATTCTTGGCTTAAGTCATCTTCTTGCAAGTATTTTGGCACAAGAGTTTTTTCATTATCAGTTGCCATTGTGTAGGTGGGTTATAGTTATGTCTTAAAACGAAAGGATTGAACTAAACGTGTTTAATTGATCTTTGTTGGCTAAGGAACACATAGCTTGAAGTTGATTCATCTATAATTGTATATTTTTTTGGTAAGATCTATAATTGTATACAGTGTAATATATAATATAATGTATTATAGCTAGTGCCTAGTAGCTACCTCGGTTCCATCGAAATTTTTTTATCTCTCACTCTTTGAATTTTCAATTATATTAATTTTACTCTTTTACAAATGTGCTTTTAAATATTTTACATATTTTTCTACGATCAACAAAAATAATTATGATACTAATATAAAGTAACTCTTTTTTATATATAAACATGTAAAAATAATATCAATTGTTATAAAAATAAAATATTATTACAAATTTTCTTAATTCTTGTGGTTTTCTCAACGATGTTATATATTTAGAGACAAATATATATATAAGAATACAAATCTTTACCTAATTATTAGGTAGTATATTATTAGATTTTTATATTGTGATTAATTCATCTACTTATAAAATTAGTTTGTAATTAAGATGATGGATAATAATACTGTTTATAAATTTATTTTAATGTTATCTCTATATTTTTTGTGGGGTTTGATATTTTCATAATTCAATATCTTTTATGCCCTGAACTATTGAGTTTATTGCATGGATATATATGGTGGATGATCCTGAATTCTATGTAAGATATGAGATTTTTCAATTAACTCATGCAAAACACTATTGAGTTTAACATGTAGATTTAAATTCTGATATGATATTAATTAGGAGTTAGGTTAGGTCTATTCAACCTTACACCCTTTCATTTCTTGTTTATCTCTACCCTATGTAGGACTTTTGAGTTTTTTTCTTTTCAATACACTTTCTTGTTAGATCATTAATCCAACATTGACTTAATATGTGAATAATTATGTCTTATCGATAGTTACTAAAGTTAAGCCCAATTAATAATGATATATTTGTTGGAGATGAACCAAACAAAGAGAACAACTTAGAGAAAAGTTTTGGTAATTGAAAAGAATTGAGAAAATGAAAAGTGTTTTTTTATTGATCAATGAGATGTATATATACAAGAGTTTCCTAACTACCTAGGACAAAAACTAACTGAAAAAAAATACAGCTGTACATAGCTCACTGAAACAGAGCTTCAGAAAAAAACAGAGTTTCAGAAGCTGATAAGCTTCAGAAGATGCGAAGCTCCAGAAGCTGCTGAGCTTCAGAACCCAAGGAGCTCCAGAAGTTGAAAGGCTTCAGAACCCGAGACACTTCAGAAGCTTGTGAGCTTCAGAAGCTAGGAGCCTTCAGAAGCTGCAACCATGTTTCAGAGTTTGGCTTACAAAACCAATACTCCTCCTTAAGACAAGCTATCGAAACATACAATTCCTATTTCACTGAGAAGTGATTGCAACCAGTTAGCTTGACAAGCTGCTAACGAACCTGCTACATACTCTGCTTCACAGCTTGAGAGAGCTATGACTGACTGTTTCTTTGAGCACCAAGACACAGGTGCATTTTGAAATTTAAACAAGTATCCACTGGTGCTCTTCCTTTCTATCTTATGACCACACCAGTCAGCATCAGAAAATCCACTCAACTCTAGCTTTCCATTATCCTTAGAGTATGGAAACAGCACACCATAATGGATTGTACCATTGATGTATCTAAGTATCCTCTTTGCTGCTAGCAAATGACACTTCAATGGTTTGCTCATAAACCTGCTAACATAACCTACTGCATAGCTAATGTCAGGCCTGGTTTGACACAAGTATCTCAATGAACCAACTAGTTGCCTGAACATAGTTGGATCAACACTGTCACCACCTGCCTCTTCATCAAGCTTGATCTTAGTATCTGCAGGTGTGACTGATGAGTTGCAGTCAAGCATCTCAAACTTCTTTAGAATCTCAGTAGCATACTTGGATTGATGTAGTATCATTCCCTTTGGAGTTTCCAAGAGCTCTATGCCTAGGAAGTAGGTCAGCTTCCCTAGGTCAGTCATCTCAAATTCACACTTCATCTGTGATTTGAACTCCTCTATTTCTGTAGGTGAGCTACCTGTCACCAACAGGTCATCAACATACAAGCATATGATCAACATATGCTTGCCATCACTGCCTTTTACATAAACACCATACTCTACACTGCATTTCTTGAAACCTTGCATAACAAGAAAGTTGTCAATTCTCTTGTTCCATGCTCTTGGTGCCTGTTTCAAGCCATACAATGCCTTGTGCAGTTTCAACACCTTGTCCTCTTTTCCCTTTAGCTCAAAACCTGGAGGTTGTTTCACATAAATATCTTCCTCTAAGGGTCCATTCAGAAATGCTGACTTCACATCTAAATGAAATAGGGGCCATCTTCTACTACAAGCTAGAGCAATCACTAGCCTAATAGTTTCATGCCTTGCCACTGGAGAGAACACCTCATCATAATCCAACCCTTGCCTCTGCAGAAAACCTTTAGCTACAAGCCTTGCTTTGTACTTGATTATCCTGCCTTCAGGGTTTTGCTTTGCCTTATACACCAACTTCACATCAATTGTTTTCTTGTCTGATGGTAGATTACACAAATCCCAGGTCCTGTTCTTCTCAATTGACCTTAACTCTTCATTCATAGCTTCCTTCCAGACCTTGCTCTTTAGTGCAGCCTTCACATCAATAGGCTTAGTATCAGCTAGCATAGCATAATGCACAATTTCTCCTTCATTGTCTACTATGTTATCTGAAGCCATCTCACAATCAGCTAGTCTTCTAGGAATTTGAACTTGTCTCTGAGGTCTAATTGGTTGAACTCTGTCATCATCATCACTTGAAGTTTGCATATCTTCATCAAGGCCAGTACCATGATTCTGATTCACAGATGTGGTTGGTTCATTGTTCTGATCTGAATCATCAACTAAGTCCACTTCACAAGCTTTCTTAGATGTTGATTTTTGTTTCCAATCCCAATTATCATTCTCAATAATCTTCACATCTCTACTGATTTCAACCTTATCAGTGATGGGATTGTACAATCTATAAACACCTGTTCTATGATATCCTACCAATATCATAGCTTCACTCTTGTCATCCAACTTCTTTCTCTTGGCATCAGGGATGTGCTTATAGCATAGGGAACCAAACACCCTCAGATGTGACACACTTGGCTTGACTTCTGACCAAACCTCCTCTGGAACTTTGTCTACCAATCTCTTTGTAGGTGATCTGTTGAGGATGTATACTGCAGTAGCCACTGCTTCTCCCCAAAACCTCTTTGGCAGCTGCTTCTGCTTAACCATGCTTCTAGCCATGTTAAGTATACTTCTGTTTCTCCTCTCAGCAAGACCATTGTGTTGAGGAGTGTATGGTGCTGTAACTTCATGAATTATGCCTTGACTCTTGCAATAATTCTCAAATTCTGTTGAAGTATACTCACCTCTACCATCAGTTCTCAACACTTTGATTGGCTTTCCACTTTGCTTCTCAACGAGTGCCTTAAACTTCTTGAACACATCAAAGGCTTCACTCTTAGCCTTTATGTGATACAGCCATGTCATTCTAGAGAACTCATCTACAAATGTTATGAAATATTTGTTTCCACCAGTAGATAACACATCTATAGGTCCACAAACATCTGAGTGTACAACATTCAACACCTCACTAGACCTCATTGGTAGATGATTTTTGAATGAATCCTTAGGCTTTTTTTCCAAGTAAATAGGTAGTACAAGTCTCTACAGGAGCTATTACATTAGGCAGACCTAACACCATGTTCTTTGAATTCAATAGTGACAAGCTTTTGAAATTTAAATGACCATACCTCTTGTGCCATAGTTCACTGTCCTTGATCTCAGTTGATGCAGCTAAACACTCATGCTCAATTGCTTTCAACTGTGCCTTGAAAGTCCTGTTCTTGCTTTGAATTGACTTAAGGATCAAATTTTGTTTTGAATCAAACAACTTCAGTGTTCCATCTTCCAAAACCACCTTGAATCCTTTGTCAAGTAATTGACCTACACTCATCAAGTTACACTGCATCCCAGGCACATACAAGACCTTCTCAATCACTGACTTTCTTCCATTCTTCCTCTGAATGACTACATTGCCAATTCCCTTAGCATCAATGGATTTACTGTTGGCAAGTTTGATTTTTGTGTTGAGACAACTATCAAAATCAGTCAAAATGTTCCTGTTTCCAGTCATATGGTTTGAACAACCTGTATCAAAGTACCATTCCATAGATTCCGCAGTCTCATCAGTGATAGTCACCATGAAACTTACATCATCATCTGAATCCTTGTTCTCAGCCAAATTTGCTTTTTCACCATTTTTCTGATTCTTGATTTTCTTCTCATTCCCACATTCACTTGCATAGTGTCCAAACTTTGAACACTTGAAGCATTGAATGTGACTCTTGTCTTTCTTCTTTGAGTTGCTCTTCTATTTCCCTCCTCCTCCATTAGAGGATTCAGGCTTGTCTTCAACACTTTCTTTGCCATTCTTGCTCTTCTGCCCATTTTTCTTATTGTTCTGAAACTTCTTGAATTTTGCATACAAGGCTTGCTCATCTTCCTTGACTTGGTCCTTATCACCATGCTTCATTTCATGAGCCTCCAATGTACTCTGCAAATCTTCAAGCTTCACCTCACTTAGATCTTTAGTCTCTTCAATTGTCACCACTATGTGATCAAACTTTGAAGTTAAAGTCCTAAACACTTTCTCTACAGTTTCTTGTTCTTCAAGATTACTTCCACAATTCTTCATCTGATTAGTGAGTGTCACTAATCTTGTGAAATAATATGAGATCTTTTCAACACCCTTCATCTACATTAATTCATATTGCCTCTTTAATGCTTGTAATTTGACCTTCTTTACCTTAGCATCACCACCATAACACTTCTGCAATATGTCCCATGCACCTTTTGAAGTCTCTGCATCTGCTATCTTTTCAAAAACCTTTGAATCCACACACTGATGGATCAAAAACAAGGCTTTGTTGTCTTTTCTCTTAGCTTCTCTGTGAGTTGTTCTTTGTTCTTCATTTGCATTGGCTGGGAATGGAGCAACCTCTGCATTCACTTGATCATACACCTCTTGAAAATTGAATATCACCTTCATCTGCTTCACCCAAGTATCCCAATTTTTCCCATCAAACACTGGCAGGTTTGCATGAAAATTGTTGTTTCCAGCCATGGTTGATTGTAGTGATCAACCAACAAATCCTTCTACACCAGAAAGACTTGGTAAAGATCAAGTCTTGATCACTTCTTGATCAAGGTCCCTTGGAACGTACAATGCTCTAGATACCACTTTGTTGGAGATGAACCAAACAAAGAGAACAACTTAGAGAAAAGTTTTGGTAATTGAAAAGAATTGAGAAAATGAAAAGTGTTTTTTTATTAATCAATGAGATGTATATATACAAGAGTTTCATAACTACCTAGGACAAAAACTAACTGAAAAAAATACAGCTGTACATAGCTCACTGAAACAGAGCTTCAGAAAAAAACAGAGCTTCAGAAGCTGATAAGCTTCAGAAGATGCGAAGCTCCAGAAGCTGCTGAGCTTCAGAACCTAAGGAGCTCCAAAAGTTGAAAGGTTTCAGAACCTGAGACACTTCAGAAGCTTGTGAGCTTCAGAAGCTAGGAGCCTTCAGAAGCTGCAACCATGTTTCAGAGCTTGGCTTACAAAACCAATAATATTAAGGTGTTTGACTAAAGTGAATTTATGAGTATATCTTAATATTTTTGTGATAAGTTAAACTAGATTTTGTCCGGGCTTTACAATTTTTTTAGCTCCGCCACGGGCCGTCAGTGTGCGGTTGTTGTCGTGTGTTATTGGTTTTCCTTCATACTTGATTCTCGGACCGTTTTTAAATCTATTGAGATTTGCATGATTCTTTTTGAGTCATTGATGATGTTTAAATTTGTTGAGATTTGCAGGTTTCTTTGTATCTGGTTGATCTTTACCTTGTTGGTGTTGACTGTTTGGAGGCCGTCTGTGTGCCGAGACTTATCTGCCTAGGTTCTCTTTTTCAATCGGTGCCTCACCAAATTTTGACTCAAGAGTTGTTTCTTGGATTCTGATGGGGCGATTACTTTTGCTTCGAGATCAGGAGTTAATGTCTAGTGACATTTTTATAGGTCAGGTTAGTGTCTTCTCTGGTGGTCTGGAAGCTCAGGAGCGTATTTCTAAGAATGAGATTAAAAATAGACCTCTATTAAGCAGAGTATTTATTTTGATATTTTCATTGGTATTACGCTTATATACTACACCTTGATTTGTAGTTCGTCTTGTGCAAAGATCTAATTATTATTAATAATATATTTGCCAAAAAAAACTTATAGCGGTGGTACTCCCATATCAGTCACCAACATTTTTGAATCGTAGCATCTCCTTGGATCTTATAGTTTATTCCCTACATGAAATCATTCATAATTAATAGAAGGAAGTACTCTAAAATGGTTATTTTGAATGAATTTAAAATTAAAATGGAATGATCGTAATTAATAGGAGGAAGTACTATATAAAAATAATTATATATTTGCCAAAAAAACTTATAGCGGTGGTACTCCCATATCACACACCAACATTTTTTTCAATTGTAGCATCTCCTTGGATCTTAGTTTATTCCCCACATGAAATCATTCATTATAAAATTTAAAGAATCGAATGTTTATTAAATAGTAATATTAATAATTATAAATAAATAATGCGTACATATCATAACCACTTAACAACTAATTAAATGGAGACAATTCCACCGTAGATACTTTAAAACGAGTCTACTTATTTGCTACGAATGCATCATTTATTCATAGAAGTGTTATTCATAAAACACTTGAAATAAGCATCTAAACAAATCTAAAAACTCAACCCATGTTTACCCAATTTCTCTACGGTGATAGTGTTTAACCGCTCAATCATTTCTGGTGTGAGATAATTTTTCGAATCTCCAACTTGACCACGACGAAAAAAAGTTTTATTTTCAACACCGTTAGGTACTTTGCCGGTCTTATTGACTTCCAAGTTGCTCAGCTTTTCAAAACTACACAGATTCAATATATCATCAACCACACCATTGGATTCTTCTTCTTTGGAGAATGGACACTCCAAAAACTTAGCAATCTCTCTCAAATAAAAATCAGGCTTCATTTTCATTTCTTCATATTTCAAAAACAAAATATTATTTTCTGGTCTTTCCAAGCTTTTCTTCCAATATCCCAATACATGCTCCCAATAGGGTCCAAATGGACACTCTCCTTTGCAAAAACTATCAAACATCTCTTCTAATGGAGCTGTTCCTATACTTTGTTGTGCTCTTATCTTGTTTGCGAAATGCCAAAGTGAAACAAACATGTCTTTAGGATCTCTACACAAATACACAACCTTGCAAGTTGACTCTTTCACAGATTTTGGCAATGATTCATATGGAATATGTGTAGAGAAGAGTCTTGGAGATGATAATGAGTTGAGGTCAGGGACAACATCTTTTTTACTGTAAAGGTCAATCTCCAAGAAGGGAACAAGAACATGAGGGTTGGAAGTGAGCAAAGGATGATTAATATTTGGATATTTGTGGCGGTTTAGCAATGCAAAAGTCAATGCTTTGAGCCAAGTGGTACCTGATTTAGGAGCAGTTGCTAAGAGGATATCTGAATCAAGGGCTTGAAAATGCTTTTGGCATGATAAAACACCTTGGAGAATAATTGTGGAAACCCAAAATCCTTGATATTGATGGGTTTGTTTGATACCCCAGGATTTTCCTGATGGCAAGGTTGATATCAATTCCTTGCATTCTTGGCCTATGTTATTTTCCAAGTGTTTGGCTTCAAGAGAGTTTTCTTTGGTTAATTTTTCCATGGTGCATGTAGTTAAGGATTAATATGGAAGGCTATAAATAGAATGGTTTTCTCTTTGCTGGCTAAGTTGTGCATATATTATATATATCTTGACGTTTATTAATATCTTGATGACCCATGAATCAGATTAGACGGTTTGGTGGGTCGGATATTGATGATGCAAAAAAAATAAAAAATAAAATATAATAATACAATAATATCAATCTTTAACTTAATTATTACGTTTGGTGACCATATTTATAAGTGGGGCATTGTGAATTATCATAAATACTAACAATTGTCAATAATATTATTTAAAAATAAAAAAATCATGACTTTCTTCGTCTTATAGTAGTATAGTTGACGTTAGTTCAATAAAAATTATTTATTTATTTTTTATTATTTTAATCAAACCGCTATTAATTAAGTCATTTTTACATTTGAAATGACATCAATTGTCCCATGAGTTAATTAGCTCGGTTGCCAGAATATTGCATTATATATGTAGGGGCTTAATGTTCGAACCTCGATCATCTTACTTATCCACCTTAAAGGTGAAATTTTCTAACCATCAAATTACTTAAAAATATAAATATAAATAATAATGACTACTCCAAAATTATATTAACTTACACTTTCAAATAAAAATATTATCAATAATCATTAAAATTTATGATAATTTTAAACACCAATCCAAAATGGACATTTATAAAGTGGTCTACTCTAACATTCACCATAAATATTACACCAGCCATGGAAGTTAAATTAGCAATTCCAATTTCGCATGCACCACGTGCTAGCTTAGTCAATTTAAAATTTAATTTCTTCAACCTACCCACCCTCACAGACAGGGCTATCCCCCATCCATAATCCATTCATATCACTATGGGGTCACCTCTGCCCTGAAACGTTATAATTCATGTGGGTCCCTATTTTCCTTGAGTTGCATGTAATATCTTGTTATTTTGGACAAGTAAATAAAATAATCCCTCCGTTTTAAAAAGATTAAACTCTTTAACCAAAATACACATATTAAAAAAAATATAACAGAATAAGAGATAATATTTACTTTACTAAATTATCCTAATTAAATGTGGCGTACTCCTTAATCTCTATGCACTTTTTAAGTTTAATAATTATTAAAAAAGTAAATTCTGCAAAAATAGTATAAGGATATAAGTGGAAATACAACATAAAAAATTGCAAATGACTCAAGTGTTTTGGGACAATTTTTTTTTTTACAAAAGGCTTAATCTTTTTGGGACGAAGGGTGTAATAATAAGAAATAGGTTTAATTAGTCTATTAATTCCTTAAAAATATTTTAAGTTTTACAATGGTCTTTAAAAAAATATATTTCATTTTGGTCTCTTAACTATATGACTGCTACCGTTAGTCACAATGACCATTTCCATTAATTTTTAACACCAAATATATTAGGTGGACCAACATAGATCTCACTAAATCTTTTAATTTAAGCTATTTGACCTTATTGAAAAAAAATTGCCATTGAATTTGAATGTCCACTCTATCTAATAGTGCACCATTATCAACTAATTTTTTTTTTTTTTGACAATCTAGTTTTTCTACTTTATTCCTTCATCTTCTTTCTTAACTTCTTTTCCACATTTATCATCATGTTCATTACACCTTCAAACAAAACTCATATCTTCAAATAAAATCTAGAAAAATATTTTAATTGAAAAAATTAAAAAATCTTGATAAAAGATATTGTTGAAAATGTTCATCAACATCTTCATAAACTCCAACAGAAAAATTCATATATGGAGAAATCCACACTAAAATTACCAACAAACCCATCATCATTTTATCTTCATCTCTCTTTGCAAATCATCTTCATCTTTTCTTTTTCTTGTGTGTTTTGAGATCTGAACTTTATTTTTATGATAAATTTGTTGTTTGATCTGAATTTGTTTTAGATTTGTTGTTTTTTGGAGTTGTTGTTTGAATATATGTACTCCCTTCGGCCTTATTTATAAGCAAAAGTTGTTTTTTAGATTTATTGGAAAAATAATGTATCTAGTCTTAAATATTGACTAGCTACATTACTTCTCAGATGTACCTAAAAAGCAACTTTTGCTTATAAATAAGGCCGGAGGGAGTAGTTCTTTTTCTGGATTTTTTTCTTCCTTATTTTTTTTATTTCTGGATTTTTGGATTGTGCATTACTGCATTTGTTTAATTTATGTGTTTTAGGATTTTAATTCTTTGAGTTGAAGTGTATTTTGAGTTTGTTTGAAGATTTGAAATTTTGTTGTTGAAGTTTATGAAAATGATCATAGAGATGAAGAACAAATGAAGGGAGAAAATGAATGAAGGAAAATAAAATTGGATGTTGGTGGTACACTATTATTAGTAACAGTGAACTTGTGCAAAACTGACATTTTTTTAAAAAAAATAGACGGAAAGGATCATTATGACTAATGATCATGTAGTTAAGGGACAAAAATAAAACTTTTTTTTTTTTCTTTCTTTAAGGAACTATTATAAAAGCTAAATATCTTTACGGGATTAATAAATCAATTAAGCCAAAAAAATAAAGTAAAAACATTAGCGCCATAAGGAATAATAGATATGAGAGATGATAATATGATATGGACGTTTAGAAAACAATTTAAGGTGCAGAGGAGTGTCAAAATGTATGGATTAGATGAATTTAGATTGAATTGTTAATGGATGGATCAAAGTAATTCATTAATTCATTAACAATCCATTAAAATTCAATCAATGAATTCAATCCAATCCATCCATTTAGAGATGAAATTCATCCAATCCATCCATTATCATTTTTTCAATGGATGGATATCCAATCCTTCCAACAAAATTAAGTCAAATATTTTTTTTTTAATTTCATAAAAAACTAAATAACATTTAATTATATGATAGTAAAAATTATAAAAAGTTGATATTTAAAAATACTCATCAGGACGAATCCAACAACATATTATATGTTAATGTTTATTTTTATTTATTAATAGAAAAATTGATTGTTTCACATATGTCAATGCATAGCTTTGACGATTAATATCTTTAATTGTATGATAGTAAAAATTATAAAAAGTTTATATTTTAAAATATTCATCAAGACGAATTCAATATGCTAATGTTTATTTTTATTTATTAGTAGAAAAATTAATTGTTTCACATATGTCAATGCATAACTTTGACGATTAATATCTTTAATTGTATGATAGTAAAAATTATAAAAAGTTGATATTCTGAAATACTCATCGAGACGAACCCAAAAATATATTATATGCTAATATTAATGTTTATTTTTATTTATTAGTAGAAAAATTGTTTGTTTCACATATGTCGATGCATAACTTTGACGATTAATATCTTTAATTGTATGATAGTAAAAATTATAAAAAGTTGATATTTTAAATTACTCATCGAGAAGAACCCAAAAACATATTATATACTAATGTTTATTTTTATTTATTAGTAGAAAAATTGACTATTTCACATATGTCAATGGATAACTTTGACGATTAATATCTTTAATCGTATGATAGTAAAAATTATAAAAAGTTGATATTTTAAATTACTCATCGAGACAAACCCAAAAACATATTATATGCTAATGTTTATTTTTATTTATTAGTATATAAATTGATTGTTTCACATATGCCAATGCATAACTTTGACGATTAATATATTTAATTGTATGATAGTAAAAATTATAAAAAGTTGATATTTTAAAATATTCATTGAGACGAATCCAAAAACATATTATATGCTAATGTTTATTTTTAATTTTTTTTAAAAGTGTCTATCCATTGGATTTAAAATGTATAATGATCAATGATCCATTGAATTTTGAAAGGCTTAATTACACATTTGGTCCCTTATATTTATTTTATGTTTCAAGTTAGTCCCTTATGTTTTAAAAGTTTCAAGTTGGTCCCTTATGTTTATTTTAGGTTTCAAGTTGTTCCTTCATGTTTTAAAAGTTTCAAGTTGGTCCCTTATGTTTTTAAAAGTTTCAATTTGGTCCCTTATGTTTTTAAAAGTTTTAAGTTTAGTCCCTATAAATAGGGACTAAACTTGAAAATTTTAAAAACATAAGGGACCAAATTAAAACCTAAAATAAACATGAGGGACCAACTTGAAACTTTTAAAACATGAAGGACCAACTTGAAACCTAAAATAAACATAAGGGACCAACTTGAAACTTTTAAAACATAAGGGACCAATTTGAAACCTAAAATAAACATAAAGGACCAAATATGCAATTAAGTCATTTTGAAATTAAGTTGGATGGACCGGGTCCATCCATTACTAAATAGATCAAATCCAATCCATTAACATTTATATAATATATTGGATGGATTAGATGATTTTTTTTAGAGATGAATTGGATGTATAATGGATAAATGAATTGTTTTGACACTCCTAGAAGCGTTGGGTTTAGTTAGGTGAAACGTCAGTATTAGTGTAGTCAAATAAAAATTTACTTTACAAGTATATATTGGTGATTGATAGATAGTCGCTCGGATTACTTATAATTCTTTGAAAAGAAACAAAAATAATATTTACTTATAATTCTTTGAAAAGAAACAAAAATAATATTTACTTATAATTCTTTGAAAAGAACCAAAAATAATTACAAATGAGATTTAATACATAATGAAATGGATAGTACAAAAAATAATTTCGCAATGATATATATCCTCTGAAAAATTTCAAAATACACAACAATAACGATAGATGTTTTTGCTTGTTCACTATTATTAATTATCAAAATCTTCAAACCGGATCGGGTTTTAACACGACAACAACAACAACATATAACTCACTTTGTGTAAGAGGACAAAACAACTAATTTTTATAAGATTCACATTCTAGGATGCGAACTCTTATTTTAAGTTTTTGCTATTTACACTCACTTTCTACGTTGCGTTGAAAGGTTCGACCAAAGGTGGTCAGGCGTGTCCCGTTGAATGCAACGACAACAACTGTGCGAGTGTATGGATGAAGAAATCTTCAACTTGAGGGAGAGCACAATAAATTGAATAAACCACACTTGAGAGACAGATTTGTTGTAACTAGTGTGAAATGAGTAACTTACACAATACTTAAAAAAGTGGAGGTTGAATAATTTATAAATAAGAGAACCGATAAACTTAATATCTTAAGATTTTGAGAGATTGTTGTAGCAAATGTGAGATGAGTAAATCCGACAATACTTAATAAAGTGGAAGTTGAATAATTTATTAGTGAAAAAATCTATAAACTCAATGACTTAATGTTTTTAGTTAAGATGTGATATCCAATTCAATTGTATAGTTACTCTAAATCCAATATAGATGATCTTTCTAACTATATCCACCGACCCACGTTACCCAACACCAATATAGTATGTCAAATTGATGAGAGAATTTGCAGCACATGGGCAATTTAATTTGGTCTTTTAAATTGGCCATGCAATCGATAGTTACACGATGAAAGAATACGAGCATATGCAAAGTAGCGTTCAAGTTCAATTAATTTTGGCAATTTATTGGCCAATTTGGCCACTTGATTGGCTGGTTTTTTGTTTGTTTGTTTTTTGTTGTCAATCCTCCGACATTCTTCATTCACCAAAATTTTTCATCTTCCTCTCCACTCTTCTAAAATCTTCTCCAAAATGAATAAATTTACTTGGTGAGAAATAGAATCTTCCATATCCTAGAGACGCATATGTTGGGACAATGTGATAATTTAGGAGAAATTAGAGAGAATAGAACGAGAGAATTGAGAAGAGAATTAGGGAAAAAAAGAATTAATTGCATTCATCCACAAGGGGCAAATGTATTTATATACAAAATGGGGACTTGCTTCACTACCAAGCGTTCGTATATTAACTACCTAAGACAAATCAAAAACTATAACAAACTAACTAACTATTCATTACTAACTTCAGAAGCTTTCTCAACTTCTGGAGCTCTACAACTTCTGAAGCTTCCCCAACTTCTGAAGCTTCCTCAGCTTCTGAAGCTCTACAACTTCTGAAACTTCCCCAGCTTCTGAAGCTCTACAACTTCTGAAGCACCTCAGCTTCTGAAGCTCTGCAGCTTCTGAAGCACCTCAGCTTCTGAAGCATCTCAGCTTCTGGAGCTCCACAGCTTCTGAAGCACCTCAGCTTCTGAAGCATCTCAGCTTCTGAAGCACCTCAGCTTCTGAAGCATCTCAGCTTCTGGAGCTCTACAGCTTCTGAAGCACCTCAGCTTATGAAGCTCTGTTTTTCCAAAACATGACTTATTAATTCAACACACCTCCTAAGGCATGTTTTCCAAAGCATTCATTCCTATAAGCTTCTTCAGAGTGTCAAACCTTGCCTTAGCCATAGGTTTGGTTAGAATATCTGCCAGTTGGATCTCAGTATTGTAATATTCCAACTCAAGCTTATCTTTGTTCACTTGATCTCTCAAAAAGTGAAACCTCTTCTCAATGTGCTTACTTCTTCCATGACTAACTGGGTTGTTAGCCAAATCAATTGCTGACTTGTTATCAACAAGTAGCTTTATCTTTGTTGCCTCTACTGCCCTCAATTCAGTGAGCAACATCTCAATCCAATTTGCTTGACAAGCTGCAAATGAAGCTGCCACATACTCAGCTTCACATGATGACAATGCCACTATCCCTTGCTTCTTAGAACACCAAGAGATTGGTGCATTACCTATCATGAACAGGTATCCTGCAGTACTCTTCCTGTCATCTTGATCTCCTCCCCAATATGAATCTGAGTAACCATAAGCCACTAGCTTTTTGTTACTGTTCTTTTGGTTTGGAATCAAAATGCCATGATCCATGGTTCCTTTCACATATCTAAGAACCCTCTTTGCAGCAGTCAAGTGATTCATCCTTGGTTGATCCATAAATCTGCTCAACAGACCAACACTATGACATAAGTCAACTCTAGTATTGCACAAGTACCTCAATGATCCTATGATCTGCCTGTACAATGTTGAATCAACCAACTCATCCTCAGTATTCTTGCTCAGCTTCACACCTGTTTCCATAGGAGTAATTGCTGGGTTGCAATTGCTCATATGAAACCTTTTCAAAATGTCAATGACATATTTCTTCTGATGCAAGAAATAGCCTATATTTGTTTTCACAAATTCCATGCCAAGGAAATATGATAGCTCTCCCAAGTCAGTCATCTCAAACTCCTTCATTATGTCTGTTTTAAATCTCTATAGCACAGCTTTGTTTGATCCCGTGATCAACAAATCATCAACATACAAACATAGTATTATAATCTCATCATGATCTGAGCCTTTCACATACACTCCATGTTCTGATGTGCATCTAGTGAACCTCAAATCCAACAGGAAGTTATCAATTCTCCTGTTCCAAGCTCTTGGAGCTTGTTTCAAACCATAGAGGGCTTTGTTCAACTTGTACACCTTCTGTTCTTGACCTTTGATCTCAAATCCTGGTGGCTGCTTCACATACACCTCTTCCTCTAATGGTCCATTCAGGAAGGCAGATTTCACATCAAGCTGGTGCATAGCTCATCCTTTGTAGGTAGCTACTGCAACAACTAGTCTAATTGTCTCTAGCCTTGCCACCGGTGCAAAAACTTCATCAAAGTCAAGTCCAAGCTTCTGAAGAAAACCCTTAGCTACTAACCTTCCTTTGTACTTAGCAATTTCACCACTTGGTTTCATCTTCAGCTTGAAAACCCATTTCACATCAATAGGTCTCTTGTTTACAGCTTTATTCATCAATGTCCATGTGTTATTCTTCTCAATTGACTTCAGCTCCTCTTTCATAGCATTCAACCAATTTGAATCTTTCAAGGCTTCACTCAGAGTCACTGGTTCCAATTCTGCAATCATTGCTTCATTGACCAGTTCTCCATCTTCAGTGATTGCTTGATCAGGAAACACATCATACTCATTCAACCTTATTGACTGTACTTTTTCTCTGGTTGATCTTCTCAACTGTTGATTAGGTGCAGTATTAGGCTGATAATCTTCAACTTCTATCTCCTCTTGATTTGTTTCCTCAAGCATAAGTCTTCTGTTGAGAATTGAGCCTTCAGCACTTGTGCCTTCAGTCCAATCCCAACCTTTTGATTCATCAAACTTGATATCTCTGCTAATCACAACCTTGTTATCTCTAGGTGAGTACAATTTGTAAGCACTAGTGGGATGATAACCTAGCAATATCATTGTCTGACTTCTATCATCAAGTTTTCTTCTAACCTGATCAGGAACATGTTTGAAGCAAAGTGAGCCAAATATTCTAAAATGACTAACACTTGGTTTCAAACCTGTCCAAGCTTCATGAGGAGTCTTGTCTTGTAACCTCTTTGTAGGACTTCTATTGATGATGTAAACTGCTGTAGAGGCTGCTTCACCCCAAAACTCATGAGGCATATGCTTAGCTTTAAGCATACTTCTGGCCATGTTCATGATGCTTCTATTCTTCCTCTCAGCTACACCATTATGTTGAGAGGTGTAGGGTGCAGTGACTTCATGCTCTATACCTTCATCTTCACAGAATTTTGCAAATTCATGTGAAGTGTATTCACCACCTCCATCAGTTCTCAATTTCTTAACACTAAATCCACTTTGATTTTCAACTAGTGTCTTAAATTTCTTGAACTTGGTAAATACATCACTCTTCTTTTCGATAAGGTAGAGCCAAACATGCCTAGTACAATCATCTATGAATGTCAGAAAATAGCTATTACCTCCAATGGATTTCACCTCAAATGGACCACACACATCTGAGTACACCATTCCTAGCTTCTGAGTTGACTTCATAGGTAATTCATTCTTGAATGAATTTCTGGCCTGCTTTACAACACAACACTCTTCACACACTTCACTTGGTGCTCTGATCTGAGGCAAGCCATGAACCATCTTCTTGGAATTCAACATGCTTAAACTTTTGAAGTTTAAGTGTCCAAAACTGTGGTGCCATATCCAATTCTCTTCTGTACCAGTAACTAAGGCTAAACACTTGAAATCAATCACATTGATTTCAACCTTAAAGGTTCTATTGCTTGACAATGGAGCTCTTAGGATTAACCTATCCTTAGCATCATGAATCTTCAATTCTTTATTAGCCATTGTCACTGTATAATCCTTTTCAAGTAATTGACCAAGACTAATCAAATTACTTATCATGGAAGGAACATACAATACCTCATTAATGAAGGATTCCTGACCATCTTTTCTCTTCACAAGAATTGTCCCCATACCTTCACTAGTGATTTGACTGTTATTAGCAAACTTGATATTCCTTCTCACTGAATAATCAAGCTTCAAGAACCACTTCTTGTTGCCAGTCATGTGATTGCTACAGCCAGTGTCAAGATACCACAAGTTGGATTTGTCACTTTCAGTGTTTGTAATTGCCATAAGCAGGGAATCATCAGAGTCACTACCATTTTCCTTTGCCAATTGAGCTTCATCCTTGTCACTTCTCTCAACTTTCTTAGAGTGACACTCTCTAGCATAATAGCCAAGCTTCTGACAATTATAACACTTCACATACTTCTTATAAATCTTTTTCTTTGAACCTTTCTTGTTACTTTTGCTGGGCTCTAAGTCTTTTAGGTTCTTGCCATCATTATCTGAATCTTCTTTCTTTTTCTTGTTTTTCCCTTTGGAACCTTTCTGAAATTTTGCCCGCAAAGCTTGATCAATAGCTTTGAGCTCCTCTGCTTGATTCGCAATTCATGTGCCTCCAATGAAGCTTGAAGCTCCTCTATCTTCATAGTAGCCAAATCCTTTGACTCTTCTATTGCTACTACTATGTGATCAAATTTCTTAGTCAAGGTTCTCAAAACCTTCTCAATCTTGGACTTCTCTGATAGAGCTTCACCATTTGACTTCATCAAATTAGTGATACTCAACATTCTTGAAAGATACTCAGCTATCGTTTCTTGATCATTCATTACCAACATTTCATATTGTCTCCTTAGAGCTTGCAGCTTGATACCTTTCAGTTTTTCATCACCTCCATAAATCTTTTTCAATGTATTAGGATCCACACACTGATGTATGATGAACAGACCTTTTGCATCCTTTTTCTTCAGCTCGCGATGCAAGGCTCTTGCTGCTTCATCAGCATTTGCAGCCAGGTCTGGTACTCCATCATTCACAGTTTCAAGAACATCTTGAAACCTGAAAATGACCTTCATCTGCGCACACCAACGATCATAGTTTTCAACTTTGAAAACTGGAAGATTTGCAGGAAATTGTGATGAGGTTGTGCCATTGTTCGCCATTGTTTGCCATTGTTTCTTGATCAAAGAATCAATGCAAAATGTGAATCACAATCGGGCTCTGTTATACCAATTTGTTGGGACAATGTGATAATTTGGGAGAAATCAGAGAGAATAGAACGAGAGAATTGAGAAGAGAATTAGGGAAAAAAAGAATTAATTGCATTCATCCACAAGGGGCAAAGGTATTTATATACAAAATGGGGGCTTGCTTCACTACCAAGCGTTCGTATATTAACTACCTAAGACAAATCAAAAACTATAACAAACTAACTAACTATTCATTACTAGCTTCAGAAGCTTTCTCAACTTCTGGAGCTCTGCAACTTCTGAAGCTTCCCCAGCTTCTGAAGCACCTCAGCTTCTGAAGCTCTGCAGCTTCTGAAGCATCTCAGCTTTTGAAGCACCTCAGCTTCTGAAGCATCTCAGCTTCTGGAGCTCTACAGCTTCTGAAGCACCTCAGCTTCTGAAGCTCTGTTTTTCCAAAACATGACTTATTAATTCAACAGCATAGTCATCAACTCATCATCCACAAATCCCTTTTGTTGTCTTCATCATGCACCACTAGTAGTAGTAACTAACACCGCAAAAGCATAAACATGAAAAGATAAAACAGCAGACCAAAACACACTTCCAATAGCTCTTTGGGTAATCCTGAATTCTATGCGAGACATGAGATTTTCCAATACACTCTCATGCCAAATAGTACTATTGAGTTTGATTGTGGATATAAATAGTGTGAATCTTAGTTTGTTTAATTTTTATATGCATTTTTCTATATGCATTTTTCTTGTTTTAGTAATTTTAGTTTGTTTAATTTTTATCTTTTCGGTTGCAATTGGCTGCATAGTCCTTTGTTGATTAGCCACAGCGTACCTATCGATGTGTTTATTAACCATGGTTGGGTGCGATATGCTAATCGACGAGAAAGTTTTTGTGTCATAATTATTGGATACGCTATGACTAACCGAAACAAAATCTACCAAGATCCCATTTAAGGTCATAAAAATGGGACTTTCCATTACTGCTGAATTGCTCGGTTGAAGTTGCCACGTTTCTGTCGGTAGGCATGATGGAAAGATCTGGCCTGCTAAACAGGCCGGTGGGACTTGAAGGCCAAACTCTTTCATTAAACACGTTAAAACCTATGAAGCCTAGATACGCAATACGATACTGATACGACAATATGCGAAAATTTTCAAAATTCTCAATACGAACCGCGATACATTATTTAAAAATTAAATTTAAAAATATAAATGCATAATATATAACATAACCAAAATCGATAATGATAACAAATTTACATTCAAATTACTCAAAGTAATCAAACAAGTGACAATTATGTATCGTAAGTTAAGTACTACCCAAAAAAGATATAATAATTAGTATTATTGAAAAAAAAACATCTTAGTACTATCCAAAAAAGACATAATTGATTATCCATAAAGAATGAGTAAGGATCCTACATAAGAGGAAACACAAATTATATTAGTCACCTCTTCTCTGTTTCCATCATTAATTAACATTAATTACCTGATAATTCTTTGATACGCGTATCAGAGAAGTAACCGACACGTAACGGTCATTTTTATTTTAAAAAATAATTTTAATCTCCCGATACTTCTCCAATACGCATATTGGAAGATACCCGACGCGTATTAGTATCAAATACGTGTCGGACACGATACTTGACCATTTTTAGAGTATCAGAGCTTCATAGGTTAAAACTATAGGAGGAGAATGACAAATTTGTCCCATATTTATGTATTTTGTATCCTATTGAAAATTTCTACTATGTAATGTTTATTTATATTGTTATTTGACCGGAAATGAAAATGTTGGATGTAATATTCAAATTGATGTAGTTTTTGTGCATGATGTTTTAATAAAAAAGAAATACTACTCATATCCTATCTTACTTCCTTCCTATGTTGCTTTGATTTCTGTCACAGACACATCTGATACTTAGGTAGCGGGACATCCTACGCACCAATCCGCGACTTAAGTAGCGGATTCGTCGGTGGTCAGCTGATTGGTGCGTAGGATGTCCCGCTACCTAAGTATCGGATGTGTCTGTGACAAAAATCAAAGCAACACAGGAAGGAAGTAAGATAGGATATGAGTAGTATTTCTTTTTTATTAAAACATCATGTTCTAGTCAAATGCCCGCTCACACCTCCGTCAATTCTCTTCTAAATTTTTTCTTATTATTTGTAGTTTTAGAATGTTTATTTTTTATGATTTCGTGAGTAAATGACCGCATAGGTCTTTGTCGACGAGAAACGTTTAGTGTCCTAATTAGATACATTATGACTAACTGAAATCAATGGCCGTAGAGAAGCTCAGGCTTGCAGGACCACCAGAGACATATGGTCAAAAGTGGAACATTTCCGTGCATAAATGGGACTATCCCATCCTGCAAAGCTTTTTGGATCAGACCACCTTGCTATCTGCATTTGTTTGGTGGTGAGCAAGTGGTAGAAGCATCTTCCCAGTCCGGTGATAAAAGATGACACGCTGACCGGTGAAACATCTTCGTCTAATAGAATAGATTTTTGTTTAATGTAATTTTATTTGAAATGTAATGTAATTTTCTTTGATCAATCCAATAGAATTATTTTTATCTTATAATCCTATTAATATGTCTTCTGTTACGAATTTATTTTATTTGTTTTCCTGTGAAATGCACATCCATTAGACACCGTCCGTCACATAAGTAACGAATAGGGGTATTTTGGTCATTTCGTAGGACGCGCCCCAAAAACAGTAGTGTGACAAAAGTAATTTTGGTGAATAATTATGTCTCGTGGATTGTCACTTAAGTTAAACCCAATTAACAATGATCCATTGAAATGTTTGACTAAAGTGAATTTATGAGTATCTAATAATTTTGTGATGGGTTAAAATAGAAATAATAATAGTTAACCTTAATTTGAACATGTTATCACAAAATACAGAAAAAATTACTAAATTTTTTCTCTCATATATATAGAAAGTGATATTGATATGGAAGATCAAACCACATCATTATTCAATCATCATGAATTTAGGTACACTTCAGTTTATAAGAGTTTGACCCCAAGTAAAGTAAAGTCTAACAAAAAGTGGAGCTTATTAAGCTTTTGAGCTCAATGTCTTGGTTAAATTCAATCCAGTTTAGTTATTGAGAAAATAAGTTTTTGTTTTGTCAAATAGCCTTGTGATTGGAAATTCCATCCTTAAGATGAATAAGTGGGATGTTTGAAGTTCGAACCCCGATCCTTGTATATATAATACAATGTCCTTACCAATTGAGCTAAGCTCACGGAGTCAAATAAGTTTTTTTTCTTGTTCCAACCATTCAATTTTCAATGCTGGTGTTTATCTGGATAGAGATTGTCTGCATTAAACAACCTTTAATTATGTCCTCATGATTAGCATAATTCAATTGATAGAGACATCACATTTTATATATAGCGGTTGGGGGGTTAGAACTCTAGATACCCCACTTAACCACCTTAAGAGTGGAATTTCTAGCCAATAGACTAACAAAGAAACAAAACAACCATTAATTATCTGATCAATTGATTTAAGCTAACTCATTTACCAAACTATTGAAAATCACTACAAGAAATTCTGTTATTACTCACAGAAAAAGCCGTCTGTAATTGATAAAAGCCGTTGGTAATATTGAATTAGTGACAAATTACCCACGACCACAATGTGGTGGGAAAAAGCCTCGTTGGTAATTTTTACCCACGGCCAAAAAACCATCTATAATTTACTGTCAGCTACACCATTGGTAATTTGTGGGTAAGCATTTTTTTAATAATAACTTATTTGTCTCAATTTACCCACACAAAGCCATCTATAACATTGGCTTTTTTAAGGACAGTTTTACTCACAACTTAGACATTTGTAACCTATTTGATTTGATTCGTATTTTTTTTACTATAGCGACATATTATATATATATATATATATATATATATATATATATATATATATATATATATATATATATATATATATATATTGTCATAATAATTATATAATTCATGTCACATTCACTATTCAACAAATGCAAAAATAGACCAAAATTTTTATACAAATTCAATCAAGTTTGACATAAATAATTGTATGAATGTTTACAATTAGAATCTCCTTCATCCTATGAATCTACCAACATCAATCCAAAAATATACATCAATCTAGATAGGCTACTCAATTATTCTAGAGCCACCAAAGTTTACATCGATCCATCATTCAATCAAATTTCTTATCTTCCACCAATTCCTCTTCTTTTAAGGATGAATAGAGGCTACTCTGACCCTTAGTTGTATCGTTCTCGTTGTTGCCAAAGTATCAAACTCACCTTCAAAGAAAAGATGCCAACGACCAAAGAAGATGTAGACCAATCAAATCTCCCACCACTGTAGCAAAAAGAACTATATAATTAAGCTTTTATACAATTACCAACAAATATAAATTGTACTTCTCTTTCAAAAAGAACCAAAACAGATGCAAATTAAGCAACCTACCCTGTTCAAGAAACAATTAAAGCAAATTAAGCAACAATAGAACAAACATGAAATAACAACCAAATTAATATGGAACACAACAAAAAAAAAATCAGAATTCAAACACCCAAAAATATTCATAAGAATGCATACCTTTATAGAATTCGAAAGCAAAACCGCTGCAATCAATGAATTCATGAACAAAATATATTAAGATTAAACTAAAAATAAAAACAAAACACAACAAATTATATTATATACATTCAATTTTTTTTTCTCTTAAATTAAAAGAAACATGTTAACTTTTATATTCCTTAAAGGAAAAAGATACCCAAAAAACTTATAAATTTTAAATTTTGACCATGAAATTAAATTGAAAATATGAAACAACAATAGGACAAACATGAAATAACAACAAAATTGATATGGAACACAAAAAAAATAAATTAGAATTCAAACATCTAAAAATAAAGAAATTCATATCTTTATAGGACATCAAAGCAAAACTGTTGCAATCAACAAATTCATGGACAAAATATATTAAAAATTGATAAATAAGAACAAAACATAACAAATTATAGTAGAAAAATTTTATACAATTGAACCCAAAGTTTAACCATTAATGGTGGAGAAGAAAAAGTTCAAAGTCGAGTTTCTATTTGTTGTAAAAGATGCTTAATTTAAGGTTATAATTAATGGATTTGTATTGTGAATAGAATAGACTCCAACGTTCAATCATATATTGACACATCATGTATTTTTGTTATATCCAATCATATATATTGACACGTATTATATTTTTAAACACATGACATGTCACATTCATTAATTAACGTGGCAACATATAATTGGGTTAAAATTAGGGTTAGAGTTAAATGTGCCTTTAGTTACTTTCGTTTTATTATATTAAAGATTAAAGATAAACGTAAATAAATTGATTTAGGTAGTTACCACTTAAAACATACACATATTTAATTCAATTTTTTTTAGAGAAAATCTTAGGTGAAGTCGAACGTAACACCATACTCTTAGAATCAACCAATTACAAAATTTTAAATAATTAACTAATTAATAAAATAGGAAAAAAAAGATTTAACCTCATCCTTTAAAAAAAATATACACTTTTCCAACAAAAAAACTAATTAATAAAATAGAAAAAAAAAAATTTAACCTCATCCATTAAAAAAAATATACACTTTTAAAAAAAAAAAACACAAAGAACGCAAAAATAAAATAAAATTGGTTCCCACGAATTTAAACTTGTTCCATCTTCTTCCCTTTCTTGATCAATCATTCTAGTTTTTTTTTTTTTCACAACCATTGCAACAGGTGATCTAACAACCCCATGTTTTCTACTCGTGCAATATCGTTCAATTATTAAGGTCGGACATCCAATTTGATTGTCATGTCCTTGCAATTATATGATGATGATGATGATGAGGACCAAAAATAAAAATAAACCTTACTATTCTTGTGTTTTTGTTTTTCTCAGAAGAGGAAGAAGATGGAATAAGTAAATTCGTGGGAACCAAGTTTTTCTTTTTGCGTTCTTTGTGTTTTTCTTTTTGGAGATATTTTTTTTTAATGGATGTGGTTAAATCTTTTTTTTTTCCTAATTTATTAATTAGTTAATTATTTAAAATTTTGTGATTGGTTGATTCTAAGAGTGTGATGTTACGTTCGACTTCACCTAAGATTTTCTCTTCTTTTTTTTAATGTTAAAACATACACGCTTAAATATGTTTCGTGAGTTTAACTCAGTTGATAATGAAATCACATTTTATATGTAGGACTGAAATTCGAATTCTTAACACTTCACTTATCCATCTTAATAGTGAATTTTTTAGTCAGTAGACAAACCTGACAAAAAAATGGTTATAAATATTATACAGACGGTTATACCGTGGGTAAGTTGTGGGAAACAATTAAAAAAACAATAAAAAAAATTATAGATGGCTTAGTCGTGGGTAAGTCGTCATTACTTTTAAAATTATCCATAGCTATAAAGCTGTGGGTAACTATTCGTGGCTAATAAAAAAATTTCTTGTAGTGAATGATTTGAGCCACACATTTATGATTTGACAATTCTTATATGCTACAACGTCCTACTCTAACAACATGGCATCCTTTTTCCATGTTTATCTTGAGGGGTTCCTTGCTGTGTTATTTATAAGGTTAAATATATAATATGGAGACCTTCTAAATTTAGTCCTTATTTAATTTTTATTATATTTTTAGTCCTTATAAAATTTTTCTTTCATATAGTTTTAGTCCCTATCTATAACAATTTATGTAATTACCATTAAACTCTTAAACTTTTGAATAATTTTCTACAACCATATTTAAAATATCATATAAAGTTTATTAGGTTAAATATGTTTTTAGTCTCTACATTTTGTGAAATAGGTAAGAATGAACCCAATATTTTAAAAAAGGTAAAAAAAAATCCCATAAGTTTTTCCGTTATCAAGAATGCTTCATTCCGTCTATTTTTTTTTTTTCATGTCAGCTAACAAAATGCTTATTAATGAACCCCACTATTTTAATTTTAGTCCCCACGTTTTACGAAATAGGCAAGAATAACACCTAGATTTTATAAATGTAGGGACTAAAATTAAAATAGTGGGGTCCACTAATAAATATTCTGATATCTGACCTAGATTTTACACTATTATATATATAGAGTACGTGTTTTAGATCGCGCGAGAGAGAAAGCAAAAACATGTTTTCTCACTCGTCAGAAACGAGAGAGAATGAGGGAATATAGAGTACATATTTTTTCTACAAAGATTAGAATAGAAGAGTGAGATAACAATATAGATTTCTATTGAGAGATTGAATTCCGAGAAAAATCGATGTTAATTGAGAGATTGAATTTCTGGAAAAAATTAGGGTTTATCGAAAGAAAGAGAGAGACCGAGAGAGGCAAGGGAAATAATTGTTAATTTGTGTTGTGCGTGTGTAATGTAGATATTTTTTTAGGGTTAATAAGTTGTTACCCCCTGCTAAAAATTCCTTGATGATTCTCTCCTTGCAAAATATTTTTTTTTGGTTTCCCCCCTTTTTCCCTCTTGAGTGTAAGGAATTTGCATTTTTTAAATCGGTTGAACAAAATAACCGATTTAAAAAACAACACTTTTTAAATCGGTTAAACAAAATAACCGATTTAAAAAGTCTATCCAAGGGGGGACCCAAAAAATTTACTTTGCAAGAGAGGAATCTTCAAGGAATTTTTAGCAGGGGGTAATGCAAAACATGCCCACTTATCAGGGTGTAACAATCTATTAACATTTTTTTATAATAATGTAGTTATTTTTTTTTTTTACAATAATGCAAATTTTTTTTTTAATTAGTTTATATGTTGCCTATATTGAAAGGTAACGGTTCCCTTAATTTAGGCCACATTTTTCCAGCGTTGCGTGTTAAATCTTTATAGCGTTAGCCTAAATACAACGGGCAGAGAACCGTGGCCAATGCTCTATTAGGCTACGGTTTTTTTTGAATTTTAAAAGCTCACGGAAAAAATTCTGCTTTTAGTCTGCAGTTGCAAAAGCGTGGCCTATTTTATGTTTAGGTCACTCTTTCCTGGACGTGGCAATGACTTAGTGTGGCCTAAAGTGAAAAATGGTGTAGTGAAAGATATGCATGCGGTTTGGATTGGTTTTGAAAATCAATCCAAAATTCAATCAAGCAGTTTTCATAGAAAGGACATCCAAACACATCGAAAAATATTCGATTTTTTGCGGTTTTCGGTTTTTTTGGATCGATTTGCGGTTTTTATTTGGATTGATTTGAATTTGAGCATCCCTAGTAGTAATATTTACTTGGAATGTAGGAATATGCTCCTCCTTAAGATCTCAAGTTCGATTTTCTCTGATGTTAATATTGATGAGCTAATATAATTTCTTAAAAAAATAATAAGAATATTTACTATTTACAATAATTCCTAACGAAGATGACATGTATGATGTACGGTTGTCATTTTATTTTAAACTTTTCGAGTATTTCAATTAATGTGTTGTACGTACCAAGGTGTTCTTTGAGAATCAAGAAACTTTAGCAAAAAATTTGAATTATTCTACCATATGAATATTTAGTTTTTGTCTTTTAAATAATGTAGACGGTTCTAACTGGATAAACCATGAATTAGGATAAGGTTTTGTAGCATGTACCACCTTTTATAGGTGCTTGGTTTATGGTGAATCACGAACGATAACAATTAGAAGAATGAATACTCTTGCATCTCCTTGAATCTTATAGTTCCCTACATTAAATCATTCCTTATAAGATTTGAAGAATTGAATGTTTATTAAATACTAATGTTAATAATTGTAAATAATTGATACATAAAATGAGTATTTTTTTTTTTGTACACTAAAATGAGTATACTTAACAAACAACTAGTAATGTTTATTAAATAGTAATTGTAAATAGTAATGTCATAACTGTTAGATAATAGGACTTTTATGTTATTGGGCTTTTAGGTTAGCAGTCCATTAAGTATTATTATATATTTTCTTGTAATCCTATTTTGTGAAATTAAGCTATTGGTATTCTATGAAACCCTAACCGTTATTTTGTGTTTCTGTATTTTGCATCTCTAAAGTTAACTTGGTATCAGAGCATAGTTCGATCCTCCTTAAACCGTTTGTTGCTTCCGCCGTCCGAGTTCCCAAAAGTTTGGGAACAAAATCGTGTTGTGTCTTTTGTTGCTGCTCTACACGCAAACAAAAAATCATCAAAACAAAATCGTGATGTGTCTTTTACACACAAGAACGAATCCACGGGGAGAAAGACACGTGGAATGGAAGGCAAAGGTGGGTTGACAAGTCATACAAGAAGTCCATCTTGGTAATGAATGTAAGAAGCTTTTGGCTAGCTCATCTCACCCAAAGAAAATTGTCCTTGAAAAGTTTTGGTATCTTGGTTGTGTGCTTTGCAGCTCCGTCTTACGTGAAGAGTTTTGTTCTAGTGCAGTTCGGTTAATGTGAATTGGTTCTGATTGAGTTTGTTTGATCTGATCTGAGTTTGTTTGAGTTAGTTCTATTTGGTTTGGTACTATATTTTTCTGTCTGGTGAGTCGAATGAATACTCACATTTGAATTCAGTGAAGGAATACTCACATCTGAAAATTTGAATTCGGTGAGGGAATACTCACAGTATGAATCCGGTGAGAAAATACTCACAATTTGAAAATCTGAATCCGGTGAGGGAATACTCACAGTCTGAATCTGAGGGAATACTCATAATTTGAAAATCTGAATCCGATGAGGGAATACTCACAATCTGAAGCTGAATCTGATATTAGTTTATTTTCAAGGTTAATTTTGTAACAAGCTTAAAGCTTAGTAAGCTTTAGCTTGAGGGGAAGTATTAGAATAAGATGTTTTGAATTTATTTTTGATTCTTGCTTGACAAACTCCTGATGATTCATGTTGATGCATCAAGTGTTAGATAATATGACTTTTATGTTATTGGGCTTTTAGGTTAGCAGTCAATTAAGTATTATTATATATTGTCTTGTAATCCTATTTTGTGAAATTAAGCTATTGGTATTCTATGAAACCCTAGCCGTTATTTTGTGTTTCTGTATTTTGCATCTCTAAAGTTAACTATAACCACTTAACAACTAATTAAATGGAGACACTTCCACTGTAGATATACTCTAAAATGAGTATACTTATTTGCTACAAATGCGTCATTTTTATTCTTAGAAGTGTTATTTATATATAACACTTGAAATAAGCATCTAAACAAATCTAAAAACTCAACCCATGTTTACCCAATTTCTCTACGATGATAGTGTTTAACCGCTCAACCATTTCTGGTGTGAGATAATTTTTCCAATCTCTAACTTGACCACGACGAAAAAAAGTGTTATTTTCAATACCAATAGGTACTTTGCCGGTCTTATTGACTTCCAAGTTGCTCAGCTTTTCAAAACTACACAGAAAAGTGTTATTTTCAATATCATCAACCACACCATTGGATTCTTCTTCTTTGGAGAATGGACACTCCAAAAACTTAGCAATCTCTCTCAAATAAAAATCAGGCTTCATTTTCATTTCTTCATATTTCAAAAACAAAATATTCTTTTCTGGTCTCTCCAAGCTTTTCTTCCAATAGGGTCCAAATGGACACTCTCCTTTGCAAAAACTATCAAACATCTCTTCTAATGGAGCTGTTCCTATACTTTGTTGTGCTCTTATCTTGTTTGCGAAATGCCAAAGTGAAACAAACATGTCTTTAGGATCTCTACACAAATACACAACCTTGCAAGTTGACTCTTTCACAGATTTTGGCAATGAGTCATATGAAATATGTGTAGACAAGAGTCTTGGAGGTGATAATGAGTTGAGGTCAGGAACAACATCTTTTTTACTGTAAAGGTCAATCTCTAAGAAGGGAACAAGAACATGAGGGTTGGAAGTGAGCAAAGGATGATCAATAATTGGATATTTATGGCGGTTTAGCAATGCAAAAGTCAATGCTTTGAGCCAAGTGGTACCTGCTTGCTAAGAGGATATCTGAATGAAGGGCTTCAAAAATGCTTCTGGCAAGATAAAACACCTTGGAGAATAATTGTGGCAACCCAAAATCCTTGATATTGATGGGTTTGATTCATAACCCATGAATTTTCTGATGGCAAAGTTGATATCAATTCCTTGCATTCTTGGCCTATTAAATCATTTTCCAAGTGTTTGGCTTTAAGAGAGTTTTCTTCACTTAATTTTTCCATGGTGCAGGTAGTTAAGGATTGATATGGAAGGTAGGAAATTGAATGGTTTCTCTTTGCTGGATAAGTTATATCTTGACATTTATATTATAATGTCTTGATGCCAACCCCCTATTAGATTAAGCGGTTCGATGGGCCGGATACTGATGACGCAAAACTAAAAATAAATAAATAATATAATAATACAAGAATATAAATAATTTTTTTTTGAATGGCAAATATAATTATATATATAAGAGAATAAATGATACACCAAATAGAGTTCAAAAAGGGAGTATCAGAAGTACTAAGTCCCCAAAGAAAATAAAAATACAATAAAAATAAAAGTGAGAAAAACTCCTACTAAACTATGGATAGAAATACTTAACTTAATTATTATTTTTGGTGACGACATTTATAAGTGGTGCACTTTGAATCAGTATTTAAGATTATCAAAAATACTAATGATTGTCGGTATTATTATTTAAAAGTAAAATTTATGACTTTTTTGGCTTATAGTAGCATAGTTGATGTTAGTTCAATAAAAGTTACATATTTATTTTTCATTATTTTAATCGAACCACTATCAATTAAGTTATTTTTACGATCGAGATGATATCGATTGTCCCGTAAACTTAACTCAGTTGGTAGAATATTGTATTATATATGCGCATGGACAAGGAGTTGGTGTTCGAACCTCGGTAATCTAATTTATCCACCGTAAAGATAAAATTTTTAACCGCAACATTACTTGACGAAAAACAAAAATAATAATGACTATTAACTTATACATTCAAATAACAATATAATTCATTGGTAAAATTTTAAATATTTTTATAATATTAGTCCACGATAGATCACTTTCTTCAAGCCACACCCACCCTCACAGGGCTCGATCCATTCACATCATTATGGGGTGACCTGCCATGCCCTGAAACGTTATATTTCATGCGGGTCCCTTTTTACCTTGAGTTGCATGTTACATTTTGTTGTTAATTTGGATTTTGGACAAGAGTACCATTTGTAGTAAATAGAATAATAATAAAAAATAAAGTAAAAACATTTGGCATGGAATAATAGATATGAGAGATGATATGATATGAGGTTTAGAAAATCCTGATGTTTTAAAGATAATAAATATATTAATTAATTTCAATTATAAATTATTTTATTAGTTATTAATATGTTTTGTGATAAATGTTTCAATGATAATGTTATGATCATTCAACGATAATGCTATGGATGAGAGTTATAAACGCATGTAAAACATAAAGTCATACATAGAAACAAGAATAAAAAAGGCACGTAAAGTATTGGTTTAAATGATGAAAAATTTATGAGATATTCTTTACGCCTCACCAAAAATGGCATCTCTTTAAGGAGACATTAATGTTGGAATTATGCAAAAAAAAAAAAGTAAAGAAGAATCACTAAATACCTCTCCTTTTTTTTTTCTCTCTTCCAACCTTGGTCGTCACTACTTTTTTTCTTCATCTTAGTCTATTGAAGATGGGTGATTTTAGGTCAATTTTGGTCTAAAATCATCCCACCAAATTGTTTTTCTTTCTCGTTATAATAAATAAGTGTGATTTTCACATATTTGTTTGTTTTGATTTTTCGTCTTCGTACGTTTTTTTGTTGTTGTTCCGTCTTTGTGCGGTGTATTTGTTTTGCCGTCTTTGTTCGGCGTTCATTTGTTTCAAGTTGAAGGAGTAGATTCGATCTAGTGCAGATCCAATCAATGTCGACTTTTGTGTCATCAACGCTACAGATCCGGATGCATGGATATTCCGGACACTTCAATATAATCATATTTGTAGGCATATGTAATTTGCCGTTTTATGCTATTAACATGGACACTGTGAGTTTGTTCGCAGATTTATCCTTTTTGTTTTTAGCGATTATGAATTTGTATTACATCGATGTACTCTATTTTAATTGAAAGAATGAATATCGTTTATTTTGTCAAAAAAAAGAAGAAGCCTTAAACGGACTCAAAGAATATAAGAGCTTCCACATCTAGTATGCCATTTATGTGGGTGGTATAAATGAGTCTCATATAATACTCCATCCGTACCAAAATGTAAGTCACTTTAGTAATTTTACACAAATTAAGAAAAACAATAATTGTTGTATGGAAAAGAGAGATTATGATTTAATTTACAAAATTATCTCTCATTAATGGTTATCTCTCATTAATGGTATGAAAAAGATAAATTGAAGAATTAAAAGAAGAAAAATAAATAAGTAATTAAGGGTATAATAAGAAAAAGAACATTAAATACTTCATTGGTAATGTAAATAAAGAGACATACAATTTGGTACGGAGGGAGTATATTATATTATGTTACACTTTCCAACTATTTAAACCACTCAACCATATTTTCTAAATATCCATACTACTTATCCAAAACTCTAATATGGACCCCACAACATTTACAATATCATGCAATTTTTAACTTGAAATTTCTTTGGACACCATAGTAAAACTTGCCAACGGTATCCATCAAATACCACCACAAATAAAGTCCATTATCTCAACCACTCTTACAAGAATGGTACACTTGGCAAAAGACACCACCCATATTCATGCTCTAAGGGCCCATCAAAGAATCAAAGGAGCACTCTACTTCAACTAAAATACTCCTTCCGGTTCTATATATATTATATAAACAAATTTTGCATTTTTAGATTCATTACAGAAGTAATGTATCTAGATTATATTATTGTTCAAGATACATTACTTTTCTAATGAATCTTAAAATGCAAAATTTGTTTATATATAGAACCGGAGGGAGTATTATTGAAGCTTTTGCCTACGCATCGATAATGCGCGCACTAGACAAGAATCTAGCATAGTTCACACTCACCAAGAAAAAAGGACAAAGAATATATGGAAAATTGGAAAATTCTAACATGGACCACTGCTTCAAGTGGTCCATGGTGGACCATTCATGAAAAATCCTATAACGAATATGAATTTTACAAAATCCACCGTTGGATTGAAAGTTTATATCATATAGATCATCTATAGAAAATTTTAGAAAAATTGAAAATCATTTGATATGTTATTGAGATCCATCAAGATTAACGGTTTATTATATGCTGTAAATCTTGATAAATCCCAATAAAATATCAAATGATTTTCAATTTTTAAATTTTTTTTTATGGATGCTCTATATGATATAAACTTTCAATCTACCAATAAATTTTATAAAATTTGTATTCGGTGGACCACTTGTCCACGGTAGTCCACCGTAGCATTAGCCATGGAAAATATACATTATGAATCATAAGAAGTAAAGCACACGTGGTAAATCCCAACTTGCAAAGTCTCGCAACTTGCTGCAAGTTGTCATCAAAATATCTCTGATCGCTACTTAGGTAGTGAATACATCCCAAAAACATCATACCAGATTTTATTTTTATAACGTCTGCTACTTAAGTAGCGAAAGAGTAAAAATGGAAACACATAGAATAGCGATAAATAAGTAGGACGACAAAAGAAATAATCATCACACAAAAGAAATGGGCAAAAAATAAATAAAAAAGAACACATTTTTCTAATAAGAAAAAAATGTTAAAAAATAATAACCATTTTATAATGATTTCTTTTAATATACAATTAAGTTAGAATAAAAAAATTATAGTGATTTGGTCCTAAAAAATTATATCTGTAAAAATGTACAATTCTAAATTAAAGCAAAGAATAAATTTTTATTATTATATCTTACGGCTAATTAGACCCGCACGGGTCAAAATTTTTGTAAGAACGCAAATCTTGATTAAAGCGCCGTTATATCATCAAAACCCGTTTCGATCTATAATCTAATCTAATAATATAATTTGACTCTTAAGTTAAGCCCAATTAATAATGGTATACTAAGGTATTTTCTTTTTTTAACAAATATACTAAGGTGTTTTACTAAAGTGAATTTATGAGTATCTAATATTTTTGTGATGAGTTAAAATAGAAATAATAATAGTTAACTCCAATTCAACCATGTTATTACAAATTAAAATACATATGAATTTTTTTATAATTTATGAACATTCTTGCATCTCCTTGGATCTTATAGTTTATTCCCTATATGAAAGATTACCACATTTGTTATAAGTTTTGAGGAATTGAACCAATCGTTAGTTGGTTTAATGATGATTGTCGCTGAATTTGGTAGGGAGGACTACGGTTCGATCCCTCGCAACTGTATCGGAAAAGGGTTGAAACCATTTGATGCCAGAACTGTCCCCCAAACCAAATTTAACTGGTAGTGAAATTTTTTTTTTTGAGGAATTAAATGTTTATTAAATAGTATTATTAATAATTATAAATAAGTGATGCGTACCTATGATAACCACTTAACAACTAATTAAATGGAGATGATTCCACAGTAGATACTCAAACATGAGTATACTTATTTGATACAAATGTGCCATTTATTCCTAGAAGTGTTATTCATATATAACACTTGAAATAAACATATCTAAACAAATCTAAAAACTCAACCCATGTTTACCCAATTTCTCTACAGTGATGGTGTTTAACCGCTCAATCATTTCTAGTGTGAGATGATTTTTCCAATCTCCAACTTGACCACGGCGGAAAAAAGTGTTATTTTCAATACCAATAGGTACTTTGCCGGTCTTATTGACTTCCAAGTTGCTCAGCTTCTCAATATATCATCAACCACACCATTGGATTCTTCTTCTTTGGAGAATGGACACTCCAAAAACTTAGCAATCTCTCTCAAATAAAAATCAGGCTTCATTTTCATTTCTTTATATTTCAAAAACAAAATATTATTTTCTGGTCTTTCCAAGCTTTTCTTCCAATATCCCAATACATGCTCCCAAAAGGGTCCAAATGGACTCACTCCTTTACAAAAACTATCAAATGCCTCTTCTAATGGAAGTGTTCCTCTACCTTGTTTTTTTCTTACCTTGTTTGAGAAATGCCAATGTGAAACAAACATGTCTTTAGGATCTCTACACAAATACACAACCTTGCAAGTTGACTCTTTCACAGATTTTGGCATTGATTCATATGGAATATGTGTAGACAAGAGTCTCGGAGGTGATAATGAGTTTAGGTCAGGGACAACATCTTTGTTACTATAAAGGTCAATCTCCAAGTGGGGAACAAGAACATGAGGGTTGGAAGTGAGCAAAGGATGATTAATATTTGGATATTTGTGGCGGTTTAGCAATGCAAAAGTCAATGCTTTGAGCCAAGTGGTACCTGATTTAGGAGCAGTTGCTAAGAGGATATCTGAATCAAAGGCTTGAAAATGCTTTTGGCATGATAAAACACCTTGGAGAGCAATTGTGGCAACCCAAAATCCTTGATATTGGTGGATGTAGGTACTAATCCAACCTTTTTCTAATGGCAAGGTTGATATCAATTCCTTGCATTCTTGGCCTATGTTATTTTCCAAGTGTTTGGCTTCAAGAGAGTTTTCTTTGGTTAATTTTTCCATGATGCAGGTAGTTAAGGATTAATATGGAATGCTATAAATAGAATGATTTTCTCTTTGATGGCTAAGTTGCGCATATATATCTTGACGTTTATAATATAATATCTTGATGTCAAAAACTAACACCTGAATCAGATTAGACGGTCTGGTGGGTCGGATACTGATGCAAAACCAATAATATATAAATATTATAATAATAATAATACAATAATACAAATCTTTTACTTATTATTATTTTTATTTTTGGTGACCAAATTTATAAGTGGTGCATCGTGAATTAGTATTTAAAATTAGGCTTAAATATTATTTGTTTTCTCAGTATGTTCGTGAATTTTTGGTTTTAGTTTATGTATCTTTTTTGTTGCAAATAAGTTCCTGAATGTATAAAATTTGTTGGTTTTAGTCTATAAAATCAAAATCCGCAGGAAAATCTCCACGAAAACTACTTTTCCTGCGAATTTGTTGGTGAAATTCTAATTCTTCCTCCGACAGTAGCGCAATTGTATGTTATTTTAATTGGGGCTGGTTCGAATAAAATGCGTAAGAAAGGTTATTTTATGGTCTGGCTGGCGTTTATTTGGAATATGTGGAAGGTTAGGAATGACAGGATCTTTAATAATAAGGTCCTAACAGTGGCGGAAGTGGTTGATAATATCCAACGTCATTCGTGGCAATGGTACATGAGTAAAGTGGCGAAAAATCCATGTTTTCTCTATGAATGGATTTGGAACCCGGGTGAAAGTATGTTGAGGTGAGGAATTTTCTGGTTTTGCGGGTTTGCGGGACTGGTTGTTAGGGGCGGCGCTGCTTTTGCTCGTTTCAGGTCTGTGGTGGTGTTTTAGTGTTTGCTTGGTTCTGGTTTGTGGGCGGCTGGTTTTATTTTGTTTTTGCCTGTCTGTTGCTGCTCATCTCCTTTTGTTTTTCCTAGTTTCTGTTGCCGTTTTTAGAGGTTGCCTGATTTCTGGGTAGGCCGCTGTTCTTGTAATGTTTCTTTTGCCTATTGTGTACTTCTTGTGCATAATAGTGCTTCAATAAAATTTTGCAGTTAAAAAAAAAAGATCATCCTACTTATCCACCTTAAATGTGGAATTTTCAAACCACCAGATCACTTAAAAAAATTATAATGACTACTCCTTCCAGTTCTTAATATAAGAAAACTTTTTTACTTTTTAAATTCATTAAAAATCAAATGTAAGTAGTTTATATTGTTGACTAAATACATTCGAATCACAATAAATTTAAAAAGTAAAACATCTCTTATATTAAAAACCGAAGGGAGTATTAACCTTACATATTCAAACAAATTTTTTATGAATAATCATTAAAATTTATGAAGAAGTTATATTAGCAATGGAAGTTATTAACCCTAACATTCAGAGTATTAACCCTAACATTCTCCATAAATATTACATACACCAGCCATGGAAGTTATATTAGCAATTTCAATTTCACATGCACCACGTGCTAGTTACTTTCTTCAACCTAGGGGCGGACATCCGGCGGGTATGGGCGGATTCGGGCTCAAAATGTTCATCCATCTCAAACCGCGGTTGATATATAGAGACCCGTCTTTGTCCATTTTCGTCACTCGGTTTGGACGGGTTAGGGTTGTGCGGTTTGCGGGTTCGTGGGCGGATTATATCGGTTTTAATAAAAAAATATAAATAAATAGAGCAAGATAAAAAAAAAAAACTTAGATTCATAACACGAAAATTAAAATATCAATGTCATCATTTGCATACCTGATATGTATCACCAAACCAACCAAAGAAAAATAAAACATAAAATAAAGAATAACAAAACATGAAGAAAAAATTTATATTTACAAAGACAAAAAATACTATAATGACGAAGAAGAGAAAAGTGGGGGAGAAAGAAGTGATTCATCTATTTAACCAGTTTCATAACTTTCAATGTGCTTGGTTGTCTCATTACAATAATAGATGAAATGCAAAGATTAAAAGCAATTTTTGATTCTCAAGAAAGGAGAAAGTTTGTGTTTCTAAAATATGCAGAGGCACTGTTTTATTGTGATAGTAAAAAGTTGTATTGTAAATTGAAATGTATTGATTATTTCCATTTGAAAAAGAATAATACTAGTATAATTCCTAAATATTTATGCATTTTTTGAAAGAAAAAAAAAGACATATATGCATTCCATTAACGCCGACATTACTAGTGTAATAGACTAATTTTTATTTTTTTTCACTATGCGGGCAGGTTCGGGTCCCATCGGTCCAGTTCTCTACACCCGGACCCGCCCACGTCAACTCTGTTCAAACCGAATTTCCAAATCCGCAAACCCGTGGCCCAATCCAAACCGCCCATTTTTCGATTTATTTTATCAGTTTTTTCGGATTAGATCGGGCCGCGGATTTTTGTCCACCCCTACTTCAACCTACCCAGGGCAGGATCCATTCATATCACTATGGGGTCACCTGCCCTGAAACGTTATAATTCATGTGGGTCCCTATTTTCCTTGACTTGCATGTTACATACTCCCTCCGGACTTATTTTAAGTAAAAATTTTCTTTTGCACATTTATTAAGGAGTTGATTTTTTATTCTAGTTTTATGTGTAATTTCAATGCAATTTCTAAAATGCCCTTTTGTTTTTTATGAAGTCCACTCCTACTTAGATGTAATCATTATTAGTACTACTCCAACATAAATTACTTGTAGAAATGAATAAATGCATGTGTAGGGGTATTGTTGGAAAAAAATATTAATTAGAGTTAAATTTAATGACTTTTGCTTATATTTAAGGCCAAAATTTTTTGTTGACTTTTGCTTATAAATAAAGTCCGAGGGAGTACCTTGTTATTTTGGACAAGAATACCATTTATAGTAAATAGAATAATAATAAGAAATAGGTTTAATTAGTCTATTAGATATTTTAAGTTTTACAATGACCCCTTAAAAAACAAAGTTTATTTTGGTTCTTAATTATAAGACCGTTAGTTACAATGATCATTTTCGTCAATTTTTAATAACAAATATATTAGGTGGATCAACTTAGATCACACTAAATCTTTTAATTTAAACCTTTTAATCTTTAGTGCATCATTAAATGTCCACTCTGTCTAATAGTCCATCATTATCATTCATCTTCATTAGTTTACACCTTTAAACAAAACTCATATTTTCAAATCAAATCTAGAAAAACATTTTAACTCAAAAAATTAAAAAATCTTAATAAAAAAGATTGTTGAAAATGTTCATCAACATCTTCATAAACTCCAACAAAAAAAATTCAATATGGAGAAATCCACACTAAAATCACCAACAAACCCATCATCATTTTATCTTTATCTCTCTTTGCAAATCATCTTCATCTTTTCTTTATCTTGTGGGTTTTGAAATTTGAGATCTGAACTTTCTTTTTGTGAGATTTTTGTTTATAGAATTAGAATGAATTTGTTGTTTGATCTGAATTTGTTTTTTTTGTTTTTTTTTTTGGAGAATTAGAATGTTTTTTTGCAATTTTTTTTTTTCCCTTTTTCTTTCTTTCTGGATTATGCATTTGTTTAATTTATATGTTTTTGAATTTTAATTCTTTGAGTTGAAGTGTATTTTGAGTTTGTTTGAAGATTTGAAATTTTGTTGTTGAAGTTTATGAAAATATTCATGTAGATGAAGAACAAATGAAGGGAGAAGATGAATGAAAATAAAATTGGATGTTAGTGGTACACCATTAGTAACAGCGGACTTGTGCAAAACTAACATTTTTTTGAAAAATTTGACGAAAAGGATCATTATGACAAATGGTTATATTGTTAAGGGACAAAAATATAACTTATTTTTTCCTTTAAGAGACTATTATGAAAGCTAAAATATCTTTAAGAGACTAATAAACCAATTAAGTAAAAACATTAGCCACATAAGAAATAATAGATATGAGAGATGATAATATGATATGGACATTTATAGGGATTAGTTAGGTGAAATGCCAGTATTAGTGTAGTCAACTAAATATTTGCTTTACAATTATAGGGATGAGTTATTATGCATATATAAGTTTATTCTTTCTATATGGTGCATAAATAAATTTCCACCATCAGATTGCATCTCACACTCTCATAAGCTTATCTCGCTCGCTCATCTGGTTCGGAGTTGAAATTGTAGTGAAAGACAAATTGATTGAATTTTTCTGTAAGCATATCAATTACTCGATGGCAAAACCATTTTGCTGTGGAATGGTTTCACATTAGATGCACTTAATAATGACAAAACCATTTTACTGTGGAATGGTTTCAGATGATTGTACTCCAAAACCATTTTGCTTTGTAATGGTTTGGGGTGTTATTTATGCATGGTGCATAAGCAATTTGCTTATGCACTATAACCGGACCCTACAATTATATATTGGTGATTGATAGATAGTCGCGCGGATTAATGATTTTTTTTTATAACAAACATATGCTTAGATAATATTTTGAAAACAATTGTAATTCATTGAAAATAAACAAAAATAATTACAAATGAGATTTAATACATAATGAAATGGATAGTACAAAAAATAATTTAGCGATGATATATCCACCAAAAAATTTCAAGATACACAACAATAACGATAGAAATTTTTGCTTGTTCACTATTATTAATTATCAAAATATTCAAACCGTATCGGGTTTTAACATGACATCAGCAACAACATCTAACTAACTTTGTGTAAGAGGACAAAAAAAACTGATTTTTATAAGGTTCACATTTTATGATTCAAATTTTTTTTTTAAGTTTTTGCTATTTACACACTCACTTTCTTGAGGGAAAGATTGTTGTAACTAATGTGAAATGAGTAATTTTCACATTGGTTAGAAAAGTGGAGGTTGAATAATTTATAAATAAGATGACTGATAAAATTAATATCTTAAAATTTGGAGAGATTGTTGTAGCAAGTGTGAAATGAGTAAGTCTCAACCCACAATACACAATACTTAATACTGTGGAAGTTGAACAATTTATAAGTAAAATGATCTATAAACTTAATGACTTAATGTTTTGGGTTAAAATGTAGTATCTAATTGTCCCATAAGTCCTAGATCAACTGGCAAAAAATTGTCGAAATTGCAAGGCATGAACGTTATGACCGGGGTTCGAACCCCGGCTCTCTCATTTGTGTGAGAATTTCTTATATTTACTTTGCCAACTCTTCTATGTACCAAAAAAAAAAATGTAGTATCTAATTTACTTATGGCAAATGCTAACAAGTCCCCCCGGGACACTCTTTAAGGTCCTAAATAATAAGTTTTTTATAAATTTTTTATGGAAATACGTAAAGTCAACGCATTGAAAATTGTAATGTTCATTTTTTGAATAAAAAACTTCTTTAAATAAAATATTTAAAGAGTATCTCGGAGGCACTTGTTAGCGAGACTCTTTACTTATATAGTTGCTCTAAATCCAATATAAATAATCTCTCCAACTGCACCCACCGACCCACGTTACCCATCATCAATAAAATGTCAAATTAATGAGAGAATGCACCCAACACCAATAAAATGTCAAATTAATGAGAGAATGCAGCACATGGGCAATTTAATTTGGTCTTTTAAATTGGCCATGCAATTGATAGTTACACTATGAAAGAATTGGAGAATACCAGCATATGCAAGAAGCATTCAATTTCAATTAATTTTGGCAATTTATTGGCCAATCACTTAATTGCAATACGGACTTACGTATGGTTTTGATTGGCTGGTTTTTTTTTTTTTTTTTTTTGTCAATCCTCCGACATTCTTCATTCACCAAAATTTTTCATCTTCCTCTCCACTCTCCACTAAAATCTTCTCCAAAATGAGTAAATTTACTTGGTGAAAAATTGAATCTTCCATATCCTAGAGACACATAGACATCAACTCTTCATCCACAAATCCCCTTTATTGTCTTCATCATGCACCACTAGTAGTAAAAACAAGAAAAGATAAACAGTCAACCAAAATACATTACCATCAAAATGTGAAAGAGAGATGTCATAGAACTCCCACTTAGCAATCGAATTCTAAAATTATAATGAAAGAAAAACCAATATAATATCCATGTTTATACATGCGTCGTGGCATTGCCCATTTTTTTATGATAGTCAATATTGTCTTAAATAGAAATAAAGATTGGGTTGTGTTAACTTGTACCTTAAGGGCACATGATAAGCTACCTAAAAATAGAAATGTAACATTTAATGATATAAAATATTTAATGATTATATAATTGAATAGTATACATACTTTAATAAATATTTTCCACATTTATCTTCTTAACATGTAAGGGCACATGTTAACATTCTCCATAAAGATTAATGGTCCACAAGTCTTAGTTCTATTGCTAAACAGGGGCGGAGCCACCGCCCAGCATGCCTGGGCACGTGCCCGGGCTCCATAATTTTTTATGTGGTAGCATGAGGTTGAAGATGATGAACAGTATAATAAACGTTTGTTTTAATACATATATTAATTAAGCTGCAATAATATCAACTAACACACGCTGGTGCAATGGTTTTGGTTTTGGTAAAAGATGTAGAGGGCATGGGTTCAAGTCCCATGTTTTCCCTTTCTTTTGTTATTTTTACTTCATTTTCTTTTCCTTTTGTTATTTTTACTTCATTTTCTTTTATATGTTTATATATATTATTATTAAAAATATCTAAAAATTCAAAAAATATATGCTTGAATATAACCCAAAATACCAAACAAATATGTTTGATTGCTTTTGTGTTAATATCAAATATATTTAAAATATGTTGTAATTCTACTTTTTTTTTCATATGTAGAATTGTGGGGAGTTTACGACCTTAACTACTTTTATTATAATTTCAGTATGTATGTATATATATATATATATATATACACACACACACACGATTTAGTTAAAATCCGATCCGAAAACCTTAAACTAATAAACATTTGTGTATTTGGGGTTAAAATGTGCCCAGACTTAATATTGTTTCTGGCTCCGCCACTGTTGGTAAAAATTACCAAAATTATTAGGCTAGACGCCATGACCGGGGTTTAAATCCCTTACCCCAACTCCCTCAGTTGTATGTGTATGTGTGAGTTTATAATGGCTTTGCCATTTCGTCAATGTACAAAAACAAAAAAGAAATAAAGACTAATATTACATTACATAATTTAATTTTTAATTTACATTTCTTCTATTAAGATAATGCAAAAATATATATTATTAGAATAAATTATAATTGGTCAAATATTGTATAATACGAAATTAGTGCCGTTAAAAACTCACTCTTCAGTGCAAGATTTTAGTCCCGTATATATTGCTTGTGATAATATGCTCGAAAGCTATTTGACAATTATTTTGAAACAAAGAAAGTAGTAATAGTGACTAAAAAAGAAATTTGAACATGAATACAAAAACATATTAAAAAATGTAAATAGTACACATGCATTGATGGGTGTGATTGGTTCGAGGTAAATGAAGGGGAGGGGAGGAGAGGTGAGGTATTATTTTTAATCATTTGTGTTTGGTTCAATTTTTAAGAGGGGAGGAAAGGGAAGAGGAGGGGAGCAAAATCCCTCATAGACTCACTTTTTGCTTCCCCCCAAATTGGAGAGATTTGGAGGGAAAGGGAGGTAAGCTATTTAATATTGAATTACAATGTCATAATTATCTCTATTTATTCATTTTAGTCCCAAAATTATCCTCAAGGATCATATATGTTCCAATTTCTTATTTTTATTGTTTTTTCTCGGTTCACTACAACATAATTGACTTATTAATAACGATTTTACATCTGGCAAAAATATGTCAGATTTGAAAAGAAATATGAAGAAAGTTTTACATCTGGTTTCAATTTTATCAGAAGTAAAAAATACATAGACAGAACATTTTACATCTGAGGTGACTATGCCAGAAGCAAAAGTAAATGCGGTGGCAATTCCGTAATTAAGTTGAAAATTTTATAAAATTATATTGCATCTGACCAAAATATCCCAAAGGTAAAATGTCTTCCAATAATAATTTTTAATAAATCCTCTCAGTCTGAACACCAAATATGAACCGAAGTCTCACAACTTCATGAACTCCATGAACCCTAAGTCTCTTCGCGATGAACTCTGCAGAACACCCATCTCTCTCGTCTTCTCGCGTTGAACCCGTCTCTCTATCTCTCACTGTCACTCTCTCACCGTCACTCTCTTCCCGTCTTCTGAACCCATCTCTTCCCGTCCCTCTCTCTCTCTCTCTCTCTCCCTCTCTCTCTCTCTCTCTCACTGTCTCCTCTCTCGTCAGGAACTCATCTCTCTCCTGAAATTCCTACAAATTAGAATTGCGAACTCACCTCTCGCCTCTCTCATCAAGCTGGTTCACTGAACCACAAAATCCAACAAATTCAAATCCCTTATTGCAGATTAAGTCTCACCGAAAACGCAAACAGGTACAACATAAATTCTATTTCTCAATTTTTATTTTTAAAATTATGTTCTTAGTTTGGAACTCTGTCAGATCTGTTCATGTTTTCTTAGTTTTTATTTCATTTAAAGTTTCAGTGATTGTTTTGTCAGGAACAGTGGAAATTATAGGGGAAATTGCATTATTGTGTGTTGGATTGCTTCAACATGATGGTTACAGTAGCTCTTGTGATTTATTTATTGTAAATGTCAAAAAATTTGGGTTCTTGGTTTATCTATTATTGGGTGTTTGGCTTGTTGCATTGTTAGATTTGAAAAAATTGTTAGCACTGTTAGATTTGTGTTGTAGCTTCTTCTTCTTTGGTGTGATTGGTTAAGGTTTTACTGGCCATCTCTCTGTTTAGGTTTTCCATTTTATCATGTTTGGTTCTGTTAGTGTTGTTCTCAAAAAGTGTGTGTATGTGTGTGCGCGCGCGAGCGTACAATCCTTATTACGATTTCATGATTTACATTTTATTGTTATCGGCAACTAACATAACCAAACATGAAGGCAACATTATCATGCTATTCATGTAACTGTAAGTAAGCATGTTGTTCTTATTCCTCCAACTCCAAGGATAAATTTTTGCTGCTATACTGGTGTTTTGTTTAGGGGGCAGCAGTGGCCACTGTTTGTAGTAGCAGTCATGTGTTTGTGATCATTGTCCCTCTGTTTTTGTTGGTTTCTTAGGCTATTGTCATGCATTAAAATTTGAAGAGAGTTATCTTGGAATGCATGTCCCTAACCTTTGAGGTTTCCTCTACCTGTAGTTGTTGTTTTGTAGGGGTGTATTTCTTAGGTGTGGGAGTGTGCTTGGCGGTTTTTGCTGTAATTAGTCTTCTGGCAGTGTTGTATTTTTTGGTTTGTTCCGTCGCGAGTTTCTTGAAACGTCTCCTTTGATTGGGATGATAAAATTACCGTCTCTCTCGTCAAGAACCACACATATACTACTATGTTAAAATTAAGTAATTGATAATTAATATTTAATCATAATAATACTAACTTTTTAATGATTTGATTTGGTATGATTAGGGTTGGTGCCGTTCATGTGGGGCATTTAGTATGACAGGAGCCTTAGAAGGGATAAACTATTTGGCTAATGGAAAGCTAATGAGCCTTAGTGTGAAATAACTTGTGCATTGCGATCACGTGGTTAGTAACATTCCCTTGATTTTTTCCCTGTAAATCGTTTTTATTTAATTTTAATTTTTTTTAGAACCTTTTCATTTTGATTATATTTAATTTCAAGTGATTATTTGTTAGTTACATTTCGCTTATCGCATTGTGGTTGAAGAATTGTGTGAATTTCAGACTTTATCAGTATTGGTGTTGGGAGTATTTTGGTACTAGAAGTATAATTATAGTTGTAGTGGTGTGTTATCTAGCCTTAGTTACATATATATAATGCATATTTGTAACTAATGTTGGCCCTGTTGATTATCTGTCGCAATATTGTAGCTGTATTGTTGGAACTGGCTTTGTACTTTGGTTTGATGTACTCCTTGTACAATGGACCATTCACTTTTTTAATATATTCATTTTTGCTCTTTCAAAAATAAAGTCTTCTAAAATGCTGTGCTCTAATTTTTTTTTCCAGATGTGGGCTGGGACTTAATTGAATCCCATGCAGTGGATGAATTTTGATTTTCATTTGGATAGCTTATAGATGATTTTACTCGAGTCACATAAAACACAAGAGGTGCTGATAAATAATTCTCACGTTTCCTTATTTCTTTTGAGTTCATCATTTCACTGCACTGCATGTTTTCTTGTATGCATTGGTATATCTTCTTTCTATTATTGAGTGTGGATAATAATAATAGATAATGGATAGGAAGAACTTGTTTTCAAATTCTAAACTTTGTTTAATTTTTACTATATGAGATCCTATTTAGCTGTTGCTTTTTCAAAGTTCAGCAAAATTCAGAAAAAACTTTGAGTGGGCAATAATTTGCTTTTTAAAGATTTATGAAAATGAAACTAGTTGGTGTCTTATATCACAATAATTGTATAATTGTATTTCAGAGTTCTGCTGATATGAATCCTTGACCTATTCGCGTAGATCTTTTTCGTCCCTTTATCGGCTATGAAGATATCAAACTTGTTCACAAGGAGCCAAGATGAGTAAGTGTGTTAATTAAGAAGTTCATGCTCATTCCTTTAGATAATTCCAATATTGTAAGATCCATCTAACACTATATATATATTGTGATGTGATTATTGTGTTTTTAAGCAATATATGATTGTTTCTACACCTGCCGTGACATTCCTCTAATGATACATAGCTAGTCTTATTTAATATATTTAGTGTAGAATGTTAATATACACCAATTCTTTTGCTTGATTTAATATGGATATTTAATTGTGTCTACATGATCATGCACACTGTAGAGTGGGGACAAGGCTATGATATTTTGTTTTGTGGAGTTTACTGAACCCAAATGTGCTCTCGCCGCCATGAAAGCTCTGCAAGGTAAATGCTTGTTTTTTTGTCAATATAATTAACTGAGTTTGATGATTGGTACATTAATGGGATTTGTCTGAAAATTAGGAAATATATAGTCTCTTTTGCCTTTGCAAAAAAAAGTACCATGTGTTGTGTATTATAAGTGGTTGAATTAAGTTATTTACATATTGAAGGTGTCCAATGATCATACGAGATTAACAGAGGAGGAGCTATATGATTTGCGAAACCACTGGACATCTCGTTTTCTTGACTTGTATAACCCTGAGGTTGATTATGATAACGGTGTTGGTGCTGAGGAAGGGAGCTACTGTGTATTTGTATTAATGTCAGGATAGTACTAAAATTTGAAAGTAAAACAGAACCTAACTTGTATGTTTATGGTATGCTATACTTGTGCTTCATTTGATTTTGTTCGAGCTTACCTAGCTTCCAATTTGATAAAATTAATAATAGCTAGCTTAGATTGTGAATATGATCAATCTGGTGAATTGTAAAATGTTTGAAAGTGACTATTTCTTTTTGTATTTCTGATTTTCAGGCGAGGTTCTCTTTCATGGGTCTTAAAAAGCAATAACAGGAACTCGAACTCATGTAGTTCTGAGATAGCTGCTGCTGAATTGACAAGGTTGAGACTCGTGGCGATTGGATGGCGTTAATTGGATGATAGTTTATTTTGAGGACAGTCAAGGGTGGTTTGATCTCTTGGAGAAGGTATTTTATACACGGTGGCATAGTATACTCATTATGTATAACAGAATCATTTAAGTAAGTTTAAGTTCATTTATTTCTTGTTCTGATCTCTAGTTTTTATCTACCAATTCATTTCTTCATTTAGTGTTTGTGGCTTTACTTTTTCAAATGTATTGACATAAAAGACTATCTTCCTGATTATAAATTTTGGATGATTTGTTGTGAAGTAAGTTATATTTTAGATGCTGGTTTGTGGGTTAAATAAAAAAAAGTAGCATTTTATTTTTAAAAAATGCAGTTTTTTTTATTTAAAAAAACTAGATTTTACATCTGTGGAGTTTGGCCAGATGTAAAATGTTGATGTGTATTTAAAAAAAAATTAATGAAAAGTTTTTTACATCAAGGGAAGTTAGGGACAGAGGTAAAATGTACGTGTATTACATCTGGCCTTCGCCAGAAGTAAAAAGTGTCTAACTTACTATATCATGTAAGTTTGCATCCCACTCTGGCCAAATGTAAAATGTGTGTTTCGCCAGATGTAAAATGTACTTTTTGTAGTAGTGGTTCCTAATTTTTTTCCGTTGTATCACTTTGACTTATATCAAAGTTAGTCATTTTTGTTAATTACTAATTTTAAATCTATTATGTTGTTGCTACGGGTATTTTAAATCTATATATTTCTTTGAATTTCAAATACAACTTGAGTGTTGATTTGTCCTTCACATATATTCTTCTCGCCATTTCAGTTGCAGTTTCAACAGCCATGGTTTAAAAAAAAAACTTGTATAATATGTCACTTGAATAAAGCAAAATGATATGTTATAATTTTTCATTCTAGTTAATATAAATATTCTACTAATCTATTTTATATTATACTAATCTATTTTAGAAATCTTCTAATATTTTTTAACACAGGATATTTTATTAGAAACTTTGCGTTTGACTATTTGTAAACTTTTAATGATTATACATTATGTGTTGTTATAAGATTATAAGGACGAAAATATAAATTTGTTCTAAAATTATCTCTCCCCTTCAATCGTGAACCAAACATATATGTAATAAAAATTCTTCACCTCCCCTCTCATCCCATCTTTTGAACCAAACATGTATGAGTTCTCTCCCTTCCCCTCCCCTCCATAAAAAGCAAGGACAAAAATTTGTGACGTCAATTTGAGATATTTATAAGGACAAAAAACTTATCTAAACCATGTTACACTTTTTTATTTTTTTTATCTAAACCATAAAAAAAATTGACATTTTTGTAAGAGATTTCTATAATGTATTAAACATGACATCGAAAAAATTCAAAATTTCAAATGATACATATGAGTTGATTTAAAAGCAGAGACAAAAAGTTGTGACAAATTATTTGGGGACCGAAACTTGTTGAAATTTTTATAGGGACTAAAAAATGAAAGTTGAACCTGAATACAAAAATTGATAAAAAAAGGTGAAGAATACACATGAGTTGCTTAAAACCAGAGACTGAAAGTTGTGATGTCATTTTGAGATATTAATAAGAAGGAAAAACTTATTCAACTCTTTGAAAAAATTAAGCTTTTGAAAGAAATATTTTCATAATGTACTAAACATGACTGCGAAAAAAATTAAAAATTAAAAATGATATATATATGAGTTGCACAAAAGCAGAGAAAATTATAACAGGTCAAATATTGTATAATGCAAAATTAATCTCGTTAAAAACTTACCCGTCACTGCAAAATTGTTGTCCCGCACAAACTTTTTGAAATAATTGTATGTACTAGTAGTAGTATATGTTGAGTGTTGATATTTTAACTAATCCCCACATTCAACCATCATAAATTCAAAGTAATCCAGCTCAATTCAACTCATCACACATAAAACACAAGTCACATATAAAAGATAAGTAAAGTAGTGAATGTTTGGTTACATGTAACACCCTAACCTTTATACGTAATTAATAAATAAATAGTTAAAACAAACATATACGCATCAAGATATATACAAATCCAAAACATAGCACATTATATCATTATAATTCAAAATCATAGCAGCGGATATAGATAATCATATCATAATGTCATAAGTCATCAAACTTAACTTAATAAAATTCCCTCGACGAGGATCAACAATCTCAAATAAATCCAAGCATATAAGTCATAAATATGTCGATAGCAAGGTCATAGAAAATAAATAGCAATAATGCTCAAATACATCGATTGCGGAATATAAATCTACCCGACACGATGTTACAAGTACCAGAGCATTAATTATTACAACCCAAACTAAATAAGTCATAGGAGAAGCATAGTGCTTAACTCCTTATCACTAGTAGCTTAGAAAACGCAAGCAAGCTACTCATCGGAAGCTAAAGTCTCACCCTGCACCACTGAACCCCCAAAGACCCAGAAATTACACAAAAAGATAGTTAGTAATGAAATCCAAAATAAATGAAAAGTATAATCAATACTCTACATTTCATGTTATATAAATAAAGAGTTATAACATTATTCTTAAGATCATAAGAAAGATTACATAATAGACATAAGCATAATACGCAATCCTAATAACCAAACATCAAGTATACACATGTATAAACCAAGACATCAAGTAGAACAAGTAATGTCAATTATCACTTAGTTCACATAAGATTCACCTTCATCTCCTAAATGCAAAACTAATGTCACATTCATGTAATGCTCCCTAGCATTATTGCTAAATGCATGTGGTACCTCCTCAAGTTATTGGAAAACTTATTCCAATTATATTTTAGTCAACTGCAGCTACTAAAACATTTGCTATACTGTAGGGCTCATCTAAAGTATCTGCTCATCATACAAAATGAATGCATGTATGCAAGATTACCAAACACATGATTTAATCTTCTCATCATATAAGGATATCACATTCCATGTGCTTTAACAACTCAATCAAAGATACATCCATCCAAAATGATTAAATCATATTCAATTAATTTCACAAGTAATCATGCATCCACATTCATTAAAGTCATATCATATTTCATTCATAGTTCCATAATATTATTTCTCATACTAATCAATTAATCATTTAATTGATCATACATTGATAATCCTCATACTAAGTTCATATACATCCAATCATGTTATCTTATAATCAAAAGATCATAATTAAAACATGTTATGAGCATACAATCCATCAAATTGGTCTTTCAAACAAAATTGAATCAGGGTATGGTCGCTGAGCGAGTTCTAGCGAGCACTTAGCGAGAAGTTACAGAGCGTTGCTCGCTATCAGCGAGCTGACAGCGAGGAACGGTCGCTACCTCTCGCCAACCCTCGCCGGGCGAGCACATGAATTTTCTGGGCAACATCAAGAACGATGAATGCTCGCTACAGCGACCATAGCGGCCGCTCGGCGAGCACGCCCAGAAAATCACCCCTGTTTCAGTTTTCAACTTAAAACCACATAAAAATATCATCTTTCATCATATAAATCCCTAAAGCTATCAACTTTAAGCATATATAGGTCATATAAGTTCAAAAGTACAACTATAAACATGATTTAACACAAAAAAGGTAAGAATCATGGATTTTCATACATTATTTCAAAAGTTTCATAACAACACAAAATCCCTAACAAACATCTACACATTCCCATTATTAAGCTCCAAATTCGTGTTGTTAATTACAAAGAAGGTTTCAATGATTCTAAAGCCTAACAAAATCATTACTTGAGTTCATTTCCCATCCCAAAATAGAAAAGAGTGTGAGAAGATTGGGTTTGAAGAAAAATAGATTTTCTCCTCTCCTCTTGATCACCCTAGATAACAATACTACTCTCTTACCTCTTGATTGAAGCTTTAACTTCTAGCTCTACACTTGAATCTCTTCTACCCTCTTCAAGCTTGTTCTTTTATACTCTCTCTCTACCTCCCTTTAGAAATGAAAATGAGTGAAATGAGCTTATGAGAGCTCTAGCTCTCTCTCATCTCCCTTAGGTCTAATTCAATTTTAATTGAAATACCAATTCTATTCCTCCACTCACTTAATTAACATTGGGCTTGGCCTATTAGGTTGCTAGCTCTAGTTATGACCAAAACTAACTTACTAATTCTATCTCATTCTACTAACTTCATTAATTACTAATTAATTAACTCAAACTAATTAATTAACTAATGGTTCTCCACTTAGTCTAATTAATTCTATGTGAATACTAAAATACCCTTAACTCTCTCCCAAACACAATAAACACATATTTCACATAATCACATAATTCAAATAAATAATAATAATAATCGCTAAAATTCTAATTAATCTAATACGGATGTTCAAACAATTCTTTTTTTGAGTACAAGTATCCATTGTCAAACAGTTTTTTTTTTTCACTAGTAAACATGTTCAGGAATAATTTAGCAATAGACCCACATATATACTAGAACATTTCTGTTTACAACAAAAATATATTTTCACAGTAATTTTTTCCACATAATTTTGGTCCTATTTAGATTGTCTTATTTGAACTTATCGATTGAAATAAGTTTTGTGACGCTATTTTAAAGAACTTATGAAAACAACTTAAGAGACAAATTTCATAAGTTTTTTTCAGCTTATTTTCACAAGTTCTCCAATATAACTTATAAAAACAGCTTGTAGGATATATAAAAAATAATCTTTATTTTATCTTTTGCTATAAAAATAGCTTATGCAAGCTTATAATACATAATGATAAGCGCTTATGCTATAAGCTGCATATAAGCTGTTTATCCAAACAGGCCCAATTTCAAAGGTTACAATATTGACTTTTTTAAAAAGGTCCCATAATTTAAAGAACTCGGATTATGACCTGTGTAATCACTCACGAACCTTTTGGATGGTGAGCCGCTTCATAAAAAATTGATTCTTCCACCCAAAGGTACTTTGATGAAATGATTTGGGTTTGTTCCAGCTTAATCAGAGAGGTTTTGAGTTCGAATTCAACCCTGAGAATACACCATTATTAAAACTCTCGAGGGATAGCTGTACCACGCAATGTAGTCCAACCCGACTCAAGAGATTAATCCCTGTAGTTGCATATGGAAATTACCTGGTTTACACTGAAATTGATTACACTCACTCATAATAGCTCTCCTATCATTCAGATTCCTTGAGTAACATCCGTGAGATTTGGAACATATCCATGTGATCTCAACAACATTGTCAATCCTTTCAATACCCTATATATACTTTCTGTCTCTGAATGTCTTTCATCCAAAGAATAGAATTCCATCACACTATCATTACACTCTATTACACTACATCCTGGCAATTTCCTAAACCCTGTGTCTCTCATTGCAATCTTCAATCGGGCAACATCTTCCCACCTTCCCAGATCCTTATATATGTTCGATAGCATTACAAAATTTGCAGGGTTTTTTGGTTCAAGTTCAATAAGCTTCTGTAGGGCCAGTTCAGCTATCTCAACATTTTTGTATATCCTACATGCTCCAAGTAACGCAGCCCAAATAACCGCATCAGGTTCCATCGGCATATTTCTTATAAAACTCAAAGCTTTATCTAAAAGACCAGCTCTTCCAAGCAAATCAACCATACACCCATAATGCTCAATTTGAGGCACAATTGAATAATGATCAACCATTGATTTGAAATACAAAAACCCATCTTTAACCAAACCCATATGAGTACAAGCAGACAATATCCCAACAAACGTAACCCCGTCCGGTTCTTCTCCTTCACTCTTCATCCTATCAAACATACTTAATGCATCGGGCGCATGTCCATGGATAGCTAATCCATTAATAATAGTGTTCCAACTAATTATATCCTTTCTATCCAAACCATTAAACACGACGCCAGCGTTTTCAATAACACCACATTTCGCATACATATCAATCAAAGCATTCCCAACAAACAAGTTTCCTTTATATCCAATACTCTCCGCATACACATGCACCCACTTACCCATATCAAGTGCACCTAGTCTCGAACACGCAGACAACACCGCGACAAGCGTGAAATCGTTAGGAACTACATGACCCTCAACCAACATGCGTTTAAACGACTCCAACGCATCAGAAAAAAGACCATTCTTAACATAACCCCCAATTAGTCCATTCCAAGAATAAACATTTCTCTCCGGCATTTCATCAAACAACTTCTCAAACAATTCAACATCCCCATTAGCAGCATAACCATTTAACATAGCATTCCACGACATCGTGTCACGATTAGGCATCTTATCAAAAAGCTCTCTCGCGACAACCATATTCTTCAACTCAATATAACCCGAAATTACAATGCTCCACATCACAACATCACGCTCAGGCGCTAGATCAAAAAGCCTTTTCCCCGAAGCCACATCACCACAAGCAATATAACCATTTATAATAGCAGTCCAAACAACAACATTTCTCTCACGCAATTCACCAAACACTTTATAAGCATCTTCAATCAAACCCTTAATCGAATACATATCAATCAACGAAGTCGCCACAAATGAATTCGACTTAAACCCGTGTTTAACAGCACAACAATGAACTTCTTCACCTACAATAACATCTTTCAATTTTGCACACGACTTAATGATCATCGGAAAAGTAAAACAATTCAGAAACGCCATAGCACGGTTTAGTTCACGGAACAAAACCACAGCATCACGGTAATGTTCGTTTTGGGAGTACCCTTTAAACATAACGTTCCAGGTAGCAGTATTTGGTTGAGGAATTTTATCGAACAGTTTACGTGCATGGTGCATTCGTTTGAGTCGTGAACACGTTGCGATGAAACTCGGTGCAACGAAATCGTTGTGTTCGAGTCCATTGGTTACTATTTGGGCATGAATCTGGTGCAGGAATTCGCAGGTTTTACATGAACGTAATAGAGTAATGAATTTTTCTTCTACAATTCTCTGAACATTGAGGAGCATTTGTGACCGTAGATATTTATGTATGAAAAATAGATCAATGGTGGTTATAGTGGTTTGGAGAAAATTGAACCGGTTTTTACATGAACCGGTTTGTAACTTGTAAGTAAGTATTTTCCGATTATATTTGATTAATGGAGATTTTCAATCAATGGTATGAATAAGAAAGCAAATTTCATTTTGAGTTGTGAAGGTGCTGTTGATTTAATTATACAAATCAAAGCTAATGTAACATCATAAAAGTATTTCTTGAATGTTCTGTGGTTTGAAATTGATTAGAATTTTGAATTGAATTTCAATTATTAGAAATGTTGATTTGGTTTTGGAATTGGAATGTTGTGTAAAAGTCTATAAACATATTAAATTATAAATAGATAGAGCTACCCATAATTACAAATAAAAAAAATAAAGAAGGCATTTGTCAAATTAATCAAGAGCATTGCTATTTATTAATAAACTTTTATATAAAAAATGCAAGAATCAACACATAACAAAATTTTAAATAATATTTTCTCTGTTTCAAAATATAAATCATTTTGGAGAAAAAATGTATTCCAAAATATAAGTCGTTTTACAATTTCAATGAAACATTTAATGCTATTTTTCTTATTATACTCTTAGTAACTTTTTATTTCTCTCTCTTCTTTCAATTCTTTCATTTATCTTTCTCATACAATTAGTGAAGCACAATTTTGTAAACTTACTCATAATTTCTCTTTTTTATACAACAATGATTACATTTCTTAATTTGTGTAATATGATCAAAACGACTTATATTTTGGAACGGAGGAAATAATGTCATTTAATCTCTTTCTTTTATGAAAATCATGGATGGTGAATATAACAATGGTGGATATTTATTCTTACAATTCTTCTCTTTAAATTTTCTTAAAAAAAAAACTTTCCCATTAATCAATCCCATCGATAAGAATATGTGGGTCCGTTTGATGGTTAGGATATGATAATTATATCATATCCTGTTTTAATTTTTTGTTTGATGCACCAAATATGATATGATAAATTATTTCATTTTTTAATCCTATCTTATCACTCATTTGTAATTTATATCCCGAGTTCTCTCTCTCTCTCTCTCTCTCTCTCTCTCTCTCTCTCTCTCTCTCTCGTGTTCATATTTCAATCTTTATGTTTGTGGAACGTTGATTAAGAAGATCAAGTATGCACCAACTGTCGTCTTATTTATTATAATTTGTGCACCAAATACACGATAGGATAAGTGACTATTCTGTCACTATCATATCCTGTTCTTATCCAACTATTTATCCTATCATATTTCTATCATATCCTGACCATCAAACGGATCCTGTGTGTTTGTATTAGAGCATCTAAATAGCTCACTATGTAACTCATTTCACTCTAGTGAGTTACATAGAAAAAAAAAAGGCTATATTAGTTAATTGGTTCCCTAACTTATTTAATGGTTTCATTTTGGTCCCATAACTATTTGTTGTGTCGAATTGGTCCCTTAACTTATATTCTGTTTGCCAATTTCGTCCTCTCTATTAAGTTGGGTCAAAAAACGTTAAATTTGAATACGTGGCACATCTGACATGGTTGTTGGTCATTATAGGATTTTGTTTTGTTTTTAGGATATCATTTGGTTATATATTTATGAGAATGTTTTGAAGAAAAAAATTAGGGTTCTTCTCTCTTCACCTTCTTCTTATCTCTCTATCCATCTTCATCTAAATTCCTCAAACAATCAACATGTCCAACGCAGCCCAGAATTCACGAAGCTAAACTCGTTCAAATCAGTTCGTTTGTAACAAGATAGAGGAGGAACATGTTCATTCTTTTGGATCTGTGAGTTCTGTATTGAGAAGACAAGCAAAGAGAGAATGTTTATGTGAAGAGGAAAGTGTTTTGCGCACAATAACTGATATTACAAGCTTCAATTTTGGAAAAAAATTTTGGGGATGTAGAAATTACAGAAATAGGAATGACAGAGGCTGTAATTATTTTAAGTGGTTTGATGATGATATTGTAGATGAAAGGGATTTGAAAATTGAGAGGCAAAAGAAGAAAAATTTGAAGTTGAAGAATGAGTTAGCTAGTACAAGACAATGGTTGAAGATGTCAATGGTGTTTGGGTTATTATGTGTTGGGATAATTTTAGTATTAGTTACAATGATTTTCTTTAGTGGTAGTGCAAATTGGGGCCAAATGTATTTGAAGTAGAAAACAATGAACATTTATGTATTTATGTCATGAATATGAAATATGACAATGGTTGTAATTTTGTAATATGAATTTTAACTTAGAAGCATTATGCAGTTTATGTCTTACAAGCATTATGCAATTTATGTCTTGTATTGATCTTAATTTTTAGTTAATTTTGGCATTATGCAGTTTGTATTGATCTTAAATTTTAGTTAATTTTGGCATGTCTTACAAGCATTATGCAGTTTATGCCTTGTATTGAGATTGACATGTAAAACAAATTATGCAGTTTATGCCCAGTTTATACCATGTAAAACAAATTTTGGCATGTCTTATAAGCATTATGCAGTTTATGCCCAGTTTATACCATGTAAAACAAATTAGATAAAATAACTTGTTCAAGCAATTTAATAGATGAAATACTAATTTTGATTTAGTAAATTGTCATTAACGGATTACATCAAGTTACGATAACTTGTCTCAAATTTACATCAAAAAGAGGCTATTAATAAGGTACCACCAAAAGAGATTAATGTATCATCAAGAGATACTTACATAACTTGTTTCAAACTAACATCAAAATAGTAAGGTACCACAACTAAAGTGTTTAACTGATCACCAAGGTACCATCAAAATAACATATAAATACTACTTAATAGAACAAAACATTAAAACCATGCATTGATAATCCTTGAATCACCGAGTTAGTTGTTTTGCACCCTTCTTGGTTGGTGCTGGTTGAGTGGAAGATGCAGGAAACAATGCTGAGGTTACACTAGTAGGAGCATTTGTTGCAGATGCAACATTCTTTCTAAGAGGCAATTTTTCTCTGATTTTGTTAGTTGGTATTGCTTGTGTGCAAGAAACAGCGGGAGCAGTTGAGGTTGCAGCTTGAGTAGTCCGAGCTGGTTGTGATGATGATGCACCTGCAGTCAAGGTTGCAGCTTGAGCAGTCTGAGCCGGTTGTGATGATGATGCACCTGCAGTCGAGGTTGCAGCTTGAGTCGAGGTTGAAGGAAAATGGCGTTATTTTAAGCAGCGGAATTCAAAAAATTTCCTTAGTTTGATCCTTACGAATGAGCATGATATGTGTTTTAGGGTTTTTGCCTCTTAATCACGAGCGTTGATGAAGATCACCGACGCCTCAAACTAGTCCACACGAACAGTCGCCTTCAATAGAGTGCTAGCCCTTTATATTTGAAGACTATGCAACAATATTGAGAGAGAGGATTATTTTAGCGTTTTCAACTCTAAAATATTCTTGTGCCTTTTTGGTGTATGTTGAGCAATGACAAGAGGTCTTTATTTACAGATATCTCTTGTCTTGTGCATCAAGACAACTCTTGTCTTGTGCAACGAGACATCTCTTATTGGGCAAAGCCCAACAAGAAACAAAAGCTAGGGCGCGCGCCCCCATGAGTGGTAGTACTCATGTGCGCGCCCTCCCACCATAACCTGTGGTGTTCTTGCTCGTTTAAATTTCCGTGATACCCTTATCACATTGCACATACACCGTACCTTACGGTGTTCCTTTAATTATCTCAATATCAGACTGTCCTTATGTGTGTGACCCTTGTAGGCTTCCATAACGTTGGTAATTATATTAAATCCTTTATTTAATATAATAAACAATGAGCGGTATCTAGCAACACATCATTGCTACCCAAGTTATGAGAAATTAACATGTGATCAAAACATAACCTTTAGTGATAATATATGCGTGTATAATTTCCCTTTGCCCTTTATGTCTATATTGAACACAAAGCATACTTGGTGTCATCTTTGTCCAGTTCAATATTGGGCCCATGACATTTATCCTGTTATGCAGGATTGGCAAATTCCATCTAGGTCACTACTGTCCCTCAGCATGCTTTGTGAAGTACCCATCAACTGCCTTTATGGCTATCCTGTTACGGACAACGTTAGATCAACAACAAAGTACTTGACTCTGCATCTAGGGTACAAAGTGGTTTCAGGTCTAAGGGCGGTTTACACCATTATCACCATGAGAGTAACTTATGACACTTTGCATAACTTTGCATGTAGTACTCTCATAGCGGGTCAATCCGGTATAAATATTACTCCTAATATTTCTTATACCTATGTCAAGACTTGATAACTCCTTATCCCATGATCCATGAGATGCGATCATCAGTCTATCTTCATAATAGTCTTTATGCTTTAAGGTTATCCCCTTTTCACCTTAAAGCTTGACTATGGATACTTTAAGAATAGCGTCTTTATTTTTAATGTAATCTCATGATTAAGTCACACTTAATATTAAACGGACTTTCTATTCTAGGGACTTCATTATTTTGAGCGTTACAAACATAATAAAGAAAGCGCCTTTGATTATTAATATAAGAAACAATATATTATTAATAATTAATTCGATACAAGTACTAAAGTCATTGACCTCTAGGGCTTACACCAACAGAGGTTGCAACTTGAGTAGTCTGAGCCGGTTGTGATGATGATGCACCTGCAGTTGTTGTCAGTTGGTGGTGGTGGTGGTGGTGGAAGCTTGCAAGTACTCTTATTGTGTCCAATTTGTTGACACCTACCACACCTAATTCCATTTCTAGCTTTCTTGAGTTGTGAATCGTCCTTTTTCGTTTCACCTGCTTCTCTGTTTCTTTTTTTCTTTGGTCTTCCCGGTTGTCTCTTTATGGGTGGAGGTTGAAGGTCCCCAAATTCAGTTTTGGTCCACTGATTTTGACCACTTGTTGGATAAATCATGTGACTATAACAAGCTGCATATGCCTCATTTCTGTAGTAATCAGGAACATATTGATCTACATCAATATTTTGACCCTTCATGTAAGAAATAGCATGACAACAAGGCAAACCTGTCAATGAAAAAATCAACCACACAATCAAACATTTTAACATTATAAACCTACAATCAACCAATATAATCAATGCGATGCAGCTATAACATTATAAACCTGTCAAGTGCCATTTTCTACAAGAGCACTCTCTTGTCAACAAGTTGACATTATATTTATCTAGCACATTGGGAGAATAATGATTGACTTCATAATGAAATTCACCAGCACGCCTATAATGAACAAATTAATTAATTAAGATTGTGTCATCTATCATAAACAAGTATAGTATCAAAGACAAGTGTAGTTCTTCTGAGATTGGCTGCATCATAAGGCTAAAACAACTTGGTCAGAGTGACTTAACTGAAGCACCAATGCTGAAGTAATTAAGTCTAAATCACTTGTACATGTTGAAGATGTGCAGATGCAACATGTTGAACAAGATGTCCTAGACATCTTGTCACTGGGTTCAGAGCATGCATAGGCAGCATGTTGAACAAGATGTCCCAAGACATGTGGTTAGGACATCTTGACCCAGTTCAGCTTAAAAGATAATGCTTATCCATTAAGCACGCGTGTTTGTTTTAATTTGGATAAAACACGAATCTTTTAGTAACAAGCTGAGATTAGGATTAATGATAAAGTTTGTTATTAATCCTATGTGTTAGATACGATTGGATTCGTATTTAATTAGTGGATAGAGATTAAATCTTTATCTTTGTGGAGTTTGTTTTTGAAACAAGTTTGTTTTAAAACTAACTCTTATTTGAGTGCATCTGAAAGATTGAAGATTATCTGAAGAATTGCACGCCTATATAAAGGACTAAACATAGAACTTAAAACTCAACCCACAATAACTGAAGATTGTGAGTCCAAAGCTTTGTGTCCACTGTGCAAAGCATTAGTAGCTCCTCGTATTGTTCTTGATACTTGGTAGCTTTGAGTAGTTGAATGTTGCCATTCAACTTGGTCTTTTAAACTATTAAAGTTTTAAGTTGTTTCGTCACTTGGGATTAGTGATTAGAGGGAGTTGGGTAGGTTCTCATATTCAGGGGGAGTTAGCCCTTGAGTAGAAGATTACTAGGATTAAGAAAAGATGTACATGCCAAAAGGTGTTTGGTAGTGTTGTAAGGCTAAGTAATAATTCGGAGTAGTAGTGTTCACTTCCTAGATTGGTATCCTCCAGAGTAGGGCTTGTTATAAGTGCCGAACTGGGTTAACAAATCACTGGTGTTGTTTATTGCTTTCGTTTATCTTCAGTACTGCAATAACGTGTGATCCTCATAACCAGTTGTCGAACCAGTTGTCTAGGACATCTGGACTACTGACACATTGTCCTAGACATTGTGTAAGACATCTGTCCTGCCAGAGAACAGAATTTCAATTGGCATCAAAGCAGGCACCCACTACGCCAAAAAAGACTTTAGACAGCGCTTTTTTTAGCCTTGGACAACGTTTTATAAGCGCTGTCTATTCTGGCGCTGTTAAAAGTATAGACAGCGCTTAATAATTAAGTTAAAACGCTGTCTTATGTCGACTTTAGACAGCGTTTTTAATATAAAAGCGCTATCTTTTGTTACCTTTAGGCAGTGCTTTTCCTTACAAACGCTGTCTTTTGTTACCTTTAGACAGCGGTTTTCTTTACAAACGCTGTCTTTTGTTACCTTTAGACAGCGTTTTTCCTTACAAGCGCTGTCTTTTGTTACCTTTAGACAGCATTTTTTCTTACAAGCGCCGTCTTTTGTTATCTTTAGAAATCACATTTTATTCATAAAAGCGATGTCTTAGTCCATTTTTATTTTTCCTTAGTTTATTCTACATTTTTTAATTTCATTCTACAAATAAAATTATACTTCTAATAATATTCAAGGACACAATCAATGATCTCTAATACTTAAGAACTAGTACTAGTAGATATTCAAAATTACAATGTATTCTCAATTATCTACATTACATGATGCTGTTTTTTTGTTGCCAAAATTGCTTGATGCTATTGTTCCTCTAAAAACAGATTTAATAACTCTTCAAAATTGAAATGAGTAGATCAGACCAGAATCTACAATTGCTTTTACAATATTCTGAAACATAAAAAGAAAAGAAAAAAGATTAGTAAGCAAACCAAAGATCAATACTAAATGCATGCTTAAGTGTTATAATCACCCTAGTTACAAGCCACCTTGATGCTAGCAAAATTAATCATCCCTTATACATATTATTATTGACAATAAGTCTAGCTTTAACCTTAAGGAAAAAAGAATAAAAACTATACTTCCAAGTTAATACCTTTATTAATGGTTTCACTTGCTCTCATTAATACTTATGTAACTGCAAGAAAGAAAAACAAGTAAATCATATCAAATGGACATAGATTAAAATCATAGAGCTAATAAACTTATTGTTATTGACAATAAGTCTAGCTCTAATCTTAAGGAAAAAAGAATAAAAACTATACTTCCAAGTTAATACCTTTATTAATGGTTTCACTTGCTCTCATTAATACTTATGTAACTGCAAGAAAGAAAAACAAGTAAATCATATCAAATGGACATAGATTAAAATCATAGAGCTAATAAACTTTTTGCGTACGACACAATTATTTGTATGATTCTTGCAAAATCTAAACATATGTTTACCTGCAGCAGCTAGCATTATTTGAAAATTATGCAGTATTCATAACTTATTAACATATGAAAATTAACATATTCAAATGCAAATTATGCAGTATTCTAATAACCTAAATTACAGTATATAAAAACCGTGACATACTCAAAGACGAGAAAGAAATGAGATAGAAGAGAGGAAAAAGGAATGGTGGTGCGAATGCGACAGCAGGCCTGATGTGGCCAGATTGTTTGCCTAGGTTGATGAAAGAATGAAAAAAGAGATATGAAGCTTAGAAAGAAGGGACTTCAAAAATAATAAAAAATTAAGAGTTCATAACTTCAATATTCACATGAATTTAAATACATTTTACGGTTCAACCCCATCTAAATTAATGTAATTGGCATTCGTCATACCTGCACGTCTGATGGAGGGACAACAACACTGTCCATCACAATGACCTCCTCTGGCTCTGACATATGAACATTGTCATTCTCTTGTTGTTCCTCTACTATATGTGCATGTCTAGCTAAAGAGGTAATGCTTGATGATGATGATGATGATGCGCCTTGAGCATCCTTCCACCTTTTGCTAGGCAGTTTAGGAAGAGCATTGCTATTATCCATCCATTTTTTCTTCAACTTTCTCAGCTCACAAACTTCCAACTCCAGTTCATTGTTCTTTCTCAGCTCGCCAATGATGGCTGCAAAAGATGTTCGTAAAGAGCTGTCTGAAGAAACATGTGATTCAGAAGCAAAAAGGTCGGTTTAAAATAACTCAGTTATACCATATCAAAGTGTTGGATTATATCTCATACAATAGGAACCTAACAATCTGGAGCATAAAACAGAAGAATGTTCTATTGCATTTTAGCTATTCTTTAAACTATATGAAACTATAAGTGATTTTAGAAGAGAGAAATATAAAAGTACTGCTATATACCAATACTTTGAGAGAAAAGTTCTAGAAAAGACCATATTTCTTCGTTAATCTTACTGCTGAACAAGAGAATAATCACTCACCCTCTCATATCTAATTAACATCCTATAAGTAACATTTCTGATTCGAATCTTCCTTATAGGTGCTACTGAATAACTAACTGATACAAGACCATGCTATCTGAGCCTTCTTCTGTAAACCTACCAAAAGTTGACCCGTGATCATCACACAATTGGTCTACAGTTTGTTCTCTAGGATTGATGTATGGATGCTTGAGTATGAAAATTGTGCTTCTCTAGTATAGTAGTAATTATTGATTTCAACGTTATGCAAATTAATTGAAAGAACAAAATTGCAACTAAAGTAATTATTGAACCAAAAATTGCAACTAAAGTTTAAAATGAGTACTCACTCACATGAGAATATTTTTGCCTTTCAACCGCTCGCCTCTATCATCTATCCACGAGGAGAAATAACTATACTGCCTAACTTGTGGTTGGTGCATGAAATTTCCCAATCCTTGTATCATACATATTTCCTTGCATCATGTAAAAGAAGACTGTTTTCTGGACTTCCGTATCTACAAAAAGGACAGAATCATACAAGTAATGTTGATATTTCAAAACTAAATATCCAGTCCAATAATATACTATAACAGAATGGGGGGAATAAAATAAACATGTCAACAACATAGTAAAAGTTACTAAAATAGGAGCCTATTTGAATTAGCTTAGTTGAGCTTATCTATTGCCAAAAGCACTTGTGAGACTGTTTTTGAGAGCTTATACAAACAACTTATGACATGTCCATAAGCTCTTCCTAGCTTATTTTAACTCGTGTTCTAATATTTAAGATTGTGAACATGCAACAATATTTAATAAATTAGGACAATTCAAAATCAAAAAAGAATGGGAAAGTAACAGTTGACACACACACACATCACAGTAAATGAAAAAGTGACTTCAAACTGCAATCCACTGTTTATTCAATCAGAATAAGATATTCATGACATAAGCCATGGACTACCAAACAATTGTACAAGTGGCACACTCTGTTTGTGCAAGCATTCTAAGTGGTCAAAGCCATTGTGTTATACTTTTTCAAAAACCTGAAAACCATGAAAGATAATAAAATAAATTAAGGTCATTCTCTACTCCTACTTTACAAGGGAAGAAAGAAAACCTTTTCAGGTAGGAAGATAGAAGTTTCATGAGCTCAATATGATTTCCCACAATCTATCAAGCGCCTGACATCTATGTAAAGACCAAAAATAGCATTACTTCCAAGTGTAGTGTGTCCAATTAGCCTAATTTTCAAAAGTCCAGGTCCTTTATACCTAATAGCCTCATATGTTCCATATACAACACTCCCAATAGGCGCCTCGGCAACGCTGACTGCAACTAAACTATCTCCGCCCAAAATTTCAAATTAAATTACTGCGTAAAACAAACCACAAACCCATCTCTTAATTTCCTTTCAAATACCAAAAAATCAAATTAATTTAATTTCAGATCAAGAAGAAAAAAAAAAGGAAACCCACAAGATGTAAACATATCATAGAGAGTTGAAAATTGAAACAGAGAACGAATTAGAGAGTTGAGGAATAGAGGTCCTTAAAATACCTCTCTGAACACGAACTCCAACTGCAATGGCGCAACAGGTCGACGTACCCTAAGCTCATATCAGTATCAATATTATTAAACATCTTCGTACCAACATTCAAATGTCATCCCCTTAAAGATACTGAATAGATAAACAACAACAAGAAATTATGTACAAAATAAAATTTATTTAAGATGCTAGAAAAGCATAAAATCAAATTCCCCTATAAGAGAGTTAAGAATAGAGATTGCTAATATACCTTTGAGAATGAAGGTCAACGGGGAAGACGGAGGTCGAAGAAATAGATGACTAGAGAGCTTCTTCGCAATTCCATGTTCTGTTTCAGCAAAAGGATTTCAGAAAGAGGGCTTCTTGCGTGAAGGTTTCAGTTTCAACAAGAGGGCTTTGCTTGTGAGGGTTTAATTTCTTCAAAAATTGCTTCTTTGAATTGCATCTTCATGAGGGTTTCTGCGAGAAGGCTTCTTCGTTATGGTGTTTTTCCTTCTTTGAATTGAAATTTTATGAGGTTTCGTTTCTTCGAACACGAGCTTGAGATGCGATGGTGAAGGATTGTAGAAATATGTACTGTGGTTGAAAACTGAAATTGAAAGGTTAATTAGGGTTTTAGGGTACCTGAGCTGAGAGAATGCGAAAAAGATTGAAATCATACAAATGTGATGGAAGAAGAAGATGAACTTGATATGATTTCTTTCAAGTTGGAGATGAAAGGATAAGGGAAAGGTGGAATCGCGGCCGAAGAAGAGATGAAAAAACAAAGGAAATTTTTGTTTACAGATATTGGATAAAAAAAATTCCGTGAAAATTATTTCTTTTGTTGATATATATCATCATAGAAGTAAAAAATTATATCTTTTAATTTAATTTATTTGGTCAAGTATATCTTTTTACAGATAAATGTTGTAAAACAAATATAAACCTTAGACAACGCTTTCCAATAAAGCGCTTTGTAAAGTAATATATAAATTTTTAAATTTTTTTTGTAAACCTTATAAAATCGTTTTTAAAGTAAAGCGCTGTAAAAAGGTAACACTTTAGACAGCAATTTTCACAATAAGCGCTGTCTTTGGGCTCCGTGTTCTTTTTAATAGCTCTTCTTTAAATAAACGCTATCTAAAGTGTGCTGTCTATTCCACATTTTGTAGTAGTGACCCTAACCTGCTGGGTGAGCTCCAGGGAGACAAAATCTTATTCAAGATGGACAGGAATGGAGGATCAATAAACAGACCACCAGTTCTGAATGGATCAAACTATGACTATTGGAAAGCAAGAATGATTGCCTTCATCAAGTCCATGGATCAAAAAGCATGGAAGGCAATCATCACAGTTTGGAATCACCCAATAGTTTCTGCAGAATATGGCTCTTCACCATTAAAAGGCGAAGGAGAATGGACCACAGAAGAGGAAACTGAGGCCAATGACAACTCTAAAGCACTAAATGCTATCTTTAATGGTGTTGATGAAAATATATTCAAACTAATCAACACTTGTACAGAAGCAAAGCAAGCCTGGGAAATCCTTCAAACTTCTCATGAACGAACCTCCAAGGTCAAGATGTCAAAACTGCAGCTTCTCTCCATGAAATTTGAAAATCTTAAAATGGAGGATGATGAGACTATATTAGATTTCAACAATAGGATTCGAGACATAGCCAACTCGTCGTTTGCTCTGGGAGCAAAAATACCTGAAGAAAAGTTGACAAGAAAAATCCTTAGATCACTACCTAAGAGATTCAACATGAAGGTAACTGCAATTGAAGAATCTCAAGACTTTAAAACAATGAAGATGGATGAACTCATTGGATCACTACAAGCCTTTGAGATGGCGTTCGATGACAGATCAGAAAAGAAAATAAAAAACAAAGCTTTTCTGACTAAAGAAGAATCAGACGAAGACAACCTATCTAGAGCCATAGCCCTTATAAGCAACGACTTCAACAGGTCTTTGGCAAAGCTAGGAAAGAACAAAAAGTCAAATGTCCCAGTCATCCGGTCCGACATCAAGCCTCAGAGGAAAAACAACGATCAATGCAAGACGTGTCAAGAAAATAGATGTTCTGAGTGCAAAGGATACGAACACAATGTATATGAATGTCCTAATCATCTGGGAAAACAACAAAAGGGACTTAGTAGCACTCTGCCCAAAGAACCTGATACAGAAATCAACCTTGCATTCACCAGCAAATGCATAACAAAGGAGAATCCTTCAGAAAATCTCTCACCATGGAATAAGGAAGGAGAAACAGGTGTGATACCACAACAGAGAAGACCCACAGATTCTCTTCTTCATGAAGGATTAGTCCACAATGATATCAAGGAACAAATCTCTCTGCTAAATACAAAACTCTCAGAGATTGCTCTATCATTGAAAATTCAGAGCAACAGTTCAAAATCATCAAGGAAGCAGAGAAAGAAGCACATGTCGAACCACATGTCCTACCATCAGAACCAAAGATCAACTGAAGACAAGACTCAATCCAAAACAAGAAAGAAGACTTGTCATCACTGTGGGAAAGAAGGACACATAAGGACCTTTTGCTTTGAGCTATATGGTTTCCCAAGGTTTCATGAACAATTTTGGAACAGATATATAGCTAGAAGACAAGCAAAGAACTCCCTAAGCAAGCTTACTTGTCTAATAGCTCATACATCACTCAGAGTAACCTCCAAAGATGATTGGTACTTTGATAGTGGATGCTCAAAGCACATGACTGGAGAAAAGGCCTATCTTCAAGAAATAAAAAATTATTCCAACAGCTATGTTACTTTCGGGGATGGAGCTAAAGGAAAAATAAAGGGGATATGAAAGCTGAATGGACCTGAATTACCAAGTCTTGATAATGTTCTCCTAGTAGAAGGACTTACAGCTAACTTAATAAGCATAAGTCAGCTATGTGACCAAGGACTAAGAGTTAGCTTCAACAACTCTGAATGCATTGTAACCAACAAAGATGAAGAGGTTATGAAAGGGTCAAGGTCCAAGGATAACTGTTATCTATGGCAGTCTCAACACAAGAGTCAGAACGTCTCATGCATGATAACTAAGGAAGATGAGACTAAGCTATGACATCAAAAGTTGGGACATCTCAATCTCAAAAGTATGAGAAAACTCATCACAGAAGAAGCAGTCAGAGGATTGCCTAATCTCAAGATAGAGGAAGGCAAAATATGTGGAGAGTGCCAGATTTGGAAGCAAACCAAGATGTCACACAAAAAGGTTCGACATACGGTCACCACAAGAAACCTAGAGCTGCTTCATATAGATCTTATGGGACCTATGCAAGCTGAAAGCTTGAATGGTAAAAGATACGTTCTAGTGTGCGTGGATGACTACTCAAGATACACATGGGTCAGATTTATCAGAGAGAAATCTGAAGCTTTTGATGTGTTCAAGGGACTGTGCTATCTCATTGAGAAAGAACAGGGAAGTGAAGTAATCAGAATAAGGAGTGATCACGGGAAAGAATTTGAAAATTCAAAGTTTTCAGAATTCTGTGCTACCAAAGGCATAGAACAAGAGTTCTCAGCTCCTATCACACCACAACAAAATGGAGTGGTGGAAAGGAAAAATAGAACCTTGCAAGAATGCACAAGAGCCATGCTGCACGCCCAAAAACTACCTTATCACTTCTGGGCTGAAGCTATGCACACATCATGTCACATACACAACAGGGTGACTCTAAGAAAAGAGACAAAAGCAACCCAGTATGAATTATGGAAAGGAAGAAAACCAACAGTCAAGTATTTCCATGTATTTGGTACTGTGTGCTATGTCCTAGTTGATCGAGAGCAGAGAAGAAAATTGGATCCTAAAAGTGATGAAGGCATCTTCATGGGATATTCAGCAAACAGTAGAGCATACAGAGTATACAACAAACGCACCAAGACAATCATAGAATCCATCAATGTCGTGTTCAATGATACTCCTGAAGAACCGTTCACTGTAGAAGAAGAAGAAGATGATGATGATAACTCTCCTCAGCCATCAAGTGATCAACCAAATGTCCCAGACATCATGCCAAACAGTCCAACAACTGAGCCAAGTACTATATCTCCTAGGTTCAAGGGATCATCCACAAGATTTCTGAAGATGCATCCAGTTGATAACATCATAGGAAATCCAAGTGCAGGAGTCATCACCAGATCCAGAGATCAAATTGCTAACTCATGCTTCATATCCTCAATTGAACCTAAAAATGTCAAAGAGGCACTGAGTGATGAGTTCTGGATAAATGCCATGCAAGAAGAATTGGAACAATTCACAAGGAATCAAGTATGGGAGCTAGTTCCAAGACCTGAAGAAATCAATGTGATAGGAACCAAGTGGGTGTTCAAGAACAAATCAGATGAGCATGGTATTGTTACAAGAAACAAGGCTCGTCTAGTTGCTCAAGGATACACACAAGTAGAAGGAGTGGACTTTGATGAAACATTTGCACCAGTTGCTAGGCTTGAATCTATAAGGCTACTACTAAGCATCTCGTGCACAATGAGGTTCAAGCTTCATCAGATGGACGTTAAAAGTGCCTTTCTAAATGGATACTTACATGAAGAAGTCTATGTAGAGTAACCAAAAGGATTTGTAGATTCTAGCCTACCTGAACATGATTACAAATTGAAGAAGGCTCTATATGGATTGAAATAGGCACCTAGGGCATGGTATGAAAGATTGACTGAGTTTTTGATCAACAATGGGTATGTCCGAGGAGGTATAGATCAGACATTGTTTGTGAAGAAGAATCTAAAAGAGATTATGATCGCCCAAATCTATGTGGATGACATAGTCTTTGGAGGAACGTGTGACCAGATGGTGGAACAATTTGTTCGACATATGAAGTCTGAGTTTGAGATGAGTCTAGTAGGAGAACTAACTTACTTTCTTGGCCTTCAAGTCCAACAATCAGAAGACACTGTCTTTATATCACAAAGCAAATATGCTAAAAGCATTGTGAAAAAGTTTGGACTAGAAAATGCCACACACAAAAGAACTCCAGCAGCTACTCACATCAAATTGAGTAAAGATGAGAATGGAGTTGATGTAGATCAACGTCTCTACAGAAGTATGATAGGGAGTCTTCTATATCTAACTGCTAGCAGACTAGACATAGCCTTTGCAGTAGGAGTTTGTGCTCGATATCAAGCAAATCCCAAGACTAGTCATCTACTACAAGTGAAGAGAATCATCAAATATGTCAGTGGTACCTGTAATTATGGGATGCTCTACTCATACAATGCAAATCCTACTCTTATTGGATATTGCGATGCAGATTGGGCTGGAAGTGCTGATGACAGAAAAAGCACCTCGGGAGGTTGCTTCTTCCTTGGGGAAAATCTCATCTCATGGTTCAACACAGCAGAACAAAGCACATTGATATTCGGCATCACTTCATCAGAGAACTTGTTGAAAAGAAAGTGGTTACTCTAGAACACATAGCCACAGAAGAACAACTAGCAGATATCTTCACAAAGCCCCTTGATGCACTCCGATTTGAACAATTAAGGAGTGCACTAGGTGTCTGCATTCATGAAGGTCTATAGATTTCTACAGACCAAAAGGGGCGTGCAACCATCAGAAGATCCCACGCACGCCTCCAGCACGAGACAGAAACAAGACAACAATCCAACACTATCTATCTCCTGTAAGTTTTGTGGCCTACCAAATGTCATAGACATTGGAGGCTTTGACATCCGGCACTTGAAGTGCAAATTATGTATGCTGTTCACTTTCTTTTAATCAATGAATTTTTTCCTTTAAAAACCTTTGACAAATTATGGTAAAAAGGGGGAGAAATAATTGATAATAGAACAACTCTTTGGCAAGTAGAATCAATCTCTTGCTTTACGGATGAAAAATAGCAAGCTTTAAAAAAAATTAAAAACTAAAAAGCTATGCTAAAATAAGTGTGTCCAGAGCAAAACTTAAATGCTCAATATGAACCTCTAAGAAGTCTAGTAAGTCTTGATCACTCTGATTAAGTACTTTCCGCTGCAACTCAAGACTTTGGTTCACTAAGTCACTAGGTATCTCATCCCTGGACTTAGAAAATTCATGTAATGGATCATATGAAGACAAGACTAAGACTGTCTCATACTAGAAAAGGTTCATCACACATTCAAGATTGAAGAAGTCCTGAATATTGAAGACACACAAGATTCTGAAGATCAAAGACATTGAAGACCTGAAGATTTCAGAATTGAAGATTGCATCAACAGAGATCAATTTGAAGATTGAAGACTGAAGAGTGCACATTCAACAAAGTAGTGGTAAGTGGTTGTTTTAGCCATAATTTGCCAAAGGGGAAGATTGTAGTTCTTCTGAGATTGGCTGCATCATAAGGCTAAAACAACTTGGTCATAGTGACTTAACTGAAGCACCAATGCTGAAGTAATTAAGTCTAAACCACTTGTGCATGTTGAAAATGTGCAGATGCAACATGTTGAATAAGATGTCCTAGACATCTTGTCACTGGGTTCATAGCATGCATAGGCAGCGTGTTGAACAAGATGTCCCAAGACATGTGGGTAGGACATCTTGACCCAGTTTAGCTTAAAAGATAATGCTTATCCATTAAGCACGCGTGTTTGTTTTAATTTGGATAAAACGCGAATCTTTTAGTAACAAGCTGAGATTAGGATTAATGATAAAGTTTGTTATTAATCCTATGTGTTAGATACGATTGGATTCGTATTTAATTAGTGGATAGAGATTAAATCTTTATCTTTGTGGAGTTTGTTTTTGAAACAAGTTTGTTTTAAAACTAACTCTTATTTGAGTGCATCTGAAAGATTGAAGATTATCTGAAGAATTGCACGCCTATATAAAGGACTAAACATAGAACTTAAAACTCAACCCACAATAACTGAAGATTGTGAGTCCAAAACTTTGTGTCCACTGTGCAAAGCATTAGTAGCTCCTCGTATTGTTCTTGATACTTGGTAGCTTTGAGTAGTTGAATGTTGCCATTCAACTTGGTCTTTTAAACTATTAAAGTTTAAAGTTGTTTCGTCACTTGGGATTAGTGATTAGAGGGAGTTGGGTAGGTTCTCATATTCAGGGGGAGTTAGCCCTTGAGTAGAAGATTACTAGGATTAAGAAACGGCGTACATGCCAAAAGGTGTTTGGTAGTGTTGTAAGGCTAAGTAATAATTCGAAGTAGTAGTGTTCACTTCCTGGATTGGTATCCTCCAGAGTAGGGCTTGTTATAAGTGCCGAACTGGGTTAACAAATCACTGGTGTTGTTTATTGCTTTCGTTTATCTTCAGTACTGCAATAACATGTGATCCTCATAACCAGTTGTCGAACCAGTTGTCTAGGACATATGGACTACTGACACATTGTCCTAGACATTGTGTAAGACATCTGTCCTGCCAGAGAACAGAATTTCAACAAGTGTATTAGCCATTAAGTGTATTAGCTATAAAATACAATTGCAGTAGCTATCAAAGTAATCAAATGTATTACCTAACCATCCAATTATTAGTGTATGATGATTCTTTAACAAGCTTTTTTCTGATGTTGGGTAGTATGCTGTCTTTAAACTTAGCAATTTTTTGCCTATTTGATTCCAATCTCTCCATCAAATATATTCTTATCTTTTCAAGCATGGTGACAATTGGTTTGCCTCTAGAACTCACAATTATTGAGTTGAAAGCCTCTGACATATTATTAACCAAAGTATCACAGTGTGGACCATTTGTAAATCTAGACTTACACCAATATTTTGGTCGTATATGAATCAAGTATTTAAAGGCCTCAGCATTTATGGCCTTTATCTCCTTTATCTCCCTTTACCATGCACTGATATAAGTTGCACTAGCAGCCCTCCACATCAATTCCTTCAATTTTTTTCCAGGAAACTTCTTTCTAAAGTTGTTGTAAAGGTGTCTGACACAAAATCTTTGATCAACGCCTGGAAGGAGCTCTTCAATTGCTGGCAGTAAACCCTACATTAAAACAAGTGCATCAATAGATTATTAAAATTGTTAGAAAATTAAATTGAACAAAAAATTAAATTCAATCTCATTTAAGTTACCTTTTGTTGATCACTAATGAAGGTGTATGTTTTACACAATCTTGTGCCACCTAAATCATTAATCAGAAGTTCCAAGAACCAACTCCATGAATCTTTTGTTTCACCTTCTGCAACAGCAAAAGCAATAGGTAACATTTGATCATTAGGGTCTCTTCCAATAGCAGCTAGGATTTGACCTCCATAATATCCTTTGAGGAAACACCCATCTAGTCCAATAATGGGTCTGTAGTTGAAGAAACTATCCTTACAGCCCTTAAAGCAAATGTAAATTCTTTGGAAATGTGGGCAAATAGGTCTCTCCGGATGTTCAAAATCTTCCTCGCCACCTTGAAAAGGTTGAGTTTTTACTATAACAGTTGACCCACGATTTGTATTTATCAATTCATGGCTATAATCATACAACCTAGTATATTGATCTCTAAATGACCCATCAACCAAATCAATGGCTAATGACCTGGATCTATAGGCTTTTGTTTTATTGATCGTAAGATTCCATTTGTGTTTTGTTTTATCCATGATATCAGTCAGCTTTATTGATGGATTCTCCCTAACACTAGTGTGTAATTTTTTTCCTAACCACTTTGAATTTAGTAACTTCACCGTATAGTCCCTCAGACAAGTGTGTTCATCCTCCATTCTCCTCAACTGCCAAGTTTCTTGATCTGTTATCTTTGCACAATATAACCACCAACCACAATTTCTGCATACCACTTTCATTCTTGAGCCGTCGTTCTTTTTAAACTTCACGTTCCTGCTAGAGTGTATTGCATATATTCTTACTCCCTCTTTAAATTCTTCTTTAGATCTGTTTTATTGGATAGAAGCTTGAAGGTTGGGAATTTGTCCTTATCAACATCATCTTCACTATCACACCCACTTTGAAATTCATCACTATTGTAATCATCACTATCACCCAACCCATTATAATTTACATTGGTTGACTGATCACCTTCATTAACAACATCACCATCATCAAAGTTAACATCATCTTCATCAACAAATGCTTCAGCTTGTTTAACTGGCCTACCCCTCTTCTTTTTTGGCTTACTCCCACTAGCTTCTTTCTCATCAGTCTCAACAACATTTGACATGTTATCCAAATCCACCTCATTGGGCCTATTATCCATCACTACCTCACAATCTCCATTGGGCCCTTTTTCCTTATTTGCTAAAGGCCCATCATCAAAATCCATCTCATTAGGCCTTACAACATTAAATTCAAGAAGTGGAGTATGTTCAACAATACAAGGTTGAGACAATGAATACACAACATAAAGATGAACTCTCTCATTCATTTGGGCAATATGTATCATCCTATTTGTACCTGCATCATCTTGTAGGTAAACTAAACCATTCATGTCCATTGGGTCATTAAAACCACAAGGACTCTACAACTGTGTAACCTAACTTTTCCATCAAATTATCCTTAACTTCAAAATACGACCAACAATCAGGATCAACATACCAATTATCCTCAATACCATTATAGTCTGCATGATGGAATTGACCAAAATGCTCCCCATCGTGGACCACACACTCAAACCTAGATTCCATCACTGACAAATCCAAATAAAAAAAGCAATCTCTAGTATTAAACAACCAATACACAAATATCAACACAAGGACCACAAGTAAACACTATAAACATGACAAAAACAAAAAACAATGCATAGACCACAAAGAGATGCATTCACAAACCCTAAACCCCAATCGAAATCGAAAATATAGAGGATACACATAATCGAAATCAGAAAACCCTAATCCTAAACGAAATCAGAAAATAGAAGAAGAAATAAGAGAAACCTGGAAATCAAACATAGAAGAACATAGAAGAAATAGAAGAAGAATTTGGAAGAAACAAACCTGGAAATCGCACGCAATCGAACGCAGCAACAATTGAATGCAGCAACCTGGTCGTTTCGTTCTCAGCAAAATCGCGCGCATTGGCTTGTTCTTAGCAAAATCGTTTCGTTTCGTTCTGGAGATTTTGATTCGTTATTCACTGTGTTTTGTTTGGTTGTTTCTTTTTGGCGCTACTGTAGCCCTAATCTCCACCAGGAAGAATTGCCATATCACAATCCATGTCAGATGTGCCACGTATTCAAATTTAATGTTTTTTGACCTAAATTAACAGAGAGGACGAAATTGGCAAATGAAATATAAGTTAAGGGACCAATTCGACGCAACAAATAGTTATGGGACCAAAATGAAACCTTTAAATAAGTTAGGGGACCAATTAACTAATTTAGCCAAAAAAAAAAAAGAATTGTATAAATAGCAATCTATAATATAAAAATTAAATTAAATACGATATAAAATTAAAGTTGAAATAAGTATAACATTAATTATTAAAATTAAACAATATATTTTGAATCATACTTCCTCTAATTCTTAATATAGTATAAAGGAAGATTTACGTTTTATATTCGTAGAAAATCAAATGTATCTAGTTTATATTAAGATAGACCAGGGTCCATTTAGATTGACTAATTTTAAACTTATGTGAGTTTATCTATTGATATGAATCGTTGTGAAAATGTCATAAGCAATTTATGATATATTTTAATAAGCTCTCATAATTGAGTTGATTCATGTAGGTTTTACTTCATTTTCATGTATTGCATAGACTCGAAAGTCCGAAGAATTTGTCAAAATTTTCTATACTAGCTAAAATCTAGGAGGTTTGTCAATCTAGTGAAATTTGTTTAATTTGATTTGATTCTCCAATTATTTTTGTTGACACATGTGAAGGTGTGAAAAACACAAGAAGAGATATGTTAAATTGTGTTGGCTTTTTCTTCTAAAAATCTCTAAATCTGTAGTTTTTCTAAAGAGGTTAGCGGCCGATAACTAAACACAAGAGAAAGAGAAAATCAAACAAGAGATTTTTATATTGGTTTTCCTCACAAACGAGAGTAATCCAAACCCCTTGCACTTCCAAGGGATTTCACTATAATCAATGTTGATTACAAATGCTCAAACACACAATAAGAGACTTCTACTAACTTGAATGAATTTAATAAAGTTTGTTTTATACACTTGATATACAATCATAGGTGTACACAAAATACAACGCAATTATAGACTCAAGATTTCTAAGATATGAAATTGTTAAGAAATCTAAGAGTTTCGGCAAGTTAGTCTGGTGTATGTGTCATACAATATGTTGCTCTCTTCCTTTATATAGGCAAAGAGAATAGAGTTGTTAATGAGATTATGTTAGTTGAGAAACTTGATCAGTCCGTTGCAACTTTTCAGAGATTAGATGAAACATTTTGCAAAGTAGATTTGAAATCCTTTGCAAAACGGATAGTAATTGTTCAATTGGTTTTGACCTTGAAGATATTATATGCTCTTTATTGGAAAACAACAAACATGTTGTCTAACATGAAAACTACCTTTCTACATTTTCTTTTTCAAATGTCAAACTTCTTAGAGTCTTTCTTCTGATCATTTAGAGTATGACGCCACTGGAGTTTGATCTTCATCTTGTGGTTCTTAGACAGTGGCGGAACCAGAAAATAAAACTCGAGGGGCCGCTAAGAAAATTATAATATATAGATTAATTAAAAAAAATATTTTCTTACAAAAACTTATTTAATAAAAAACACATTTGTTCATAAAAATTAATAAATTGCATACCTTAATAATATTCTACAGGTGCCAAATGACTTTAAATTATCAATAATTTACTTTAAACTATTACTTGTACAAAGTTGATCATCAACAAATTATATATTTTTATCTTATTACACGTATATTTAAAAGAGAATAATTATTTTTATTTAAAAATAATTGCGTTGTTTTTTTGGAAAATTTATTTGAAATTGTCAATTGTTTGCATTGATATATAAATCAAGTTTTTATGAAACATTGTTATTGGTTCAATGGCTTGAGAAAATGTTTTGGTCTTGAATTGTGTGGGTTTGGGTATTCGACATGTGCTTTTGTAAATGAAGAAAGAAAAAATGAAAAAGGAAAAACAAAAAATGCAGCTAGGGAGACTAAAACTCATGACCTTTTGGGTGTAAGGAGAGTTGATTCTAGTTCCCTTCCACTAGGCTACGCATGATTTGCCTTACTTTTTTGTGCAATCTATATATATATAGTTTTAATTATATAAAAATTTCACGGGTATTATAGTAATTTCTCTTTTTTTCAGGGGTGGCCATGGCCCACCCCTGGTTCCACCACTGCTCTCAGAGTCCGAAGCTTCCAAATTATGATCTTCCAGACTCTAATGCTCTCATATTTTGATGTTTCTAAAATATGATCTTCCAGATTTGGATGCAATCTTTTGAGTCTATTTTTACTTCTAGCTTCTCTTGAATGATATTTTTTTCTCTTTTATATATTCAGTGCAGATGTAAATTTTATCTATTAATCCAGCATACTTGAACATATATATTAGCATATCCAATTGTACTGTTAACAATTTGTTATCATCAAAACTCTTTGAGATATTAACAAACAGATTTGTTCCAACAACATGTCCTTCTTTTCTGTTGTGGTGTCCAAGAGTACTGAATATTCATATTTTTTCAAGAAAATGCATGATTTGGGCGCTTCTCTCATTGTTTACGATACTTTGGATGATGCGTTGGTGACCGTTGGATTCAAAATTAATTGGATGAGTCTTCCCTCATTTTGCTCCTTATAAATAGGTGGGTAGACCTTTTTCTTCAATTTCTCTGGAAGTTGGTTCTTCGGATCATTCTCGTAATAAACGGCGGTTAGGGAAGGGGATTTAAGGGGAAAGATGTCTGCCATTAAGGAGATTGGTTGGTGGTGGTTACGAAAGATCTGAGATGGGTGTGGTGGTGGCAGTTGCGACAAAATTGATATGGAGGTCATGCAGGGTTGTAGTGGTGAGGTGCTGCTGTGGAGGTGTTGGATCTTGCGCCGTCGATGTGTGGTTGATGTCGTGTTTGATTGGTTTTCTATGGTATGAGATTCTCCGACCACATACAAATCTGTCGAGATTTGCAGGATATTTTTTTTGAGTCCTCGATGGTTTCCAAATCTGCTGAGATTTGCAGTTTTCATAGTATCTGATTGACCTTTTTCGCGTCAGTGTTGATTGTTTGGAGGCGGACTGCGAGCTAAGACTTATCTTTCTAGTTTTTTATTCTAATGTTTCCCATCAATTTTTGGTTTGTGGAGTTGTTTTTTTAATTCTGATGGGATATTCACTTTTGATTTGAGAGCGGGAGTTAGAGTCTAGTGACATATTAATTTATGGGTTGGGTTGTTGGTTTGGTGGTATGGAGGCTGAGGAGTATCCTTCTAACTATTGGATTAGAAGTGAATCTCTATTAGGTGGTGTATGTTTTTGTCTTTCTCCATCGGTGTTCCACTTATATATGGCGCCTCTGTTTTGTAGCTCTGCTTTTTTCGATATTTGTTCGTCTTGTGCAGAGATCGATTATTAATAATAATATATTTGTTGTTAAAAAAAAAAATTACCAGGGATTTCCTTAGTATATCGGCCGAGCTTAGAGCTCTCATTTAAATTCAAATATTATTACGAGTTAAAGACATAGAAAGACAATGAGAAATCACCAATAAACACGCAAGTCGATTCATCTGATTTCAAGCCAAGCATCACCTATATTGCAGTGGAAAGCAGCGAAAACCAGCTTGCGAGGTAGTAGTTAGTTATAGTATGTGTTTGGTTTCACGTTCAAACACTGGAAACGCACGTCTCAACCTTCCAAACGTGATTTTCTTTTTTTACAGGATGTTTGGGAAAAGTGACAAAGAATTGATTTTACTCTCCAAACTCAATTCTAGATGAAGCTAATATTTGGAGCTTTCACGTTAACTAAAATCGATTTTGAATAAATTGCAAGTGTGGGTTACATGTATATCTTTCATCTTCCCCTGTTACCCCTCACTCCATCAATTCTTTGTGCGGCTGTTTTGTTTCACGCTAGGTTGAAGACAACAAGTATAATGGACTATTTGTTTTTGCCACCCGGCCCAATTTAATTGCTCTGTATCTTAATTACATATTTATTTATTTTATATCTTATATTAAAAAATAATGTTAAAGCCTCAAACAAAACAAGTGCTGGTTTTTTATTTTTTAAATACTTATTATTTTATTTTGATAATTATATTTAAAAAAATACATAAAAAATGATTAAATTTATTCATTTTAGGGTAAAATATGTTTTCAGTCCTACTTTTATAACGAGTGAGTTTATTTTATAGGAACGAAAATCAAAACTCATTATAAAAGTAGGGATAAAAACAAATGAGTTTATTTTACAGTGACAGAAAACAAAACTCATTATAAAAGTAGAGACTGAAAACATATTTTGCTCTTTATTTTATTATGATGACCTAAACTAGTATTTTTTTTTTATTGAGTTGTTATTTATTTATTTATTTTAAATACACTAAAACCCATTTTGGTAATTACATATTCAAAAGCAATTTTGATTTAAACTATCAAAACAACATGAATTGGTGAGAATCACTTTTAGTAAATGTATCCAAACATAAATTAAGTTTGGTTCAACTCACTTTTAATCAAAATCAATTCTGTCAAACTCAATTCTTGTTGCCGCCAAACCAAACACACGCATAGATGAGCTAATGTTTGAAATGCATTCTAAGATAATCATAGAGATGGTGTCATCGAATCTTGATTTACTCTTAAAACAATCACCCAAAGGTATATATATATATATATATATATATATATATATATATATATATATATATATATATATTGGAAACCCCTAATATGGACCCCAATTAAGGGGAACCATTGGTGGACCTTGTTAAATTACTGCCTATAGCCGGTCAATAATTACTAATTAGATTCCTTTATCTTGGGTTTCTACTTTCATTGTTGTCATTTAATCACACCTCATACCAACCTTATCCCATTTCTCCTACGAGTGGGTGCATCTTCCCCAACCTTCACTCTCCTTCTCCATTTCATCATCATACATGCATAGCATTTTCAAAACATAAATTTCTCATAAATAATTTTAGCCCTTTTTCTTTGTTTCGTATTATTTATTAATTAGTGCCTACAAACAAAAATCGAATAAAAGGGAAAACATCAGATCTAGGGTGGTTGTGGTTTTTGTGGGTGTGCTAGAAACTTTGAAACTTTTGGAGTGAGTTCAAAGAGCTGTAAACACACATTTATGACGTGGTGGTTTTTGTAGATGGTGATGTAAATATCCCAATAGATTCCTAGTGTTCTTGTAAAAACAAATCAAAATATAAATAAACAATCTCAAGGCAATGAGTGAAACACGGGAATGGATGAAACAAAGTGGGGGCTATTAATTTACAATGAACTAAGATGGAAGAATCACATAAAATGGGTTTCATATTTTTGAGATGAAGGAGAGATGTGAAAAGTGATAGAAATGAAATTAATTACAGAGAGATTTTGAAATAAATGTGATTGTAAGTAAAAAAAAAATAAAAGAAAAAGAAGCAACCTGTTATAGCCAGTAAATTAAAGAGGTCCACCCATGGTCTTTTAAAAATGAGGTCCATATTAAAGGCTTTCATATATATTATCCAAATGAGAACAAGTACAAGTAGTATTAGACCCACTATTAGGAGGAAGTACAAATGGTACTCACCCCAAGTAACCAAAATCCTACCAAAAAAATGACTTAGGTTCTAAAATCCATCCAAGGACAGCCACTATTAGAAAAAGTTGAAATACCGACGAAATTTAGAGACAAAATATATTTCGTCTCTAATAGAGATGAAATTAGAGACAGATATTTTTATTTTAGAGACAGATATTTTCATTTTAGAGACAGATTTTGTCCGTCTCTAATAGTTTAGAGACGAGGAAATTACCGACGGGATCAAATCCGTCTCTAGCCTGCTTAGTGACAGAATATTTGCATTTTAGAAACAGATTTTGTTCGTCGGTATTTAAATTTTTTCTAATAGTGAGCCACTATCAGCTAGGCATATCACCAGACAACCAAAATTACAAAAACAAGGCCAAAAACAAAAATTTGGTATTGACTATCTAAGGAGACAATCAAGAGGGAGTTTTTCCCACGTTAAATAACAGCTTCCAATTAAAGATCAGACGATCTAGGTCTATTACATCATCTTGACAAATTCAATTTGGGTGTCATCCTCTCATGCATGTTTAAATTATTTTTTTCTTTTAGTTTTTCCTTGGCGAGAGCTAGGAGTTAAAAAAGATGATTGCAAAGTAACTTTTGAATTAAAAAAGTGATAAAGTAAAATACACTGTTATAGCACTGTGTTAGACACACAGTGTACGTTAAAGGAGATATTTGCTGATCGAAAATGGACATAACTAACTAGTGTCTTGTTTTGTTTTCATGCTTGCTTATTTATTTTCCAGAGAGTCTTGTCAATGATCTGTCCTCGCCAACTCACGCTTTATTACGTATAATAAAGAGCATTCTCCTCTACAAGACAAGATGGAAACAAACTACGCCTAAATAAACTAAGAAACCAAATCAAACTTTTAACTTAACGAACAACACAGATTTTTTTAGTAAGTTATAGGCTGAATATATAAATTTTAATAGTAAATCACCAAATTCATCCTTGCATATCTAATTTCACTCAAATAAATCTCTGACTTTTGTTAATATTTTAAACTAGTATTTGTGTCAGCTAAACGTTTTTTAATTTGGTCAATCTCGCTTTTTAGTTGATGTAACTACTCGGATCCCTTTTCTACTTATTTAGTAGGCAATCTCGACACTGTATCTTACGATTTTCTCTATTCCCTCTCTAGTAGAATTTTTGTCTTTCGTGGGAATCTAACCATATACCCTGAGGTTCAATGTGGTGGCAAGTGTGAGTAAAATCTCACATTTCTTAAAAAAATGGAAGTTGAATACTTTATAAGTGAGAAGACCCATAAACCTAACGTCTTAAAATTTTGAGTTAAAATGCAGTGTCTAACTCACTTATGAAGTTTTTCTTATACCTATCATCAGCTGTCCTCTCGTAACCCAACTGTAGTATAAGAATCGATGGTTCGACAAAAGGTTCGACCGGCTCTTTATAAACCTGTTCATGACCTAACATTCAAGTAGTTATAATAACTTGAATACCATTACCTAATATTAGTACTTAAGCACTACAACAAGGGTACAATGATATTTCATTGACTAGTCGATACTATCTTTCTACATTGTTTGGAACCATGGATAAACTTTCAGGCAAAACAAAGGGAAAATGTACACTTCAAATAATATAAGGTTGTTTATAATGGCAAATATTATTGAAGAACAAAAGACAAATGATGGTACAATGATCATAAGAAATGCTCTGTTCACAAAATAACCACAAAAGCCAAACCAAGCTACATAAAACAAACAATGAAGACATGGGATAAAGAATAATGCAAAAACCTAGAGGAAACAAACCCCCAAGGGAATCTACCACCAAAACACCAACCACAGCAAGAAAGTAATTCTAACATTAATCCCAATAAAAGAACTCTTATTCAAGTAATTTAACCTGATATACACAATTTTTTAATGAATTTTTTGAAATCAAAATAATGAGAACTTAAGTGGTTACCATTAGGGTTGGATCAATAATTTAAGTTCCTTGTAGTGATAGTAAAAGTCAATGCTTAATCAGCACGAATGTCATTACATTACAGGACTTGCCTTTCAGCAATTTAATTAATTAATTAATACATAGCAAGCTTAATTCCACTTAGGAGTCTATAAACTTATAATCAAGTTATAAATTAAGCTTACAACACAATATTAGCATCTTCAAAATAGGGAAAACTAGTAAACACAGAGCCAAATATATATAAGCTCATATATATATTAATAATAACATCCACCACCTCTAGTAAGGTTTTTCATCAAAAGCATCCAAGGTGGCAGGTATACAATGGTTCCAGGGTCAGATCAAGGTCATTCCTTCCCATTTCTTGTGCTTGATCCTCACGGTAATTTCCACTAAAAAAATCAGAGATTTAACTATTGATCAATAAAATTTATTAAATTCATGCATTATGTGTTAATCCTTTTGACGCACTAAAAAAAATATGAATTTTGACAGCAATTTTTTTTTGTTATACGTGTTTACAAGTCGTTGGCAAAACTACGAAATGATAGTTTTGCCAACCACTTATAACAACTTATAACAAAAATCGCTGCAAAAAATTATATTTCTCATAGTGACGGTATAATTCAATAGTTTTGATATAATGTTAGATTGATGATTGAGATGAGTACTACATGTACTATTCCTACATGGATGGGTGAGTTTAATACTGCTTATATTTATTCTAATATAGATATAGATAAATATAGAGCTTTTCAAGCGACTAGATTTTGTCGAGTGATGAGAGATTTGAGTTAATATACAAGGTCCTGATTTGATATTCAGCTCTAATGTAAAAATATATATATATATATTATAGCTATTCTGTTAAAAAATAAATGAACTTAGAATGTTACGCAATTTAATTTTAATAATGCATGATGTTATAGAAATTATTTACTTCAGTTTCATTGAACATTCAGTTGATAGGAACAAATACATATAACATGTAGAACTGAAATTCAAACTCAAGTACATCCACTTATTTATCTTAAAATGAAAATCTAACTTGACAAAAAACAAGATACAGAAATTATTTACCCCATGTTCAAACTTGGATGTTGCTGCTGTAGTAAGTAATTTGGATTGACTCCATGATGATTTGGGTTTTCCCATTGTGCCTGCTGCTGCTGAGCTGCAATCTTTTCTTTCTCCTTGATCTAATTATTTTTGTAAAGGCCAAAAGGTGTCATGGAAAAAAAGAAGAGGGATCTTAGCTTTGAACAATTTTTATATCACAATTTCTTATAAATTTAAATTAAGATTGTATCCATGATATAAGCCTACACCCCACACATTGAGCTCCCATTAAATCTTTAGTATGGCAATTACAGCTTCTTGCTTAAAAGTAGAAATGAAGAGATTAATATAATGTTTACATTAATTTCATAATCAAATATGAAATTTAGTGGAAGTAGATATTGTGTATGTAATTTCCCAAAATGTAATATTTCCACATAAAATATATATTTTGAACATAACCAAGTTACAAAGAACCCAACCCAACTCCCAAAACAAAAACCACTACTCATTATAAAATTATAACCTAACCTTAAATTATGGTTATGCTTACATTGAATCTCTATTTTTGAAAAATTAATGTAAAATTATGGTTGTGATGCCAGTGTTACATCTATTAGTATTGTAAAATTTCTATAATTCTTTTCTATTTTTGCACTAGTGATGTCAAAATTGTATAATTTCTATTAGTTCTAAATTGTGATTCGCATCCATAATTGTTGTAACAAATATAAAAGTCTTAGAAGCCTTCGACGACATCACAACCACAATTACGACTACATCAGTGACATTTACTTGCATTTTGCAGTAATATCAAGATTCAAACCGTAACCGTGACTGCAACCATAATTTAAAACCAATTCTAATATAATTAATTAGCTATCATCAAAATAATTTTACATTGCTAATTGCTAATTTGGGTAAATTCTTATGTGATCATTAACCAATGGTAAAAACATGTCTATTAATTATTAAATATTAAACAAAATAAAATAAGGGAAATAATTAAGAGTGATGTAGTTTACCTTTTTAGCAAGCATGTTATTCTGCTCTTGAATCACTTTCTCCTGCCAAAGGAGAGCACATGTCAGTTTGATTTATATATCTTGAATAGATAGATGCATTAATCAAGTAATTTAGTTTTGTCATGATCCTAGCTACACAAAGATTGGATCAAGCATGTACCTTTTTCTGAAGCTCTGAAATAGACTCGTACATGAGTTGGTTCTGTTAAATCAAAATAATATAATACTTCATTAGCAAATAAAAGTTGCACTACATACTATAAATAATAAAAGAATGTATGTGAAGTATAGTATAGTATAGTAAATGTACTCTGCGTGTACGAATGAGTTTGAGAGCAGTATCTAACTGCTGTTCAAGACTCTGAAGCTCTTTCAGACTCATTGATCCCAAATCTTCTCCCATGTAGTGCCTATTATATAAAGGATCAGTGTCATAATAATTCAGTGAGTGAGACTAATCATGAATGAATGTTAGAAATTGATCAACAAAGTACACAATCATGAATACTCTCTCCCTCGCTATCCCTAATTAGAAGACCTTTTTACAAGAAAATTTGTCGTTAAATCCTATACAATTTTTCAGATATATTTAGTGGCGGAGCCAAAAAATTTATAAAGTCCGAACAAAATCTCAATTTTAAACAAAAATTTTAGATTTGTACTGAAAAATCTTGGTTTTGAACAAAATATCTCAGTTTTGCACTGAATTAATCCCCAAATATTTAAATTTTATCCTAAACTAACTCCTAAAATACCAAAAGTTTTGGGTCGAGTCAGAGCAAATGTCCAGGCTGGCCAGACCTTGTCTCGGCTGTTGGATATATTTATTACTCTTTTTTGCAAATGTACCCCTTATTAATACTTATCAATTTGTCTTGAAATATGAAGATTTAACAATAAATACATCCATACACAATTTTTTTTTGGTTACGATACACTATTTTTATACAAAGGATAGTTTAGTTAAAATTACACACTTTAAGACAAATTTATTACTTCAACAAATTTTCTTAATATCCGTAATTTTTTTCAAAATTTTATATAACAAGGGAGGGAGTGTATATTATACCTATAGTTTCTTTGCAAGAGATCAATCTTAGCCTTCAGTCTTGTATACTCAATTGTCCAATTTCCCTGCACAATTAATACATAGATATATTAATATAGCTGCTCAGTTTCATAATTTGGATGGATGGTGACTTTAATTACAATATTAATATAGTGATTTGTTTCTAATTGTTGTCTATTTTTTCTGTCAAACGTGTGTGAGTCTAAATACATGGCACAAGCTATATCCAAAAAAAAAAAAAAAAAAGATGCTAATGATTATTATTACTTTAGTTTATGATTGATAATAAATTGAGAATTTTAAAAATAACTGCATGCATTGTTATTAGTCTTTGTTTTAAAAACCAGATCGATCATCAACTCAATTACGACATTGGATCACTGATATCATCCCTTCCCTTGTTGAACTTGGAACGTATGTCGGATCTTATAACTGATCCGAATTGAATCGAATGTCTCGATTGTATGACTCAATGTAAGAGTCTCCATGAAAATTTTGTAGTATGGTCTCACATTATAACTATGGATCAAATGACAAACCTGTGACTCGGAATCATTTGCAACCAACTGTCTCTCTGCATAGGAATACCTTTCATACCTCTCCAGTATCTTCTCCATGCTGTTTAAGGATTATTACAATAAAATAAAAGTTAAACAAATTAATTATGTATTTAATTAGCTCAACAATCACTTAAAATGACTTCCTTTCACACACACACACACCATTGGTATAAATAACATAATCAAAAGAGAAAATAAATCATGATAAGCTAGAGCAAAAACAATAGATAAAGCATTCTGTTTTTTGACAAAACAAATGAAGCATGTTATATTATTCAAATTATTAAAATCATATTATTATTGTCCTTTTTTTCACTCTAGCTTGATATTGAATTATAATAGGTATATAAATCTATAATGTGCTATAAGTGGTCGAAGATCTTATTACTTTGATTCTAAGTTTGATTTTTGGCCGGTGTGTGTAGAAGTGTACAAGATATCTTTATTTCTTTAAGAAAAAATTATATATTAATTTTATTTTTTTTTGTTAAGTAGTTTAATAGTTAAAAATTTATAGTTGAAGTGTATTGTTGATGTTGTTGGTATTATTATTATTTATATGATGACAAGAGAATATTGGGCATAAAATAATCTTTAGGCAGACCAAAATAATTTAATATAAATAATGAAAATAAAAATTAAGGAGACATAAAACCTAATGGGATAATTAATAATAATGATGATAGGGTACAAGGGAACCAATTAAAGCACAATAACAAACCAAGCAAGAAATTAAAGAGCATATTGAGGTCTTCACTCCAAAGAACCCCTATATATATAAACCCTCATGAGGATTAACATACCACTTATAATATAGACAATGATTTGGTGCGGTTATTTGAATTTAAGTTCCTTTTGCCTTTGCAATAAAATTATAGACAATGACTGCAGTAATCTTGTAATTTCTATGTGGGAAAATATATATATATATATATATATATATATATATATATATATATCCCAATGAACTTATTTAAAAAGTACTCAAGATCATTTTGGATACTCAAGTAAAGTTAAATAGAAAAATGAGTATATTTAGTCAAAAAAAAAAAAGAAAAATGAGTATATATATACACCATGCCATAAAGAAAAAAAAAATAACTTAAGACAAGTGTACTGGGTTCTAATTTTGTTATAGACAATTGTAAAATAACTATTACTTCCATTTTTAATTAATAAGTTTTTTTCATAGAGACATTGTAAAATAATATTGTCACTTTAATTAAAAAAAAATATTGTCACTTTAATTAATAAAACATATACAATATATTGTACTAAAAAAGAAATAGATTATCTTAAATAGGAATGAGAAAGTTATTCTCAAGTTTCTCTTTTGAATTTGAAAACTCAAATTAACAAACATTGTTGTATCTATAACTAACATGAGAGTAAATGTACAAGTACTCATGAAATTAAATTTTCTTTATATAAAAAATAACATAAAATCTGGTTCTGGCACACAAAATCAGTACAATTTCTGAACCATCCAATCGAGTACTGAAAAAAAAAACAAACAAGAAGTTAATTTGCTTAATTCATTGACACAAAGCACCTAGAAGTTGAAGCCAAACAAGAATATAAGTCCTGTTTATTTTTAACAGAAAAGCATGCAACATTCTTGTTTCCATGCTTTGAAATGACTTAAGCTTCAAAATGAACTCAACACCTGTTTTATTTAAATATACGTGTTTCATTAAAAAGTAAATTAAAAAGTACAAAAAAAAAAGCAGGTTCAGTCAGCAACAAATTAATGATTTTGAAATGAAAGGACTTGAGTTGAGATCCAAAATCAACTTGTGACAAGTAATAACCAAATACTGTCACTCTTACTGACTTTTTTTTGTTTCAACAAATTTAAGAAATCAAATTAGGGTTTCCTACAGGATTAGAGTGTACACATATAATTTTCAACCTAGAAGTAGATTTTTTTTTTTTTTCTAAATAAGCTAAACTAGTATTGATAACAATTAACAAAGGATGTGCAATAAAAAATATCATAATTTTTTTCCTTCATGTTTCAGATTATTAAAAAATAAAATATGATGAGTGAAAATTGAAGGTAAAAATAAAATATTCAATAACTTAGATGAAATATCCTCCAAAATCTACAACTAAATATAAAATATATTTTTAGGTGGATATAAGAACATTCAATGTCCAGAAAATTAAACACTCTTTTATATTTTTCTTATTTTTTTAAAAAGATTTTATAGTTTTAGGTTGCACTGTTCGATCTAACCAAAAATCAGATTTGGAAGGAAAAACAGAGAAGAAAGCATACTTTCACCTTTAGCTTTGCACCCAAAATATAGAAACCCTTCTCAAGTTATAAAAGAAAAAAAAAAGGAAAAAACAAGGATTGGTAATTGAAAAAAAAAAAATCAAGCATAAATAATAGAAATTAATAATTAATAATATGCATATATAGATCAACTAAATCACTTTTTTTTTTTGAAGCAATCAACTAAATCACTTTACACACAACAAATAAATGTATATGAACCCTTTTCAGAAAATTATATATTAACATAATACAAGAACATTTATTGGACTACACCTTTTCTCTCTTCATTATTTTTTGAAAAAAAAAATAGTTTTTGTTTGCACTGTTTGATCTAAACAAACAACAAAGGAAAAGAAAACCAAAGAAGAAAGTATGTATTTTTTTTCTACCCAACACATAGAAACCCTTCTCAAGTGAAAAAAAAAAAAAGGAAAAATCAAGGTTTTAAAATTGCAAAAAAATAAACAGATGCTAAAGATCCTTGAAATTCAATGGAAAGATAAATTAGTATAATATGATTATATAGATCGGCTTCACTTTGCACACAAGAAATAAAGATATTTTGTGTAAGAGAGATATGTTAAATTTATATATAGTATGCCAGAACTGACCCTCGAAATAGATTAAATTGGGGTGAAAATAAAAAAAAATTTATATATAGTGGAAAATATTTCATAATAATCAATTAAATGAAAAGATCTATGATGAGTAAGATTATAAATAATTTTTTTTAATAATATATAATAAAAAAAATTATATTACCAAGAATCAGTGGCATATTCAAAGAGCTTTCCTTTGTGGGAGAAGACAATCAAAGCAACTTCAGCATCACAAAGAACAGAGATCTCATGAGCTTTCTTGAGAAGTCCAGCTCTCCTTTTAGAGAAAGTTACCTGACGATTGATCTTGTTTTCTATTCTCTTCAACTGAACCCTACCTCTTCCCATCTTTGTTTGATGTTTGTTTTAGGAAATTGTTTTTGCTTTAATTATATTATTATACCTAAATTACTTCTTCTAGCTATATATTTTTTCCCAAGAAAAAACCTAAACAAGTAAAAGGGAACAAACCCCAGAAATATGCTTAAAAACCTTTCTATTATAGCTTAGAGAATGTTAATTTATGGGTCTTTCTTCTTCTAGACAAGTTTTTTGAAGAGAGACCACAGAATGAGTGAGTGTTCTCTACTAAAATTATATTATATTATTATATATAAAAACAATAATGTATCAAGATTGGGGTTTGAAGAGACAAGAGTGGTTTATGGTTTCTGGTTTTGGTAATGTTGTGCTGTCGAAACTAGATTGGTTGGTCAGTTACCAAGTTGCTGTCCCTTGGTTATTAACAGCCACACAATCATATCTCTTGAATATTTTGCTTTTTTACTTTCCTATTCTTCAAATGCTAAAGGACATTATCTTTTTTGGTGAAAACTCTATTACTATTTATTATTTTTGTGGGGGTACCACTATTCAAGTGTATTGGACCAAATGGATCGGTAAAAAGTATATAAGTACATTATAAAATCAAATAAACAAAAAGTATATACATGCAGCAAGTATCAAATTTAGCATATTTTAAATCTTGTAAGGGTTTGAGATTTTTGGGCTCTGTTCAGAGTGATTTTTTTGTGGTAATTTTTTCAAAATAGAGTTTTAACTCGGTAAAATTTAAGTAAGTGGAGGGTGACGGTAGAAACTACTTATACTTTTTGTGTATTTTGCGAGGCAGTTGAGGAGTCGGTAAATTATTTTTTTATTTTTTGTGATCGAATCTTTTTTGTTTTGTACCGTGTTTTTATGTGGTTAGGGATCGAGTATGTGTCCCCCAATAATATTATGCAAGTTTTTGAGTATTTCTTTGGATTTGGTGCAAGCTGGGTGTGGGGTTCGGTTAGGTATGATCCTAGTGTGGCATGCTATTGTGTAGATAATCTGAACCTCTCAGAATGATATCATATTTGCTGGAGGATCTTCAACAATTGATAATCTTTTGGATATGGGTGAAACTCTCCTCCTGAAAACGGTTTTTAGGTAAAAACTTTGATAGCCCCTGCTCCCTATACTAATGGGAGGTGCAACATCTCTTTTGCTGGTCCAGTAAGGCGATGTGAGGATGTCGTGCTTGAATTTTTCAGGTTATGAGCAGTATCTTTTAGGGTGCCCCTTCTTAGCTGATTATTCCTCGGGCCCTCTTTGATGGTTGCTCTGGATGATTTGTAGTGGTGCCTTGCTTTTGGGAGTCCTTATTTGTTGCTTTTCTTTCGTCTCTTTTTTCATATTTTGTTATTGAGTACGTATTTATGATCTATTTGCCGTTAAAAAAAAAAAAGAAAGCATATTTTCTAATGTTATGTTTACATTTAAATGTATACAAAATGAAGATAATTAAAGATAATATTCAAATAGCAACTGTTGTTATTTGTTCTTCATTTTTGAATTTTGTTTTTATATTTTTGTATGTTAATCCTCAAATTTTTCCAAAATATGGAACTAATAATATGAAGTTTGCTAAAGAGATAACTAAAGTTTCACCGAAGATTATTTAACACAGGATATTCATTATTTTTTTTTTGAATGGCAAAATATATTATTAACCAGATCTCGACACAAGACGAACAAAGACTGACAGAAAAAGAACTACAAACCTTGATAGCCCCCGCTCCCTATACGAGTGGGAGGTGCAACATCACTTTTGTTGGTCCAGTAAGGCGATGTGAGGATGTCGTGCCTGAATTTTTCAGGTTATGAGCAGTATCTTTTAGGGTGCCCCTTCTTAACTGATTTTTCCTCTGGCTCTCTTTGATGGTTGCTCTGGGTGATTGTAGTGGTGCTTAGCTTTTGGGAGTCCTTATGTTGCTTTTCTTTCGTCTCTTTTCTCATATTTTGTTGTTGAGTACATATTTATGATACTTCTAATTTGTATTCTGACAATTGTATCTAGTTAAAAAAAAAAAAAAAAAACCATGTTTCCTAATGTTATGTTTACATTTAAATGTATACAAAATGAAGAGAATTAAAGATAATATTCAAATAGCAATTGTTGTTATTTGTTCTTCATTTTCGAATTTTGTTTTTATATTTTTGTATGTTAATCCTCAAATTTTTCCAAAATATGGAACTAATAATATGAAGTTTGCTAAAGAGATAACTTAAGTTTCACCGAAGAATATTTAACACAGGATATTCATATTTTTTTTAAATGGCAAAATATATTATTAATCAGGTCTCAGCACAAGACGAACAAAGACCGGCAGAAAAAGAACTACAAATCGAGGTGCCGAATATATGCGGAATACAAAACAATCCAAAACAAACACAACCTAAATGAGGTCCACCTCCTAATCCCAACTACCAAATCAGTCGCCAACTCAGCCCAGAAAGTTGACACTACTAGACACTAACTCCCGATCTCGAATAAAAAATGATCGGTCTATCATGATCCAGAACCAGCTCCTTAAGGCGAAAATCTAACTGGACAAAGGTAGAACGGGAACCTAGACGGATAAGTCTCGGCAAACGACAAAGGGACCACCACGCGGCAGATAGTGCCAAAACAACCACAACCAATCTCCAAAGGAACATAACACTACCCGAGAAATAGTCAACACTAATGTGGAAGAGGTAGTACAGATACAAAGCAGCCTGCAAATCACAACAGATTTGGAAACCATCAGCGACTCAAAAGAGAATCCTGCAGATCACAACAAATTTGAAAGCGGTCAGAGAAGCCTGTATCGAAGAAAGCCAATCACACACAGCATCAACCACACACTGGCAGTGCTAGATCCAAACAATCAACACCTATGCGATAGACGACAACCAAATACAAAGAACCGAATTTGAAAATCCCAAAGAACCCTGCAAATATCAAAGATTTGGAAACCCCAAGAGACCAAAAAAGGATCCTGCAAATCTCAACAAATTTTAAAGCGGGTCAGAGAAACTGGTATCGTAGGAAGCCAAAAACACACACGACATCAACAACCAAATCCAACACCATGTCAACCTCACCACCACCACCACACCATCTCAACTCCTCCACCCCACCAACACAAAATGCCCAAGACAAAAACCACATATCCACCCCAAAACAAAGCTAGGGGCGGCGTCGCCATCTTCGTAACCACCAAACCAAATCCACACAAAACCAAAACGAATCCAGCCTCACCGCACATGAAGCAGATCATCATTACAACCATAGAATAGAAACACCAACGCAACCAAACAAAAAAACACAAACCCGACGAGAAGCGACCAACCACTGGACGGAAAAAAATAATAATGATTTAGCAATCTTGGTCTATTATGATCTTTCTCTTTGCAATTTGGTAGTTTTCCTCCTAATAAATTTTTCTCCAAATTTATGCTGAAGCGACATTGTATTGTTTATTGGTGTGGCAAGCAACTATCATAATCAATGTAACTTTGCTATAATAAATACTTAAAATCCCCAGAAAACCAAAATGTTTGAAACAATAATTATGGATTTCACTCACTGTCATGTTTCAAATAAATTTTGGCATGTTTAATTATTATTTTTAAATCAAGGTCACACACAGCTATGAGAGTTAGATGACACCTTAATAAAGAAGGCATCGTTGTATTGCTGGGGTTGATTGCCTTTGTTCTTCTCTTCCAAGTACTTCTTGTACTTGAGTGCTTTAATAAATTTAGCCTTTTCAAAATATAAAAATAAAAATAAAGAATGCATCATATAAAAGTGCAATTAAGCCTTTGTAAAAACAAATAAATTTGTACTTCGATCAATTTACAAAAAAATATTTGAAAAATAAACATTCATACTAAATTAAAATAACAATAGTATCAATACCCAAATAATTTACAAGGTAGCTAATTAATTTGTTAAAATCCACATAAATTCTGTTAAAATTATGTGTGATCCACTAGATTTAGTGGACTAAATTATCTGAAATCTATTTAAATTTTAACTCATAGAATAGTGTAAGTTAATGCATAGTGTGTGGTATCCCTGCGAACATAATTTAATTAGTAAGAATATGTACGATTCGAAATTTAAATTTATGATTTTCCTCTTATTTATTTTAAAGAGTGAAACTATAATTACTAAATTATTTAAACAAAAAAATAAAAATACACAGTGTGTTCGATAGGAAATAATTATTCTTTTTCATTTCCTTATTTTTTACTCATTCTTCTTTAATGTCCAACACCGTCATGTAGAATGAGTTAGATTTTTTCTAGGTTTGTAGATGAAGTACGACAACCTATAGCTACATATGAAATACTCACTCACAACATTGAAAATTCAAGTTCAAATTTAAATGAAAATGTACAATCTAACAATATTGATAGTATTAATTGAATCATGTCTTGTGGTTCATTTTATCTGTCTTATTTTTATTGGGGTATTCATCTTGCAGTGGTGTTGTTGAGGTGCATAGGTTTATTGTTTGTGACTTTGTGTATTTTTTTTAGTTGTAGGTTATTATCTATTTTTCTCATTGGGATATTCAACTTCTAGTTGTGTGTCTTTCTCTTTGCTTTTATATACAATATATTTGCCATTAAAAAAAAAAAATTGAATAATGTCTTACAAATAGAGCGATTTAGATTGATGAAATATTATTTTAAGAATAATTTATAATTTCTTAGAAGAGTTAATAATCTCTCTTCAAATGATGTTAGAAATCATCAAATTTAGAGATATAAAACTTTATCACTTTAAATCTAGTATCCGCTTGTTATATAGATTAAAAAATGATTTTATAATATGATGAATGTTAGGTGTTATGTTTTGTTAATGATGATATAATATGGTGTATAGGGAGGGTAATTATGTTTGTCTTGTCCCAAAATATTTCATTGTATGAATAGACAGGGGAATTGATCTATCGTAAAGGAAGCTTTGTAATTATGGTGTATGGCTTTTATAGAAAATTATAATTATAATTCATTTTAGGTTTGTTTATTATAATAAAAATCACTTATTTTATTAAAATAATTTTTAGTTTGTTTGGATGAAATATATAATTAAACCTTTTTACATTTTTTTTTTCTCCTCTAAAAACATGTATTATTTAAGAAAGTTACACGTATCGATTTCTCACTTGATGCTATTTTTTATTATTTTTAGATTCAACTCTTTTTTTATTAAAAAAAAAAATGTAATAAACAGATGCAATATTTTTAAAATTGGTGTTTGTTTGATCTGTAAAATGTAAGTAATAGATAGAGTAGTACATAACAGTATAAAATTGAACAACACAAGACAAATATTTAAGATATTGAACAAATTTTGTATTATACGACGTTTGATGGACAAAAAATTATTTTGATATTTTAGACAATTTATGCACAAAAAGAAGTTATGTGGTTTAGTGGACGACAAAAATTTCGGTTTTTGTCCTGTCTCACCCCTAGTTTGTCCAGTATTAGGAACAATTATAAAATCAAACACATTACAGCTAAAATTTTTATGTTTTTATCAGTTTAATATTTGGCTCAATAGGTAACATGATACTAAATAACTTTTTTGAAGGAAGAGACCACTATTGAGCTTCTCATGTGTCGCATGTTTCACTATTGCATTGGCTACACGCATCAAATAAAAAAAAATGAAAGTCTTAAATATAAGAAAAAATAACTACAATGATTATATTTATTTTGAATATTCCAATATTACCCTTGATTTTACTTTTTCAATATTTCTTCTACTACTACATGACTATAGTCATAATCATTATTTCTAGTGTTTCCAAGGACTAAGCTAATGGGTTTTCTACTGCTCCCAGGTGTTGCAGTGTTATTTCCCCACGCCATGCTTCATTACTTGCTTATAGGAGTATCTTTTCTTTGGCATATCAAAGGCTATTTACTCAAGTACTGATAATACATATATATTGTATATGGCCCAACAATATAAAGAGGCTGATACCAAGAGTATAGACCGGAAGGAGACAGGATCAAATTAAATACTGATGGTGCCAGTCGACGTAATGCCTCAGCTGGTTGTGGAGGGCTTCTTAGAAATTCTAACGGGCAATGGCTTGGTGGTTTTTCGCGGTATTTGGGGCCGTGTAATGCTTATATTGCGGAGCTTTGGGGAGTTTTTGACGGCCTTAAGTTTGCTTATGATAGAGGATTTAAAAAAGTTGAACTGCATATTGATTCTAATGTAGTGGTGCAAACTCTTCAAAGTGCGAGAGATGGAAGTGTTGTTGGTTGGAGAATTATTCAAGAAATTCATCGTCTTCTTGCAATGGATTGGGAAGTCAAGATTTTTCATTCTTATCATGAGGCCAATGCTTGTGCTGATGCACTTGCAAGTTTGGGTTGTGACCATGATCCGGGGTTGCGTGTGTATGATCAATGTCCTCCTAGAGTGAACTCTTTATTGTTAGCTGATGTTATGTGGATAACTACCCCTAGAATCATCTCTTTGTAGTTGTTTTCTTTTCCGCGCTTTAGCCCCTTTTTATACCAAAAAATATAAAAAAATTAAAAGTAAGGGTAAAATTGGAAATGACTATCTTTTTTTATACTTTTTCCAATTTTATTAAAGGGTGTGCTTTTGTTTTTTTTTATTTCCTATATTTGAGGCCGGATGGAGTACTACCCAATGTCCTTAATTATAAGACTCTGTTTACAAATTGAAACGTCAATTATAAGACTCTGTTTAACCGCTATACATACATCAATTCACAATTTTAATCATTAATATTTTTAATTGTCGACTAATATATAATTTGATGTTTCTGTCAATCAAACGCCATCTCAATCAACATGTTTATTTTATAAGTCAAACTATTAATTATCAATTACACCAATGCATATATAAAAGTAGCAAGCGTAATTTGTTAGTACTCTCCTTTTTTTCTTGTTTTGGTTTTGTATTCTCTCTCTTCTATGCTTGGTTGAAACTATAGTGTGTCTAATGGATTAAACAGTGTCAATGTCGTACGGATGAGGACATTACGTGCTTCCTTTTACTGACGGCGCCATAAACCCACGAGTATTGATCTCTGGTCCATCCTCTTGTCCACCAAATATTCAAATGGTTTTCTTTAGGTTTAACCTCTAACCTATATATATCTTTTTTATCTATATATTTAATTTCTTTTCTTTCCATTAATGCTTTTTTATCATTCAAGTTAATCCATTTTGTTCGGATCTAACCTAAAGTTTACATTTCTGAAAAATTATTCACTTTGGGATTAATTCGTCACAGTTTTATATTTTGAAGAAAAGGTGTTTCGGTTGGTTAGAAGAGTATAGTATGTTGTATATAAACTACTATTACCCTCGAATTCCAAACGATGTGGGACTATTTAGTGTATTCAGAACACCTTTTATTCCCTAACTACTCCATAATGTTATTGACATTTATTGGATTTGGAACTTTATTAGGCAAAAAATGTGAGAACTTATATACGGACACAACACATATATAGTGTGTTCTCCTTGCTTTTCTTTTAGAGGTTCATATAAGGAACTTATATATGGGAACTCTTAGGAAGTTTTCTTTTCTAGCCCTCCACGTTTTTTTTTTATCCTCGAGTTTCCTATTTTGCCCTTATCAAAAATTTTGATTTCTATACACCGAAATTTTTTTTGCCTTGAAATACAACTTTGGTTTTTAGAAACCGAAATTTTCTAAAATTTAAACTAAAAAAATTTCAGTTTCTGCGAACCGAAATTTTTATTAAGGGCAAAATCGAATTTTTGGAGGGCATAAAAGAAACACGGGGGGCTGAAAAAGAAATTGTCAACTCTTAGAGGTTCATTAGGGCTTGCTTTCTTCTGGTTTAGTTCCGGACCCACGGCCATCACCGTCTTTAAATTTGGTCAAGTCCATCGTCATTGATTTTGGATAGCTTGGTAAAAAATGGTTGTGATTTTCTTTGGTGGGAAATAGAAAATATTATTGTACAACTAATGAAAATATTTTTAGATGAAGTTTTTTTTTTGTTACCATATTAGTTAATATGATACAAAATTTTTATAAAAAGAGATAAATCATTTTACTGATTTGCAATTGTTGAAGAGAAATATAAGACAACAATAAATAAAAAATTAACTTTTAAAGATTGGTTGAGAAAGTGCACCAATAGACAAAAATTAGTCGACGTTAAAGTAAAAATCTAAATTTTAAATATTGAAGGAAAAAAGAAGAGGAAATAAAAGGTTTGTGTTACTCTCTTTGTTAAGAGAGGCTACAAAAGAATTAAAAAGAGTAAAATTAAAAAAGATATATTATGTAAAAGATTTTATTAGAGAGTTGGAGGTCCAACAAAAAATAAATTAAGAAGTAGAAATTGGGTTAATTAAAAGTTGAAAAGTGAAAAGAGAAACTTGTACTAAATAGGTAAGTGTAAGTTAGTGGCCTAAGTTCTGTGAGCTTAGTTAAGTTGGCAGGACATTGCATTATATATGTAGATGATGATGTTTGAATTCCGATCATCCCACTTATCCATCTTAAGGGTGAAATTTCTATCAATTAGACTACGTGAACAAATAAAAAGTTAGTAGCCTAATCAATCTTATGGGGTTTTAAAAAGTTATGCTAATATATTTTGTTCACTAAAAAATATCTACAGTATTAGTAAAAAAAATATTTATATCATTGTGGGGGCTTGAGCCCCCAATACAATATGCATAGATCTGGGAAATGGATTCAAAACGGTCACTTTAGCTACAGTCAATGCGAGCTACAGTCAATGCGTCACAGCCGTCTGATTATCATCAGACGGTTCAGATTAAAATGAAGTTTTAATTTTTAAAACAATATAAAATTTTGATCTTAAATTTAAGCTGTCTGATCTTGATCAAACGGTCTAGATTGCATTGAATGTATACAATCAGCACTGCCGACTGCACCCAATCCAGGTATGTAGTGATTTGCTTCGAAGTTAATTATTGTGTTGGTTGTTTTGTATTATCTTTTGGATTATTTGTTTTTACTAGGTTAGAGTTTATGTTTCCACAATTTTTATAACTTTTTATTTTATTTTAATCTATTTAGGTTGTTGCACTTTCGTCGTCATCCTATTGAAAACCGGACTCTAAATCGCTCTCTAAAACGGTTTCTAAAATGATCTCTAAGATCGGTTGTCAAATCAGTCTCTAAAAATCGATCGCTTATTTAGTCTCTATGAGTTAGTGACTAACAATTTATCAACCAATTTAAAGTGGTTGCTAAATTGGTCGCTAATTGATTTAGTGATCGATTTTCATCAACTTCGGTCTCTAACCCGGTCACTGTAGGAGAAGTTTCTAGTAGTGATCGTTGTAGCTAGTATGTAAATGTTTGTCCTCATACTTGCAATAGTAGTATGCGAACGATGCAAATGGCATAACATATGACATGTTTTGTTGTGTGTTATTGAACATGTTTTCGTTAAATTTAACTACTAAATAAACATGGAGATAACTTTTAAAACATAACAATATCAACTTAATTATCCAAAAAAATATCCACATAATCATATCCATCAAATCTATCCAAAATAAAAGTCTCTGGCTAATTATTACAAATCAAATGCTACTAAGTAGCACCACCCTCTCTACCCCTCCTTCGAAAAAGTAAAAATTCAAAGTCTCCTTCTCGAGTAAGGACGAGAGTCATATGGAACGTTGCCGCTAACCATGAGCCCATGTATCATCTCACAAACGCGGCACAATGTAGTTAGTAAGTCATATATATACCATGTTGTCCTGAGCCGGGGCCTCCTCCTGTACAATGGCATCCAACTTAGTTCGCTTAGGAGGTCCCCTACTGGGAATGATATGTTGTACGGATATGATATCTTTATATACCACATCGTGTAATTTGTTGTGGTCAGTCACAAATGGAGACCACGGGGGCCTATCATATCAGCGGTCAGAATCCGACCCAAGTACTTAACCCACTATTGGTCGATCTGTTGTGGAGTGGTCACGGGAGAAGCAGCCCCGCATGTGGATGATGCGGAATGGCCTGTGCATACCCAAAATGGCATAAAATCCTCTATGGCAGATACTTGGCCCTGATCGACCCACATCTGATCGTCGTAACACATCCATGTCACATCGTGCGACAACATCTGATCCATCAACTTCCGCATTGCTATTTGATTTCCCTGCCCTATTGTCAGCCCATATTTAGCAGGTTGTAGCATGTGCTCCCGGTATCTTTTATGCTACACCTTATTGAAGTCCTCGAAGCTGTGGTGGATCCTAAACAATAAAAATTCAATACAATGGTTTAAGAATATCAAATGAAATTAATGTAGGTAGTTTGATTAAATCAAGATTATTAACTACAAAATAAGTTCGATAAAAGGTTACCTACAGTAGTGTCAAATACCCGGTCGATTACTTGCACGAGGAAGTAGTGGCATTTGTCAACTCCTCGTATAGGAATGACAGGGCCCCACACATAGCTGTCAATAAGCTACATGTCCTTGAGATACTTTAGGTAGGTGACATCCATGGAGTTCTTTGCCTTGTTGGAGAAGATAATGATTCTAACCAACAAAAGAAGGTATGCCCTTAATGGCTTAATGCGTAGCCCTTGTACTGGTCAATGTTTGCCTGGTCACCGGCATTTTCAGCTTGTTTGACATCTTTTAAGTAATGGGAGACATGTTTCACATAAGTAAATTGTGCATTTGCTTCTTTTGGTGCACTACACCTCACGGTCAACATCCTTTGGAGTTGGAACTTCACCTCTCGGTCTGACACTGGTTGGAACTTCCATTGCAAATAGAAATTATTGTACCATCATGTCAACACCCTCAGCTTTCATCAGGATTCCGTGATGGTTTAGGAGATAGGGGTGTCAACAAGGTACATATTGAGATGGGGGTTGGATCGGTTTTGAGTGAATCCGATATCCGAACCAATGAATTCTCAATTGGTTCGGTTTGGTTCGGTTTTTAGTGTTTTTCAAAAATGAATCCAAACCAAACCAAACTTATCGGTTTGGTTCGGTTTCGTTCGGATACTTTAATCGGTTTTTTCAGATGTATTTCATGCTACTATTTTTTCCCGGTATTTTTTTTCTTCTATAAGCTCATCAAATACAAAATACAATTCTTTTCCCATAAGTTCATCAAATATATATACATTATAGAACCATATTGAAAACAAATAAAAAATATAATTTGTTTCGATTAAGTTTATCAAATAAGTTCATTAAATATAATACGTCAATATTGAAATTAAGTTTATAAGTTCATCAGATACAAAATACAACCATATTGAAATTAAGTTCATATGTTCTTCAAATGATAAAGTACAATAAAAATAAAACTTCAAGTCTATTCCACTTAAATCGAAAAAAAATAAAAATCATAACAACGCTTGAGAAGTTACCGTTCTGAGAACAACATTGTGACGTGAGAGTGTTGATTGCGTAGTGTCGAAAGGAGCTTGAGGATGAGGTGATATGAGAGCAGCTTGAGGATGAGGGTAGGAGCAACGTTTTTGAGTTTGCGTTTATGACTATGAATGTTTCTAAGTTTGCATTTTTAAATTAGAGCTTTTAAGTGAGACAAATTTTATTTTTTAAAAGCAGTTGGGCCAGTTGTAGTTTTTGATAAATATGAGCTGCCTAAAAAAATTAACATATATACTATATATTGGTTTGGTTCGGTTTGTCCATTAGATCTGAAAACTGAATCCGAGAACCGAACCAAACCACTTCGGTTTTTTATTGGTTCGGTTCGGTTTTTGATCCGAACCATAAAAGTCAGTTTTTTTTCGGTTTGGATTGGTTTTGATTATCAGTTCAATTGGATTTTTTTGATCCGCTTTCACCCGTAGGTCCAATTACACCCCTAGGTATTTTACCACTCCTTGCCCAACCATCTAAAATGTTCTCCTCATCCACATTCTCATTCTCCATTTTTTTAGAGTATTCTTCCTTCATCCTCATTCCCACATATCCTCACAACGGGGATCCATCAACCTTAGCGGGGAGATTGAGAAGACAATGCACGCCATCCAACATGACTATCATCTCTCCACTGGCCATACATATGGAAGTTGTCCGTCTCACCATGCCATCTCTCATGTAAAATAGACAACAAGCTGGGATCAAGAAACGTGTGAATCTTGTGCCACTTCTCTTAAAACTTCTCTCTAACCTCTTTCTAAACTCTCTCACATTTTTTTTTCTTCTCATTTCTCCATCACCATTTCACTCCAACAACTTCATCATTTCACTCATATTCTTATAAGTGTTTACTTTTTTATTTTTTAAAACTTTAGTCTATTGTTTTCCATAAAAAATATCTAGTCTATTATTCTAATACTATTTTTTATGATTTTAGTGTTCATTGGCATAGACATTAATCTTCTAGACGGATCGTTGTCGTGGTTGGGAGTTTATTTTGTAAAGCGTTACCAAGTAATGTAAATTAAATTCTAATTAAAAACAAAATCTCTCACATTATATAGCAACATAAAAAGAGAAAAACCAAATGAGAAATAACAAAATACAACGTTTAAGTTATGTGTTAGAAAATAAATGAGGATACGACATAAAAGGGAAAAAAATAGGTAAATGAGTATTTTTTTGAAAGAAAAATTATTTTCGATCAACCAATCGTTAGTTGGTTCAGTAGTGATTGGCACTGAACTTGGTAGGGATGACCACGGTTCGATCCCCCGTAACTGCGATCGGGAGGGGGCTGGAACCACTTGATGTCAGAACTGACTCCCGAACCAGATTCAACTGGTGGTGAAAAATCGAAAAAAAAAAAAAATAATTTTCGATCATTTTAAAAAATTATAATAACTAAATACTATTTATCAAGACCAAGACGAGCTCGGTGGCTGAGATGTTCTCTTTAGGATGGGAGGCGGGGGGATGCATGGGTGTGGAGGAGACAGTTGTGGGTGTGGGAGGAGAAGATGTTGAGGGAGTGTCAGTCTTTACATTCTCCCGTGTTCTTGCAGGTTGAGTCCTCTGATAGGTGGCGATGGCGGCCAGACCCTATTTCAGGTTACTATGTCCGGGATGCATACCAGATGTTGACATCACATAGACGGTTACTCTAGGGGCAGCTGCTGATCTTCTGTGGCACAGACAGGTCCTTCTGAAGGTGTCTATCTTTGTGTGGCGTCTTCTGCGGGATCAGTTGCCTGTAAAGACAAATTTGGTTGCTCGGGGCATTCTTTCTCCAGGTCTTCATTTGTGTGTGACAGATTGCGGCGGCATTGAGACAACTCGGCATTTATTTCTTTCGTGTGGTACCTTTGGTTTTTTGTGGCCTCTTGTCCGGTCTTGGATTAGTTTCTCTACGGTGGATTCTTCTTGCCTCTCGACTCACTTTGTTCAGTTCACGTTTGCAGCCGGTGGGTTCTGTGCTCGTCGGTCCATTCTCCAGGTTGTTTGGCTCGCTTGTGTTTGGGTTATGTGGAATGAGCGCAATCAGCGTGTTTTCAGGAATTCCGCAAACTTGGTGCTTCAGCTCTTAGACAGAGTCAAGATATACGCCTATCGATGGATGCAGTCGTCTAACATTACTTTAGTGACAAACCTTCACTCTTAGTGGTCGAACCCATTGCTTTGTTTGGATCTTGACTAATTGTATTTTTACTTTTGCTTTGATGGGATCTTCTTGTATACTCTTGTAGCTTCTTTTGGCACACCTTGTGCAGGGAGGTCTACTTAATCTTTTGGTTATATATATATATATATATATATTTCATTTTCGCCTTTTTAAAAAAAAAAAATACTATTTATCAAAATTGTAAGAAAAATAAAATTTGATATCTTTTTTTTGAATTTTTACTACTCATAATAGTCAACATTGATTTATATTATGAAAAAAAATATAAACAATTAGTGTAATGCTTATAAACAATAAAATTGTGTTTCTTTTTCTTATGAAATTATTATTTTTTTTAAAAATATAATAATCGACAAATAATTTTTGGATCATGTTAACATGCATGTGCTCTTTGGACACATAATAAGAAATCAATAAAGAAACTTCACATTAAATAATAGGGTAAATTACACTCACCTCCCTCAAGGTCATCTTAAATAGCATTAACACCCCTTCTAGTTTTCAACTAGACACTAACCTCCCCTCCCATTAACTCTGTCACGAACTATTCATACACTGATGCCATAAAAATAAAAATAAAACTTCTCCCTTCTCACCCACCTGTCAAATTCACAACTTGCTTAGTTTGTCTTTCTTTAAAATTAAGACCCATGATTTTCCCTGTTGATTCTTGCTTTAAAATTAAGATATGTGCTTAATGTTAAAATCAATTGAAAATTAAGAAAAAGGAGAAGAGCGAGGGGAGAGAAAGCGCAGAAAAAAAAATTTGGAACAAGGAAAGCGCAGAAAAATTGAATCACTCTTCTATTAAATTGGAACATCAGTTGATTTGATCCATAAATTGTAATGTTTCTATGGAAGAAATTTTAGGTCCAAGCAAGTTTCAGATTAAGAACAATTACTCTCTTCTATCCATAGTGTTTCTATGGAATAAAATTCATACGGAATCAAAAAAATTCAGTTCAGGAGCAACGAGAGTTCAACCTAAGTTTGAAAAGTTAATTTCAGGTGCACACAAAGGAAAAAAATAATTGGAGAAGTCATTATAGTTAACGGTGTTAGATAGATGGGAGGTATGTGTTGATTTAAATAAAAAAATAAGGGAGGTTAGTGTCTATTTAAAAATTAGAGGGAGTGTTAGTGTTATTTATGAAGACCTCAGGGGAGGCGAGTGTAATTTTCCCTAAATAATACAAGAAATTTAATTTTAAAAGTGTTGATTACACAACCAAAAACAATTTTCTATATAGATATAAAAAATACTCCCTCCGTTCCTTTTTACTTGTCTTTTTAGAATAGTAAGGAAGTGTATATTTGCACGTTATCTTCCTATTATACCCTCGTTTGAATCCACCAATAAATTTCTTTTTTTTTCACACACTTTCTCTTTCCAATAAATTTAACATATTATGTTAAAAAAAACAAAATTTAATATGTTATGTTCCATAAAAAATAAAAAATGATTTAGTTTTCCAAATATATAGCATTAATTTGTTTTAGTGAAAAAGATAAGAGCAATTGACAAAGGGTACAATTGACAAATCATATCCGTAAAATACTAAAAGGACAGTTAAATAGTAACGTTAAATCTAGCCCTAAAAGATAAATAAAAAGGAACGGAGGGAGTATATATTAAACTCCTTTTGAAAACAGGCGTTATATAGATATTATATTAGACTCCTTATATACTTTTAGAACACACGTTAGCATTTCCTTTCATTTATGAATGTAAGTTTTTATTCTTTTAAAAAAAAAAAAAAAAAAAAAAAAAAAAAAAAAAAAAAAACTATATGGTACCGTACGGTTCTCAAATGTAAGCTTATGTGTTTTTCAATTGTCCTTCATCACCAAAAGCAAGGCGTACTTTTCTAGTTAAAAGGGGTTTCATACACTTACAGGGATGACAATGGATAGGATATGGGTAGGGTACTATAGTTTCATTTCTATATTTGCAATTTAAAAAAATATCCGTGCCCATCTCCATATCCGCGTGGGTGACAATTTTTGTACCCGTACCCATGTTCTATGGGTGCCTAAGTACCCATACCCGTATCCGTTACCCGCATTTTTATTAAAAAATAAATTGATCAATTATAAAATATCATATCATTTTAATAGAATATAAAAAAATTCAAAGATTTTAATGTTGATTCATGAAAATTATAAACAAAATTATTAGTAAAATCATGTTAAAGTTCATTTCTCTATTGACATATTTACAATATGTTGTAAATAAACATTTTTTTATTTAAAATGTGTAATAGTATAATAATGTTGTATTTTTTAAAAATAATTACATATATTATTGTAGATTTGGGATATATGGTTCATCGCAAATCACAATTGCAGAGATCACACGCACATGGTGATGGTTTATGCGTGAATTAATTTTAATAAAGGATATTTGTTTGTTTTTTTTTTTTGACAAAAAACTAATTTGAAAATGATATTTGTTTGTTTTTTTTTTGACAAAAAACTAATTTGAAAAAATATTTGTTTGTTTTTTTTATTCTTTGCATTCCTTCTTCTAGATTTGTTTTTTCCAATTCCACCGAGATAAGGGTATACAAATTGGAGAGAATGAGTGTCGTTCGATTGAAAGAGAATATTGTCGATTAGAGTTCAATTGAAAAGATTATTGTAGATTTCGAATTTAGGGTTCATCGCAAATCACAATTACAGAGATCACACGCACATGGTGATAGTTTGTGCGTGAATTAATTTTAATAAAAGGATACTTGTTTGTTACAAATTTGAAAAGGATATTTGTTTGTTTTTTTTTTTTTTTTTTAAAGAAACAAATTTGAAAAGGATATAATAACCAATTTAAACCAAATCCAAAAATTTAATTTGGATGGTTAACCGACCAAATGAAAATGGTTTGGTTAATAACCATATACCAAAATCCGGATTTTTTAAAATGAATTTGGATTCGGTTATGGGTTTGGGCCTTCTAACCAGATATTTTGCACACCCCTACTCATGCCCGTACCCAAAATGCGGGTTTTTACCCTACCCATCATGGATATTTTTTGTGGATACCCATAGGATATGGATAAATTGTCATCCCTATCCACTTATATATCAATCTCTCTTGATCTTAAATCCTAACAATTAGATTAATCTAAGGGCCGCAAAATCATAAAGTTCACAGGGCCTCTTTTTTTGCAGATATTCCTACACGCCTAAAAACATCAAAAAGGACATCTCGGACAAAGTCGTGCCTATATTTGAAGCCTGAAAGCTCTCTACAATGTACTGCGTGCTCTCCAAAGTTATCCAAACACGCTTTACGGCAAACAGGGCAAACCTCATCAGAAGGAAATAAAGTAATCATGAGGCGATATTTAAGGATAGTACGATACTCAATTTGTGACATATGATGGCCTAATCCATCAATAGGAATAGCAAGAAGAAAATTTTGAGCATGTGTTGCACGCAAACACCCAAATACTGTTTTCTCTCTTGTGGTCATATTAAACTTAACTTTCATGTCCTGAAATTTTGTACCAAACACAGCACACGCCAAAACATGTTGCTTTAAAGGGAACGGTGTCCTTCCTAATAAACTTGCCCAAATCAAAACATGAAATCTTTACTAACAAAATGCTGTGAAATTTGCAAATTCTATCCAAAAAAAAATCACGGCCAAAATTGTGTTTTTTCTCTGATATGAAAAACAACAAATAACTATGTTCATTTACCGAAATTGTGTCTTTTCATCCCGTATTCCCATCTCTATTATTTTGTTTTTATATTATAAACACATAAATCAACCAACCATTATTATTTTAAGTTTTCTCACAACATATCTTCAAGTAACATATATGAGCAAATCTACTTGAAATTGATCTGATAAATCAATCACGAGGTGCTTAATTTCTTAGATAGTTCGTTATTGCTTCATCGAGTTCTTTCGCAATTTTAAGGAACGAGAGATAAATAAGGTCCCGCACAAAAAAAAAAAACTGCAGCATCGGCAACAAAAAAGTTGTGGTTATCACAATTTGCCTAACTGTTGGTGCGTACGTACAACGACTATAAGACACAACTAGAGACACGCTTCTCTTGTTCATCCATGGCGCCACTGCTTGCGCCGCATTGTTCTGTTTTAGCTTCCAAAATTTTGTTAAGGTAAAGTCCCCAAGTCCAGTTTCTTTTATTCTCAATTGGCATTCCACTAATGACTGTATTTTGTTTTTGACAAAAATGACTGGATTATATAAAAGCATAACAACGTTTTAAATTTGTTCACCAAATATAAAACGACTAGCTTAAAATATGTAAAGTTATATATATCCAACAGAATAGCTCAATTAGTAATGATATAGAGTTTATATGTAGAGTTGAGATTCGGATTTTAAATCTCTCATTTATTTATTTTAAAAAGTAAATTTATAACCATTAGACTAGCTGACAAAATAAAAAATAAAGTAAATATGACCTATCATGATAAGGTTAATATGACTAAGTCAAGAGAATTTAATATATAAATAATGACAAGAACTTTAAAATAAATTACAAGATACTACATTTTGTTCCCCTCTATACATACTTTTACTTGTTTTTAACTCTATTAAATTTACTTATACTTAAAATAAATAAAATAATACTTTACTTAAATTGTTATAATTATTATTGAATTGAACAAGTGGAAGTGGTTCGTATTCACATCAATATCTCAAATAGTTGATAATTTGCACTGAAAGCGGCCTCTGTCTCTGTTCTGTCTGTCCTCTCTAGTGGTCCAAGATTGGGGTGTTTAAGAAAGAAATTAGAAAAAGAAAAAACATCCTAAAATATTAAAGATTTAAGACAGGAAATGGTTTATAACTAAATTAATTTCATTAAATCTAAAACAAATCAATGCTTCCACACATAAAAGATTTAAGAAATAAAATGGCACTTTGTAGGTCCTAAAATTCATGTGATTGCCGAAGGTTTTTCTCCCCATCCTCCGTCTTTCTTTTTTATTCTTTGGATTTTCATTTTTAACCTTGCAAAAAAACTTCGGTAAACACGTACCGAAGTTTTTAAAGATGTAAAAGATTTGTTTTTCAATATCAACAAACTTCGGTACGCGTTCACCGAAGTTTTCGAGGATAAAATCAAGGGTAAAATTGGATTTCTGAGGGGTGAAAAAGAACGACGGGGGATGGGGAGAGAAACCTTTGTGATTGCCCCGACTTTCAATTATCGTGGCCCCAAAGTGATGCTGATTGTTCACCAAGTTCATGTATATGTTCATTTATATTATATAGAGTTAATAGGTGTTTACTCTTGTAATACGAGTGAAATTTGTTAAAAAGTTAACTAAATATATTAGTTTAAAAAATGGACTAGATATATTAGTTATTCAATATATCTAATAAGTGATATTTACTTATAATTAAGGTCGAATGAAATATTTTTTTTTCGATTACCATTGTAATTTGAAGATTTTGTTATTTACCCTCTTATTGAATATGTTGACTTAAAATTCCACATAAAAAGTGACGTGACATGCTCATTCATAAGATAAACCAAAATTTGCTAATATTACGGTGCACAAAAAGAAGGAATCTTAAGTCCACATATTCAATGAGAGAGTAAATATCAAAATCTTCACATTACAGGAGTAATTGAAAAAAAATATAAAAGAGATAAATCAAAATCAGCTCATATTAAAGAGGAATAAACATCTATTAAGCATATTATGTATATTGTATGTTTTAGGCAAAATTACACGTTTGGTCTTTTATCTTATTTTTTTTGTAATATTTTGGTCATTTATTTTTCATTGGTAACATTTTGGTCTTTTATCTTATCTTTTTGTAACATTTTGATCATTTATCTTATCTTTTTGTAACATTTTGATCATTTATCTTTTATTTGTAACACTTTGGTTTGTTAAAAAACACCTAAACATAACAAAGAATCCAAAGGTAAAATACCCTTCTTTGCCAAGTTATCTATAGGATGAATTTTATTGGACAACAACCGTCAAATAAACACATAAACTTTCAATTGAGCCAATTTGATATATATAGACATCCACTAATAATATTCATAAAAGATTATTATTATTATTATTTTACTATAAAAAAAGATTATTATTCATAAAAGATTATTATTTTAAATATTTTTTATAAATATAAAGGACCTAACAAAATGATGTAACAACTAAAATATTTTTTTGCTTAAAACCATTTAAAGTAATTTTCATTTAAAGTTTTTTTTTTTTGACAAATTCATTTAAAGTTTTTTTAAATAGTTGTTTTTGTGAAAGAAAAAAATATATATGCAGTCCAAAAAATCATTTTAAAAAAAGGTAAGAATCGGCATTAAGTATCTTATAAACTTTTAGTAAAAAAAAGTATCTTATAAACTCTAATAAAAAAGATCTTATAAACGTCTCTGTGAGCTTGACTTAATTAGTAGAGACATCACACTATATGTGCAGGAGCTCGGGTTCGAACCCGGGACATTTCACTTATTCACCTTTAAGATAAATTTTTTAACCACTAGGCTACTCGACAAAAAAATATATCTTATAAACTTTCTAGACACGGTACAAAGCAAGAGATGATTCTCTCAAGTGATTTTAGGATAAATTTGTATTTGAGTCATTATTTTGATAGGAGGGAGAAAAAGATGAAATAAAAAGTGGAGATTGAAACAATTGAAAAACATAAAAAAAATAAAATTGAGAGAATTCATTCTCATACAAACTATCTTATTATAAAAATTAAATTAAAATCCCTTACACATCTATTTTTCTGTTGGTATTTTGGTATTAGAGGAACTAAAATTCCTTATTACTCTTCAGATGAGCCCCCTTTAATTGTCACATGCTATGATCAAATTAGTTCATGCGTAATTTCCATGTTCAGAAGTTGCAAGACAAAGTACTATTTACCTTTTGCAATTTGCAAACATGTACTTGGCCTTTTTTGTTGACTCAATTTTTTCTCTAGCATTAAACATGATCTAGTATATGTTGGGTCTACATGAGATAGGCCCCTATTTATCTTTCAAGACATGTCGCCACGTAGCTATGTTCCAGGTAATTGTGATAAAATATCTTGGACTACAATCATCATTATCCGAGAAAGTCTCTTTTGGTCACAACCCAACCCATCACGTTTAATCGCACACTTACATGAAAGTTAAAAAATTAAATAAAAATTATTAAAATAATATTAATTGATGTGATTATTTTTATATTTTTTAAATTTTTTTTTTATTTGTGAGTATGTGCCTAAATGTGATGTGTTGGGATTGTGTCCAACCAAAACTTTCTCTCATCACTGTCATATTAATCTTCAGAGCAATTCTTGTATAGGCACAAACCCAAATAAAATATATTTGGGCACACACACAAATCAAAAAGTTTAAAAGAAAAATAATATAGTCACATCAACTAATATTATTTTAATTCTTTTTTTTTAAAATTTTTTTATTCTTGTAAGTGTGCCTAACACCATGTTATTTGTGGTTGTGCCTATCGAAGAATTTTCCTAATCTTCAAATATATTAAAATTTTAAATAAACATTTAATAATTCATTTAATAATAATTTTATGAACCAAATTAACCAATAAATTAAAAATATATTTTAAGACTAAATCAACTATCTAAAAGTATCTGTGTAAAAAAAAAAAAACTATCCAAAATTATTTTTAGTAAAAAGGTGACTAATAATAAAAGCGTAATCTCAAATTTATTTGTCCTTTTTTTGCAAATTTGTGAATCTCATAATAGACGCATCAAAATAGAAGAGGACATTTGTGGTCGTCAATAAGCAGGACTTGTTTTAAATGTCACTTATAACAATTATTCATGTGAATAGTGATATCACTATCTAATGTGCAAATTTTAAAAAGAGTTTTAAACATGATCTGGAGTTGTCACTTATAAGTAACAATGATTCATTTTTTGTAAAAAATAATAATTAATCATTTGATATTATTATTATTAGAATAATACTAACTATTTTAAATTTTAAGTGTTTCAGATACATTAATAATAATAATAATAATAATTATTATTATTATTATTATTATTATTATTATTATTATTATTATTATTATTATTATTCAACATGAAATTTTTCCATTTGCGTGTACCTATATATAAGCTTTTTAGATAGGGTCACACTGTGGACAGAGTACTGTGATGGAATTATACTCCGAATAATTTTTAAAAAAATTCTAAATAGTGTCTTCGAGTCACCAATTAAAAAAGTAAATATAGTAAAATAATATTAAAGTTTGCGCAGGCAACTCTTTAAAATTTAAAAAAAATATTATTTTTAATCAAAAAATTTCTGTTTTTTGTTTTCTTAACAAGTATCTCAAAGACACTGATTAACATGACCTATAATTTTATTAATGCAGAATTTGTTCAATGATTTTTCTTTTTTAGATTTTTCTAGGATCTTTTGACTCTTTTCTTTTTTCTTAAGAGTGTTGGTCTAATCTTCCTATGCTGTGTGGGTATGTACATATACTACTATTTATTTATGGTCTAATCTTCCTATATTGTGCACGATAGGTTGTCAACTCCACATGTAGTGACATGATTTTATCACGTAGGAGCGCAATTTGAATCTTTTTTGTCTATAAAGAGAAGTTTTTATCGAAAACAAAGATGAAATTCTTGGAGAAAAGGAGGCTGGCGCAAATTTCAACCCTAAAGATCATAAAAATGTCGAATTTTACCATTGAAGTCATCATTCTCAACATGTTTTTCATCATTGATTCATGCAGGGGCGAAGCTAGCCCAAATTTAATGAGGAGACCAAATAAAAAACTTAAAAAAAATTATTATATGAATTTTATTTTGATAATTTTTATAGTTCGTTGACAAAACTTTCAATATATTTACTATATATAGAGACGAAACATGTCACAATAAGAAGAAATATTTTATCTATCAAGTAATCTTTTTTTTTTTCTTTCTACTTCTATTAGTTTTATTAAAAACTAATAGAAGTAGAAAAAAAAACATATATATTGGGGTAGCTAAATATACATTGATAGAGTAATTAGCTATAAACTATATATACTAACATATATATGAAAAATTAAATAAATTAAATAAAATGGGGTAGCAAAGGCTACCCTAAAGTACTACTTAGCTTTGCCCCTGGATTCATGTATAATTTCCATAAATTAGTAGTTATGTATATTTCTATCATGAGTTGCTAAATCTTTATTGCTTAGGTTCATTAGATGATTTTTCTTGAATCGATTTGGAGTACGTAAACTCTTGAAGATTTTAATATTGTAATTTCAATCTTATTGTTATTTAGTTATCTATGTTCTTCATGCTTTAATGAATTATAACCTTAAAAATTGCTTCTACGTATCAATATCTAACCCTAACTTTTAAACTGGAATCTGAGATAAACTGTTTTATCAATAATTACTTTAGACATATCAATTATTGTACTGTGATAAATGAATTAACGTTCGATGAATTTTCTTAAGATTTTGAATTCGCCTAAAATATTAGGGTGTTATTATTATAGGAAGGGTGATACTACATGGCACGACATGCTCACAGACGAATTTGGATGACACTAAGAAACATGTAACCATATATGGGTAATGGTGGTAATATACAGGGTCGGGTGCAACAAGGCTCGTTGCATCGGGCCTCCAAAATTGGAAGGCCTAAAAAAAAATTTATAGGGTAGTAGTATAAGTAAAACGGAGGGTATTAAAATAATTGTTCTGCACAATATAAAGTATAGGCCCAATTTCTAAAAAAAAAAAAAAGGAATTCAAAATCATATCACACTAAAAAAAACATGCTAAAAAATAGCTTACAAAAAAAACACTAAAAAAAGAAAAAAAAAAAAAAAAAAAAAAAGGAATGAAAATCAGTAACGCAATATCAAATTCAATAACACAAGAATCTCCTTCATCCATAGCATGAAAAATATTATCTATTTTCCTTGATTCTCCTTTTGTTTCTTGCCCTTCCCTCTGTGTAGTTTTTCAGGTTTTCTATTGAAGCTAAAACAAAGGTAAAAATTAAAATTTCACAATTTAGAGTTTCTAAAATTTGAAATTAAAAGGTGTGTTGTTTGTTGCTAATTTTAAATGCTAATTATCTTTTAATTTTGTTTTCCGGTTCAACTTCAATGTTGCCTACCTGATTCAATTCAATGTTGTCTAGCTGAATCAATGCAGTGGAAGAGCGACGAGAAATTTCGGGTTCTAATTTTTTACCTCAATGTCTCCTAAATTACCTCCTAAGGGTGGGAAGTTTTGAATCTAGATATATTAAATTTTTTGAAAGGCATGACGGGTTGTTTTCCTAATACAGTTATTACATATAGAATTATTGACTATTCCCGTGACAGTTGCCTCTGCAAAAAGAAGTTTTTCAAAATTGAAGTTGTTAAAGTCTTACTTGCGATCTACCATGTTACAAGACAAATTAAATGGCTTAGCATTCACTACAAGAAATTCTTTTATTAGCCACGAATAGTTACCCACGACTTTATAGCTATGGATAATTTTATAAGTAACGACGACTTACCCACGACTAAGCCATCTATAATTTTTTTATTGTTTTTTTAATTGTTTCCCACAACTTACCCACGGTGTAACCGTCTGTATAATATTTATAACCATTTTTTGTCAGGTTTGTCTAATGACTAAAAAATTCACTATTAAGATGGATAAGTGAAGTGTTAAGAATTTGAATTTCAGTCCTACATATAAAATGTGATTTCATTATCAAATGAGTTAAACTCACGAAACATAATTAAGCGTGTATGTTTTAACATTAAAAAAAAGAGAAAATCTTAAGTAAAGTCGAACGTAACATCACACTCTTAGAATCAACCAATCACAAAATTTTAAATAATTAACTAATTAATAAAATAGGAAAATAATATTTAACCTCATCCATTAAAAAAAAATATACACTTTTCCAAAAAAAAAAACACAAAGAACGCAAAAACAAAAACTTGATTCGCACGAATTTACTTGTTCCATCTTCTTCCTCTTCTGAGAAAAACAAAAACACAAGAATAGTGAGGTCTATTTTTGTTTTTAGTCCTCATCATCATCATCATATAATTGCACGGACATGACAATCAAATTGGATGTCCGACCTTAATAATTGAACGATAATGCACGAGTAGAAAACGTGGGGTTGTTAGAACACATGTTGCAATGGTTGTGAAAAAAAAACTAGAATGTTTGATCAAGAAGAGGAAGAAGATGGAACAAGTTTAAATTCGTGGGAACCAAGTTTTTTTTTTTTTTTTTTTGGTTCTTTGTGTTTTTTTTTTTTGAAAAGTGTATATTTTTTTTAATGGATGAGGTTAGATTTTTTTTTTTCCTATTTTATTAATTAGTTTTTTTTTTTTTTTGGAAAAGTGTATATTTTTTTTAATGGATGAGGTTAAATTTTTTTTTTTTCCTATTTTATTAATTAGTTTTTTTTTTTGGAAAAGTGTATATTTTTTTTAATGGATGAGGTTAAATTTTTTTTTTTCCTATTTTTTTTTTGGACCCTGCCTACCATGCACAACACTGAGCTGATCAGACTCAATACGCGATGATTTCAGCGTAAACAGTCCAGACTCCAAAGGGTCCGTACTACTAAGAGAGGGATTGTAATGACTCATGGCAAGGTCCGATACTGGATCGACCTGCTTTGATACCAATTGTAACGCCCCAACTAAATTATCTAGAATATTTAGTCGGAACATTAATAACCGGAATCTGAGTACATTAATTAAAAGAATTATATCTGAATAATAAATTATCATTAAGATAATATTTATAATATTCGATACAACCAGCGGAAAGAATAGACAACAGAATAACAAGCTAATTTTAAACAAGGAAGAAGACTAAGTCTTCTCAGATGACAATTCAAGCACAGCTCCAATCGTCAGGTCCAACCTGATCCCTGCTCCGAAATAACCTGTCTTACCTATATCAAAAAGGGAGTGGGGTGAGACAGTCACTTCGTCCCAGTGAGTTCTACTACCCTCATAAAGGCTATTAAGCCGGGGCACCTAATCAGTCATAACATATTCCATTTCATAACTTAATTATCATAAGCATAATAAATAAATGTGTAACACAGAATTAGTCTTGTTGATTTTAATCCGCAAACACTCTGAGGTGAGCATGTCTCAGAGGCCTGCCTTGTCCGCGAACAGAAAGCGTTCCGGCGTGCAGCTCTCAAAGTTTTACTGGTGGAACATCTAAAACGAAGTCCACAAAGCGATATTAATAATCGCGCATAACTGACTGATGCTAAATTAATCCATACTACCATAATTATCCCAAACACCCCGGGAACATGCAACTTAATTCTAAGTTATACCCTAAGATTCAGAATTGTGCTTGACTTCCTATTTGACATTAGATACATTATATAACTGCAAGCTATCTATCTCAGATGAGGATATAAAACGAGTGTTTTGAGAAATATTTTAGAAAATGAAAATATGGGTCATTCTGCACTTAGCTCACTACGGCGAGTTACCAAGCTCGCCATGGCGAACTACAGGTCCTGGCGTAAATCAACTCGCTAGGCGAGCAGTTGCTCGCCATGGCGAGTTTCATCAGCCCAGAACTTGGATACTCGCCATGAATGCTCGCTAGCAACTCGCTATGGCGAGTTCATGCAGAAAACACCCTGTTTTACGAAAATCATTAATTTTAAAAGGTTACACCTACAATCATCCTCTGAGATAGTGCAGAAACATAATATATTTAATATCGAACAGAATAGAAGAGAAATTGGGAGTTATCTCTCTTCACACAATTAATTCCTAATTTCCTATGTTAACATGCAAACATTCAAATTGGGGAAAACTAACTAAACTAGCCTAAGAACCCACCTGTTAAGAAGCTTTAATCCTTGCTCCTCTTGGGCTCTACACAGCTACAAACCACCCAGCTACAACCCACGAACCAGCTTGATAGATTTTGGAATTGATGAGATATGATGAAATTCTTATTTTGCTCTAAGCTTGGAACTTGTTGATGGTTCAGAAGGTGTTGAGCTTGATGTTTAAATGGAGAGGTTACTGAAGTATTGGCAGTAGAGAGTGGTTCAGAACTTGGTTTGCATGTGTTCCCAATTGGTTAGAAAGAGGTGGAATGATATGGTTGTTGTTGTTGTAATTTGACATGAAAGGGTGAGAGTTTGTAAAGGAATTCTTTGTTTGCATGTAAGGAATTTCTGAATCCAGTAGAGTTTTGAATGTAGAGAGTTATTGAGAGCATGATGTATATGTGAAAATGGGAAGAATGGAGGATTTGGAAACTTGCCATGTGTGTGTGTGTATATCTCGTGAGGGAGAAGAGAGTTTGGGAGGGTTTAACTTGCTGAAGTTGTGAGAGTGGAAAAATGAATTGGTTTTGCATGTAATCTTATTTGTTTAAGTGAGTTAGTGAGTCATAGGTGGGAGGAAAGTAATTGATCAGGTGTTGGTTGCATGGGAAAGGTGAGTCATGAGTGAGGAGTGAGTCATGGCTTGAGGTGTTAGCATGAGGGGAAGGAGAGTTTGTGAGGTGTTGGGTTGATAGAGAACACAAGGTGAGTCATAAGATGAGTCATGGGCAAGAGAATTTGAGAGGGAAAAATTGAATATCTTGTGTTAATTAAAGTCATATTGTGAGGTTAAGGTATTAGTGTATAGTTTAGGTTCAATTAGAACTCATAAAATTTACACGTTTCCACTTAATCCTCAAAACTTATTTAATTAATCACCACTAACTAATTTTAATTAATTACATAAAGCTCTAATTAAAATTAATTAGGTAATTGAAAGAGTGGGATGTTACAATCTACCCCCCTTAAAGAAATTCCGTCCTCGAAATTCAGAAATTTACCTTTAGGAAAGATAGGAATAACTTTTCTCATGACAAGTTTCCGTTCCTGAGTGAGTTAGTCGTCGTGAGACTGAGCCCATCCGACTTTGATTATTGGAATTTTCTAGTTCCGAAGGATCTTAACTTCACAATCAACTATATGAACTGGTTTCAGCTGATAAGTTAAGGCTGACTGAAGATTAATCCCTTGGGGATGATAAGGATCGGGAGTGAATTTCCGAAGTTGCGACACATGAAACACATCGTGTAACCCTCATCTGAATGAAGATAAAGCTGACTGATAGGTTACTGAACCGACGCGTTGAAGGATCTGATAAGGTCTTATACACTTCGGATAGGATTTCTTTGTTTTGAAAACACCTCATATTTCCCACTTTGGTGTTATTCTCAGGAATACTTGATTACCTTTATCCCTTTCACTCACATAGATCCAAGCTTCCACTTATTTGTATCATATTCTCCATACGTTCATTAGTCACCCTACATTCAGAGATATCCAATCTCTTGGAATAGAACTTTCCTCTCTCAAAGGATTGTTGGCCCAACGACTGATCATCTGACTACAATTCTCATTTTATTCTGTGTTGCGCACTCTGATTCAACTACATACTGACATCCTCTCGACTGCATCGTTATAACCTCAGTCTAAACTATCTGAACACAGTAACACGCCATCTCGTCTTACTCGACTTAACTTCTACCGTCAATACGTTGTCTGTTGGATAACCTCACAAAGTAATACTTGCTTCACTTTGTGAAGGCAGATATGCGACTGCATTCTCAACACTCTACTATAGTCAAACATGTTCACGACGTCTTAACGTACCGTTCTTATTATTGTCTCACACTACACTTCCACCGGTCGGTATCTGGACTGGTTGTCGCTATATAAATAGCGGAATGGGATAAGTCTAAGCGTTGATATTAATAGTTCCGAAATTTTCTCTTCAGAGTCTTTCTCAATTCCGAACACTGCAGCTCATGACACATCACACGTACCACTGTCCCATAGTGCGGTATAAATACTCTAGGATTAATCAAAATATAAAACGAGTGGAGAACGCTTAAGCACTATAGATCCTTTCGCCAATGAGTCGAACTCATCTGCAACCGAGTCCATAGTACTACAGAATTTTCCACCTACTATTTCAATCCATCCTAGCACAACACTATGGTCGAGTAATACATTTAACATATCAAGAACTGAGGTTCGAATCTTCCTTCAAAGGATACGTTTAGGTTGGTTGGATAATTTTACTGATAGGTTGAAGTGGAATAAGTTGACTAACGTGATCGGATTCTAATGATGGCTGACTGGGTACGGAGGATTTGCACTCTCTACACAGAGAATGGCTTTAAATCCCTTATTCACCATAGTCGATGTGTCTGCGTATGAATTAAATTCGCAATAAGGAAACTCTTATACTCTACATGAGGAATATGATTGATGATGATCTGAATCATTCGTCGGTAATGTATAGAGGAACTGAAACAGTCGGCAGAGAATGGAACTGTCAAACATGAATTCAGAGAATAGTTTTTGATGAGGTATTTAGATACTAATACTTCTACTAGCTCCTATTTCTATGTAACTGGGAGATCTGAAACTTAACTGGAATTTAGCTGATAAGACTCCGAAAGTATACCCAATGCACTGAAAATGATGATGGATCGTTCAGGTGCACGAATACCTATGTGATTAACTGATACGGACACTGAACAGAATAGTTCGGCGGATAAATGACTAATGATACTGATTAAAAGATCGATACGATGAGTGAGAGCTTGAACTGAATTTACACGTGTCCTCTCCAGATAAACTGGATTCCATGGATTATATTTAGTTACTAACAATGTAACTGAAAGGTCGAAAAGTTTGAACAGGATTACTTGTAAGTAAAGTCTCACAAGGTCGGTTTAACTGAGCGATGTCGAAGAATTTGGGAAGTTTACCTTTCAACTACTTCGAGTGATAACTACGACTAACAGGTGATAGGGTACGAGGAGGAATTATCTGTCCGAGACATAATCAGACAAGTTAGGGAGTGAACCCGTTCCATGTTTCCATGTCTAATGGATACCTAATCCATCATAGTTGGTTCGACGAACTTAGCTTATCAAGGTCCGAAGGAAGGATCATGAGATTGGAATTTGATCTCTATAGGTTCAAGTTCGAATCTGGTTATTGATAGGCACTCCTAATGGGAATCTGACTGACTCTAACAGGTTCCTAACTCGGAGATCGGAATAAATCCAACTTAGCGATTTCGTTCCGGGCAACTAACATAGACACTCAACGATTGATATAAGTGGCTGAAAGCGTTAATGAGAACTTCTGATTGCTAATTGATCAAGGTTTGGACGCTAATGATTCGGCACTAAGGTTGATTTCAAAGAGGTAAACTGTTCTACTGTAATGAGCTCCATTTGATAATGTACTAGGTGATAAGATAGCGGTTAACGTTTAAGGAAATTAATAACACGGGTAGTTCATGGCACTAAGTTACTAGCTCAATATAAATGGACAACTACACCTAACCAGTCCGTATGGATACTAAGTTTACAAGGTGAAATCCCTAAATGGTATATCTAATACTGCTCAATCTCTAGTGGTAAGGTACAACTATTGGTTGCTACTTACAAGGGTTAAATCGGTTGATTCTTGTTTCTACTGCTCATGGATGAAGCCTTACAAATCCGGTCAAGTGTCTAAATGGTGTTGGGAAATAATTCCTAATTGTTACTCTAATCAAAGTTGATCTTTAATGGTTTGCTGAGTTAACTGATCTAAGCTGGTGTTGCTAAAAGGAAATCCTATTTGTTATGCTAAACGGATCCTGGCTCCTAGCGGTATGATCGGAATACGAGTTACGATGTTGAAAAACTAGATTACTCTTAGGGAGGCATTAAGAGTTGGCTTCCTATAGGATAATCTATTAGGAAGTTCTCAGATATGTGTTGTTATGGGTGAAAATTCCAACTTGGTTACTCTAGTATGGTTTTGAACAGATCTAACATCACTGGTGAATCTCGCGGCTGACAAGTAAGGTTAAGAAGAGTTCTGATTTACTGAAGGTTGAATCTTACTTGGCTTACGTGTTTCTTGTAAACATGTTCACCAGAAGGTATGGTTACTCTCTCAAGTCCGGGAAATTTACCTGACACACGGTGTCAGTTGGATACTATAATGACCTACACACATACGTGTTTCATGAATAATTCTACTTCGAGCGATTAGTACTTCCATCAAACTGTCCTTACTCTCCATAAACTTAACAACTGTTCCCTTACCATCTCCAGAATTTCCTACTACCATTGGTTTTAATCCATATAATCCATCTTAACTCTTGATATCCTTGTTGGCGTTGCATCACTTACTCCCTCGGTCTTAACTATTTCAGCTCTAACATCCGGTTAGAGAGAATTCTTGCCAACGATTGCTTTTGAACTGTATCTCCACTACGATCTTCTTACTTAACCACCGTGGTCCACTTCGGTTCTCAACCGTAATACCCTGCCTACCATGCACAATACTGAGCTGATCAGACTCAACACGCGATGATTTCAGCGTAAACAGTCCAGACTCCAAAGGGTCCGTACTACTAAGAGAGGGATTGTAATGACTCATGGCAAGGTCCGATACTGGATCGACCTGCTCTGATACCAATTGTAACGCCCTAACTAAATTATCTAGAATATTTAGTCGGAACATTAATAACCGGAATCTGAGTACATTAATTAAAAGAATTATATCTGAATAATAAATTATCATTAAGATAATATTTATAATATTCGATACAACCAGCGGAAAGAATAGACAACAGAATAACAAGCTAATTTTAAACAAGGAAGAAGACTAAGTCTTCTCAGATGACAATCTAAGCATAGCTCCAATCGTCAGGTCCAACCTGATCCCTGCTCCGAAATAACCTGTCTTACCTATATCAAAAAGGGAGTGGGGTGAGACAGTCACTTCGTCCCAGTGAGTTCTACTACCCTCCTAAAGGCTATTAAGCCGGGGCACCTAATCAGTCATAACATATTCCATTTCATAACTTAATTATCATAAGCATAATAAATAAATGTGTAACACAGAATTAGTCTTGTTGATTTTAATCCGCAAACACTCTGAGGTGAGCATGTCTCAGAGGCCTGCCTTGTCCGCGAACAGAAAGCGTTCCGGCGTGCAGCTCACAAAGTTTTACTGGTGGAACATCTAAAACGAAGTCCACAAAGCGATATTAATAATCGCGCATAACTGACTGATGCTAAATTAATCCATACTACCATAATTATCCCAAACACCCCGGGAACATGCAACTTAATTCTAAGTTATACCCTAAGATTCAGAATTGTGCTTGACTTCCTATTTGACATTAGATACATTATATAACTGCAAGCTATCTATCTCAGATGAGGATATAAAACGAGTGTTTTGAGAAATATTTTAGAAAATGAAAATATGGGTCATTCTGCACTTAGCTCGCTACGGCGAGTTACCAAGCTCGCCATAGCGAACTACAGGTCCTGGCCTAAATCAACTCGCTAGGCGAGCAATTGCTCGCCATGGCGAGTTTCATCAGCCCAGAACTTGGATGCTCGCCATGAATGCTCCTAGCAACTCGCTATGGTGAGTTCATGCAGAAAACACCCTGTTTTACGAAAATCATTAATTTTAAAAGGTTACACCTACAATCATCCTCTGAGATAGTGCAGCAACATAATATAATTAATATCGAACAGAATAGAAGAGAAATTGGGAGTTATCTCTCTTCACACAATTAATTCCTAATTTCCTATGTTAACATGCAAACATTCAAATTGGGGAAAACTAACTAAACTAGCCTAAGAACCCACCTGTTAAGAAGCTTTAATCCTTGCTCCTCTTGGGCTCTACACAGCTACAAACCACCCAGCTACAACCCACGAACCAGCTTGACAGATTTTGGAATTGATGAGAAATGATGAAATTCTTATTTTGCTCTAAGCTTGGAACTTGTTGATGGTTCAGAAGGTGTTGAGCTTGATGTTTAAATGGAGAGGTTACTGAAGTATTGGCAGTAGAGAGTGGTTCAGAACTTGGTTTGCATGTGTTCCCAATTGGTTAGAAAGATGTGGAATGATATGGTTGTTGTTGTTGTAATTTGACATGAAAGGGTGAGAGTTTGTAAAGGAATTCTTTGTTTGCATGTAAGGAATTTCTGAATCCAGTAGAGTTTTGAATGTAGAGAGTTATTGAGAGCATGATGTATATGTGAAAATGGGAAAAATGGAGGATTTGGAAACTTGTCATGTGTGTGTGTGTGTGTGTATATCTCGTGAGGGAGAAGAGAGTTTGGGAGGGTTTAACTTGCTGAAGTTGTGAGAGTGGAAAAATGAATTGGTTTTGCATGTAATCTTATTTGTTTAAGTGAGTTAGTGATTCATAGGTGGGAGGAAAGTAATTGATGAGGTGTTGGTTGCATGGGTAAGGTGAGTCATGAGTGAGGAGTGAGTCATGGCTTGAGGTGTTGGCATGAGGGGAAGGAGAGTTTGTGAGGTGTTGGGTTGATAGAGAACACAAGGTGAGTCATAAGATGAGTCGAGTCATAAGATGAGTCATGGGCAAGAGAATTTGAGAGGGAAAAATTGAATATCTTGTGTTAATTAAAGTCATATTGTGAGGCTAAGGTATTAGTGTATAGTTTAGGTTCAATTAGAACTCATAAAATTTACACGTTTCCACTTAATCCTCAAAACTTATTTAATTAATCACCACTAACTAATTTTAATTAATTACATAAAGCTCTAATTAAAATTAATTAGGTAATTGAAAGAGTGGGATGTTACAAACCCTCACCGTCAAGAACGAAGACCCACTTCTCGTCTCGTCTCCGGTAAGGTATTTATGTATTCCTCTTTTAAAGATTCATCAAGAAAATATATGAATTTAAGTGAAGTTTAAGAATCCTTGCTTTGATTTGGTATGGTTTTTAAAGATTTTGAACAATCTAAAATAAAGTGTTTTTGTTGATGGTTAAGAGAATTATTATCAAATTGATTATCATGTTAACATGTATGTGCTTTTCTAAAGCTTTGTATGGGGTTTGTTTTAGTTTCTTTGTATGTTGTTTTGATGTAGCGGTGGTGATTTTATGTCTATGTTGAGTTTTTTAGCCGGTGGAGCTTTGATTGGTCTACTTCTTCTATGGTCGTTGGCATCTTTTCTTTGAAGATGAGTTTGATACTTTGGCAACAACGAGAACGATACAACTAAGGGTCAGAGTAGCCTCTATTCATCCTTAAAAGAAGAGGAATTGGTGGAAGATAAGAAATTTGATTGAATGATGGATCAATGTAAACTTTGGTGGCTCTAGAATAATGAAGTAGCCTATCTAGATTGATGTATAATTATGGATTGATGTTGGTAGATTCATAGGATGAAGGAGATTCTAATTGTAAACATTCATACAATTATTAATGTCAAACTTGATTGAAGTTATATAAAAATTTTGGTCTATTTTTGCTTTTGTTGAATAGTGAATGTGACATGAATTATATAATTATTATGACAAAAAAGAGATATATATATATATATATATATAATATGTCGCTATAGTAAAAAAAATACGAATCAAATAGGTTACAAATGTCTAAGTTGTGGGTAAAACTGTCCTTAAAAAGGCCAATTTTATAGATGGCTTTGTGTGGGTAAATCAAGACAAATAAGTTATTATTAAAAAAATGCCTACCCACAAATTACCCATGGTGTAGCTGACGGTAAATTATAGATGGTTTTTTGGCCGTGGGTAAAAATTACCAACGAGGCTTTTTCCCACCACATTGTGGTCGTGGGTAATTTGTCACTAATTCAAAATTACCCACGGCTTTTATCAATTACAGATGGCTTTTTCTGTGAGTAATAACAGAATTTCTTGTAGTGATTGACAGCAATTAAGAATGATCTCTTGGAGAAGGTACAATATGAAGATTTGGTTGATGAATTTACTTCAAAAAGTGCCAGAAGAATGGCACATCTAAAGTAGTTAGAAAGTATTATTTTGTTATTATTGATAGAATATGAATCATTTTTATGTTAATTGCAAGGATAATCATATTTTATGCTATTTGCAATTTAAAATTGATAAATATTTTTTTAAAAAAATAATTAATTATTAAGATGTCACTTTTAAAATTTGCACACGACCTCTAAAAATTCAGGACCAGCCCTGCTATTCCATCTACAATATTAAGCCTTGACTACCCACCCAATAATTAACATGGAAAAATTAAGTGATGTACCAAAATACTTGCTAGAATCACTACAAGAAATTCCTTTATTAGCCACGAATAGTTACCCACGGCTTTATAGCTATGGATAATTTTGAAAGTAACGATGACTTACCCACGATTAAGCCATCTATAATTTTTTTATTGTTTTTTTAATTGTTTCCCACAACTTACCCACGGTATAACCGTCTATATAATATTTATAACCATTTTTTTGTCAGGTTTGTCTAATGACAGAAAAATTCACTATTAAGATGGATAAGTGAAGTGTTAAGAATTCGAATTTTAGTCCTACATATAAAATGTGATTTCATTATCAACTGAGTTAAACTCACGAAACATATTTAAGCGTGTATGTTTTAAAATTAAAAAAAAAAATCTTAGGTGAAGTCGAACGTAACATCACACTCTTAGAATAAACCAATCACAAAATTTTAAATAATTAACTAATTAATAAAATAGGAAAAAAAAAGATTTAACCTCATCCATTAAAAAAAATATACACTTTTCCAAAAAAAAAAAAAAACACAAAGAACACAAAAAGAAAAACTTGTTCCCACGAATTTACTTGTTCCATCTTCTTCCTCTTCTGAGAAAAACAAAAACACAAGAATAGTGAGGTCTATTTTTGTTTTTGGTCCTCATCATCATCATCATATAATTGCACGGACATGACAATCAAAATGGATGTCCGACCTTAATAATTGAACGATATTGCACGAGTAGAAAACGTGGGGTTGTTAGAACACCTGTTGCAATGGTTGTGAAAAAAAACTAGAATGGTTGATCAAGAAGAGGAAGAAGATGGAACAAGTTTAAATTCGTGGGAACCAAGTTTTTTTTTTTTTTTTTTTTTTTTGCGTTCTTTGTGTTTTTTTTTTTGAAAAGTGTATATTTTTTTTAAAGGATGAGGTTAAATCTTTTTTTTTTTCCTATTTTATTAATTAGTTTTTTTTTGGAAAAGTGTATATTTTTTTTAATGGGAGAGGTTAAATCTTTTTTTTTTCCTATTTTATTAATTAGTTAATTATTTAAAATTTTGTGATTGGTTGATTCTAAGAGTATGGTGTTACGTTCGACTTCACCTAAGATTTTCTCTAAAAAAAAATTGAATTAAATATGTGTATGTTTTAAGTGGTAACTACCTAAATCAATTTATTTACGTTCATCTTTAATCTTTCATAATAAAACGAAAGTAACTAAAGACACATTTAACTCTAACCCTAATTTTAACCCAATTATATGTTGTCACGTCAATTAATGAATGTGACATGTCATGTGTTTAAAAACATAATACGTGTCAATATATGATTGGATATAACAACAATACATGATATGTCAATATATGATTGAACGTTGGAGTCTATTCTATTTACAATACAAATTCATTAATTATAGCCTTAAATCAAGCATCTTTTACAACAAATAGAAACTCGACTTTGAACTTTTTCTTCTCCACCATTATGGGTTAAACTTTGGGTGCAATTGTATACAAATTTTCTACTATAAATTGTTATGTTTTGTTCTTATTTATCAATTTTTAATATATTTTGTCCATGAATTTGTTGATTGCAACAGTTTTGCTTTGATGTCCTATAAAGGTATGAATTTCTTTATTTTTAGGTGTTTGAATTCTAATTTTTTTTTTTGTGTTCCATATCAATTTTGTTGTTATTTCATGTTTGTCCTATTGTTGTTTCATATTTTCAATTTAATTTCATGGTCAAAATTTAAGATTTATAAGTTTTTTGGGTATCTTTTTCCTTTAAGGAATATAAAAGTTAACATGTTTCTTTTAATTTGAGAGAAAATTTTTTTTTGAATGTATATAATATAATTTGTTGTGTTTTATTTTTATTTTTAGTTTAATCTTAATATATTTTGTTCATGAATTTGTTGATTGCAGCGGTTTTGCTTTCGAATTCTATAAAGGTATGTATTCTTATGAATATTTTTAGGTGTTTGAATTCTGATTTTTTTTTTGTTGTGTTCCATATTAATTTGGTTGTTATTTCATGTTTGTTCTATTGTTGCTTAATTTGCTTTAATTGTTTCTTGAACAGGGTAGGTTGCTTAATTTGCATCTGTTTTGGTTCTTTTTGAAAGAGAAGTACAATTTATATTTGTTGGTAATTGTATAAAAGCTTAATTATATAGTTATTTTTGCTACAGTGGTGGGAGATTTGATTGGTTTACATCTTCTTTGGTCGTTGGCATCTTTTCTTTGAAGATGAGTTTGATACTTTGGCAACAACGAGAACGATACAACTAAGGGTCAGAGTAGCCTTTATTCATCCTTAAAAGAAGAGGAATTGGTGGAAGATAAGAAATTTGATTGAATGATGGATCGATGTAAACTTTGGTGGCTCTAGAATAATGAAGTAGTCTATCTAGATTGATGTATAATTATGGATTGATGTTGGTAGATTCATAGGATGAAGGAGATTCTAATTGTAAACATTCATACAATTATTAATGTCAAACTTGATTGAAGTTATATAAAAATTTTGGTCTATTTTTGCTTTTGTTGAATAGTGAATCTGACATGAATTATATAATTATTATGACAAAAAAGAGATATATATAATATGTCGCTATAGTAAAAAAAATACGAATCAAATCAAATAGGTTACAAATGTCTAAGTTGTGGGTAAAATTGTCCTTAAAATGGCCAATATTATAGATGGCTTTGTGTGGGTAAATCGAGACAAATAAGTTATTATTAAAAAAATGCTTACCCACAAATTATCCATGGTGTAGCTGACAGTAAATTATAGATGGTTTTTTGGCCGTGGGTAAAAATTACCAACGAGACTTTTTCCCACCACATTGTGGTCGTGGGTAATTTGTCACTAATTCAATATTACCCACAGCTTTTATCAATTACAGACGGCTTTTTCTATGAGTAATAACAGAATTTCTTGTAGTGAATATCACATAGACCAAGAATGCAAGGAGTTGATACCAACTTTGCCATTAGAAAAAGGTTGGATTTCAAGTAACTTCTATCAATATCAAGGATTTTGGGTTGGCACAAGGGTTCTTCAAGGTGTTTTATCTTTTCAAAAGCACTTTCAAGCCCTTGATACTGATTTCGTCTTAGTTACCCACTTCAAAAGCTGGTATCACTTGGCTCAAAGCATGGACTTATGCTTTGCTAAACCGTAACAAATATCCAAATATTAATCATAGCAACAACCATCCTTTGCTCACTTCTAACCCTCATTCTCTTGTTCCTTCCTTGGTGGCTGACCTTTACTTTGATAAAGATTATGTTCCTGATCTCAATTCATTATTATCATCTCCAAGAATCTTTTCTACACATATTCCATATGAATCATTGCCAAAATCTGTGAATGAGTCAAGTTGCAAGATGGTTTATCTTTGTAGAGATCCTAAAGACAACTTTATTTCACAATGGCATTTCGCAAACAAGCTAAGAGCACAAAGTAGAGAAAAACTTCCATTAGAAGAGGCTTTTGAGAGTTTTTGCAAAGGAGTGTGTCTATTTGGACCCTTTTGGGAGCATGTATTGGCATATTGGAAAAAAAGCTTGGAGAGACCAGAAAAGATTTTGTTTTTGAAATATGAAGAAATGAAAATGAAGCCTGATTTTTATTTGAGAGAGCTTGCTAAATTTTTGGAGTGTCCATTCTCCAAAGAAGAAGAATTCAATGGTGTGGTTGATGATATATTGAATCTGTGTAGTTTTGAGAAGCTGAGCAACTTGGAGGTTAGTAAGATCGGTAGAATATTTAACGGTATTGAAAGTAATTCTTTTTTCAATCGTGGACAAGTTGGAGATTGGAAAAATCTTCTCACAACAGAAATAGTTGAGCGCTTAAACACTATCACTGAAGAGAAATTAGGTAAACATGGGTTAAGTGTTTAGAATGAGTACTGTGTGTTTTATCTTTGCGATGATAAATATTGGATTTGAATATGTTGATGATTTGAGTTAAAAGCAGATTAAATATGAAGTAATTTATATTTTATATTTAAATATATTTATGTAAATGTGAAATGATCCTTTACTAATCCAAGCTATATATTTCAAAGCAAACATTTGCTTCTTATAGGTAGGGGTGGCAAAACGGGCTGCCCGCCCCGTTTAAGCCCGTCCAAAACCGGTGTGAGGCGGGTCAACTTAGGTGTTCGGGTTCAAAATTTAAGCCCGTCCGTTTATTGGCTGGGTTGCGGGTTGGCGGGCATGCCCGCCAAATACTTTTTTTTTTAAACATTTTGAATTACAAATTCACAATTTAATGTTAAAAATGTATTAAACATGTTGAATTATAATAACTTCACAATTCCTTACAATTCTTACCTCCTATTTTTATTCTAACAATAATAATACTATAATAGGGATAATTAAGAGAAGATTGCAGCAGAGAATAGAGATAATTAAACTAAAAGAAACATTAACCAAGTTAACAAGCAATTCCTTACAATTACGCTTAATTAAACTAATAAAATCATCAACTAAGTTAATAAGTAATTCCTTACAATATAAGATAAAACGATAAATACTAGAAAGAAGTAGAAACCCGGGCATGTCCGCCCCCATTTAGGCCCGCCCCGTTTAAGTCCGCTAAAAAACGGGGTGGAGCGGGGTGGGTCAACTTAAGGTAGCGGGCCGAAAACCTCGGCCCCGCTAGAACTTATGAATTTTGTATTCTTACCCCTTCCCGCGTCCATTGAACGGACACTGGGATAGGACCTACTTTTCTTAGGTAGTCTTCCATTTCATTAACTGTTGTACGGAAATCCCATTCCACATAAAATTCCACCTAATAAATTAAAGTAAACGGTCGTGAGGAGAAAAAAAAATCTTATAATTTGGTTCTATAACTAATTAATGTTACAAATTGATCCTTAACGTTAATTTTTTTTGTCATATTCGTACTTTTCAATAGTTTTTCTCAAAAAATGTTAACTTTATTTTCGATATAAGAAAGATGTCTGAACACATAATCATATTATTTAGTACGCACAATAGTAATCATAAATAAATCATTTACGAATAATAGAAAGTAAAGTTCACGGTTTTTTTAGGAAAATCTAATAAAATTAACCAATATGACAAACAACATTAAAATTAACGAACCGGTATAAAATTAATAAATAAATTAAGGGACTAATTGTCTAATTTAGTCATTAAAATATTACCTTCCGTTGTTTAAACAAGGGGCGTTCAACATCTCAAGTTCCCAAATACAGATGGTTTTCCTCTTTGACACATCCGGCAACTTTCATCCACTAGAAAGCATCATGGAGAAATCTACCATCTTTATCTTCCTCTTTATTGTGGTTCTCAAACACGTCCTGCTGTGACAGCATGATATCCCTACGTGTCACTCACCTATACATGTGTTCCACAGCCAAACATGATTTACGAGCGTAAACAACACCTACAAAATATAGAAAATAAAATTTAATTTACTACTTTTTATTTTGAACGAAAAAAGCATTATTTTACTACTTTTTTTATATTTCGAAAACAACTCTTCTTGTTCTTGATTCCTGAAGTTTTCATACAAATTCTTAAATGCCATGACATGGAGGAAATAATACACATTTCTGACCTAAAAAATAAATGCATAGTTTACTATAAAATGATACTTAATACTTTTTTTTTTTTTATATAAAAAACAACCCTCCTTGTTCTTGATTTTTGACAACTAAGTTTCTATAAAAACCCTTAAATGCCATGGCATGGAGGAAAGAATACACATTTATGATCTAAGAAAAAGCATAGTTTACCATAAAAAAAATGCAATTTCAACTATGATAAATAAAAATCATTACTTTACTACTTCTTTTTTTGATTTAAAAAACAAACTCACCTCGCTGCTCCTTGGTTTACGACGGCACTTAAGTTCCCATCAAGCCTTAAATCAACATTTGCCATAGATGAAAGAATGTATTTTGTATGAGGAGAGTGATGTGGTTAAAATGGCAAAAGCTGGAAAATGGAGAAGAAAAGAGGAATTTTTCGGTTTCGGTTTAGGTTTAGTATGTACGACTAGGGGTGGCAAAACGAGCATGCCCGTCCCGTTTAAACCCGCCCAAAAACGGAGTGGGGCAGGGCGGACCAACTTAGGTGTTCGAGTTCAAAATTTAAGCCTGCCCATATTGGCGGGGTTGCGGGTTGGCAGGCATGCCCGCTAAATACTTTTTTTTATAAAACATTTTGAATTACAACTTTACAATTACTAATAACTTCACAATTTCTTACAATACTTACCTCTTATTTTTAAACTAACAATAATAATACTATAATAGGGGGCGGCTACCCAAAAAGTAGCGTTTATACTATCTCTCTCTAACTTTTTAACCTAATTTTTCTCTGCCCTCTTTCTACCCCTTTTCAGCCGCCGCCCCCTCCTCCAAAAATCCAAATCCTCCAGTCAAGATGTAGCAGCCGCCGATGGTGGTACGATGAGCTTTTAAGCTCCGGACCGCCGCTACCTCCTTCCTTCTGGTGTTCTCCAACCTTGCCTCCTCCGTTCCTATCGTCTGCGTCGGTGATCTCGTCGTCTTCGTCGGGGTTTTTGGTCGGTTTCTGGGCTGGGCTGCGTCGGTGTTGGGTGGAGGTCTATGTTCTTTGGGTGTTTGGTTTGCTTTCTCCGATAGTTTTGCCCAAACCCGCCGCCACTGTTCTGTTTTTTTTCTGGGTTTCTGTAGGTGCTGTGTTGTTGTCCCCTGCCTTGGTGTTGGTGCGGTGAAGCTGGGCTTTTCTCGGTTCCTCACGGTGGTGTTGGTTTGGTGTGCTCAGTGAAACTTTGGCGGTGGTGGAGGTGAATGGTGCCTGTCTGGGGTGGTGGTGGTTCTGTTCAGGTGGTGGTGGTGTGGTTAAGCTGAGGAGGCGGTTGTGGGGGTGCTGTCGGAGGTGGTTTTGGTGTTTAGGTGTGCTTTGGTGCTGGTGATTTCAGCAGGGTTTTGTTTGGGGTTTTGGTAGTGGTTGTGGTGGTTAGCTGCGGTGGTGTTTGGATGAGGTCTCTATTGGCCTTGGTTTTTATCCTGTCGTGCCCGAAAGGGTGAGGTACGCTGACACGCCGTGTTGACGGACGTTGTTTTTATCGTCCCTCCAGGATGTACTGGTGTGGAAAGGTGTTGGATGGTTAATGCTGAGTGTGTGTGGATTCTCCCTGATACGAGAGTCTCTGACCATTTTCAAATCTGGTGAGATTTGCAGGACTCTTGGAGTCGCTGAGGGGTGTTCAAATCTGTTGAGATTCGCAGGTCTCTGGTATCTGGCCGAACTCTACCGCATCAGGTGTTGACTGTCGGTTCTCTAACTTCCGGTGTCCCTCAATCTTCGACCTTTGGGGCTGCTTTCTGGATTCTGATGGGCCGAGTAATTTTAATTCGAGTTCGGAAGTTGGTGTCTCCTAGGGTCGGGTTGGGGTGTTTATTGGTGGGTTTAGTGAACCAGGTTTGGTGTACGGGTGATTTGGGGCGTTGATTTGGTGTTGGGTAATTGTGTTATATCACGTTACCTTTTCGTTGTATGTTTTTCTCAACAATTCCTTTCATTTCTTGTGGAGGAGTTGTTTTTAATAAAATTTAGCCGATTCAAAAAAAAATACAATAATAGGGATAATTAAGAGAAGATTGCAGCATATAATAGAGATAATTAAACTAAAAGAAGCATTAACCAAGTTAATAGGCAATTCCTTACAATTACGCTTAATTAAACTAACAGATTCATCAACTAAGTTAATATGTAATTCCTTACAATATAAGATAAAACGATAAATACTAGAAAGGAGTGGAAAATCGGGCATGCCCGCCCCGTTTAAGCCCGCTAAAAAACGGGGTGGGGCGGGGCGGGTCAACTTAAGGTAGCGGGCCGAAAACCTCAGCCCAACCAGCCAAAAATGGCAGGTCAAACGGATCGGCTTGGCAGACTTGGCCCGTTTTGCCACCCCTACTTTTATGTAACACTTTTATTTGAATTGTTGGGTCTCTTAGTATTGGGCCTTGTAGGTCTTTTTATGTCATTATCCAATTAGTAGCACTATAAGTAGGGTCTTTGTAATATATTTGAAGACTCTCAATGAAAGCACAAATATTGTCTTTGTGGGAAAATACTAATCAATTATTTCAGGTTGTAGCTGAAACAAGAAGATTGGCTTCAATTATCTACTTGTTATCCATCTCTGGTAAATTCTCAAAGCTCTCCTAGATGGATTTCATGGCACCCTTGTTCTCAATGTTGATGGTAGTTGCCTTTAAACTTTTGGTCATACAATTGCATGTGGTTTGATTAGGAGAGGAGACGACTAACGAGGCAACAGTTGGGTAGTTGGTTTTACCAGCTACTTGGGTATTGTTAACAATAGTTACGTCGAGCTTATGGTCATTTACTCTTTGTATTGCCAAAGACATAGTTGTTTTCAGATCTATAGCTAAGTCTATCTTGAAATTTAATCGTTATGCAGCTGTTATTCTGAACATTCGTGTTCTTTAGAGATTGGATTGAAAGTTTAATTTACCTCACCCCCTTTGGAAAAGAAATGCTAGCACGTATTTTCTTGGTAAAATAGGTGCCATGAATGATAACAATTTGAAGATGACAATTGTCAAGGGTGGTCGAATTAAACGAGGTGAGAGATGGCATTGTCATGATGTCGTGATTTGAATAGTGTGTGTGTGTGTGTGTGTGTGTGTGATGGAGTGAGTGTGGGTGATCGGAATCGGTTTGATTGTGATATTTTGAGGGCGGTTGGTGATGGGGAGAATAATTTTTTTTTTTGTGTTTGATTCTTTGCTTGGATGAATGTCTTTATAATAGATTTTGAATATTTTTAACTTTTTGAAGATAGTAATATTTCACTTAGTGAAGTTTAGGATGAGGGTGGATGCTTCAGGGTGGAGGAGAAATTGTTCCCAGGGAGGAACAACATTTGCGGGAGTATTGTACCTTGTTGGCTAGCTTTGTTGTGTGGGCTAATGTTTCAAGTGATTGGCATTGGACACATGATTCCGGTAAAGGGTACTCAGATAAAGGGGTTTAACATGTATTATCACGTTGACTTGACTGACCTGCTAGAGTTGAGAGAGATATTTTGAAATAAAGTGACTATTGAAAATTTCTCCATTTGTTTGGCGGTCGATGTTCAATAGAATTCCTTATAAAGATAACGTATTGGCAAGGAGGGGTATTTTAGCGTCCAAATCTTTTTTATGTTCAGGAGGTTGCAAAAAAGAAGAAATTTTTACCATTTATTTATCGAATGTGATTTTTTAATCTGGTCACATTTGATATGATGTTATTAAGTGGTTAGATACTTTCTTGTATTTTTCCGAATAGCTCCCATGAGCATGCCTTTTAATTTTGTGGTGCTCATGTGTTTCGAAATTATATTCGTCATTATTTTCATTTCATATGGTTAGCTTATTGTTGGGTCATTAGAAAATAGCGGAACACTCGTACATTTTTATTTTGTGCAAATTGGATATCCTTGGTGCGCAACTGCAGAAACTAATATCTCAGATCTTGTGGAACAAAAAAACAACTCATATTTTTAACAGTAGAAGATTGTCACATATGCAGTTATCCTAATTATTCAATTAAGTGATTTTGCTATGTTTTTTAACCTCGATCAGCCGAACTTTTTGCAAAACATTTTCCTTCTTTGTTACAATTATTTTTAATATAATTATATTTAGTTTCTTTTAAAAAAATTGAAGTATTAAAAACTCATATTTGATATAATTACTTATTTAAATATGTTTATACGAAAATATTTATTTATTTCTTTACAAAACATATGACAATTATCAATGAATATTAATATTAAAAAAAAGAGTATTAATACTACCATTTCATAAACATAATTACAAATACGATTACTTAGAATTATTAAACAATTGAGTCGTTGTAGTATAGTGGTAAGTATTCCCGCCTGTCACGCGGGTGACCCGGGTTCGATCCCCGGCAACGGCGTTTTTGTCTTTTTTTCTTTCTTTTTTTGTATTTTGAATTTTTATTCATTTGCGGAGTGGAAGCCATAGATGGAGCGAACTGCATATATATATTTGCTCTAATACCCTTTTCCCGCCATCGACTCTCTTTCACCATCTCTCTCCCATTTTCTCTCTCTCTCGCTCTCTCTCTTCTTCTTCAATGGCGAGGACTAAAACCGCTCCAAAACCCGCTGCACCTACAGATTTGGAATCGGAAAATGCCGATAACCTCGATGTTATCTCAATCGGTTCACTCTACAACGGACGTTGGGACAAGAAGTATTGGAGCAGTTCTAGGGTTTGATTACATTCTCCCCTTTCTATTTCCTTACGTTTTTCAATCTAGAATCACAATTTTTTATTATTCATATATTATTCATGCTCGATTTGTTATTAAATTGAATATATCATTGTCATTACATTTTCCGCTAAAAATCGTTTTCTCTTGTTGCTTCTATTTGATTTTGTGTATGAATTTAGCTGGTTACTGAAGTACGATTGTGTGTGTGATAGGGTGTGTAGACAGAATCATAGATAGGTTTTTCAAAATATCGTTTAGATAGAAAATTGAAAGTGTCAGTGATGTAGGGTGCTATGTCTAACAGTGAAACGATGACATTTTGATTCAATGTTAGTACTGCGTAGAGTTGCAGAGGTCATTGAGTGATGAACCGTGACTTTTGCTTGTTTGAATTAGGGATTTTATGAATATAAGAGGAACTGGTGGCGTACTGGCATGTAGTTGTTCAAGTGAAAGGGGCTCAGATCTCTTAAGCATGTGATGATTGGTCCTGGATTTAATTCTTGGATCAATGTGAATGAGAAAATTATTATTTGTAGGTGTCCTGCTTTTGGCATTGGACTGAATAGGATAGAGGGATAGGATAGTTTGGGAAACATAATTAGCAAAGTAAGGAACTTTAATATGAATGCTTTTTTTGTTGGTTGGCTGGCTCAAGTGGTAAGAAGTTTGATTTTCCTTATGTTGGGTTTGAGTGAATAGAAAAGATAGGTACTTGGAGAGCCTTTTCTTCCTTAAATGAGTCATCTAGATTAACAACTTGACTTGGTTGTGGTTGTTTGTGATTTATGGATAGTAAGTTTCTCAGGAAAAAAAAAGAAGTATTTAATAAATAAGTGATGTATACTTAGGAAGTTAGGAAAGAATAAAGAAGTTAGATGCATGCTTGACCAGGGTTTATCTTGGAGAAATTTCTACTTACCACTTTGTATTGGACTATTTCTTTGTTTTCCTTTGCTGACTGATTACATTGTTACACTGGCTATTTTGTAGGGAAAAGATCGATATCCATATCCAGTTGGCTACCAAGTTGTTAGAGCTCATAATGGTACTACTTATAAGATGGAAATTGTTGAAGGCGTTAACGGGCCTAAATTTTTGGTTGGTATTCAAGATTCTGTGTTTTAATGCTTTGACTTTAGGTTCCATATTCTACATGATTACAACTTGCTTTGAGTTTTGTTAAATAGTTTCAGTTACATACTGTTTCTACAGATTTCTTCTGATGATGGGAATTCAGCTTCTGGGAAAACTCCAGACTTTGCATGGAAGGAATTTCAGAAGAAAGGTTGCACCCGCATGAAGATTTCGCATGGGAAGCGACTTTCTTCTAAAATGGATGGCTTGGAGGTAGAAATCGGTGACATTGATAAATCATGTTTTTAATGTTCCAGACGATTTCTTTTATTTTTCAGGAAAGTTTATTAAAATTTCCCGAAATCATTCCAAATAAACCACAGCCATATCTATTTTCAAGCTAATTTGAGCACAACTAACTTAACTGTGTGCCGTAATTCTTTATGTTATAATTGAAATTTTTATGACAAGATATATGAATATCATGTTAAAATGATAAAAACAAACACTTTTTTTTATCATAAGACTCTTATTTTGAAATAATTAAGTCTTAGTTTGCTGTGTCAAGTGATTATTGAACAAAGGACAGCATACATTGCTGGGTTACTTACTATATACATGTATCGCAATTGCTTTGCGTTGACTATAGGTATACTATTTAGTATGACATTTCCTCCTGTGTTATTACATATCTAGTTTCTTGTGTAACTATTCTGTCAAAACTGCTAGCAAGTTTCAAAATCACATTTCCTATTTGCTGTCGTATTAATTGGTGATTAAATTAAAGCATCAAAACATGATGCTTTGTCCTTGTAATTGAAAATCAGTCAATTCAATATTGCAAGACTGACCACTTATCTTTGAAATTATGTCCTTGTATATATTTCTTCAACCTTTGTGATTTGTCGCTAAAAATAATTCTTACTGATAAGATAACCTTACTGATTTTTCTTTGGTGCTCTGTTCATTGTTTTATTAACAAGTCCCGCAAGAAGATATATTGTGGGGTTGGGGAGCTTTATTGCACTAATGATATTGTGTACTTTTTTCTCTGTTCTTCCTTGTTGTTGTTGTTTAAGGATATTTTGTTCTCTCATTTGTATTCTTCTTTTCTCTCGTTAGTAAAATGTAATTTCTCTTCTTTATCCCAAACAGTTAATGGATGTATGAGCTTTGACGTTTGTGTCTAGCTACACACATTTTGGAAAAGTTTCTGTTTATGTGATGATAAATCTCATAATCCCCCTTTCTCTTTTCTCTTGATTATTTGATTATATTATATCGCTTTCATGAGATGTTTGCCGTATTTAATCTTATTTTAAATATTTTTTCATTGCATCCAGCTCTTTGGGTTCAAAAATAAGTTTATTCAGAGGTTGCTCCGCAAACTAGGGGCAGATATAAATGGAATAGTAGAACGGAGCTTAGTATCCTCAAACATCAGTAATGAGGTTTCTAAAACACAGCATGATGATTGCCACCCTAATGTAGGCACCAGTCCTGATTTATTAATTTCCTTGAAAAGATCACGTGTTACAGGGAAGAGAAGTAGATGTGAACTTAAAAATAAAAAGTTAAATGGCAGATCTGGATCTCAATCTTTAGAACCTGCTTGTAGTAGAGCTTCAGATGTAAAGAATGATAACACACTTGTTCAAGGGAGTTCTACAACCCACAATGGTTTAGAAGACGAGGATGGTGCTCACAATCAAATAGATATATCACCTTCGCTGCCAATAATGCCATCTGCTGGTAATACAAGTAATTGCATTGCATCCCAAAATGGGCTGCTATTGAATCCTATTGGCATATCTGAGGACAAAAAAGGGGGAGCTGTACCTTCGGAGAGTCAGACAGGGTTTCTCTCCTCTGAAAATCAAAAAACTCCAGAAATAACTGAAAACTTGTCTACAGTAAAACTGGTAAGCACGCCCTTCTAATATTCCACTGAATATTTTTCATTGGAAACACGCTTGTTCGTAAAATATAGTCTACTGAACATTAATAATTGGAAACCCGTTCTTTCGAAAATAGTGACACACTCGATAAAACTAGAGGGAAATGGATGCAAAACTTGGAAGTGTTTTATTTAATTTCCTGCTTCTTGAGATATATCAGTTAAAATTTTGGTCCACCTTGTTAGTTGTTATAGAGGAAAAACTATTTTAACTTCTTTCAACTTCATAGGTACATGATGTGGAGATGAAAATGACAAGTTTGTTGGTCACAGAAGATGACGAAGTGATGCAGTCATGTTCTAAAGAGTCCCAGGGTTGTATTGGCAATGATCTTTGTGCTCCTGATACATTAGATTTACAAGGTACTTATATCTCTGTGTTTGTACAGTACAAAGCATCCACTGTAAATAACTTCTAGTATCTGCTTCCACTTACTCATATATTGATGAGTTGAAAGATTTACCTTTTGGCTTGACATACTTATATTTATTCAAGTTGATTACAAATTTTGAGATTTATAATGCTTATGCCTTTTGTAATATTGGATAGAGACAGAGTAGTGTTTTATATATATATATATATATATATATATATATATATATATTCATGAAACCATAGGTGTTTCATTTTTCTAACGTAGTTTCCGTATAACACATCATTATGATAAATAACTATGCAAAACTATACCAGTATGCTTAGGTTTATTTATCTTACAGTTTTCTACAACACTCCTTCAATATCTAGTTTCTCTTATATTTATCTATTTTACATTTTCCTGTTCATTCTAGATCACTTACTCTACTGCACTGCAGAAAATGCCTCTGATTCTGCACCAAGTAATCTGGACAAGAATACTTACAGTGAGCCAGCATGTGAGGTCTCTGAAGATTTGTTAAATTCAAAACAAGAGGAAGTGCTTAGATCTGATTCAAACCAAAGCACCGAGAAAAATGATTTTAATTCAGCTGGCCAGGATGTGGCAAATTCAATGATGTCACTTCTTCTTCCTCAAGCAGTTCCTTTACTGAGGAATGTCTCAACAGATAAGAAGTTTACTTTTATCACTTCGGATATATTGCCTTCTATGGTAACAAACTCTAAGGAAGAACAAAATGAAGTTGGATGTGCTTCGGATGTACCATCATCTGGTAAATATACCTATTCATGCTATTTTAACTTTTCCTGGCATAGATCAATACATCACGCCACAAGGGTTTTCGATGGACCATTCTGTCTTTGTTTTGTGTTTGTTTGTTCCGTGTTTATGTATTAATGCACTTTGTTAAATAATGTGTTTATACGGCAGATAAAATGGTAACAGAGGATGCGTATGGGGAACAAGGTGAGAAGATACATAAGCCAAATTCCGACCCACGTCCAAATACTTATAATACTGAACATATGAAATCTATTCTTCTTGATAGTTTTGAGTATAGTCAATGTGAGGATCTCAGAAACTCAGAAATCTTATCTTTTGATATTGCGGAAGTTGATAAATCTAGTTTCAGTAAAGAAATGTGTTGTCCGAAAAGTCAAGAACAGCTTCCTGGTGATTTGCCAAGTGGACCATCCACATGCTGTGCTTCAGAGTTGAGCTTTAAAAACAGGCCTCCTGATTATGATACATGTGTTCCTGATTCTGTTCTTGATGACATGTCTCCTCCTGATGTATGCATTCCTGATTCTGTGCTGGACGACATGTCTCCGGCACATGATAGTTTCAATTCACTGCAAAATGGCCTGTCAGCCGGTCAGGATTTTAGTGGAGGTAATGTGTTCATATCTGGTATAAAAAATAAATGTTCTTAAATTCAAATAATCATGATCAGAAGAGTTGAATTGTCTATCACAATATAACTCTTCTGTCTGTTTTGAACTGAGATGCTGGTTGAGTCAGGTCCCCATGTCAATCCAACTTAACTGGTCATGATTGTTGCAAACTATTAGCTTATTTTGGTGTCTGGTCAAGAATGAAACTTAATGATCCGAGACTAAGGTTTCGCTTAATTATTGTTGTGTTTGATCCAAACATCACCATTTCTTACAAATTTTAAAAACAACACAGTTATTAGCAATGCATTCTCAGGGGTTAAATAAGATTAATATTTAAAAAGCTTAGAAATCCTTGCAGAAAAGACACAAGATGAAGCTGTTGGTAAAACAGGCAATGCTAAAACAATGACGATGCGTTCTTCTCAGTCACCAAATATTATATACACCAGAAGAAAGAGGCGAAATTCTGTTACCCTCCAAGGAAATCGTTTCTCTGTGAAGAGTACAGAATGTAACAAGACTGAACTAGGTACACGTCAAATGCACACTGCTACAGACACTGTCCCTCCCTCAAAAACCATTCAAACAAAAAATGATAAACTATGCAAACCAGATAATTCTGCAGGTTTATTATTAGAAACACTCCAAGCTCATAGTGACATTCCAGATGTACAAAGCAACCTAAAGGAGCTAAACCATTCATCTCAGAATCCAAACCCACTTTCCTGTGAAAATAAGTGCTCTGGTGGCAAGGAGGCTCAGTTTGTTTCAGATCCAATGGTCCAAAGGAACCAGGAACTCGAGAATAATCTGAACAGCAATGTAAAGTTTGTAGGGTGCTACATGCACCCAATGCCTGTTTCATCATTACTTTTAAAAACAAGAGAGGATGAAATCCACATTTGCGTTTTATGTGGCCTTATGGGTCAGCACAGAACCCTGTTTACCTACAAGGTAGCTATCAAGGGACCAAATTTTGGTTGCCCCTCTGTCATGGCTCACACCCCAATAATGTTGCCAGATCCAAAATATAACTTCATGGGAGAAGTAAGTTGCTTTTCATTTTCTGTTTTGAAACCCTTATTTCCTTATTGACATTTTACCCAAACTTTTGGCTAGATAAATGCTTACTGTCAAATATATCATATTCTTTGCTAGACTAACCTGGAAAGAACTGGGGTGGAGTTGACTCCGGATGGACAGTATATTGTCTTAATAGGCAGCATAAAAACCCCCAATTGCAGGTTAACTGTTTCTACAGGTTTGAATTGATGTGTAATAAATTGGAATACTGTAGATAGAGTAACTAAATATTGTTTAATCCCAGGGAAGGAAAAATTGATTGTTGTTGCTCAACATGCACATCAGTCTGCTCCAAGAAGAATGCTTTGAAGATTGTTCATGTAGAAAGAGGTTATGTATCAGTTTTGGCAACATTGGAAGCTGTTGAAGAATTGCATTGTATTTTGGTTTGTGAAGATAACCGGCTTGTTTCTGTTGGAGAGAGTGGGAGACTACAAGTGTGGGTCATGAATTCAACATGGAGGTGATTCTAATGCATTCTCTTTGATTTTTCTTGCTCCTTAAAGACACTTATGGCCTTTTCAGAATTATATCTCTTTAAGTTTTTAATTTGTACTGAATGTGATTGTTAAACAACACATATAGGTTTCTTATGTGTTTGCATTTTAGCAGAGACCATGGATATATGCTCATGTAGTGCTTTTGCTTTTCATAGCAAATTTCGAAGAATATTGGGGAAACTTTGTTACTTGGATATTATGACTAATTGTTTCTTGGTTAAAAGTTTTCCAATTGGCCAGGCTTTACTTACCTCGCGGCCAAACTCTGGATTACCGGCGGGCCCTTCCCCTGGGAACCAGAGGGTTAATAGTACCATAAAATAAAGCTTCCCAAATTTCATTGTATTTAATTTGCTTGACATAATTAATGAGTTGGACTACTGTAACTGTAAAATTTATTCCAGTTGTTGGTAACTTGAAAAACTGCATTAACGTTTATAACTTATTTGCTGCTAGTGTTATTAAATATTTATATTTATTGGTTGTGGTCATACAACATAGCTTCTTCACCCGTTTATTAACATTTTTTCAGTGAAAAAATAGAGTACTTCATCATTCCACCTGATGGTTCTATCTCCCCTGGCATTGTGGAATTGAAAAGGGTTCCAAGCTGTGCTCATTTGGTTGTAGGCCGAAACATCTATGGAGAATTCAGTTTATGGTATGTTGTCTTTATTTACCTTGAAGAGACATCGTATTATATTAGCATGCTTTTAATTATTTTAAGCATATAATTTGATAATAGTTGGTTTATAATCTTGTTTAGGAATATTGTGAGGATTTTATATTATTAAGAAGCAAGAATTAATGTTCGGTCCACAGTCACATAATTCGCTAGATTGACTCGGAGCCGCGAATTGGCACTATTTCACAGAACTTTCACGAACTGGTTCGCCAAAGTTCTTGGGTATAATTCATTGAAAGCATCAAACCCAAAAGAAAGAACAGGCTCCCATTTAGATGGGAATGGGAACCGTTCAGATTAAAAAGCGATCATCATAGGCTGCAATAGAGAGTATAGGGAGATGTGTTTCTACTTTTAAAAGCTGCTATCTTCAATCCTAATATGCAATGCACCGTGTCGTACACTGCTTATTATAGTTAATCCCTCTCTAATTTTCACAAACTTTTGACGTGGGACTACTTTCATTTGTTGTTGATAGATAGGCTTCTTAAACATTTGTATAAAAGGGAAGAGAAGTTACACTAAAGGGTACTGCCAATACTCAATATTGGACTATTATTATTCTAATATTATACATTGTTGGGCTTTTTTGTTTTTTTAATTTTTTAATTGTCAAATTGTTAATCAAATTAGTAATTTTTTGACATATTAATCACATTAGTAACTAGTATTTTCCTTTAAAACAATGTACATAGTTATTAACATAAAAATATTGATTTTCATGTTTTAATATTCAAGTTAATTTTTATTGATGTTTATCTTATTAGCTTGGATTTTATTGCTTTTAACTAGATGAGATAAAAAAAATATTTTTAGCGTACCAATAAAAATATTATTACGTACCATGAACCCAAATAACATGTCTACTACGTATACCACCCACATACCCAATACTTCAAGAGTTGTGTACCGTGTACCCATACCCGAACTTGTACCACGTACCAAAACGAATTGCGAACAGGTGACTGTGGTTTTGTCTCAGGAGTAAAGTTAGGGGTTTTCTCACACATACCCACACCCATATTACATTTTTATGAGATTTATTATGTTTTTAACATATTTGTCACAGGTTCATCAGAATATGAAGAACTTGTGTTTTTTTTTTTTTTTTTTTTTTTTCTTTTTCTGTACATAACCCCCTATTCCTTCTGGAAATCTTGGAGATACTGTGTTTCCTAATTTGAGCTTTATCTGTTTCATAATTCAGGAAATATGTCACTCCTGGCTTTAATGCCAGATTTTCATGCCCACATTTCAACTTCTCTTCAAATTTCTTATTTGAAAAAACATCTGACCTAGCCCAACAGTTGTTAAAAATATGGAGAAAGGAGAAGTAATTAGAAAAGTGTAACAAATTTTTAATTTGGCCATTCAGTTATAATATCTCATTCATATCATTTTCAATATTTTCATCAGGGACGTTACCAAGCTCAATTGTGTTTCAAGCTTCTCTGCTTCAAAATATCCAATAAATGAGTTCTTTCCAATAAGCTTGTTCGATTTGCCAACTAAAGGCTTGGGAGTAAGCTATGCTAGCATAGAGGAGAAGGCTGACAAAATTTTAGAAGCAACAAATTTCTGGCACTCAAAGCAAAGAGAGACCTGTGTGTATCTACCAACTGAAGATGTTGCTATGTGGTTTCTTGTCTCAACTCCCTCGGACTTTGATTGTTGCCAGAATGATGTTTCAACTTCAAGTCATCACAATGTACATACAGCTAAAAGTTGGAGGCTTGCTCTTTTGGTGAAAAATAGCATAGTTTTTGGAAGCCCCTTGGATCCCAGGTGCCATATCATGTTTCCTGAGTTGAATATAGTTTGTCATATTTTGTTTGATTTTGTCAACATCTTATTTTTTACTGCCTATGAAGTAAAGGGAAGTAATTTTCCCCATCTATTTTTCAGAATATATTTTTGTCAATGTTAAGATGTAAAGTGAATTAAAAGTTGCTTGAACTGGATTTTAGATCAGTGTTGAAGTCTCATGATCTCTTTGACTCAATTAATAGTCTATCATTCATTTATGAGGTCAGCAGCTGAAGAAATTTACTGAAAATTATAATTATGAGGGTTAAAACAAGGGCGGCCTGATACGCTAAAGCTCCAGGCACAGTAGAGTCTAGGGAAGGGTCGGACCTATTATGTGTCTAGTAGGCAGTTATACCTTGAATTTGCAAGAGTTAGATTTCACAATTAGAACCTGTAACCTCAGTTATATGAGATAACAATACTAAAACTGTTCTGCCAAGGCTTCCCTTCATCATAATTAAGAGGATCTTAAGGAGAAAATTTACGAACCATCAGTTGATATTGTTTGATTTATATGACTATAACAGAAGAACTACTGATGATATATCATTTTTACACTATTTAAAAGTTGTTGTGCTATTGCTTATTATACGCTGCATATTTATTATTCATTGACATTTTCAACTGTATCAACTCAATGCAGGACAACCACTGTTGGTGTCTCAGGTGGTTATGGAATCATCAGCACAAGTGATGGTGTGGTATATATGTGGGAATTATCTAGAGGATCCAAGCTTGAGACTCTGCACCATTTTCATGGTATGTTGCAATGTTCCAATTTATGCTCTGATCACGTTGCACTAACCACTAGTGCAGAAACACTAATGTTATTGATATTTTTTTATAGAAAATGTTAGTTGTAATTAAAGTAGTGGTTATGTAACTGGTGTTAGTTTTTCAGAGTTCAAATTCAAAACCTCTTGGTTAGAACCCTTTCATTATTCCTTAGCTCACTAACCAAGCTGCTTACATGGGACGATACAATAATATAGATAGTTTTAAATTGTCAATAATCAATATGTTTAATTTGCTGCACTAGAATTGTAGGTGATTAGTTAGGAATCATCATAAGTTATGATCAATCAATACCTTCAAGAGACATATAGATGTCATGCTTTTGTATTCCATTTCTGGTGTGCTTTAAGGAATTGGCCACATTTACGGTGTAACAGTTTCCTTTCCTGTGTTATTATAGGCCACACTGAAAGTTAAACTGAAGTTTCACTTTGAGTTGCTAAAGCAATTAAGATGGCTTAACACTACCATGGAGTGAAAAAGTATATATACGAACATTTCTTAAAAAATAAGGATATATACGAACATTAGGTGGTAGGTGATTAATCTTAAACTTTTGTAGCATGTGTTTATATTAACACTTATGAACAGTAAAACTGGTTGTACATAACCAGATTTTTTACTTCTTTACTGTCCTATATTGTTAACCAAGTTTGGGCTCCTTAGAGTGAGCCTATCAGTCTCCGGTAGTAAAAGTACTGAACATGTAAAGATTTGGTGCCCTTTATTTTACTGCAAACTAGTTAATATTCTTCCTGAAACATATGCCAAGTTGCCAACATAAGAAACTGCTATACTAACAGGTGGCAGTAACCTCCAAACGTACGAAATTATTAACTAGGCATAATAGTTTGCACCGGATTCATTCTTTTATTCACTGATAAACCTTAGAAAAGGTTCTACTTTAGCATGTTTAATTGAACAGAGACCATAACATCACTTCCTTAGTTAGAAGAGTGCTTGTCCTTGAACACAAATGTACATAGCAAAGTTTCATATCTGCTTAATGGAACCGACTCCGAAGAGGCATCAGTTGGAGAAACCCCTTCTGAATGGTTGTAAACTTCTGTTTGACCACCCTAAATTTGAGGATCCAGAAAAGCATTTGGAGCTGGGTAAAGTTGGTGAAGCAGATGTTAACCCTTGAAAACTTCTCCAAACACGAGAAATTGAAAATACAATGAAAGTTTAGATCCCTTAGGCAGCTGCAACATGTAAGATACCAAACCAATGCATTATGTAATAAGGAAAGCTTCAGGATCAAGGGAGCTGAGCTGACATCTTATGACATGGAATACAATATAATCAATTATAATTAGGGATAAGTTGCATTTATACCTCTCCACTGCTTATTCTGTCATTCCTCATGGTTGTTGCCAATAATCTAAATAATTGTTTATGTATTATGTTGTGCCATTTTGAGGTTTCATATTTCGACATATGATTACAATAATGTATAAGCATAAGTTAATGATTCCCTTATTTGTTATGTGTTTGTGAGATATCTATAAACTTGAAAATAATTGTTTGATTTTAGATGGCACTGTCACAAGTCTTGCTACGGATGATTTGAATTCAAATTCGAGAAGTGCCGTGGGAGTCGCTAGCGATGCAGGAAAACTGTTGCTTTATCTACATCTTCATGAACCGGACTCAAAAGAGTAGACCATGATACTGTTATTTTCTCATCAATTTAGCTTTCAAGCCTGTATAGAAATTGTTGTGGTTATAGCTAATGCACTTACAGTGGTTTAAAAATTTATGCATCTCAATTCCTATTGGTGTTTTATACCATTCTCAACCAAATTCCTGGGTAACAATTTCATTTGAGCAACTAACTATAATATCAATTTATTGCCTTTTGTTAAAATTGATGCATATTTTTAATGTAGTAAAGACTAGAATAAATATTCTAAAGTTTTGTCAAAAAAAAAAAAATTCTAAAGTTGATACATATTTTTAGATTGTTCTAAATCTAATGATGCCAATATTAAGTTGTAGTCTAGAAGCTTAAATAACAATGAAATGTAGAAAAGTCAAGCAAAAGTAAGTTATTCTACTCCAAACTAACATCTTCAAAAGTAAGTTATATATCGATTGTTAGTTGGTTCGGTGGTGATTGACGCTGAACTTGGTAGGAAGGACCACGATTCGACCCCCCGCAACTGCGATCGGGAGGGGGCTGGAACCACTTGATGTCAGAACTGACCTTCGAATCAGATTTAACCGGTGGTGAAAACCAAAACTAACATCTTCAAACACCTATCAATATGCAAACATGGATGCAACTGTATTCTAGTCTTTCACATGTAATGTCAATAACATTTAGGCTTCACCATGTTACATACCTCACACAATAAGTTAATTATTGTTGTGTTGCCTCCTTGTACCATACGACTAAACATTCAATTACTAGTTTTTGTATTTTTTTTATCAATATTAGAGTTGTGTTCAGTTATACATTGAAAATATTAAGGACTAATTTGATAGAAATTAAATGAAGACAAACTTATTTGAAAGGAAGTGAAATAGATATTCATGGATGAACCAAATTGATAAAGACAAATGAGTCATTATACAAAAATCCAAATAACTTTACCTCGTCTTCCTCTTGTTTTCCTTGCATTTACTCCTCCAATGAACCCTATATAAACACCCACATACACACTCTCTTCACTCACTCACTCTCTCTCTCTCTCTCTCAATGGTAAGAATCAACATGGAATCTTCCAACTGCCTAACCAGTGAAGATGATCAGACAAGTTCATCATTTAATCATGGATAACCAGAATCAGGCTACGACAAAAGATCGCTGTATAAATCTTAAGAATTTGGAACTGGTTTGTTTTCAGCAGAGGTAGGAGAACATTGTGATGGTTAGTGAAGCTGGCACTAAGAGTCACAATGTTCCTCCTACCTCTGCCGGAAACAAACCACTTCAAAATTCTAAAGTTTTATACAACGATATTTTGTCATTGTGTGGTTTCGGTGGAAGAACTTTTCTGGTCATCTTCACGGGTTAGGCAGTTGGAAGGTCGAATGTCAACTCCTATCAAATCAGATGATAACGAATCATTCTTGATTCATAAAAGTCCTGATTCATATCATCGGAATCAAACTCTTGAAACTTCTTTTGATGCTTTCGAGATTTTTACCCTGATAAGTTTAACAAGACGACTACATCATCATTATCATTCTCACCTTCATCGAATGATGGTGCGTTATGGTAATCATCATCCTCATCATAATTATAATCATGATATTATTGTTCAATTGTTGATCTTAATTGTAATTTTTTTTTTTGCAGAGAGCTAAAATTAAGAATATGGAAATGCATATTTTATGGGTGCAATTCTTCGGCGTTATTTCGCAATTTGTTCTTGGTATTCGTTATTGCACTCATAGTTTTGCTCCATGTAAGGATATATGTAACTTTTTTTTATTACAGGTTGGTTTTTATGAAGGTGATGTTAGCATGATTTGCCAATTTGGTGTTGGTTTCTACTCTGCTTATCTTGGTCAATTTGATGAACAATACATTTGGGACGAATCACATGGGTGAGAGGTTTTGTGAGAGGAAAATTTAATAATTTTGATCTTGTAACCGGTTTTTTAAAGGGTGTGACTAGAAAAAATAAAGAAAAAAAATAGTGTTTTTATTTTTATTTTTTTTATGTTTGTTTCAAGTTTACTATGAATTTATTCTTATTTTTTCCAATTTTTTTTTTGGAATTTTTTTGTTTCCTATGAATCTTCTATACTCGAAAATAAAACTTAATAAACTTGTAATAAATCTGAGAATGCAATATACTGCTCCGTATCTTTTATTCTCATCATTCTTTAAAAATAACTTGAAGCAAACACGCCCAAATTAAGTACTAAAAAAAAAACCAGTTGCACATTTGTTACACAATAAACAAGTGGAACAAATCATTCATAAGTCGAGTTAGTCTCTCTAAAGCAATGTTCAATAGTGGTAGACCATGAAGTGCTGTAAATTAAGAACCTATTCTAGCTAAGAGAGGTTTGAGTTAAAAGACAGTGGTAAAACGATTAATAACATCAATTGCAACTAGGGTAGATTTGTTTCAAAAATAACACGATAGAAATGGAGATGATGAGCAATACGAATAACATGAAGTAAAATTCACATCTCAACACCCAGAGAATTATTATGACCAAAAGCAAGAGCAATGCTAGAAGTAATGAAAGAGCTACACAAAAGAGGCTTCACTAATGTGATTTTTGAAACCGATGCTCAAAACATAGTGAATGCAATTTGAAGTCAATCTAACACTCGCTCAACAGTTTGAAGTCAATCTACAAACTCATCGGTTTGAAGTTTTATTTCAAAATCAAAAGTTTATACCCTGATGTCGCCACTTCTAGATGATCTTCGAGGTGATTGTCGATATCTATAGTTGCGGAAGAGTCGCTATTGGATGTGTTGATTTCGGATCTTTGATGATATTCATCCAACAAGACTTGTTAAGCATTTATCGTCTCTTGTAATTGTTGAATTTGCATCCTTAGATCTTCCAATTCCAAATCATTTCGTTGCTAGCGTGTTTGAGGCATTTTGAAGTTAGGGATAAAATTGTAATGTTTTAAAATACTGGGTGCAATATTCAGGAAAAAATAGGGCTAAATTGTAATTTCCAAAAGTTTAGGGGTTAAAAATGTAATTTTGTTATCTGATGCTGACGTGGCTTGGAGTGACATGTGACAGTAGGTGGTTGGGCTAACAAAATGACGTGTCATATGATGCGGTGATGACGTGGTAGTGGGTGGCAGGGCATGATGATACAGGTGGCAGGATCTGACTAGCTAGTGTGACACTGACGAATCAGGGGTGTGACGTGGCACGTGGCGTGCCTCGTCTTCTTCCTTGACAGGCGTGTGTAGAGGCGTGAAGATCTGAACAACGCGTGAGCTTCTGGTTGAGACACGTGCACTGGAGGTTGGCTGTGAAATTTCGTATTATGAGGTTTCCGGACCTCCTAAACATGACGGCGATGTTAGTTTTACAAAAACATGGCTGCAAAGTAGAGTTTCGAGGGTGGCATCTCTCATGCACTTAGAACACCCCAAGAAAACTCAAGTTTTCCGTTGATTTTCTCACTCAAACTCAACTCCGGATTTGGAACCTTGCTTTGATGTCAATGTGGCTCAGGATTACTAAAACACTCAACTTTGTTTGATTACTAAAACTTGAATGTTGAAGTACATTGTGGAGCTCCTATTTATAGGAGAAGACTACAATGCTACATCCATAAGGACAAATGTTACACGCAATAAGACATTGCTCAAGTGAACATAACAAGTGTTCAAATGAACTCTACAAATGCACTACATGCAAGATGTTATGAAGAGATCATTTACAGGTGTTCACATGATGTGTTCAAATGATTACTACAAGTGTCTACATGCATATGGATGGATCATATCAAAGATGGCATTGGATCAAATTGTATGGCCATGCTTTGGACCTCAATCATTCTCTATCACAGTACATCAGTTCTCATGTTCTCACAGGCCTCAGAAAAATTTTATGGTAGAAAGAAAGCATCAACACATCTTAAATGTGGCAAAAGCTTTGCTGTTCCAATACAAAGTTCCTTTACAATTTTGGGGTGAATGTGTCAGCACAGCTACTTATTTGATAAATAGAATACCTTCTCATGTCTTGGATAACAAATCTCCTTATATGTTATGCCTCTCTAAGAGTTTTTGGGTGTTTATGTTTTGGGTGTTTATGTTTATCGTGAAAAGGTTATTATAAACTACTAGTTTTGGAAACTCAAAATCTTTTGATTACTAGAGATGTGAGTTTTCAAGAATTTATTTTCCCTTTTCACCCAATAACAGACCCCGCACATTTACTTAATTTATTCTCTGACAATGTGTAATACCCAAACCTGTATTTAATTTAATAAAATACTACTTTTATAAAATACGATTCAAAATACGTAATGGAAATAATATTTATTATATAAAATTGATAGTTCGAGTATTACATTCTTCATAAAAAATAATTACTAATAACTTAATTAGCAAAAGGTACCATTTATTACAAAATTATTTCTAAAATGTTACACTCAAATAAATTGAAATAAGAAATAAAGACTCTAGATGCATTGATACAAACAATCTTACCACAAGACCCTCTAACAATCTTTCTAACATACAACATAAGATAGCACTCCACTATCTTTAACAACAATTCTCAACAAAACTATGATGAGAATTTACAAACAAAGTGTTGAAGAATAATAATGTATGATTGTATCAAATCAATATCACTTTCAAATGAATATAAATTAATGCTCAGAAAACTTTTTGGATATAAAAATGTAATCAAGGTTTCACAAAAATGATATTTGAAAGTTTATGAGAAAGTTATATTTTAATCTTAGTATATTGAAATATGAAAGTTGTTATTTGTTAACCATTTGTAATGATCTCAAATCTATTTATAGAGGCTTTAGAAAATGTCCATGAAACAAGGCATCTCTTAAAAAAATCTTATCATAAAAAGTTGTGTTTGAAAAATCACAATGGTTCATGAAAACATTTAATCAAGCATTTTGCCCGGAACTTATTACATCTGTTTCTACGCATGGGTGATTTAATAACTGCAGGAACCCAGCAATCCATCGGTCACCCAGGTTTAATATTCAAAATGTCACCCAAGACTTTTAACATCGGTTGAATGAGACAGGCGATTTAAAAAGTGCAGACAATTTTCTTAAAATTTAACTTTTTATATTTTTAAAAGTTTGCTTTATATGGACTTTTATATTTAATTTAGAAATTATTTGTAATTAATTTTTAAGATAATTTCTAACATTGTAAGTTATATAAATATTAAATGTGATAAATCATAGATAAAGACAATACTTACAATTATTTTAACTAATAAGTTTAAATCTTTATCTTCATCTTGGTTCCTCATATTGAAACTCCATAAACTTTCTTCTTTTGTGATGTGAATTTATTATCATCAAAACCCAGTCAAGTTTAAGAATGAAATCTTCTTCACAATATATTTAAAACAAGTCAACACTAGTGGAAAAATAAGAATATAATTAGAAATATTACACTTGTTTAATTGAAAATGGGTGTAAAAAAGTTATGTTGTAATATTAGACACCACGTTTAAAGGAAAATGGTGTAATATTGAAAGATTAGTCACCTAAAATTTATGATACACTTGTTATATAAAAAAGGTGAAAAAAACTAGATGTAAAAGAGATATGTTGTAATATTAGACACCATATTTAAAGAAATAGGTGTAATAGTTAAAGGGGATTCACCCAAAATTTATAATACACTTGTTATATAAAAAAGGTGAGACAAACTAGACTTATATTTAATAATAACTTGCTTCAAAAGAAATTTAATATAGTAGTTAGTTACACATTATTCCTTACAAATAGAAACAAACTTTTTTATATTTGGAATGTATCAAACAAACTTATCTTCATTAATGGAAAAAAAAAAAAAAAGAAACAAACTCTTTCTCTCTACATACCCCATCTATCTCACTCAAATTATAAACCCCTCTCTTCCACCACCATCTCTCTCCACCACACCCCACCGGTGTCACCGACTCTTTCCGTTTGCGCTCATCCGTTCACACCCCCTCTTATCTCTTTGTTTTCTATTCTAATATAAAAGTAAACATATTTCTTAATCTTTATCATTATCTCTTCATCCTTGTATCTACAATAAGAAGGGTTCTTACTTCTTACCCTAGGGTTTCTCTTATGATGATTTTGTATTTTAGTTACTTCTTGTTTACCTTGTCTCCAAACTCTTGTACACATTCTTTAACATGATTATTGAGTCTTCTTTGAAAATTTTATATGGTTGAGATCTTTCAATTATGATAGTGGGAATTCAAAGAAATAATAGTGTAATATTTCTTTCATGAATTCATTTAGTAAGTATTCAAAGAAGATCATGATTGGAAACTCTACATATCCATTAAATCTTTAAAGCATGTGATGAATTGTAGGTAGGAAAGTTCAATTGTTTTTCACTAATTCTTTAGATTGTCGGATTATTTGTTTTGTTGCCATTGATGTAGGTCAATATATTAATAATTTTTTTGTTGGTAAAAAGTCAATTAATTCTTTACTATATAGTTTCCTAATTTATTTGTTTTTGAATGTATAGATATTAAATCGACAAGATGAATGGATTTGAAAACAAAATATAAATATAGCTTATGTTTAATGTATGATTTTTTTGGTACAAATTACTTAAGAATTTGATTTTTGTTTTGTTTCAAGAATGATTTGGCTAATGAATATTTAGAATTTATAAAATAAAATTGTATATTTTACATCAGCTATCTTGTAAAAACAGTGTAAAGTATTGGAATTCAATGTAAATGATACACATTACATTCATTATACATAAATTAGGTGTAAAATCATTAAAAAAATAGTGTAAACAACACACAATTTACATCTATTAAAATTAAAAATAGGTGTCAAATTCTTGTAATTAAGTGTAAATAATATGCATTTTACACCTTTTTTAATTAAAAATCAGTATAATATAATCCTTTTCACACCTGTTTTATAACGGGTGTAAATTTCTTGCACATATCTCACCGGCTGAGTTCACACCGGATCAAAATTGGTGTAATATCTCCAAAAAATAGGTGTGAAATCCCCATTTTACACTAGTGATATCATTAAAAAATGCTTACTGTGTTTTCCACACCAACGATTTTGTAAGGTCAGACACTAAGAATGACAAATAGAGAAAGAAGCTTAAATGTTAGGGGCAAAATCAAGTCAAAAAAATGCAAGGACTAAAACTTGATTAGCTCCAAAAAAATTAGGTTATTATGTTATAGATATGAAATTTTGACCATTGTTTAGCGGTGATTAATCTTCGTTAAAGAATTTTTGGACACACAAGGTGGATTCTCCCCCTTCCAATAAACCAAATTTCTCTAAACACAAAATTCAATGATCGAACTTTTGGTCACTTACTTAAAAAAATCCAAAGCCTCGTATTACAAAGTTAAAAAAAAGGGTTTAATTCAACATTTGGTTCCTCATGTTTATTTTAGATTTCAACTTGGTCCCTTATGTTTTAAAAGTTTCAATTTAGTCCTTTAAATTTATTTTAGATTTCAATTTGGTCATTTTCGTCAGTTTTATCACATGTGGCAGACAATTTGCATACGTGGACAGACACTTGGACAATTGGACATGTATCCAAATTAAACGTTGTTAATGACAAAACTGACGAAAAAAACCAACTTATACAAACAATGAAAACATAAGATGTCAAATTGAAACTTTTAAAACATAAGGACCATATTGAAACATAAAATAAACATATGAGGTACTAAATGTTGAATTAAGCCTAAAAAATACACAATAAACCATAGTAAATAATCGATTAACGTTAAACTCGAGTATATGATTATAATATTATTTGTTAATTGTTTAATAAAAGAAAATATGTTATTTATAATTTTAGTGTGAAATTTACTTCTTTTTTTTTACACAATGTGAATTTTACTTTCCAGAAATTAATTAAATATAATTTATCATATATGATTTATTTATTTAATTTACGATAAAATAGTGCAATCTTAACCCTAATACCAATGCTTCTCTATAAATGTGTGGTTGGATCTCTTTTATGATACGAGCTGCGGCACAATCCATAATACCATTTATCTCTCTTTCTCCCTCCTCCCATCCTCTTTAAGTCTCCATGTCTCGCTAGATTCATGGGTGAGGAAACAAATCAGAAACAAAAGTTCATGATTATAATTTCAGCCTTAATCAAATCGAAATCATTATGGTTATCTTACATTTCAACTTCCTTTTTTTCTTCCCAAAATAAATTTTCAACGACCGTAATTTCTTTGATTAAATATGAGAAAATGGGTAAGCGTAAAGGAAACGATGATTTTCTTTCATATTTATTCATTATATTTATTTTGAATCAATAGTTGCTTTTATTTGTAGGATTATTATCTATTTTAGTTGACCTTGTAGTGTTTATCTTGATGACATGGTTTACATGTGACTAGTGATGTTTTATATTTTATCTACACGATATATAATTTTTGTAATAATTTTCATCTATATTGTTTTCTTTTTTTTGGTACAAATTTCATATATCTTGTTAATTATATTAGAAAGGAGTATTTCTATGAGAGTGGTTCTCTATTTTATTTATATATGTGCAAATAAACAATGTTAACAAAACTATTACAAAAAAATTAAATAGATCAATGTATTTTCCTCTTTTCTCTTTTTATGTAGTGGTTTTTTATGAATCAGATTATTGTATTTTGATTTTATGTGGTGCGTTTTGATGGAAGGTGAAAGATGTTGGCTCAAGTGGAAGAACCCTTTTCTCTCTTGGATGGTATGTCTTTATCTCTTTTCACACTATCTAAATTATTTTATTAGCTCTATTATTTTATTGTTCAATCAAATTAAATATCTTTTTTATTTGCTTTTGGTTTGTAATTAAAAAAGTGACTAGTGTAACTCTTATGGTTCATGTGGGATTCATTCCCAAATTGGTGATAAATGCTAATTACATTAATTTTATGTAACAACAATTTGATTATTTCTACCTAAATTAAATCTTGACGGTTATCGAATATCTAACTTATTGTGTCAGTTTAATTTTCACTGTTGTTCAAACGTTGATGATTCTTGTGTAGATAATTAGAAATATATTTGTATAATTTTTATTTGATGATCTTTATTATTCCTTTTGAAGCACCGAAGAAGAAAGGCGGAGTATGCCAAGAATAAAAGGAAATAAAGAAGAAGTTGATGAAATAAAATGACATGTGACAAAATCATTCAACATTAGATCTTGTTATATGCTTCATTTCTCTTCAGTTTCATCATCACCTCATTTTGTGGCAACTCATTCAAGCCTAAAGCATTCTTCCTTCTACCCTCTTCATTTTCAGCTGGGACCGTGCTTCTTCATTTCTTTTACTCCCACTGTGCCAGTCCAATTAACCTATTCAGATCAATGACAACATAGATAAGACATTCATTATAATTTTAGTAACTATTTTTTTTTTTTTGCACTCGTTCGTACGGTACATGACATTATGTATGTACTTGAATTGAATACTTGATGTATGAAATATTTTGTACCCCCTCCGTTTTAAAATAAATGGTTAATAGGTTGTTATCCCCTGCTAAGTGAGCGTGTTTTGCGTTACCCACATACTAAAAATTCCTTCAAGATTCCCTCCTTCAAAGTAATTTTTTTTTGTTACCCCCTTGTCCCCTTTTAGGGGCAAGAATTTTGCACTTTTTAAATTGGTTGAACAAAATAACCGATTTAAAAAATAGCACTGTTTAAATCGGTTGAACAAAATAAACGATTTAAAAAGTGCATCCAAGGGGAGAAACCAAAAAAATTTACTTTTCAAGGGGAATCTTAAAGGAATTTTTAGTAGGGGGTAACGCAAAACACACCCACTTAGCAAGGGGGTAACAACCTATTAATCCTAAAATAAATGATATAATTTTGTCTTTGGTTACTATTTATATGATTTGCTTTGACTATATTTTTCTAGTAACATTAGCTCAAAAAAAAAAAATTTCTAGTAATATGTACATATAAATATTAGCATACGAGATGTTGTTTGATTTGTCTCTGTAACACCCGTATTAGATTAATTAGAATTTTGGCGATTAATTGTTATTTATTTGAATTATGTGAAATATGTGTTTATTGTGTTTGGGAGAGAGTTAAGGGTATTTTAGTATTCACATAGAATTAATTAGACTAAGTAGAGAACCATTAGTTAATTAATTAGTTTGAGTTAATTAATTAGTAATTAATGAAGTTAGTAGAATGAGATAGAATTAGTAAGTTAATTTTAGTCATAACTAGAGCTAGCAACCTAATGGGCCAAGCCCAATGTTAATTAAGTGAGTGGAAGGATAGAATTGGTATTTCAATTAAAATTGAATTAGACCTAAGGACGATGAGAGAACTAGAGCTCTCATAAGCTCATCTTCATTCATTTTCTAAGGAATGAGGTAGAGAGAGAAATCATAGGAGAACAAGCTTGAAGAAGGTAGAAGAGATTCAACTGTAGAGCTAGAAGTTAAAGCTTCAATCAAGATGTAAGAGAGTAGTATTGTTATCTAGGGTGATCAAGATGAGATGAGAAAATCTATTTTTCTCCAAACTCAATCTTCTCTCACTCTTTTCTCTTTTGGGAGGGGAAATGAATTCAAGTAATGATTTTGTTAGGCTTTAGAATCATTGAAACCTTCTTTGTAATGAACAACACGAATTTGGGGCTTAATAATGGGAATGTGTAGATGTTTGTTAGGAAATTTTGTGTTGTTATGAACTTTTGAAATAATGTATGAAAATCCATGATTGTTACATTTTTGGTGTTAAATCATGTTTATAGTTGTATTTATGAACTTATATGACCTATATATGCTTAAAGTTGATAGCTTTAGGGATTTATATGATGAAAGATAACATTTTTATGTGATTTTAAGTTGAAAACCGAAACAGGGGTAATTATCTGGGTATGCCCGCCGAGCGGCTGCTGGGCTCGCTGTAGCGAGCATTCATCGTTCTTGATGTTGCCCAGAAAATTCGAGTGCTCGCTCAGCGAGGGGTTGGCGAGAGGTAGCGACCGTTCCTCGCTGTCAGCTAGCTGACGGCGAGCAACTGTCTGTAACTGCTCGCTAGGTGCTCGCTGGAGCTCGCTCAGCGACCAAACCCTGATTCAATTTTATTTGAAGGATCAATTTGATGGATTGTATACTCAGAACATGTTTTAATTGTGATCTTTTGATTATATGATAACATGATTGGATGTATATGAACCTAATATGAAGATTATCTATGTATGATCAATTAAATGATAAATTGATTAGTATGAGAAATGATATTGTTGAACTATGAATGAAATATGATATGACTTTGATGAATGTGCATGCATGATTACTTGTGAAATTAATTGAATATGATTTGATCATTTTGGTTGGATGTATCTTTGAATGAGTTATTAAAGTACATGGAATGTGATATCCTTATATGATGAGAAGATTAAATCATGTGTTTGGTAATCTTGCATACATGCATTCATTTTGTATGATGAGCAGATACTTTAGATGAGCCCTAAAGTATAGCAGATGTTTTAGTAACTGCGGTTGACTAAAATATAATTGGAATAAGTTTTCCAATAACTTGACGAGGTACCACATGCACTTATTAATTAATGCTAGGGAGCATTACATGAATGTGACATTAGTTTTGCATTTAGGAGATGAAGGTGAATCATATGTGAACTAAGTGATAATTGACATTACTTGTTTTACTTGATATCTTGATTTATACATGTGTATACTTGATGTCTGGTTATTCGGATTGCGTATTATGCTTGTGTCTATTATGTAATCTTTTTATGATCTTAAAAGTAATGTTATAACTCTTATTTATATAACATGAAATGTAGAGTATTAATTATACTTTTCATTTATTTTGGATTTCATTACTAATTTTCTTTTTGTGTAATTTCTGGGCCTTTGGGGGTTCAGAGGTGCATGGTGAGGCTTTAGCTTCCGAGGAGTAGCTCGCTTGCGTTTTCTAAGCTACTAGTGGTAAGGAGTTAAGCACTATGCTTCTCCTAGGACTTATCTTAGTTTGGGTCGTAATAATTAATGCTTTGGTACTTGTAACATCGTGTCAGGTAGATTTATATTCCGTAATCGATGCATTTGAGCGTTAATGCTATTTACTTTCTAATACCTTTCTATCGACATATTTATGACTTATGTGCTTCGATTTATTTGAGATAGTTGATCCTTGTCGAAGGGATTTTATTAAGTTAAGTATGATGATTTATGATATTATGATATGATTATCTATATATGCTGCTATGATTTTGAATTATAATGATATAACATGCTATGTTTGGATTTGTATACATCTTGATGCGTATATGTTTTTAACTATTTTATTTATTAATTACGTATACGGGTTAGGATGTTACAGTCTCGACGACTACTTTCAAAATATACGATTTTTATAATTTTTAATAATAGATAATTAAAGATAATTAAAAATAAAGTTGCACATTGGCATACGTGAAGATGGTCAACTAGGTCATTTATTTTGGGATGGAGGGAGTATAATTGTAGTATGTACAAGATTATGTAAATGTTTGGTGTCAAAAATGGCGTGATTGTTGCGACAAGTCTGAAGTGAGTTAAGTTTCTTGTTTTGAAAAGTGGAGGTAGAATATTTTATAGGTTTCTTGTTTTGGATAAAAGTGTGGTGTCAAAGTCACTTGTAGTTGTTTTGATCTCTTTGGCAACCCCCTTGTGACCTAATAGTGGTATCAGAATTGATCGTTCAATGAAGATTTCGATTGGCTCGTTGTATCGAAAGTCTTCCTGGCCAAAGATGATCAAACCTAATGTCTTGTGGTGTCCACTCACGTGTATCGCTTTTCTAAATCTAATATGGAAGATCCCTCAGTTTCCCCCTCATGATCCAACAATGGTATTACAGTCGATGTTTCAACACAGCGTTGGACCGACTCCTTGTATCGATGGTCAGGCGACGAATTCTGTTGAATCATGGCAACGGTTGTTCTAATCCCAATGTGGATAATCCCTCTAGTTGCCCCCTCGTGGCCTGATAACTCATTTTATTTGATGTTATTAAGCTATTGATCTGATCACTATATGTTTTGAGTCATTTTGATATATTTTTTAGTCTAGTGTTGTAATTTGGACTTCATATAAATTTGATGTAAAAAGCTAGCCTTGGTGACATCTAGTGTCAAGATAGACCAGAAGAGCCAAATGTGAAAAGGTCTTAGAGATTAAATATGATAATCAGAGTCATTACACTTGATTCCACACTATCGAGAAATGCGGTTAGTCCATGCATATAAAAGAACAATGCTAGTGAGCACAAAAGGAATATGTTGTTCTAGAATGATATGTTTGCTAATGTCTCTCATGTGCAGAAGTGTACTATCTTAATACTATCCAAAAGCGGAGAATATGTTTCATTCTTTGGGTTGTCCTTATCCAAATGAAGGTTAGCTCATGATCCAAGGCTTTGCCTATTTAAAGGAGCCTCTAAACCTTAATTTCAGTGTACACCAAAAGGAGGATAGAGAAGAGAGCTGCTTTGGTTGCACTACCACACCACACCATTAAAGCCAATGCTGTTATTCTGACGATCGGAGGTTGAATGATCTTCTGTTTGTTGTTATGCTTCTTAGGTTTATATTTAAGAATCATTTATGACGTGTAAATCAATGATTCAATAATTATGACTCGAGGCATCAGTATCACTCCAGAATCTTTTTTTGTGTGTCCGATTGCGAAGTTATTGAATTTGCTCGACACTTATTTCTATCTTGTAACACTTTTGGTTCCCTTTAATCGTTAGTTCGGTCATGGATTGATTTCTCGTCGGTGGACTCTTAAAATCAATCATATCATTTTCTTCAGTTTACTTATTAATCATGCGGTCTTTGAGGCGACATGTCCTTTTTGCAACTCATTTGCCTCTTATGTGTTTGGGTTGTGTGAAACGAAATAAATCAAGGACTTTTGAAAAACTCAGAATTGTCCCTTCCTCAACTGTTGGACAAGGTCAAACTCTATTCCTATCGGTGGTTGAAGATAACAAACTCTACTCTAGTTTCAAATTACCATAGTTGGTGGTCGAGCCTGTTTACCTGTTTGGGTATCGATTAGTTATTCATGTTATTTTTGTTTTTTGACACTTTGTAATCTTTCGTGGTCTTTTTGAAACACCTTGTGCTGAGGAGTTATTTGGTTAATATATGCATTCAATTTTTTTCTTTTAATTTTTTTTAAATAACTACTCCCTCCATTCCTTTTTATAAAAAACAAAAGTGAAATTTTTTTTATTCCTTTTTATAAGAAACTTTGACTAATTTTCAAATATTTTAAATGTTGAATTTCACTTATATCCTTATTTATTATGAAAGAGAATATTAAAAATAAGTAAGTTAATTGAATTTAGAGTAATTAAATAGGGGTATATATGGAATAAGTTTAAATTTTTAAGAGTATTAAATGAAAAGAACTATTTACAATGTGTTTCCTTGGTATGTGTAATTTTTTCAAACTGTTTCTTATAAAAATGAATGGAGGGAGTATTATACATAGGATAAAATGTTGTTGATAAAAATTTAAATGAACTATTATACACGGGGGAAACAAGTTGATGTTAATGAAAAATTTAAATAAGTATTATACTCGAAAAACAAGTTTTTGATGACGAAAAATTTAAATAACTACTATATACGGGGATAAGTTGTTGCCGATGAAAGATTTTTAAAAAACTATTCAAAAAATTTAGTTTAAGAATAACGAAATGGTTCTTAAAATTTTGAAAATTAGGAGGACTAAAACTGCATTCATAAAAAATTTGTAAGAACTAAAAGATGTCACTTTTTTATAGGACAAAAAACAAAATTTGATAATTTTGTAGGGACTAAAAACATAATTAACCATTTATAAATATTACAATTATAATTATCATACACCAAACTAATGGGACTAATTTCATACTATATAATATTAGGGATGTCAATTTGTATCTTGAAACAAATTATCTGTGGGAATAATCTGTACGGAGATCCAAAGTCGCGGATACTTTTCCCCGCGGGAACGGGAATGAAGGGAGAAATTTTTCTATGAATAATTTAGGGCGGGGAACAGGAAAGATCCCTCCGCCACCGCTAATTCCCCGATCATATTATTTAAATTATATATATATATATATATATATATATATATATATATATATATATATATATATATATATATATATATATATAACTTTATATATTTTTTTTCATAAAAAATAATAATTAATATGTAACAAATGTTATGATTATTATGTACAGTGACAACAAGTTCTTGACAAAATGAAATTTTTGAATTTTTTGCATTTTTTTGTTACTGATGCAAAATGTACTTTTATTTTTAAAAAATGAAAAATACAAAATATGTATTTTTTTAAAAAAGAAAGAAAACAAGATATTAGTATCATGCTTTTGATTAAAATGTATAACAATTTTGTTATTTTTTTATGTTTGTGGAGCTCTGTGGATACTGTGGGGATGATAATGGAGGGAAATTTCCCCCGCGGCGGAGATCGAGGACGGAAAAAATTTAGAAAATGGGAAACAAAAAAACAACCTCTCCACATTCTCTACCCCGTTAACATCCCTATATAATATACACCATACAATCAGTGGCGGAGCAAGACGAAAATGTTGAGGGGGGCCGTAATAGTGCTAATTTATTTTATAGGAGTTAAAAATGCATAAATTGAACTATTATTTTTTAAAACATGAATATTTATCCTATATATAAATACCACTATGATGTAGTAATATAAATTTTATACTCATTAAAACACGTCAACGAGACAATTTTATTTCTAATATTATATATATATACCTCTGATTTTTTTAAATTGTTTGTACTTTGTAGTGCCAACATATCAATTTCTATTGAAAAATTCAATAAAAACATAAAAGTGCACTCAACTTGAGTTGAACCGCGTCCATCTGGAAAGATGGGCGTGCATAGTTGACGCTGACCAGTATAGTTGACGCTGATAATAGATGGGCGTGCATAGAACCGCGTCAAACAGAATTTCATGATAATAGTTGACGCTGACCAGTATATATAGCATAATAATTAATAAAAATATATAGAAATACACCTATAAAAATGAAAAACAAAATATTGGGGCGGGCCATGGCCCTACCCAGCCCATAAGCCCCTCCGCCCCTGCATACAATAATAAAAACCGCAACAACGCGAGTCCGGTGCACGGGTATTATACTAGTATTAATGTAGCTTTAAGTGAATACGTTATGCCACGTTTTTCCAAACACACTATAATAGTGGAAATTCATACTCCACCATAGACCAAAGATATCATCACTTAGTCACTTTAAGATAACAAAGCTGTCTCTTATGCCCATTAATTTTTCTCTCAGATTCCAAGACATGTAAATCAAATTAGATTTCATATACTTAGAAATTCTAATATTAATTAATATTAATATATCACAAGACTGCAAGAGCTTGTTTGGAATTACATGCTTTTCTTTGTAGCTTTATGCCTTTCTTGTTACCCTTTGTCTTTCTTTAGCTCCATTTACTTTTTAGTTTTTCTTTTTCTCCTCTTCTGTATTCTTTTAGCTTTCTTTTTCTCTGATTTTCTTTGCAGGAACATGATTCTTATTCCAGCTTTCTTGCAAGCTCTTGAAATTAATTTAGAGAGTTACAATATTTGTAGTACACTTTCATCAAAATGATGTGCCCAAAGTGAATTCCAAATCTAAATTTGGTGTTCCTGAAATGTTTGAGGAAGTGCTTCCATCTGATGAAATTCTTTCTTTGCTTAGATACTTTGGATCCATTCCCTAATTAGTCAAACAAATTAAAGTCAATCACTAGGATTATCATAATGATGCCATATATTATAAAGGAAAATTCTCATAAAAAAAAACAATTTTGGTCTCAAAATAAATGTTATAAGTTTGATTTTCAAATATATATATATATATATATATATATATATATATATATATATATATATATATATATATATATCAATGCATATTGTTAGATTAATTATTTAATTAATCAATTATGGATATTGACATATCCATTATTTATAATTAATATGAAGATAATACTATGATTTTTCATCAACCTTGATGATAACCAATTACCAACCACATAATATATCTAAGTTTCCTATATTTCTTCAATTCTTCCTTCTAAGCATATATCATAGGATATGACTACATGTTACGTTAGGTTTCTTCATTTCATTTTCTTGTCTCTGTCCTTTGAGTCAAATGCAGTAGGTTTACATTTATTGGGTCTTTTCAAGTAGGCCATCATTAATTAAAGCTTAATAGTAGTAGTACTTTCTTTTTCCATCAAAATTCGGTTTTTAGCCTTGTAATTAGCAAAAGTGAAAAAGATATATAAGGTCCACCAATTTGAATATGTGAAGGACATAAGAGCTAGCTTTTGAAAAACTTTTTTCATTTTCTAAATCTTTATAAGTAATTTGCATGGCTGGATAAAAATAAAATTATCAAATGTATTGAATTTCATTTACATTTTTTTATTCATATCTATTTCAAATTTGGTAAACTAAGGACACCTAAATGTAAGAAACCACCACAACCACCTATAGTAGCCATCATATTTAATGAAGATTTATCATTCCACTTCCCACTTCTCTTTTTCACCCCATGTTTCCGTTTATACCTTTAGAAAAAAAACTTCGATAAACACGTACCGAAGTTATAAATGGTTGAAAACACATGTTTTTTTATATCGAAAAACTTCAGTTTTCATTTACCGAAATTTTGAGGTGTGAAATTAGGGGTAAAATTGAATTTCTGAAAGATAAAAAGAAGACGTAGAGGGTGGGAAGAAAAATTTCATATTTAATTGCCTAAGTGTGAAGCAAAATAAGATGTGTTTTTTTAAAGTTCATAATAGTATCATAATAAATTACTAAATTTTAGTATTAATATTATTTTTTCATATATTTTAAATACAAAATTATTTATCAAATATAATCAATTTTGTTTCCCATTTCTTAATTTATAATAAAGTCAAATATTTTATTTAATCTTTGTGTAAAGAATATTAATTTTGTTTTGAAATAGTAGAATAGGAGGCTTTTTTACCAAAAATGGAAAATGTGAGGCCTTTTATTAAGTGATTTTAAAAATATTAATTTTAGAGGACTAAGACATTGCCTTGTTGGCCTTATCCTTGAATCGGCCCTGTGTTTTTATATTTGTTTTAAGTTTAAATAGGTATCTTGTTCTTGTAACTATATTGTATTTTTATTCTAGTCCCTATAAAATATATTTATATTAAAACTGGTCCATGTAATATTCTTATTCTTTATTTTGAGTGACTAAAATTAAACACTTAACATATTTCAAGGATCAATTTCAAAAGAAATCAATTTTGCAAGGACTAAAATAAAACAACGAGGATTAAAAGCAAACCATTATATATCAAGAAGGATTAAAAAAAACAAAAATATTCTTACATGAATTCAAAAAAAAATTATAATTACAGGAACTATATACATATTTAAGCCTCTCTTTTACAAGCAAAAAGATATAGTATATATTAAAAAAAAAAAATTGTGTATATATATATATATATATATGACCGTCTAATTTACTCTAAATTTTAGAAATTGATTTCATGTTAACTTAGAAATTAGCTAGATTTAATTATTAAAAACATTAGTTAGATATCATAGATTTTTTTTATTAACATTTGAGTTTTCAGAGGAAGAGATTCCAATAATTTAGTATTCGACCGCAAAATAATTAAATAAAGATTGGAAGCCCCTATTATGGTCCCTTTATTTTAGGGTCCACTGATGGACCTCTCTTATTGACCTGCTATAGCCAGTTTTTATTAAAAAATTGTCTAAAATGCTGTAAATTCAAAAAATTTATTCTCTCATCTTCTTCCATATGGACTTGTAAAGAATTAGCTCACTCACTCAACTACCATTGTACTCCATACATCGGAAACTTCCATAATCACAAATAACATTAAAAACGAACACGATCATCATTCCCCTTCCCATTTAATTGTCTCCGTGAAAACTAAAAATCACCATTGAAGTTGGTTTCCTTCCTAATCTTTATCTAATTTGTTAAAGAGGATTTATTTATCCATCACAGACAACAACATATTTTAATTATGTATCATCCATGAAACCATGAGATTTTAAAGCAATAACAGTGTGTTGCATTTGCTGGATAAAAAACCCTAAGATTATTCAATTTGATTCCTCATTAATTGAACTTTAATAATAAAAATTGATTGGGGGTTTTTGTTCTTTGAATCAATCTCAAATATCCTCATACAATTCTAGATCCAATTGCGAATTGTTATGGGTGACAAAAATTTTCCATGCATTCATTTTTCTACATACGGCAAGGCACATACGATAGAAGTTAAAGGAGATCATTTCATCACCATTCACTAGTAAATCTACAACCCGTTTTATCCCTGCAATACAATGTATTATGGCCCATAATGGTTGCTAGAAACTTCCATTATTTAGGAGAGATTAGCTACTATCAATCACGATTATGGAAGTTTCCCATGTATGGAATACAATGGTAGTTGAGTGAGTGAATTAATTCTTAAACAAAAAGGGAGTGAGGTAATTCCTAAACTCAGTTTCAGGACAGAGGGGTCCACATACAAATTTTTAAACAAAACTGGCTAGTGCAGGTCAACAGGAGAGGTCCATCGGTGGATCCATAAATAAAAGGACCATAATAGGGGCTTCCATAAAGATTAGCTAATTTAGTATTTAAAAAAAAAAAAATTAAACTTGAAAAGCAAAGGAGGCATTGAGTAATAGCAAACCTCAAGAGAAGACACATTTTCAACAGGATGGACCTTTGGGTTACCATGCAACCAAGCTTCCCTGTTAGCACCAAACATGGAGAGAATATTTCACATTAGTGGAAACCATGCATACAAAAAGCATACTGACAAAAGAAAGCAATCTTTTATAGCTCCTTTTACTTATTCTGCTCCTTCAAAATCAACAGTAAAGTTCATGCCACTCCATGTGATTATAGCTCAACTTTACCTCTTTTTATATATACTTCTTCCCATTGCTATTTTAAATAAGTAAAAATTTACTTTTTACAACAAGTGATATATTTAATCTAATAGTATAAATTAGATATATTAATTGTTTAACAAATTAAAAAAAATGAATTTTTGTTTATAATATATGTGTGTGTAGAGCACCTCTCAATAATATAAACATAAACATGGTACAACATATTTGACAAATAAATTGGTAGAAAAATAAAATTAGTGATGAAAAAAGAACTCTCAAATTCTCTTGCACCTTTAAACTTAGAATTAAGACTATATGTAAAAGGAAGTTATTCTAAGGGATATATTATAATTAATATACTATGATATTTCTTTGATTTTATAAAATAATTTGTAAGGTGAGATATAATCCTCATATAAACATATTTTTAAATTATATCTTATCTCATATAAGAATCTTAACATCTATAGATTGTGTTTTTAATTGGGGTTTAATCACATCTCAATTAATAACAATGTGTGTATATGCAAGAAGAATTCAAAGGACATATAGTCACTTTGGCATCATGATAGTATACCAAGAAATTAACTTTAAGACTAAGTTTTATAACTTTGTGCCCCCGTGTAATAATAGCTACCCTTATGAATTAGCCCCACAAAATCCTAAAGAAAGAGATATCTCTAATTTAAAAATGAAAATTACATCAAAATCCTATTTTTATTTACTTCCTTTTTGCCCACTATATAAGCTAGTAGCTATATAGTAAAGACTAAAGAGTATATTATTACTCCATCATGGAATTTTTGTGCTCATGTTTTTGAAGACATAGACAAATTAAACAAAGCAAACTTGAATCATTTAATTCCTTTTGTGAATTTTCGTGCCTATAAAGAAAGATGCTCATATATGAATCAGACATGCATGAATTACTCTACTTATATAAAGCTAATTTATAACTTGATAATCCAAAAACAAAAATGAAATAGTTATACATGTTTGATAATCAACCGAGTAAATGTGACCAAAGCCAAATATTACTCAAATTTTGAACATAATGATTAATGCTAAAGAGGTCCCCACTCCCCACTATTAAGAAACCAACATATAAATCATCATGACACTAAATCGTATGACCAAATGCAAATACATCGGTTGCATAATTTTTATTTTTAACATTTTATAGCAATATAAAGATTTAATTGTAGTGCGCGAATGCAATATAAAGATTTCGTAATATTGTTAAATTTGTATTTGTATCTGATGTACTCTATTAGTTTGATTGAATGAATGAATATTTTGTTTTTGTCAAAAAAAATTGTAATGTACGTAGCTTTTTTTTTTTAATGGTAAATATATGTAATGTACGTAACTGAAAACACAATGTAGATTATTGTACTAGACTTATGTTTCGAGGTACTATACATATTTGGAGGTCTAAGTTTCAAATCTTGAAAACTAATGTAACTATAAGTATACCATTATTACCTTGAAGAGTTTCTCCAAATGCCACAATTTTCTTCATCTTGATTAGTAATTTCTTTATCCAATTTAATGGGTAGATCATTAGACCTTGTTGAAGAGTTTATGTCAAGCATGAAGTCTTCAGAAGTGTCTTCGGATGAACCATTTTCACACATATCAGATTGTCCTATTCCTGTACTCCATTTTTATTTTTTTTAAAAAAGGAAAATGTAAGAAAATAGATATAGAACAACAAACTATATTTATGTGCTTCGTTATATATAATTAGCTTAATATTCTAGCTAATTACAAATTGAATAGAATCACTAACCTGGTGATACTGCTGCTCTATCTGTAATTTTAACTGTCCGGTACATCTAATTTTAATTTGTAGTGCATCATTAGCAAGCAAAAAAATAATTTATAGAATAATACATTAAACTAAAAGACAAGTTATGATCAATATTTAATACTAGGTAATGTTGTACTATTTTTTAAAATCGAAATCTGTGTAATATACTAAATTCTTATTGACTAGACCAACATTGATTGGCATAATATTTTACTAGAGCATATTACATAGAATATAGAAACTAAATAAAATAGTTGACCCCAACAAAAAATTGTTTTCATTAAAGAATTTTTCTTTTCTTGTAAATATAGTATATAATGTGTATATAAGACATAATTTTTTTTAAGTGGCAAATATATTATACATAATACACAGACTATTCCTTCGAACTAAGTAAAATTATAATAAATGACAAAACTTATATAATTTTTTTTTAATATTGCTACATTTTTAGAATTAGATTCAATTTCAAGACCTCTAATTAAATAGAAAGTAGTTAGTGGTTAACTATCTCATCAAGATGCTTAAACTAAACATAAAGTAGGGTGGAATTAATAAATTAAATTGATTTAGCTAATTGAGAAAAATAAATGGTTGTAGTACTAGTACGTGGAAGCAGAGCATTGAAAAATGTGAGTAACCATGCCATGGTATGGTTAAAGCTGATATGGTAAAGAAATTCACCAGTCATGACAGAGTAGAGGATCATTGAGAAATGATGGTGTTTAGTACTTTCTCTTTTTCTTGTGCAGTACACTAATACTATAAAATAATATTATTCTATCTACATAGCGTGACCAAGACTAATTTTAAATTTCTGAAGCTTTGTCTTACAAGCACTGTACAATGACTTCAATTTTCTCCTTTAATGGGTGGTTCTTTGTTCCAAGCAAAAAGCTGTTTATTACTAGCCTAGCTAGCTTGCAGAAGCAGAGCAAACAAGTTTTGCTAAGGAAATTAACCATTGGAGTTTCAAACATATCCATAAATTAACAACTCTCTGTACTAAATTGCATATTATATTCTGCTGGCTTTGGCTTGTCCACAATTATGAACAAAAATTTACCTTTTTGAATCTTTTGAATAACTAATATATATGGTCATTGATCATGATATACTTTTTTTTAAAGTAAATTAAATATTTTTTGTGCGCAATTGTATTGACTAATTTATCGAGTCTTTTAGGATATAAATGAGCAGTAAAATGGTCATGACATACACTTCATTCTTATATATAAGCAAATTTTCACTTTTTAAGTTTATTCAATTATCAATGTATTTAGTCTATATTATGACAAATTATTAATATATATTATTTTTTTAATAAATCTAAAAAGTTAATTATTACTTATATATGAGATCGAAGGAAGTAGTAATTCTTTAACAAGTATCATTAAAACACGCAATTAATCGGGATTCATATTTGCTCTTGTAACAGCAGACCGCAATAATGTATCTAGACCATTTGATTTTAATTTAACAGTTAAGTTTGACTTAACTAAAAAACACAATTTTTAATCTTGACTGTACGATCTAAAAATTAAAAGTCATGTGCTACTGTGTAAGCAAATCATGATCCAATTAAGTGTACCATCTTCCAGGTCATAGGAAGACTGGGGAAATTATTTTTAACAACATAATTGAGGGAATGAAATAAAATAGATTATAATTATAACCAATATATTTACTTTAGTGCAATGAAGGAATTAAAGATTATACCTGCAAATGAGACTTAACATGTGATAAAGTTAGATCCTTAACATCCATTAGCTCAAGAACTGATTTGGGTGTAGCTCCTAAAATCCAAAACAAAAATTAACAAAATTGCTATTAATCCAAACATATTGGAAACAATGTTAAAAAAAATTCAAAAAAAATAAAATAAAATTACTTTCATGGCCACCCAAAAGCTCAACAGCATGAACAAATCGATTATGAAGAGTAGTAGTCCAACGCATCCTTGGAGCTCTGACGCCACCACGCTTCGAAGGAAACCGCGGCAACAACTTTGATCTAATATTCAATGGTACTTGAGAATGAAAAGTTGTTGTTGAAATTGAACTTGAAGCAGAAGCATTAAAAGATGGTTGAGAAAATAACCCAACAGTAGGGTTTTGATGATAAACTGGAATTCCTCTTATAGGTTTGAGAAAACCTAGCTCATCACTTAGGGTTTGATGAAATGGTTGAAAAGGGTTGTTGATGGAATTATTAGTAGTTTGAAAAGAGTGAGTTATGAGATTGTTAAGGTTTGAAGTAGTAGAAGAAGAAGAAGAAGAAGAAGAAACCCTTGGATTGGATAGAGAAAGATCAAAGTTGTAATTTGAATCTTTTTTGGTGTTTGGAAGACTAATTTGCAATGATAAATCTGGTTGTGCTGGAAATAGCTCCATCCAAACAACTATATTAATTTATTTTTTCTTTATGTATTTATTTGTATACTACACTCTTTTTTCTTTTTGATCTTAAGTTCTAAAATTTCAATCTATATATATAGTAATATGGTACAACTAAATGACAATTTTTATGGATAAGAAAAAAGTGAGATGTGCAAGAGAATGGTAGTAATTAATTAGAGTTATTTAAGAAGTACAATCAATTTCATATTGAGTAGCTGTAGAGCAGAGACTTTGAGATTTAGAAAGGGGAAGAAAAAAGAGAGAGAATACAATGAGTGTGAAATGAATGGTTTGTTTCTTTTGTGTGAGGTATATGTGAGAAAATGACACTTGAGGGAAGAAAGAACTATAGACTATAGTATTAGTATACTCTAGAGAGAGAGAGAGAGAGAGATTTGTGGAGTATAGATAGGGTACAATTTTTAAGGATGAGAGGAGGGGTGTAGGGTACTTCTATAGGGTGAGAAAGGGAGAAAAAGTCATAACGTTATGGAAGGAAGTGAAATTATAAGATAAAGAGGGGAAGAAAAGAAAAAGGTAAATAAGTTTATAACTTTTTTTTCCTTTTTATAAATCTACTCTCTTTTGCTCTTTTTTTTCTTTGGATTAAAAAATTGGAAAAAGTGAACAATTTTCTTGTAATTAATTAAACTTTAACGTGTGCATTGTTCTGCAACTTATATTCTTAACTTTCTAAAACACACGTTCAGTAAAAATCACCTATTGAACTGAAACCTAGGGAGGGCTCTTGCTCTTTTTCACAATTCTGAGAAAAGCAATAAATATGGAATTTACAGTCACTTAATTGCTCACAAATTTCAACATCATAATTTATTTTTCTTTTCTTTTTCTTGTTCCCTTATCATAATTCTTTTAAGTTAATAATGACCTAATAATAAATCACTTATTTTGGTCATGATAAAACCCTAATCTATACTCTATCTTTACAAAAAAAATTATTTTTTTGAATGGCAATATATATATATATATATATAATAAGATACACAAAGTCATAAGTAGTTGTATAAGAGTAGGGAGTATCAGAAGTACCGAGCTCCCAAAGAGAAAACACCTCTAAGATGGTCGAAGTGAATCATGCACCATCAAGCAGAAGAAAAAGGAAGACCCACAAAAAAGGGGCATAGAGTAGCCCCACACTGAATCCCGACCACCAAGACTAAGGGTCAACACCAAAACTCACAAGGCTATTGGTTCCAGCACAAAAGAGGTTGCACCTCCCACTAATATAAAGAGTTGGGGCTACCTGAGTTTTTGGCCATAAATCACTCCAAGAAAGAAGTTTCATCCTATCAACCAGGTATTCAACAGAAGAGGTTCTCCCATCAAAGATTAAGTCATTTCAAAAATTCCAAATTGACCAAATAACATGTCAAATTAACAAACCACTCTAGACGAACCTTCCTACCAACTCCCATCACTCTATCTTTATAATTGATCGAATCAACTTTTTACCGGAGATGCACCATTAATTCTATGTTGTTTCCATTTTGTCCTACTTCTTATTGATTTGTATAATTTTGGGCCCATTATGATGCCGTTTTCTCAACCAAAAAATCAATGGTATAATTGTGTGATTTGAATTGTATATGACTTAAAACTCCATATATGTACTTATCCAATCTGAGAAGATTGATTTACCTGTTTAATTATGGAGTTTTAAGTCATATGCAATCCAAATCACACAATTATACAATTGATTTAAAGCTTTTCCTTTATTTTAGGTCGAGTAAACTATCATATTAATCTCTAAATTTGTGCGGCTTTTTCAAATAGATATTTGATTTATAAATATTTTAAAAAAGTTCCAATATTTTACAATTTACTACTATTACAACTACTACTATCAATTCGATTTTTAAGTTTCTACAGATTTTATCAATTTAGTCCTTATAACATATTATTTGAATGACTAATGTGAATAAAATTTAATATGATGAAATACTTTTTGATATAGGAAGATTGATCAATGACTTATTTAAGAATATCATACAAAGTCAGAATTCGTTTGATGGTTTGTCGGGCTTGGATGCACATTGAGCTATATGTTCTTTGTGTTGGGAATAATGCCTAAATATCTTTTTTGGAAGATTTTATATTTAAATATAGTTTTATATTTATATTTGAAATAAAATAATATTAGGGTTTAAGATTTATATTTTTGTTAAGAATATTTAGGATTTGTTTAGAATTTTTTTTTTGAATCGGCTAAATTTTATTAAAGAACAACTCCTCCACAAGAAGTGTAAGTGGGATTTGTTTAGAATTTATTATAGGATTAGTTTTGTTTTTAAAAATATATGATTTGTTTTTATGTAGCTCTATGTATAGAGTCATATTCATGATCAATGAGAATAAGAACTTTAGTATTCTTCATATAACCCTATATTTGAGGAGGGTTTTCTCTTTAAAATTATATCTCACCAAATTCCGCAATACAAAAACACAAAAAACCATATCAGTGGCATTAGAGTGCTAAGGTTCAGACCTGTGAAGATGGAAGAAGATGATGATGATGATGATGAAGAAGATGAAGACGAAGAAAAAGAAGAAACCATGAAATCAACAACTCATAACCATGATTGCATCTTTATTATGAAGATGTGAAGAAAAAAAAATCCATAACCAAAAACCATTATAACTCATAACCATAACAAATACATGAAAAAAGCTCAAGTCTCATATGAAGTTGTAGAGAATAACAACATCAATGGCTGACACCCCACTGTTACAAGAAACATACTCATTCGTAAAGAATGTAGATGAAGAAAAGAAGAAGACAACAACAACAACAAAAATCAACATGAATCTCAGGTTGGATACAACACAAAGATATCCAATCGAGGAGGAGTGTTCAAAAATGTTTTTTCAACTCAAATCCCAGGTCGGATACAACACAAAGATATTCGGTCAAAGAGGAGGCTTGAGAAATAAAAAATAAAATAAAATTTCAGCGCAAATCTCAGATTGGATACAACAAAAAGATATTCAGTCAAGGAGGAGTGTTGGGAATAATGCCTAAATATCTTTTTTGAAAGATTTTATATTTAAATATAGTTTTATATTTATATTTGAAATAAAATAATATTAGGGTTTAAGATTTATATTTTTGTTAAGAATATTTAGGATTTGTTTAGAATTTATTATAGGATTAGTTTTGTTTTTAAAAATATATGATTTGTTTTTATGTAGCTCTATATATAGAGTCATATTCATGATCAATGAGAATAAAAATCATAATATATCATATCACTTTGTGGAGTTAAGAGTTTGATTTTCTTTTTATATGTTTATACATAATATATTTTGAAAAAAGATTTCCAAACAAAAACTTTTAAAATTTAAGCATTTAAACAATCTAATTTTTTAGTGGACTTCATAAAATTTAGAATTCTTTAAAATTTGCAGTTGTCGAAAAATTAAAATGCACACTTTAGATTTTTATTTTTTAAGTAACATTTTCTCTGAAATCCTTTTTTTTTTTTAATTCCAAAATCACATATTATGCCAACTTTTATGTAGTTTTAAAATTAAAATTATATAATGTTTTAGTTATTTGCACGTACGGAAAGAGAAAGGTGGAAGAATGTTGTTCTTTGTTGTATAACATATTTTTTTGCAGGAAAGTGTGCTGGTTACACGGTCAAAGGAGTTTACAACTTATTGACTGAGGCGGAATTCTCTAACCGCTATAATGCTTTGGACATTATTTGACACAAAGCGATTCTTTGAAAGTTTTTTTAAGGAAGATCGACACTTCATTCAACGGATGTTCTAGTGTATGGATGCGTAGGTGGAAAATATGTTTGCGTAGATTTTGATTAGAGTTTTCCCACCTGGAGGGATTGGGGACCGGGGAACTATGGGACGGTGACTGAGCTCTGGCAAATGCACATGTCGATCGTCTAGTTAATAAATGATCAATTGAATAAGTCCGTCTCCACATGGATTGTGCAAAGTACTAGTGTTATTTAGACGTTTAAAGATAGAAATATAAATTTGCATTGGCTTTTGGGTTTGATGAGTTTTAAGATACCAATAATGGTAAAGTAAAACAATAATGAAAATGGTCGGGTTGTTTTTGAATTCCTACTTCATTTCTACTTAATAATAAGGTGTTATGTTCCCCTACAATTTCTTTTATTATATTTCTTTGCAGATTAACAAAGTAGTGAAATATGTTCTCGCATACTAAAATCACCTTATTGCAATTGAAGACACTGAAACTAACTAAAGAATTATAATCCATATAAAATTTCAGATGAGTATTTGATATTTCACTCTTAAGTTTTCTTAACAAATTATGACAATAGTAACTTTTTGAGAACAACTAGATTTACTTCATGGTGACAAAACTTACGTTCGCTTTGCAACTTACTCCGAATATATAAAAAGGCACCTTTTAATTTTGAGCAATGTTTTAAAAATCATGACCGGACATTGAACCGGTAAGGATATTGCATTACTGGTTCATTGGTCGAACCACCGGGTCACTGGTCAAATCGCATGAATAAACCGGATTAAACTGAACAAACTGGTAGAACAAACCAGTCTCTATAATAAAACTATATAGATATTGAACTAGTCGAATTGGATGACTCGGTCTCTAAAAAAGTCATGACATGACACCTAAAAAATTTGAAATACTGAAAAATTTCAAAATGTCATAAGTTCTTAAATTCAAATCCTAAACATTGTCATCACATACAAAAAAAAAAAATAGTACAAATTACAAACTCAAATAAGTTTTAAACAAAGTCTAATTGCAACATAAACGGAACAACAAAGTATCTAATAAATTTACATCCAAGAGGCATAGTTGTTTTAATATTGGGCTCCCTTTTTGATAAGCAAAAATAACGTAGATTTGATGTATTGATTGATATAAGAGAAAAAAAAAATAAAAGAGAAAGAAGTATGACTAATTTTTTAAAAGACAAAATTATCCTTATCCTAAAAATTGATTTATATTTTATTTGTATGTATTTTAGCTATTACTATATACCTCTTATTTTAGTTATTATTTGATTAAATTAATTTGATTATTTTTTAGCTATAAATTAATTAAAATAAATAAGTTGCCATGCTGTTAGTATTTTAATTGTTATCATGCAGTTAGTAATTTAATTGTATTAATGTTAAAATAATTCAACAAATAGTTGAAAGAAGGGACAAAAGAGTAAAAGAAGAAACAATTGTGTTCTCTCTCCTTTTTCTTCTCAGTTATGCGAAAAAACAAAATTTGATGGGTTCCATGCCAATTTTGGTCTCTCTTCTCATCTTCCCTTGTGTTCCAATTAGGAGAATTGGACACTTTCTCCTATACTTCTTTCACTTCTTTCTCTCTCTCACCCAGGGCCGGCCCCGAACATTTCGAGGCCCTTTTTGAAATCAATTCTTTATTTTCAAATAAATAATAGAATGTAATTTTTAAAAAGAATATAGTAAAGTTATCTATAAGTTATAAAGTGATTGCATTTATAGAAAGGAAAAAAAAATCACTATCATATAAAAGGAAACAATTTTTGAAATAAATTGTGTAATATTTAATATGAGCTAATATATATTATTAACATTATCCAAAAATGTAATTAATTCAACACCTGTTTCAATGGTCAATCATATCTTGAAAGTGGTTGTAGTGGGTTCAATTCTCTCCTACACCACTTTTTTTAAAAAAAATTCTTATTTTTTAAAATAAAATAAAAGCAAGCAAAAATGTGTCACAGATGGGAACTGAACACCCATCCGCGGGCCGGGGGCAGCATGAATTGAGCAAAGACACATAACCACTAGGCCACGCGACATTCCAAGAAATGTTTTTGTCGTAAATGCTACTTAACCAATAGTTTAAATGCTGAACTTGAAAAAAAAAAAAAAAAAAAAAAAAAAAGAAAAAAGAAAAAAGGAGGCCCTAAAAAAGTTGAGGCCCTGGGCTATGGGCCTGCTTGCCAGGGCCGGGCCTGCTCTCACCTAATTCTCTTGTTCCAATCACAGCATAAGAGATTGCGATGAATCAATGAAATATTGGTCCTCAATCATTAAGTCGGACTATTGGATAAAATTCTTTATTTTAGGTCTCGTGTTTTGATTTTAATGGAATCTTGACAATGAAGATTTTGAAAATACGTCTTAGAGTTGAGTGATAATTTTTGGTGTTTCTATTATTGCTTTGTAGAATGATTGTATTGAACTAGTGTTTAACCAGTATTTCAATCTTCGACAAATTGACTCCTTCAAATAGTCAGCCAATTGCAAATGGTTGTTGAAGGTATTTTTAAATCTGCAGCTTATATGGATAACTTTGTATTCATATCAAATGAAAGTTCCCTCCTATAAGTATCCTTAATTTAACGTTGATGAAGTACATAGTAGGAATGATTTCTCAGCTTGTGGCGGATTACTTAGAAATGCTTAGGGTGGCTTTATTCAAGGTTTCTATTGCAATTAGAGATGGTAAAAAAAAAAATACCCGCGGATAAAATCAGCCATGGATACTGGACAGATAACTTAATGGATATTCATGAATAAAAGAAATGGATATTTCAATTATCCACATATTTAATTTGCATAACTCATGTTATTAACATTTTAATCTACACAATTTAAAATATAATCATACAATTTTAAGTCTGCATAAACTAGGGCTGAAAATGAGTCGAGTCGAACCTGTTAGAGCTCGACTCGATAAAAATTGGTTTGACTCGAAACTCGGCTCGAATTCGACACAAACTCTTTTTTCAACTCGAGTTCGACTCGTTCAGAGTTCACGAGCAGTCCGGTTCGGCTTGTTAGGTTCGGTTCGTTTTAAACTCGAAACTCAACTCAAGAGTTCAACATGATTTATTTTATTTTATTTTACGCTCTATTATTTAATATATACACTCTGATGTGAAACTACTTATTTTTCAAATACTTAAAACATATTATTGTGCATGCCGTTGTATATAATTTTTTTTTTGTTATTAACTTTTAGCATATTATTATTATTATTATTATTATTATTAAGTGTTTGTCTTAGTTTCTTTAAAGTATTATATATATTAACAATTATCTAAATGTATATAATATCAATATATATCTGTCAAAAATAAATAAATATCAATTATATATATGGAAAAGAATATCAATCATTGATCCGCTGTCGCACACGGATCAAAAATGAGTTTTAAAAGGTAGTTTAGAATAAGCGACACTCGAGTATCGTCTCACAAGGACTCACGATCAATTTAGTAATATTAGAATCAATAAGAAAACTGTAAATTATGGGGGTTTATGGTTTTAGATTCAATTTATAAAAACAGAGAAAATAAATGATTATAAGTGATTATGAAAATAAGTCAATCTACTGCTTTCGGTTTCCGGCTAATCACTGGTATTTATCTTACCAATTCCCTAAGCGGTTTCGATCTCTATTCGATTTCAATATCAATTGACAAGCGCAAAAGATACAAAAAAAAAAAATGAATTCCTATATTCCGAATGAAGCAAACGGATAAATACAATCGTTAATTAAGCAAACACGATATAGATTGCGATTTACCGACGAAGCGACGTAAACAACAATTAAGATTAGGAATACAATCATACGAATTTAATCAACACATTCCACAAAATCACAGATTAAGCAAATGCAATTTCATAGAATACAATTGAAAGAGAAACGAAATTGAATTGATAGAATAAAAACCTCAAAGCGTTTGGAAACGTAATTGCAGTAGATCAACTCTTAAGAAATTAGCTCTCCATGAACATTGTAGCTTCTCTTATTTTTCTCTAAATTTCGTGGACTGTGTTTTGCAGAGCATACCCATACAATTCTGATTTGGGTTTAATTTATAGGAGGAAAATTGAACTCCAAAAGTTATGGAAGAATTACAAAAGGCCAAAATTAAAGTTCCACTTAGGCCATTAAGTCTGCCACTTTCCACGAATTATTAAGGACTGTTGCAGTCTGAAACAGCTCCTCCACTCAACATTAAACTTGTAGCTCTGTCTCTTAGCTTTCCAACGCAACTGACCGCGCCGCAATCTGATACTCGAAGCTCCAGTTATCAATTTATTCGTGCAGACTGCTAATGCTGAAAAATAATACGAAAAACAATTAAATGCAAAAATAAAATAAATTATGAAAACACATTAAAACATAAAAATAAGCAAAGCAAACCGAAGAAATGCTTAAGTACAAACATAGAAGAACGTGCATCAAAATGCACTGATCAAATTCCCCCACACTTGAACTTTTGCACTCCGAGCAAAATGAAAAAACAAAACAAAGAAAGCACAAATACATTATCAGTTACTCATCCTAGGCTACAAGTCATCTTGGGTTAAGTTTGCATCGATAGGTACTAATCTTGCACACTAAGAACATTGTAAGAACACTAATCCACAGTTATGCAGACATAAGCCTCCTAAATATACAAACCAATTTGAATCATGTTGTTATATTAAAGCCTAACTTACTCATCCTTCTTTTGCTCTTTTTCATTCAGGCGCAATCACATTAAGCCCGTTATCTCCACACACTCATAGCAAGGCGACCGGTTAGTGACTCTGATCCTTTTTTTCACGGGATTCTGGTACTTACGTGGCATATCCCTCTGCTTACTCAATTGTAGTTGCGGGCGATCGGACCGTAATCCGCCCTACCAAGTTCAGCACCAAAAACCGCTGAACCAACTACCAAAGAGTCTTATTTTCAACTTTTTTTTTGAAGGCTCCACAATCGTTGGGTTAAGTGACCGGGTGAGGGTAACCAACTTTTTAAAGCCAAACTTTTTTTTTTTTTTTGAAAGACTCACTTATATTCATCGGCTTCCCTGCGTAGAGTGTGTAGAGTGTGTGTGAGATGGTGCTGACTGCTGAAATAAACTACTCAAGAGCTGTCAAAGGATGAGAATTTAAGGCTAAAACATAATAAAAATTCAACTCAATTTCCATATGCAGGAGACTTACAGTGTTAAAACAATACCGATCTTGCGAATTTTTCCCAAGTCTCCGCAAACTCGACTCAAAGTAATCTATAGCCCAAAACACTAACAGAAGATGCATTTTTTTTTTAAAGAACCGGACACAAAACAAAACAAAGAACAAAAGAAAAGAAAATAAATGATTCTCTCCCCCACACTTAAAACAAGCATTGTCCTCAATGAAAGGAAATAACTATTCAATAAGAGTGAGAGAAAGGAAAGAACACACCCGAATAGTCAAGGAGGATAAGTGATAACATAAGCAGCCTTTCCCAAAGAGAGATCCTCTAATTTCTCTTTTTCCAAAGAGGGGCTCTCATGGAGTAGCTTTGGATAATGTCCATTGAACTTGAAATTCTTATTAGTGCCTTCGCCTTTTATTCCAGGATCAAAGGAGAATCTTCGATAAATAGAAGTGTCGAATGGGCACGTGATCTTATTTTCCACAACATCAAAGATCAAAAGATTGAGGGGTTGCCTCACGACTTTTGTTTCATCTCCCACTTCAATTGAGACCCTATGCAAAATCATGGACGGGCAAATTTCGAGACTGTCGATCAAAGTCCATCCAATTGCCTTCTTATGCTTCTTTAAAACCTGCAAAAACTTATTTTCTTGATCAAAATCAAGATTAGAAGAAAGTACAACCGGGAGTTTTTCGTTACTCTCTAAATAAGCGTATTTCAAATTTTCAGGAAGTTGCTTCAGCTCGGGGGAACCGGGATGCTCAATGGAAGGAGTGCGTGGGGCAGCCGGGATGTCAAGAGTGTCAGCTGCATAAATAGCTTCACTGATAACAACTTCACCTGTAGTAAATATGTCACCCTGCAAGACAGCATCAATCTCAGCACATACAACACAAATGTTAGTCTCAGTACAATCAGAACATGAGTAAACATCATCAAAATCAGACAATGATGGAAAATCAGATGCGAGCAAATCAGCACAAGTATCATCAACAGTTTCAGAAAGCAACTCTATTTGAAAAACAAAATGTTCTTCCATGGGTTGTTGGTTTGATCCTTGAGCTTGCTGCATGGCATTTATCGAAGAGGCAAGCTGTCCAACTTGTGTTTGCAAAGTCTGAAGAGTAGAATCTATTTGTTGTTGATACTGGAGATTATTTACAGCCATTTGTTTGACAATAACCTCTAGTGAAGGTTCGGAAGGAGCAGAGTACACAACCTGAAATTCATTCAGATGCTTATGCGGATCCTCACCTGCAAAACAATTAAACCTAGGCAACAAATGTATCAAACCAGATTTTGATTCAAAAGGTGCATTAGCTGCGGGATACTCAATACATAAACCATTATAGTTCGCATCAGGGGCAGCCAACTGTCTCAAAGTTCTTTGTTCAGCCATGTTATCAACAACCACATCAATACCAACTATGTCCCAAATAGACATAAACAAAATGCAAGAAGAGATATGATTAAAGTAAGTTTAGAAAAATATAAAAACACGAAATCTAATCTAATTAAGCTATTTAAGAATTTCTGAAATTTTTTTGGATTTTTCCGAATTTATGAAAACAGTAAACAATTCGTTAAAAATAGAAAAATGACGAATTTGGGAATTTGAGAGCAAATTCTCTTACTCTTTTAGAGTAAGAGAAACGTTGTACTAATGACAATAAATAACACAACGTCGCACTAAGTCGACGAAATCACAACAAATGCAAAAAATAAAAGACTCAATCTATATGTGAAAATCACTTATTTGGATTAAAAAGGAGAAAAAAAGATGCAAATGGGGTAATTTTATGCCAAAATGACCTAAAATCACCCCTCACCTCTGAAAGAAGAAGATGACTCCGTGCAAGAAGAGATATGATTAAAGTAAGTTTAGAAAAATATAAAAACACGAAATCTAATCTAATTAAGCTATTTAAGAATTTCTGAAATTTTTTTGGATTTTTCCGAATTTATGAAAACAGTAAACAATTCGTTAAAAATAGAAAAATGACGAATTTGGGAATTTGAGAGCAAAATCTCTTACTCTTTTAGAGTAAGAGAAACGTTGTACCAATGACAATGAATAACACAACGTCGCACTAAGTCGACGAAATCACAACAAATGCAAAAAATAAAAGACTCAATCTATATGTGAAAATCACTTATTTGGATTAAAAAGGAGAAAAAAAGATGCAAATGGGATAATTTTATGCCAAAATGACCTAAAATCACCCCTCACCTCTGAAAGAAGAAGATGACTCCGTGCGTTGTACCTAGTTAAAATGAATGAATTGTGTAAATTATTTTGACGGATTTTGATTCTCTTCATTTCCAATTGGCTCCTTCTTTCTTTTTCTCCAAATTCAGACATATTGTAATAGGAAATAAGTATTATGATATCTGTTTATTTTAAATATTAGTTTCATATTATGTCATTTACCTTTTTAGCCTTTTTAATTGTATCTAAGAAGATTATGATCTCATTTAGAAATCAATCAATTGATTGATTTTTAAATAGACTGGTCTTTTTAAATACATCAAAAATGGCTAAAAAGGTAAAATGATATAATACAAAACTAATATTTAAAGGCAAATTCTTATTTGCCCATTCAACCAAATTGGGTATCATGACCCATCCTATTTGTCAAATGTGGATACATCAATGTGTTTATTGTCTTGCTTAACGATTAGTGCATGTTATTATTAGTTAATTGCATATTAACCCAACTGCATTAAATGAAAGTTTTATCATTTTGTTCACTCTTTCACCTTCTCAAAGCAACTCACTCCACTTTCCTGACACTGTCCATCATCATGTCATGCTCCACTTTCACTTATAAACAGTGCCGCCATTTTTGTTCTTTGGAAACAAACTTATTTAATTTTTTTTTTTTTATATTTTTACATGTACTAAAAAAATATTAAAATAAACTATCAATATTATTATTGTATTTAATATTTATAACTAATCAAATACTCCAATTTAGGCCCAGTTTGATAATGTCAAATTTTATCTTACATTCTTATAACTTTATATGCTAAAAAACTTTGTTTGAAAACATTTTCTCCCATGACCTTAATTATAACTTAGCTGATTTATAACATTTCGATAAATTAATTCAATTAATTTAATTCAACTAATTTATAACTTATCCTCTATAAAAAAAATAAATAAATTATAACTTATCATTTTTTCTCTAAATTTTATCATGCCATCTTAAAAAAATTAAATAGTAATAAAACATAATTTATAAGTTAATAAAACTTTTTTTTTTGTCATTTCTTATTTATAAACTAATTTTATCAAATACTACAAATTCAATAAACTAGTTTGTCCACTATAAACTAGCTTATAAGTTAATATTTACTATAAACTCATTAATTATTTTTTGTCAAACTAACACTTAACTAATTTAAATTAATATTATTTGAGTAAAAAATAACATTGTCTTTAAATTTATTTTTATATCCGTGTTAAAAAATAAAAAGATAGTAAATTTGAGATTCGAATTGACCCAATCATCTAATTAAGTAAGGCCGTAAGTCAATCTGATAGACTTGTATGTACTCCCTCCGTTCCTTTTTACTTGTCTTTTTAGAATAGTAACACCAAATTAAGGAAGTGTATATTTGCACTTTATCTTCCTATTATACCCTCGTTTTAATCCACCAAAAAATTTCTATTTTTTTTTCACACTTTCTCTTTCCAATAAATTTAATATATTATGTTAAAAAAAAACTAAATTTAATATGTTACGTAGTATGTTCAAAAAAAATAAAAAGATTTAGTTTTCCAAATATATAGCATTAATTTGTTTTATTGAAAAATATAAGAGCAATTGACAAAGGGTATAATTGACAAACCATACGGTAAAATACCGAAAGGACAATTAAATAGAAACGTTAAATCTAGCCCTAAAAGACAAGTAAAAAGGAACGGAGGGAGTACAATCGAATAAAAGAATGGAACTCAATTTGATACTCATATTTAGAATGAGTTTGATCGATCTGCTAAAGTATATCCAAACTTAAATCCAGACCCCATCTTCATGATGTAGATCCAGGGCTGTAGTTGTGCAACGAGTTCTTGGGCACCATCGTTTCGGGTCGCATTGACTTTAGTCGTCGGTGACATCCTTTAACCCCTTATGAATCGGGGCAACTCTCGTCGTTCTTGTCAGAGGTTTGCTATGTTGTCGAAGCGTTTTCAGTTGTCAGCTTGAATCTTGGTTCAACTCGTTTCTCTTGAAGCTCTTCTTTTAGTTCTTCTTAATCATTGGAGTCGGACCCGTTTTTGGATTTGGTTGCAAAAAGTGGTTCAACCTCTTCTTAACCGTGGGAGTATAATAAAAGAGAAACTAATGTTCTCTTTTTTGTAAAATTTATTAAAGTAATAACAATTTTTTATAAAAACTATTGTCTCTAGTATATTTTTAAATAAATTATAATTAATGTGTTATAATTATTCAAATTTTTATTTTAATGAATTTAACATTTTGTCATGTGATAAACAAATGTTCCGTGTATAAATTTTGTAAAAAAAATTATAATTATCAATGACAATTAGTTATCCGACTTATTTTATGCATAAATGATAAATATTTGCCCTATTTTTTCTTTATATTTATCATCGATGAAAATTAATTTTACTGTTGCTTAAAATAATATTTGTGAATGCACATGGCTATATATATATATTATACGTATGATATTATACTTCATTTAGAATAAAGTATTTAGAAAAATGTTATAACATATTTTTAAAGTATTTAGAATAAAATAATAATTGTGAATGCACATGGCCATTGATTTTTAAAATATTTAGACTAAAATTTATTTTTGTTCCTAATTTTATTGATATTTATCTTTTATTGTTTTTGTTCCTATTTTTATATGTATATTTTTAAGTAAATTTTTTTTTTTGTAAAATCATATCTATCTACTTTACAATATATTAAAAGAAACTACTACTAAAAAATCGGTTTTGTCCTTAGCACGTTTAATAATATTTCACCGTTTATGCCCTTAAATGTAATTTTAACTCTAAATTGAGAAAAATATACGTACAAAACAAAAATAGCAAAAAAAAAAAGAAAACGATAAGCATAAAATAAATATATTCATAAAAAAATATACAAAACAAAAATAACAAAAAAAAATCCAAAGATTAGCATAAAACAAATATACTCATAAAAAAAATTAAAAAAAGAGAATAAAATAAATATACTCATATAAATAGCAATAGAAAACACTTCTGAAGATAAGCATATAAATTAAATAATAGTTTTTTAAATAAGACAATTAGCTCTTATCGATAAAATAAAAAATTATGGACAAATATTTTTCACTCATGCATAAAAAAATTGGATAAATATTTATCACTAATAATTATAATTTATTATAAAAATATACACGGGACAATAACTTTAATAAAACAAATTTAGTCATTTAAATCTATCAAAAAAATTTAGTTATTTAATAAATTAATATAAACTACACAATTTATATTTTAAAAATATTTTATCACTTATTTCTAAATATTTTATTCTAAATAAATTTATCTAATATCAATCTTAAATATCAAAAAAATAAAAAATCAATGGAGATGAAAGTTTCACAAATAGTCTACTTACAATATATTAAAAGAAACTACAATTAAAAATCCAAATTTGTCCTTATCACTTTTAACGGTGTTTCAAGATTTGCGACCTTAAATGTAATAATTTTAACGTTAAGCTAATAAAAAAATACAACAAAGAAAAGAAAAGAAAGATAAGTATAACACCCCATAGATAAATCTAGAATAATCAAGCAATATTATTATTGATAACTGAAATTCATTATTATTACAACAAAGTTCTTTGCACACACAGGTGCCAAATACATCAAGAGTACAAAAATTAACAGCGGAAACATTAAAACACGATAAGAAAATGAGAAAGCATGAAAACTAAATGCAATCCTCCAAGTGCAGCAGCGACTCCAAGACCAACGCTTACCTATTCAACCTGTTTTCCTGTTTCAAATAGGGAGTGGGGTGAGACAGTCACTTCGTCCCAGTGAATTTTACTACCCTCCTAGGCTATAAAGCCGGGGCTCCTAATCAGTCATATCATAATCTAAAACCATAACATAATTATCATAAGCAATAATATAAAGGTGTAACACAAAGTTTATCTTGTTCATTTTAAACCGCAAACCCTCTAAGGTGAGCACGTCTCAGGGGTTCGCCTTATCCGCGAGCAGAAAGCGCTCCGGCATAAAGCTCGCATAAATTTTCCTAATGGAACATCTAAAACGAAGTCCATACTGATAACATAATCATATTATTAATTCGACTGATCACTAGATTATTAACATGCTACCAATAATTCCCAAACCCGGGGTGCATACAACATTCTAAAATTTCTTAAGTTATTACCCTAAGAATTTAACTGTAATTGACCTCTTGTTTACATCAATTTATTTACATTTCTGCAAAATAGCAATCTTTAACGAGGATATAAAACGAGTGCTTCAATTATCGTTTGAAAATAGGAAAATAGGTCATTTCTGGGCTTACTCGCTACGGCGAGTCACCAAGCTCGCCATGGCGAACTAGCAGGTACTGGCCTAAACAACTCGCTAGGCGAGCTGAGGCTCGCCATGGCGAAGTTCTTCAGCCCAGAACCTGGAGCTCGCCATGAAGGCTCGCTAGCAACTCGCTATGGCGAGTTCACACAGAAGTGCCTCTGTTTTACGAAAATCTTTGAATTTTATAAACCACACCTACAATCATCATTCAAGACAGTGCAGAAACACATTTTAAATGATATAAAACAGAATAGCATGAATTTTGGGAGCTAAATTCATACACACAGTTATTTCTTATAAATTCCTATGTTTGCATGCATTTCATAAATTTAGGAAACTAGCTAAACTAGCCTAAGAACCCACCTGAATTGAAGCTTTATTTGCTCCTGGCTCTACTAAACAGCTACAGCAACCACAGCTACTCACACGAACAGACTTGGAAGGAACTTGGAATTTGACACTTGAAACCCTTTTGCTTTAGCTCTAAGAATTGAGTTTGGTTTGATGATCAGAACTGAGGGATATAAGGGGTATATATAGTAGAGTTTCTGAGCCCTATACAGTATACGAATTTGCTCTGTTGGTGGTTGCATGTAACCTCATTGGATGAACTAAGGGTGGAAATGATGTGGTTGTTGTTTAGCTTCATGTGAAGCTTGGCATGTGAATCAATTGCTCAGGGATTCTCTGTTTACTGAAGTGTTTGTGGAGAGGGAATCTCTGAGGTACAGTGGGTAGTAGTATTGCATGTGTGAGAAGATGCCAAAGTCATGTGTTAGTGATAAATGAAGAATTTTGGAACTAGGTGGAGTTATGGTGTTGTTTGGCGTGGGAAGAGAGAATTGGAAGGAGAAGGCTTCAGCTGAGTTGAATGCAATGAAGGTGAATTAGTTGCATGTGACTTAGTGGTTTAACACTAGGTGGAAATGTGAGTCACCTTACTAGGTGAGGTGTTGCTACATGAATTAGTGGTGGATTGAGTGCAAGAGTGACTCATTAGATAGGGAGGGAATTTGAATTCTAGCTTGATTAGTTTAAACTCATGTGATTTAGCATTCTAAGTGTACAACTTAGGTCTAGCTAAATTAATACACATAATACACTAAATTTCCTATGAGTTAATTTAATTAATCACTTCTAATTAATTTTAATTTTGACAATTAGTCTCTAATTAAATTAATTAGACAATTTTTAGAAAATTGGGGATGTTACAATAAGCATAAAAGAAACATTTCCATAAAAATTGCATTAAAAATCATATCTGTAACAAACAAAAAAGGAAAGAAAAAAAAGGAATATATATATATATATATATATATATATATATATATATGTATTATTATTTACCTTACTCAAAGTAAAAAGTACACTTGGCATCCTCACGTTGCTTCTCAAGAAGTAAACGTACAAGTGGCATTATTTTAATGACGTGGTGCCTATGTGTTTTCTCTTTACGACCTAAAGCAACACGGTTCGATTCCCACTAACAATAAAATATTAATTTTATGATATTTTTGCCTTGATTTTTTTATTGTTTATTAAATTTATAATGTTAAATCTATAATGAAACAAAAAAAATTAAATAATAGGATTACCATCAATTCTATAGGATAAGTAACATAACAATAATCTATTGTCAAACAAAAAAATAGGATTGCCTTGAATATTTTTTTTTACCATTTAATGTATTGCCAAACAAACACTAATAATAATAATAATTAAAAAACAAAATAGACATATGTACCAAAAAAAAAAAAAAAAAAAATCGACATTAAGATTCTCATGAATTTTATACGGATAAGTAACTCCACCCTAATATTCTTATGATCTATAATTTGTAAAATCTAAAATATATTATATTTTATATTTGTTTTTATTTTTATTTTTTTCAATGGGTTTGGATATGACATATTTTTATACGGACTTGATTTGATTATTCACAATGTAAGAGATTACCATCTTTAATTAGAACAAATTTCTCTCAGTATCTTAATTGATTGTTTACATAAATAATTAATTGTAATACCTAAAGTTATAATATCAATTGTTTTAATTTTTGTACAGATTAGATTACCCTCTTTTGTTTAATCATATCTCTTTAAATATTTTAAATGAACATTTTACAAAAATAATTAAGATGCGAGACATGATGTTATGATCTAAATTGCTTTACTTTTTGCATATGTTTTATTTAATTTTTCACACCGTAAGAAATTACTCTCTTCTATTATATTCGGCTTTACTTTTTACATGGGTTTGATTTTACTTTTTACAATATTTGGATATTTAAATAAATATTGTACAAAAATAATTAAGAATTGAGACCTAGGATTACGATCTCAATTGATTTACTTTTTACACAGGTTTGATTTAATTTTACACACTATAAGAAATTATTTTCTTCTGTTATATTTGATTTCTTTAATTGGATATTTAAATGAACATTTTACAAAAATAATTATGTCAGACCTAAGATTACGATCTCAATTGTTTTACTTTTTACACGAGTTTGATTTAATTTATCATACCGTAAGAAATTACTTTCTTCTGTTATATATTCAATCTCTTTAAATATTTATTTGAACATTTTAAAAATAAAATTATAATGTGAGGTCTAAGGTAATGGTCCAAATTTCTTTACTTTTAACATAGACTTAATTTAGTTCTTCACAACGTAAAAAATTATACTCTCTTCTATTAGATAAAATCCCACTTGAAATTTGTTTTACTTTTTACATGAACTTTATTTAGGTTTTCACAACGTAAGAGATTACCATCTTCGGTAAGAACAATTTTTTTTTTTTTATATTTTAATTGAATTTTATTTTAGTGAAAAATTTAATATGTGAGACCCAAAATTATATTCTCAATTAATTTACTTTTTACATGGGCTTGATTTAGTTTTTTTTATGTTGTAAGAGATTACCTTCTTGTGTTATATTCAGTCCCCTGGATATTTTAATTGAACATTTTACAAAAATAATTAAGACGTAAGGCTTAATGTTATGGTTCAAATTTTCTTACTTTTTACATGGGCTTAATTTAGTTATTCACAATGAAGAAAATTATGCTTTTCTGTTAGACCAAATTTCTCTAAAATTTAATCGAACTTTTTACAAAAATAATTAAGATGTGAGACATAAGACTATGATCTGAATTACTTTACTTTTTACACTTGATTTAGTTCTTCATACCGTAAGAGATTACCATTATCTGTTAGAAAAATTTCTCCAAATACCTTAATTGATTATTTTACAAAATTTTTTAATTAAGATGTGAGACCTAATGTTATAATCTCAATTGCTTTACTTTTTATACGGGCTTGATTTAGTTCTTCACGCCATGGGAGATTACCCTATTTCATTAGATCATATCTCTTTAGATATTTTAAATGAACATTTTAAAATAATAATAATAATTAAGATACGAGGTCTAAGATTCTGTTCTAAATTACTTTAGTTTGTCACGCTGTAAAAGATTATCTTTTTACATTAGATTGTATCTCTTTGAATATTTTCATTGTAGTGGTGAGGGGTTTGGGTAGTATCTATGAGGTCCTAGGTTCGATTTTCATTGGCAACATTGTAAAAAAAAAAAAAAAAATTTTACATTAGATTGTATCTCTTTGAATATTTTCATTGTAGTGGTGAGGGGTTTGGGTAGTATCCATGAGGTCCTAGGTTCGATTTTCATTGGCAACATTGTAAAAAATATATATATATATTTTCATTGAATGTTTTACAAAAATTAATTAAGATGTGAGGTATAAGATTGTGTTCTCAATTACTTTACTTTTTATACCGATTTGATTTAGTTTTTCACACCGTAAAAGATTACTCTCTTCCGTTAGAACAAAATTCTCTAGAAATTTTAATTGATTTACAAAAATAATTAAGATGCAAGACATAATATTATGACCGCAATTGCTTTACTCCTTACACGAGGTTTATTTAGTTCTTCAAACCGTAAGTGATTACCATCTTCCGTTAGATAAGATCTCTTTAGATTTTAATTGAACATTGTACAAAAATAATAAAAACGTGAAACAAAAGATTATAGTCCAAATTACTTTACTTTTTACACAGGTTTGATTTAGATTAAATCCCTCTTGAAATTTTAATTGAACTTTTTAGAAAAATAATTAAGATGCAATGTATATGATTATGGTTTCAATTACTTTATTTTTTACACGGGTTTGATATACCTTTTAACAACGTAAGAGATTATGATTTTCTGTTAGACCAAATTTCTCTGGATATTTTAATTGAATTTATTACAAAAATAATTAAGTTGTGAGACCTAGGGTTATGATCTCAATTGCTTTACTTTTTACACAGATTTGTTTTAGTTCTTAATGTCGTCAGGTATTATCCTATTTTGTTGGATCAAATTTATTTGGATATTTTAATTGGAGTTTAATTGTTGTGCACTGTCGGTGTAAACTTTTTTTACACATACATCTAATGATGTGTTGCCACATCATTTAATGAATGTGACACGTCATGTGTCTCTAAACACAATACATGATGTATTGGTATATTATTGGACGAATGTATAAAATAACTTTACAACGACATTGTATATAAATTAAATTCTTTTAATTGAACATTTTACAAAAATAATTATGACATCTGCCTTAAGGTTATAATCCAAATAGTTTTACATTTTACAGGGGATTTATTTAGTCTTTCGCACCGTAAAAAATTACTCTCTTATGTTAGATTATATCTCTCTTGAAATTTTGATTAAATTTTTTTAAAAATAATTAAGATGCAAGACCTAAGATTGTGGTCTCAATTGCTTTAATTTTTACACTAACTTTGTTCAACTTTTCACACCATATGAGATTATCCTCTTTCGTTAGATCAGATTTCTAATTTGAATGTTTTGATTGGACTTTTTGCAAAAAATAATTAAGATGTTAGACCTAAGATTATGATATCAGTTGGTTTACTTTTTACACATTCTTGAATAGGTTCTTCAGTTCGTAAGAAATTATCCTTTGCAATTTGAAGAAATCGATCTCTTGATACTTTAAATTAATTTTTAATTAACAAAAAAGGAAAAAATAAAAATTTCATCAGATTTTAACAGCAAAATAAAATAATTAGTAAGACAATAATAATATACATATATTTGGACATTAAAGTCTAAAATTATTATATATTTATAAATGAAAGATAACTTATGTGTGATGCTGGTTCGAGCTCCAATTTTTCATTTCTAAAATATTTCTTATTTTATATATATATATATATATATATATATATATTAAATTATTAAAAAATATTGAACTTCTAGCCCGTGCTTGACACGGGTGTTCATACTAGTATATATTAATCTACTTACAATATATTAAAAGAAACTACTACTAAAAAACCTTTTTTGTCCTTAGCACGTTTAATAATATTTCACCGTTTATGCCCTTAAATGTAATTTTAACTTTAAACTAAAAAAAATACAAAACAAAAATAACAAAAAAAAAAAAAAAAGAAGATAAACATAAAACAAATCTACTTATGAAAAAAAATACCAAAAAAAAAAAGGGATAAGCATAAAACAAATCTACTCATAAAAAAGTACTTCTAAAGATAGATTTTAAAAAAAGAAAATAAAACAAATTTATACAACATATTTATTTGATACTTAAAAAACTTAAAGGATCGGACCTATCTGATACAAATGTAAAACTTAAGGGACCTATAGATGTGTTTTGCGATTCTTTTAATATATTGTTATTTTTATAAGTATATTGTTTTTTTCCTTCTCTTTTTAATATATTGTTAGTAGATAGATAAACTAATTTTATAATAATTAAAAATTAATAACAAAAATAATATTTATTTTTTTGGTATTGTAAAGCTAACCTTTAGATTTTGCTCATCACATGATATTCAAACCAGTTTAAAATAAAAACGCAAATTGATCCAAAAAAATGAAAATAAAAAGGTTAAATAAATTTTTAGTCTCTATAAATATCGCAAAATTTAAATTTTAGTTCATATGTAAATTTTCAACAACTTTTGTTTTTTTATTAACCAACAATTTTTTTGGATCAGTTTAGTCCCTCAAATATTTTTCGTCACAACAATATTTTATACAATAAACGAGAGTGTGTGCAACTTGATTTCCATCTCTCTTCACCCAAGTGATTGATGAGAAACCACTGTTGCGATCAAAAGACCTAGCGCACTGTCAAACAATCTGACCACAAGCATTCCTCGAAAAAACCCTCTTCTGAACAAAATTAACGATGACCTTAACATCCAATTCGAAGATGATATTGTTGATTTGTTGTGACTCCACCCAAATCAAAGCTTCGTGGAGACCCATCGCCTTAGCCAAGGCCACATCGTCCGAGCCTTTTTTTGGTCCATATTTTTAATCAAATTTTTGTGTACTTTCACATTTTTGAATGGTTTTTTTATATTTAGTTTTATAATATTATAAAAACCTTTCCCACTAAAAGTTATTTTTTTTTTAACATAATATGAATTTTTATGAATTTTTATGCGCAAAAAAACTAAAAAATTTATATTTAATTTATCCACTGTTAAAAAATTAAAATTTTTGCAAGAAAAATTTCTATAATGTACTAAACATGATTGTTAAAAAAAATTTAAATTTTGAATGAAGTACACGAGTTGACTGAAAAACAGAACCACAAATCATAATAGAAAATATATGTGGGACCAAAATTTGTCGGAAATTTTTATAAGAACTAAAAACAAAATTTAACATATTTATAGGATCAAAAACATATTTAACTCAATAAAAAAAAAAAAACATATTACATTGAAAATGTTTAGATATCCTTTTACAAATTTTGGATTACTTTTCTAAAACTGATCAAAACCACATACATAAATATTTTATACTGTTTTGCTTGTGTACCCCCCCCCCCCCCCTCTTTGCTTGTGTACTGTTTTGCTTCTTTTATGACAGTTTGTGGTTGTAGCATCTTAGCTACTCCACTTTTGGTAAAAAAAAAAAAAAAAATTATACTTATTTATTAATTTGATAGTGTTGTATTAAGCTATTATTTGTTGATTTTTATTTTTTAAAAATAAATATGATTTTTTGAAGAAGAAACAAAAGATGATTTTTTTTATAAACAATTATTAGTTTGATTTAATCTATATTTTCACTTTTTCATGAGAAATTTTAAACATAACCATTACTGTCATTTTGTATTGTTAATTTTTAGTATATTTTGTATCAAACTTATTATTGTACCATGTATGTATAATATTAGTATTGATAGAATTTTTTATATCAATGGAAAAAAAAGACAAAAAAGTAAGCTACGAGGAATTGAATTTTCAGTCAACCAAACAAATATTAGAAAAAGAAGAAGGATAAAAAAATAAAAAATAAAATTGCTTAACGTATGAAAAAGGTAAAATTGTCATTCTTTATGTTTTAGAAATGCACATAATAAAAAAAGAAATGCACATAATAAGCATTAGTAGAACGCACACCCTTTTGAAGGTTTTAGAAATGTACTACATATGTATAACAACATATAAGTGGAAAAACAAGGAGTAAGCCGGCCCTAATTTTTTTTAGAGAGATAAGCTCTTCCTTCTTTCTAAGTTTTTTCCCTCTATTTTTATCGAAAGTGGGTGGTTTTGGGTCTTTTTGACTCGAAATCACCCCTATGCATCTTTTTTTATTTTGCTTTTAATCTAAATAATTGATTTTCTCATAGAGTAAATCTTTCCTTTGTGTTTTTTTCTTTTTCTGTGTGATTTCGTCGTCTCAGTGCGACGTTGTTTGTTATCCCGTCTTGGTGCGGTGTTGTTTGTTGTCCCGTCTTGTTGCGGTATTCGTTTGATTGAATCAGCAGATCAATTTCGGTCAACTACTGATTCAGACAGTGATTAAATTCGTCAACGATGCAGATCCGGAGGCATATGTATTCCGGTTTCTTTAGTTTTATCACATTATTTGTAGGCATGAGTATGCCGTTTTATGCTATTAACTTGGATGCTGTAAGCTTTGGATGCTGTGAGCTTGTTCGCAGATTCATCCTTTTCGTTTTTAGCGGTATTGAATTTGTATTTGAATTTGATGTACTCTACCGATTTGAATGAATGAATACCTTTTTATTTTGGTAAAAAAAAAAAAAAGAAATGTACTACATATAATTTTTTTTATTTCTTTTTATATTAAACCTTTGATTTTAAGGAGAAGAGGGATCTTGTAATTTAGAATTTGACTGCGAAGTAAATAAAGTCTGACCAATAATTATTTCCACTAAAAATTAAACTTGGATTGTTCCAACAATTTTTCATAGAAAAAATTCATTAATCACTACTTGAACCCAATGTTTTGATTTATGTTTTAAAAATGTATTTAAATATTCAAAAATAATCGAAATTAAGCCTCATTTAATTTTAAGAGATTGAATAAATTTTGTAAATATTACGATCAAGCTGAACCGCATAAAATTTATATATATTTTAAGACAAATGCTAACGAGTGTCCCCGGGGCACTCTTTAAGACCTTAAATAGTAAGGTTTTTATAGAATTTTTACGGAAATACGTAAAATCAACGCATTTAAAATTGTAATATTTAATTTTTTGAATAAAAAATTTCTATAAGTGGAATGCTTAAAGAGTGGCACTCGTTAGCAAGATCCATATTTTAAATAGGATGATTTGCTGTGTAAAAAAAAAAAGATTTGTTGTCTCAAAACCGTCTAATCTGTACTGTACTACCATGAAAATCCATAAAAATTCAGCAAAATTACTTGATGATTTTGAAAAGAAATTAATTAAAGTAGTACTGGTGATTACCAATGCCAAGCATACAACGGTTATTCTTGTAAGGAAAATTCTAATATGGGCTCAAATCCAAATGATTTCTTCTTAGGCACACTCACATTATATGTAAAAAATTAAAGAAAAAATAATTAAAGTGATGTTGATTGATGTGATTATTTTATTTTTCTTTTAATTTTATTTATTTATGAGTATGTGCCTAAATGTGAGGTGTTAGTGTTGTGCCCAACCAAGACTTTCTACGGTTTCAGAGTCACATGCATCGGAAATCACCACCTTTCTTAAAGACATATGGGCTAAATTTGTAATTACCATAAATAACATGCCACAATTAAAAGCTATTATTTCTTAGAGATTGTATTAATTACAGTTTTCTAAACCAATACAATTAAGACAAATCAAATGGGCTATGGGCAGCGAAGTTGTCACCATATTTAAAATAAGAGAACTGCTACAGACAAACGCTCTACCACTCTCCTGTGAACACACGCTCACTCATTGGTTGGCGTTTTTTCTTCATACCCGGCTACCGACTATTCCAGTTTCCACGACTTTAGCCTTTTTTTTATTTCTTTTTTATTCTCTCTCCAAGAGATCATAAACCTCTTCACCATTATCACTATCTCCCTTTTGAAATTTCCATTGTTGCCATAAATTCACAGGCCATCTTATTCTTTGTTACACCTTTAGATAAAAAAATTAAATAAAATTCCGTCAAAAATAAAATAAATAAAAGTGTATTTTAATTTATTTAAATTCCTAATTCTGAATCGTGAAAAAGTCATATGCGTTCCACGACACCACCACCACCAACTTGGAAGCATCCTATTAACGGTTACCGGCGACGCAACAACGGCGGGATAAGCGGCGGTCGGCGAAGTGAGAGCGAGATACGCCGGGATATGCGGTGGTAGTCGATGCAGAGTTGAGACACTCGGCGGTCGACGACGCAGTGGCAGGATACACGGCGGTCGGTGAGCAGCAAAAACGCGAAAGCAGGTGAATGACTGAAATTTCTTTCCTTCTTCCTTATTACATATTTGTTTGTTTCTCCCTTTCTCTATATTGATTTTGTTTCTTTGTAGTTTCTGTATCATCAATTCTAAATCGAATCGGAGCAAAAAGTTCAAGCAACTCCAATTCGTGGATTTCATTACAGCACTCTCTAATGTAAGAAATTCAAGAGTGAGTGAAGCTGCATTAGATTCTGTATTTCTTTTCATTTTTTATCTATTCATCAAAGTTACACTTTTTTGCTGTTTGTTTGTTAATATTGAATTGAAATGGATTAATCTGTTTTTACAGATTCTAAATGACACCTACGCGATTTATTCAACTCTGCATCTATTTGTTAGCCGGGAGTTCATTTATATGGTCAACTGGAAATTGTTCGATCGGTGATTCAGCATCAAGTCAGGTTAGTAAAATATTTGTTCGTCGATGATCATATGTGCTGTGCTTGATGATAACCTATGTTTTCAATTAAAATGAATATGGGAATATACTACATTTTTACAAAGAAAATTTGTCAGAACAATGCTACAATTATACTAAAAAAAGTAGAAAACAATAGATAGAATTACTTCATAACATTTTGGGTTTGGGTATGTGTCCTGAAACTGCTAAATAACAGCACAGGGATCCCATTGCGTGAAGCGTAATTAGCAAGTTCCTTGTTACTTAGAATCAAGGGATCTGTACGAGCAAATGGTCAATGTCGTTTATTTTACTTAGAATCAATTGACTGCTCCTTGTTTCCTTACCAAGAAATGCAGAAACATTGGCATATGTTTCAACAAAAGGAATAATGAATCTGTAGAACCCTTGGGATGTCAAACTATAACTCGTATCTGCATGATGAACTTTTGTTATTCTTGTTGAAATGACTTATTTCAAAATGAGCATAGGTCTAGCACCATGACAAATGTACAATTCATGTTGCTCATCAATTTTCCTCATAGTAAGTCACAAAGATTTTAGTTTTTGCAAAGATGGAAAAAACACTTCAAATGTGATCCATGGTTGTGGACTGTGGTAGGGTAAATAGCATCAAGGGAAGGGTATAAGAAGTTAGTATCGTAGTAGTGACCATTCCTAAACACTAAAACAAACAAACGGACAAGTGTTGTTGTGCATACTTTTTAAGCCAACCAAAAAATAAACCTAGTGTTGCACTAAGAATGATGCATTATACAAGACAAGAAAAGGCTTGGTTATTCTTATTGATCGGTTTTTTTTTTTTTTGCTAGTTCTTGTATCTGTTGTGTTCAACTTGTCAACTACAATAAATGTACCTAAGAATTCAGCTAGCTAGCTAGCAGCACCATACATTATATACTGATTGCGCGTATCATAGTTTGATATTCTCATCTATAAACTAGTTGGGAGTGGGAAATAAATAATCAATTTAGATATTAACAAAGGTCTGACAACCTTGCTGCATTATTTGTGTTGCTTTTGGAGGGACATCCTACAGTTTGTTTGTTTTTCATCTCAAGAAAATAAAATTTCAGCTTTATATTTTGCATTGCTCTATAGACCATACTTATATAGATCCCTTAGTTCTGCGCATTTCCACATAAGGATGAACGTTTGGATGTGCAGGTGTTCTTTGATACCTTTCCATAATCTTGCATTCTTGCCTAATCGTAGCATAAAGAATTGCATGCTTAATTTGACTGTTTTCATGAACAAAAGTACTTCCATATAAAGTTCCCTTTTTTTTGTTTAAACTTGTTGAGTAATATCTTTTATTTTCATTTCAGGTGGTTGATTCCTCAAATCCTAGCTCTGTTAGTAGAAATGATAAAAATAACTCTCCTATGAAGCAATATATGATGCAGTCTTATTATGACAAATATTCAAGCTTACATGATTCAGATTTTGAAAATTTCATGTCTCAAGAAGTCACTTCTGGTCTGTGTGAAGTGCTTCCGGAAAACCATAATTCGGTCTTCAGATTGTCAGTTCTAAGACGCAATCTTGTTGGTGAAGGTTCCCATCGCCGTGTGTCTACATTAATTAAATTACAAACCCAACAGTTGAAGTCTTTGTCTGAGCTTTTAAGCTACTCATGTGAATTCATAGTTATTGAAAGATTGCCTTCTGGAGTTTTTGCTGATCCATTTGAATTACATCATCTTGCTCAACGTGGTGGTAAGTACTCTTAACCTGCTTTTCTGATTAAAAATAAAGTGGAAAGTGGAAAAGAAGTTTCATATTTATACATTAAAGAACATCTCCATATTTCTTCTAAACAATAACACATTTTCATAGCAGTGTTCAATGAGATAACTGTGTTTGGCGATACAAATCTGGAGCTGCCTTCGTTCTTGTCCAATCGATCTGCTGTTGAAATCCACTTAGATGTTGATCCAAATACATTGCTACAGCCAACTAATTTCTGCATAGAGTTTCCTTTGCATGCAAGATATCAAGTAAGTCTGTTATAATTCAATTTTTATCTTAATACTATTTTTAGCTAAGTCTGCCCTTTACATGTTTTTAATCTAATGTTCTGCAAAGGTAGTAGATATGATGTATCTTTTGAAGGCACTACCATCTAAGAACTAATCACCATTTTAGTCCCTAAAGTTGCAACAATTAGTCGATTTGGTCTATGAAATTAACAAAATTTATAAGTAACTTGTGAAATTGAAAATCTTCGGTAACATTAGTCCTTTTAGGTCGGGTAATTTAGTGCCTAAAATTGTCTCGAATAGACGAATATGATGGAAGATTTTTCATTTTAGGAGCCGTTTTGAAATTTTGTTACTTTCATAGGCAAAATTGCACGACACTTATAATTTAAGCTACTTAGTTGGCAATTCAACTCATCACCTTATGATAATTGTTTCATCTAGAGATCATGATATGATTCTCTGCAACTTGCACCGCTTAGTATTTTAGTATCTAAGTGCTTTTAAAAATGTAATTTTGGTATAAATCAATTTTTAAGAATCTACCAGGTACACTGCAGTATTGCCTCATTCCCTTTTTTTGACTCTTCTGTTGCAGCCTCTGAATGAAAGTGGCTACTCAATAGTTGAATTTCTTGCGCCGGATATGTTGCTGCGCTGCAGCACAAAGGAAAAGGCTGAAAATAACAATTGCTTGTTCAAATTGAAAAATGATGATGCCAATCTGTATAATGCTGGTCTTGTTTGGAGAATACCATCCGGAAAAAAGGCGCATTCTGATCTTGTCTCTATCATTACATTTGTTATAGCGTTCTTATCAACTCTTGTAATTTTGATAACATCATTGCATTGTTTTAATAGCAGAGTGAGCAAAGATTTGAAACAATCGTAACGGTTTTTAATAATGCAGCCTTTGTTGCTTCAGTGGTTCTACACATTCGGTATTTGTTGTATTTGGTTAAGGATATTTTCTCATAAGTCAAGAAAAAGAATTTGCTTGGATTTTTTTACCACGAAACCACAATTCTTCTTGAATTTCTATCACACAATTTCTAATGCTTGGGATGGAGGGGTTGGGAGGTGAGGGAGTATTATAAATTTTTTTGTGTGGTTCAATTTTTAAGAGGGAAGAGGAGGGGAGCGAAATCCCTCCTAAATCACTTTTTGCAACATCCCTCTAGGTACGACAGTATAACTCATATTCGCGAGTATCCGTCCGTCCCGATTTTGACGGGGAAAAACCTAATTGACTGGTTTTGGGTTTTCCTCAATTTTAAAAGATTTATGGGTGGGCATGTAATGGGACATTGATTCTCATCTGAACCCGTCTATGAACCCGACCACTTATTACTATTTACATTTTACCTCTTTTAAATTATAAACCCTCAAACAAAGTCTTAAATTATATTCACATGTTTGTTTTTATTTTTAAGTTGAGTATTAAACAAAGTTGGTTTTTTTGAACTATATTCTTTGTTTAAAATAATCATACTGTCGAAACAAAATAGTTTTCGATTTTTACCCCTTTTATAATAAAAATTACCAAAACTCAACTTAAGTTCACATGGGGGTGAGGCAGAATGGGAATACCTAAACCCCACGGAGATACCCGAACCTCGTTGGGTATGAGTTTGGGTTCTACTTTTCATCCCCGTTAAGAATTTGGACGGGTTTGGGAATACTTGAACTTTATAAATTTGGGTTTGGGAAAGACAAAATCCGTTCCCACCCCATTGCAATGCCTACTTCCCTCCCTCGATTAAAATTCCTTCCCTCCCCTCTATTGACTTATGTTTCTAACACCATTAACTCTGTTGATGTGGAGTATGTGTCACATGAACAATGACATCACATAATTTAAGTGACATAGTCAACGATCAATTTAAAGCAGTGACTATTTGATATAAAATTGGTAAGAAAGATACAAATTTTACTGTATGTTAAAAATGTCAAGGTTTTTTTTAGATAGACGGAATGACAAATCATTGAAAACTAACACACACAAAGTGGAGTGACCGAGGTTCGAACTTCGGTCATGATGTCCGAAAATAGCAATTTCGATATTTCTGCTAATTGAGCTATGATTTGATTGAAATAGGATAAAGACAAAGACTTATTTGAAAGTAAGTGAAACATATATACATGGAGGAACCAAATTGAGAAAAATTTAAAAGTGGCAAAGATTAATGTGAGATATTAAAAGATTCACAGAACTAAGAGACCAATTTGATATGGTTTAATCTTTATAAATTTGATATGACAATAAATTTTAACCAATAAAAACAATCTAAAGTGAAAAAAAAAAAAAAAAACCAATAAAAGATAAAGAAATCTTGAATATCATAAATAACATTAAATATAAATTAGTCAAAAACATAAAATATAAAGTGTATTGAATTAAGTGATGTTAGAACGTTTTGATTGCAAGCTAAATTTAAAGGCCGGCTAAGGAACGTTACACGTCAAACCAACGGGTCATTATACAAAAATCCAAAAAACTTTACGTCATCTCACTCTTGTTTACTCCGCCTTTATACTCTTTATAAACACCCACACATACACACCCTCTTCACTCGTCAATCACCAATTCTCAACACCAACAAAACAACTGGAACTATATATTAATAAATTGGGAGTTTCTAATTGCCCTAAAAAAATTATTCCACATCATAAATGACACTCATCGGCAGCACCAATGCCGAACACTCCTCCCTCACCTTCTTCTTCTAAACCTATCAACCCCAACCGAAACCTAACTCCTCACCTGAATCTGATTCTCCTTCTCGTAGAAAAATATCTCCCAAACCAAATCCTAAACCTGACACTAAACGTCGCAATATGACGATTTATACAACGATCTGTCGTCGTTTCTTGATTCGGATGATCAACAATTAGATTCTAATCTTGCCTTGTCATCTTCATGGGTTAGGGCTAGGCAGTTCGAAGATCACAAGTTGAATCTTACCGAATCAGATGACAACGAATCATTCTTGGTTCATGCAATTCTTGATTTGCATCATCGGAATCAAACTCTTGAACCCGGTTATAATGCTTTTGTAAATTCTTACAATGATAAGTTCAACAAGTTAGCCACATCATCATCACCTTCATCAAAATTGGTGGTACGTTATAGTAGTCATCATCACCATCATCCTAATCATAATTATTATCATGATATTATTGTTGAATTGTTGATCTTAATTGTGATTTCTTTCATTTTGCGAATTAAGAATATGGGAAATACATGCTTTATGAATCCTATTCTTTAGTGTTTCACACATATTTCACAGTTTGTTCTTGGTATTCGTTATTGCACTCATAGCTTTGCCCCATTTGGTATTTGTTAATGTGCATATAATATTTTGCTAACAATATCACCCCCAAATATATGATCAACTATATTTTCTTCTCCATTTGGGAAGTACATTATAAGTTTCTTCACAATAACAAATTAAATAATAAATAGATAAACTTTCACACTTACACTAATTATTAAAAATAAAAAAAGGATACGTTTCAAATTTTCAACAAATAGTGTAGGAATAACGACGCTTTGAGAAGGTTCTAAAGCAGCTTCAATATGTTTACGGAAAGCACAAAGAAAGTGGAAATCATTTTTAGTAAAGATTTGTGCGTTCTTTGTGCTTTCCATAAACACATTGAAGTTGCTTTAGAACCTTCTTGAATTGTCGTTATTCCTACATTGTTTGTTGAAAATTTGAAACACATCCTTTTTTTTTTAATAATTGGTGTTAATTGTGAAAATTTATCTATTTATTATTTAATTTGTTGTTGTAAATTGTGATCCATAACACATGCACATAGTTTGTGCATTCTACCTTGGAGAAACTTCAATGATACTTCCCAAATGGAGAAGAAAATATAGTTGAACATATATTTCATGGTGACAATTTTAGCAAAGTATCATATGTACGTGTCATACCCCAATTTTGCCCCATATATTTTATTATTCCCATTTTGCCCTTTAATTAATAAAATTTAGTTTCTTTCATATTTTTGCATAAAAATTCATAAAAAATCCATAAAAATGCTTAATTGCATCACAAAAATTTCCAAAAATATTTTCTTTAATTATTTAACTTTTTTTCATAAATTATTTAATTATTCTTGAAATTCCTTTTATTTGCATTTTCTTATTTGCATTTCTTTTTTAGATTACTTCATGAACAAGTAACCTTCTCCTTCATAATTTTTCATTCTAATTAACATCATTCTCATATTAGATTAAAAAAAATCAAAATCATCAATCATCATCATGCATATTTATTTTATGTATTTAATATTTATTTTTTATTATTTTATGTATTTTTTAACCATTTCTTTTTATCTTGAAAAATCAAAGAAAATTCAAAAATTCTCAATCATTAGACACATCATCATTCCTATCATTAAACAATCTAGAATATTCCTAGAATAACACCTCATCATAGTACAACAAAATTACACATTATCCTTAATCAAAAATCACAAAAAATAAATTCATTACACTATGTCTCTTATACCCTTTCTCAATTCATTCTGACCTAAAAGAGACCATATATAAGCCTTCATTTCATCCTAGAGGCGCAGCTACACTGATCAGAATCACACAATCACTCAAAAAAAACTCAAACTTTTTCTCTCTTTTCAAAAATTTCGAAATCAGAGAAAGAAGCATCAAGCTTGCATTTTTATTTCACTATTCACTTTAGAAGGTTCCCAGGAGCAGAACTAACGGTTTAAATCAAAGAAAACACTAAGAATTGAAGTTTTTTTGAAGCTCAAAGTGGCCAAACGGAGCTTAGGAGTAAAGAGGACGAAACAAAGCTCAAAACAGGTAAATCATTGTTCATTCCTTCTAATATACATGTGTAAATGCTTTCTGGGTTGATTTTGAGCATGATTATGTATCGGTTTGTGAGTTTTCATGTTTGAACTTGAAAGTTGTTGTGTTCGTTTTGCATGATACGTGTGTGTTTAGCGAAATCTAAGGCCATATTCGTGATCTACGTGAAAACATAAGTGGATCTGGGTTTTCATTTTTGTGTTTTAATGGAGTTTGAGAGCTCCGGTGGTGCAACCACCCTGCCGGAACCCTTGGGGTTCGCCGGAGCTCTGGGAAGAAGATGAATATTCATCCATCATTCCCAGATTTGATCGTGACCGTTCGATCAGGCGCGCGCGAATGTAAGGATCAGATCTCACCTTTCTTTTTTAAAACACATCCGAACGATTGATCAAACGGTGTGGATCTCTGCTTTTCACGCGTACGCCTCTTTGGATGTCACACTGGATCGTTTTCTATGGGTTTTAATATTTATTTTTATTATGAATATCTGTACGCGTCTGATTAATTCAAAGGCTGTGCTTAGATCTGGGTCTTAGGACCAAGACCTTCGGATTGATCAGAAGGCTGTGATTACCAGATCCATACTATGGACCCTAGTTAACGCAGCACATAATTATTTTTTGTTTGACTCTGATTTTTGGTGGGTTGGCGCGTTGGGCCTTGGGCTCAGACCTTGGGTCTTTATTTTCTGCACCCCCATTTTTACTTCGTCTGTATGAAATACACCCCCCCTGCTGATTATGATTTTATTTAATTTCAGCTTATTTGCAAAAGCACTTATGTGATTTATTAGCTTATTTAAGCTTATTAGGTCACTGTTTATGCTTATATTATATTAATTTCATTTGTGAATTTTTCTAACTTATTTAAGTGATTATTCTTAATTAATTTGTCTTAGACCTAAAAGTGATTAAGTGCTTATTGATAATTCCAAAGAGCTTTTTAGCTTATTTGATCTCAATACTTGCACAACATGAATTGATATTACAGTGGTTACTGTAATAAAGGATTTTCAATTTTTTAAAGCTTATTTTAATAAGTGATTATGAACTTAATTAATTTTATCATAAGTGCTTATTTAGGGTTTCAAAAAGCTCTTTAGCTTATTTGACCCTAATTTTTACACAACATTGATTTATATACAGTGGCTACTGTATACAACTCAATTTCAAAATTTTCAAACTTATTTTCATAAGTGATTATTGATTAAGTTGTTTAACTTATAAGTGATTATTTGTACTTAAGGCTTTTTAGCTTAATTGTGAACGTCCCTTTGCTTTAATAAATGTGTCTTAACACTAATTTACCATCTTAATTCACGTTTCATGTGATAAGTTGTTTTGATTAGCTCTCATTAGAGTTCATTTTAATTCATTTGATTATTACTTTATGAATTGTTGCATGTTCATGCATCTATATCTTTCATGTCATTGCATGGTTATGCATTTCCATGATTATTGCTTGCTTATTAATGATGTTGATCACTTCTATTCTCTTGTTCTTGGTCTCTTTAGATTGAGTTTTCGCAATAAAAAACTAAAATAATATTTTCATAAAAAGGGCGAATGTGACGTCTGTCCATTCCAACCCCGAGTAATTCATGACACGTGACGTTTGTCCGTGGATTGAGTTATTCTCACTTTAAAACGCTAAAAACAATACAACTCACTTAAACTATTTTTTCTCAATAAAACCCGATAATGTTTTATCCATTCCTCGGACACATACTTACGCTTAAGTCTACCTTGCGAGCATACAAGCACAGTTGTGTCGGCGGAATGTGACTTAGACGCCATTGGTTGATTAACCATTTTCTTAAATACGAATGATGTTTTATCCATTCCTCCGACACGTACTTACGCTTAAGTCTCCTATTGCGAGCATACAAGCACAGTTATGTCGGTGGAATGCGACTTAAGCATTATCCGCTAAAAACAACAAACACGCAAGTCTTTTTTACCAGAACTACGTGAGTTTTGAGTTTCCCATTGCACCTGGGAATACGTAGGAGCGGGATCCTACAACCGTCAAACTCAATAAATAAAAACCTTTTTTTAGTTAATAATCGGAGTAGAATTCAAATAGGCAGTTAATTAATAATTGGGCAAATTTAATCAAACCTAAAAGCAATCAACGTAAAACCTCTAAATGGTTCCCGTTGAGTACAACGGATGCGAGAGGGTGTTGAGATCTTCCCCTCGCATAACCAACTCCCGAACCCGCCGTGGTTCTTTAACCATGTGAATCAAAGGTTTTCGCGGTATTTTCCTTTCCCTTTTTTGGAATAAATAAACATCGATGGTGACTTCATTGTAAAAATGAGAATTTCTCCGGCCGCTACAGTATGTTAATTTAATTTTTTTTAAAGTTTATTATTGAATAATTAATTAGCTTTGACTATTTATAAGATTTTAAATTATTGTCGCAATTACATTAATTATACGGTATATATTTTAAGTAAAGATTTGAAAATTAATCACATTTGACTATGATCTTTGATATATCGAAATCACTTGATGATTGCGACTGCAATTGCAAATATAAATGATTTTGTCACATTTGAAGCTATTGAGGTTGACAAAAGCTTATTGTCGCGACGCTAATAGTAGTTGCGACATTAATTTAAAATCATGCATGTTTGTTGTTTCGTTATTCATAGATGATTTTTATCTTGTTTATATTTGTTCAGCTTGTCGCAGTTGTAGTTACTCTTCTGAGTCTTCCAAATGAATTTTTGACTTGAGTTTAGACATCACCTGACTAGGTAATGTGTAAACTCAAGTCAATAATTTGCTCGAAAGACTTAGAAGAGTAACCACAATTGCGACATTGAAGCTGAAGAAATACCAAACATTAAAACTAGATAAAATCATCTATGAATTACAAAAGAATAGGCATGCATGATTTTAAGTTAATGTTGCAACCGCAGTTAGCGCCGGCAAAATAAGCTTTGGTCAACCTCCACAACTATACAATCGTGACAAAGTCATTTATATTTGCAATTGCAGTCGCGGTGATCAAGTGATATTGATATTGCAAATATCATAGTCAAATGTAAAACATCAATTTCAAATCTTAAATAAAACAATATATTGTCCAATTGATGTAATTGCGACTATAATTTAAAATCTTATAAAACAATCAAAGCTAATTAATTATTCAATAATAAACTATAATAAAAAATTAAATTAATATGCATATGATACTTTGCTAACAATATCACCTCTGTTATGAATTTGATGAACCACACCAATGAAACTTAACTAGTGTGAGGCAAAATAAATAAAGCAACATACAATAACAATGGACCAAACAATAATAATCAACTAACAAAAACTAAACAATAGCTCTCCTTTCCACTATCAAACTTGTTCCTTCTTGATTACAATGAGATTTTCAAAGAGTTGCAAGAAATTAGACAATCCACAATTTCTACCTTTTTCCCAAATCTCTTCCCGTGACCAAGAGATGTCAATGATAAGTGTTTCCAAGGTGTTAGAATCACTTCCCAAGAGCTTCCTCTATGAACTCTACCTTTGGATATGCTGCACAAATCCTAAAACCTTACATTTTTCCCTCTCACACTGCTGCAAAAGCAGAACACGTGCTTATATACATCGTGACCACGTCGTGCGCCACTAGCAGAAACCACTACGAACAACATTCTTCGAAGCCACGCCTGGCGCCGCTCCCCGCGCCAGTTCCAGAAGTAAACATGTTTTTGTTTCAGCTGAGTTTCAAAGGCACAAGTCCAACAATCTCCACTTTGCCTTTAAAACGATGGTGATGCCAACTTTCCATCAACCACCGTTCTTACACCACATCCTCTTTGAACCCCGGAATGAACCGCTTCGTACTCCCGAAGAAACACTTGCCTCCAATTGTCCTTGGAATTTTAGGACAACCCTATCCACCGTACCCTCTTCGGCCCCCGAATTGTTCATGACCATCCTCACGAAGAATTGCTTGCCTCTCAACTTAACCTTGAAATTTTAGGTAAGTTCCACAAGCCGCGACATCAAACTCTCCTTGTATCCAACTACCTCCAGCAATCCTACAATTTACCAAGTCTAATTGTCACCAACTTCCAATTGCCTCCTTGAAGATCTTCCTAGTTTTGCACTTCTTCAGACACAATTGAAACATAACCCACAAGGTCCCCATAGCCATACCACTTTGGTGTACCTCCACCTCAAACTGAGTTTCCTCCACCAAAGTCTCAATCCGGTATATCCACTATGTATCCCACCTTGTAACGCAAAACTTTTCAACTACTCCGAAACACACTTCAAAGTCATTGTTAGTCTTTAACACTTCCTGTTTAGTTCTACCACCTAGTTAAACTTTGTTTCACTAGTCCAACTAAAACTCATGTCACTAACAAGTTCCACCCGAAGTTTCACAACTCAACCACATCTTGAAAATTTCCACTAGTAACAAATGCATAATCACATTAAAATTCCGGAACATACCTCATATAGCGTAAAAGAACCTCACCACACCTTGACTCTTACAAGCTTTTCTGTCTCCAAGATGAACAACTCCACCTTCAACTAGCTCTAGAGTCCAAAAGTATCCATTCTCCGAACACATGTGATAAGAGCATCCAAAGTCCACGACTCAAAGCTTCACCGATTCCCAACTTCCATTAGCGCCTTCACATCCTCATAATAACTTTGTTTGTTTCAAACGTAACCCAAGTATTATACTATTATTAGCACTGCATCTCTAGGCTGATCCGAGTATTATTCCACCGCCTCTCCAGGCTGATGTTGAATATTCTTACTACCACCTCTCCAGACTGATGTCGAGTATTATTACCACCACCTCTCCAGGCTGATGTTCTTGCAATCTCCTTTAGCTTTTCATCTTCGAGGCACCGGGTAATCATGCTCCATGTTTTATCCATCATCCCGAACATTATTATTGCTTCCATCTTCACTTTCCACAATTCTACAATTGTTTTTGGAAAGTTCCTCGATAACCCATTCGATTGACCCTTTGCCCCACGGTGGGCGCCAATTGTTGTGAATCCGATGAACCACACCAATAAATCCTTGAGTGTGTGGGGCAAAACAAATTAAAACAACCAAACAATAACAATGGAAGAGCAATCATAATCAACCAACAAAAGCTAAAACAAAACTATGAAAGTGATGACAGGAATTTCTGTAGTATTTTTAGTAGTATTATTAGTAGTAATTTGACCAAGACAGACCCAAATATCAAGAATAACCTAAAGAATCAAGGAAAAACATCAAGAGCAAAGATACGCAAAAGACAATAAACAACCAAAAAAGTGAAGAAATGCATCTCATCGTGTCATGATGGCTCCCATGGTACCACGATGGGAGCTGCTTGCTGGCCAAGACTTCAGAAATTATATTTTTGAAGAAAATCTCAGCATTGCAGTACGATGGACTATATCGCAGTACGATGGGATAACTTGGCGACCAAGCTGATGAAATGCACAAGATCAGTTATAATTTTAAACTGAATTTTCCCATCGTGCCACGATGGACCTATCGTGTCACGATAGCTTGCTGAGACCCAATACAAAAAGTATAAATAGAGCTCCCTCTTCTCATTATTTTTCATTCAGAAATAGAAGAACTTTTCTATTCTATTGGAGAGGTTCAGAGGAGCTTTAAGGGCATAGTTTTCTTCCCTTACGGGATAGCTACACTCAACAAGGTATGTTTTCTTTAGGCTTTTCTAGTTAAGTTCCTGTAATTTAATTATGTAAGTCTTTTGTAATAGATGACTTAGGTTGTGGTGGAGACGATGAACTCCCCGATGAATACTTGGGTTATGTAATTGAGTCAAAGTTATAGAATAAATATTAGGGTTAACTTTGATAGTAATATTAGGGTTTGCTTTAATATTTATCCGGAACTAGTAATAAATAATGCTAGATGAATAGACATGGTAAACATCCTGAACTAGTTGTGAATTGAGCAATTAGAGGAGGAATCAGACACTAGTTGTCAATTGAGCAATTAGAACTTGAATAGTCCGAAACTAGGATCTAGAGAGATTGGATGGTTGATGGTCATAATGCATATCTGTTGAATAACTCACCTAGTAATTAGGATATGTGACACAGCGAGGTTAGGCTTTAGTAGGTACCTTAGTTGCAAACGTAGGAAAACTTCACTTACATAGGGTAGTATAAGGTACTACCATAACAAGAATAAAATCAACGCCGAATAATAATCTGAATGACTATGTTATACACCGATTATGTCAAGTATGAAGGAGGGAGTAAGTTCAACTACCATACCTATTCTCTATATTTCTTGAATCAAACTTTTACTTTTCTGCAACGCATCTCGCTATTTTTATAAAATTAAAAACCTTTTTCAAAACCTAAAGCGAATGCAAAAAACCACAAGCTTGAATAGCACTGACAAGGTTTTGGCACGATCCTTGTTGATACGAACTCATTCTAGACACCTAGAGTGTGAATTATTACTCCACGACAGACTGGTACACTTGCCAGACCGTAGTCAGAAAGCGATAAAGAACGCAAAACAATTTTTACCCAATTCGGTGTTAATTAATCTACTCTAAGAGAGAGCTCTCCAATCCACTATCAAAGTCGTTCCTTCTTGATTACAATGATATTCATACAAGAATTACAAGAAATTGGAGAATCCCTAATTTCTACCTTTTTTTCCAAATCTTTTTCAGTGACCAAGAGATTTCAATGATAATGTTTACAAGGTGTTAGAATCACTTCCCAATCCCTAAAGTTGTTCCCAAGAGCTTCCTCTATGAACCTTAGCTAGGTTTGGCCGCACAAACCCTAAAACGTCATATTTTTCTATCTCACACTGCTGCAAAAACATAACACGTGCTTATATACATCGCAACCGCGCCACGCACAAGGCATGCCGCGTCGTGCGCCACCAACAGAAACCACCACGAACAACATTCTTAGAAGTCGCGCCTGGCGTTGCGCCCCGCGCCAGTTCCAAAAGCAATCTTGTTTTAGTTGAGTTTCAAAGGCACAAGTCCAACAATCTCCACCTTGCCTTTAAGATGGTGAAGTCAACTTCCCATGCCATCATCCACCATGCTTACAACACATCCTCTTCGAACCCTGGAATGAACCGCTCCATACTCTCGAAGAAAAAGTTGCCTCGAATTTTCCTAGGAATTTTAGGACAACCCTACAAACTCCACCGTACACATTCACTGATTTATTATGTGAGTCTTGAATATTCATTTCCAGCATTCCCATTGTTCTAGTTAGCTGGTTTCTTACACATGTTCTCATCGTTGTCACTGTATTGGGCCTTGTTCGCATTGTTAGAAAACTGTTAGATAACGCTTCAAAGTTGAATGGATCCAGGCTGGAATCGTGAACGAATCACTTTCTTTATAGTATTTCAAGCACTCTCGATTTGTCTTAGAGTTTCGGTGCAAGAATACCCAGGATAATTCAGCCTTCTCGAGTTTGCACAAGACCGATGAAAACTCGAATGTAGTGAAGAGTGTTGGATTTGTGTTTTAGTGAGTTCGTGATTTTGTTTATTAATTTCTGAATTTGAAATGAATTATATATAGGCTACATTGGTATTGTTTCACAAGGTAGCGACCCTTGGTGAAACAATTTCTTTTACCAAAAGTTACAATATTTGGCCAATAGCAACATACTCAAAAGTTGCATGTTTTCATTCTGCAACATTTCATGAAGTGTTGCAACTTTCAAATTCAAAACTCAAAACACTCGCATTTACTCACTTTATTGTCATTTTGGAACATACTATTTGTAATTAATGCTCATAAATTACAACAATCCCCCACTTGTTCCAATAATGACAAAACAATCCCAGAAAAGATAGAAAAGAATGTTAATGCAGTCAAGTATTTTTCGATTTGAACTAAATCTTAGAAAGGATAATGCAAAATTTAATCGGAATGTTAGGTAGAACCATTATCCCATGTGATTAGACTGGCTTATTATTCCCATCTCATAAAATTGGCCCCCTTCTTTCTTCTTTTGTAAACCTGCATATCCCAGAGGTATATCAGTTTTATATTTCTATTCACCTCTGCTTGCAATTTTGTAAAGCTGTATATTTTTTTATAAACAAGCTGTATATTTTGTTAAATGATTGAAGTGTATACTCGTGATCTGTTATTAATTTTTTGCTAGTCCTTGTATTTATTATGTTCAATAAACATCGTTCTAGTATTTATTGACAACCTTGCTGCATTATTCGTCTTGCTTTTGAGGGGACATTGCATCCTACAAGTTTGTTTTTATCTCAAGAAAATAAAATTTCAGCTTTATATTTTGCAATGTTTTATAGACATACCTATATAGATCCCTTAGTTCTGCGTAAATTCACATAAAGATGAACGTTTGGATGCAGATGCTCTTTGATACCTTTGCATAATCGTAGCATAAAGAATTTCATGCTTAATTTGACCGTTCTCATGCACAAAAGTACTTCCATATAAGTAATATCTTTTATTTTCATTTCAGGTGGTTGATTCCTCAAATCCTAGCTCTAATAGCAGAAACGCTAAAGCTTTTTCTCCGATGAAGCAATTTCTTATGCAGTCTTACTATGACAGATATGCAAGCTTACATGATTCAGAATTTGAAAATTTCATGTCTCAAGAAGTTACTTCTGATCTATGTGAAGTGCTTCTTGAAAACCATAATTCCATGTTAAGATTGTCAGTTCTAAGACGCGATCTTGTTGGTGAAGGTTCTCATCACCGTGTGTCTACATTAATCAAATTACAAACCCAACAGTTGAAGTCTTTTTCTGAACTTTTAAGCTACTCATGTGAATTCATAGTTATCGAAAGATTGCCTTCTGGAGTTTTTGCTGATCCATTTGAATTACAACATCTTGCTCAACGTAGTGGTAAGTACTCTTAACCTGCTTTTCTGATTAAAAATAAAGTAGAAAGTGGAAAAGAAGTTTCATATTTATACATTACACATTTTCATAGCAGTGTTCAATGAGATAGCTGTGTTTGGCGATACAAATCTGGAGCTGCCTTCGTTCTTGTCCAATCGATCTGCTGTTGAAATCCACTTAGATGTTGATCCAAATATATTGCTACAGCCAACTAATTTCAGCATAGAGTTTCCTTTGCATGCACGATATCAAGTAAGTCTGTTATAATTCATTTTTTATCTTAATACTATTTTTAGCTAAGCCTGCCCTTTACATGTTTTTAATCTAATGTTCTGCAAAGGTAGTAGATATGATGTATCTTTTGAAGGCACTACCATCTAAGAACTAATCACCATTTTAGTCCCTAAAGTTGCAACAATTAGTTGATTTGGTCTATGAAATTAACAAAATTTATAAGTAACTTGTGAAATTGAAAATCTTCGGTAACATTAGTCCTTTTAGGTCGGGTAATTTAGTGCCTAAAATTGTCTCGAATAGACGAATATGATGGAAGATTTTTCATTTTAGGAGCCGTTTTGAAATTTTGTTACTTTCATAGGCAAAATTGCACGACACTTATAATTTAAGCGACTAAGTTGGCAATTCAACTCATCACCTTATGATAATTGTTTCATCTAGAGATCATGATATGATTCTCCGCAACTTGCACCGCTTAGTATTTTAGTATCTAAGTGCTTTTAAAAATGTCATTTTGGTATAAATCAATTTTTAAGAATCTACCAGGTACACTGCAGTATTGCCTCATTCCCTTTTTTTGACTCTTCTGTTGCAGCCTCTGAATGAAAGTGGCTACTCAATAGTTGAATTTCTTGCGCCGGATATGTTGCTGCGCTGCAGCACAAAGGAAAAGGCTGAAAATAACAATTGCTTGTTCAAATTGAAAAATGATGATGCCAATCTGTATAATGCTGCTCTTGTTTGGAAAATACCATCCGGAAAAAAGGTGCATTCTGATCTTGTCTCTACCATTACATTTCTTATAGCGTTCTTATCAACTCTTGTAATTTTGGTAACATCATTGCATTATTTTAAAAGCAGAGTGAGCAAAGATTTGAAACAATCGTAACGGTTTTTATTAATGCAGCCTTTGTTGCTTCAGTGGTTCTACATATTCGGTATTTGTTGTATGTGTTTAAGGATATTTTCTCATAAGTCAAGAAAAAGATTTTGCTTGGATTTTTTACCACATAACCACAGTTCTTCTTGAATTTCTATCACACAATTTCTAACACATGGCATGGAGGGGATGGGAGTGAGGGAGTATTATAAAAGTTTGTGTTTGGTTTAATTTTTAGGAGGGAAGAGCAAGGGATTCACTTTTTGCAAGATCCCTCTAGGCACGACAGTATAACTTATACCTCCCGATTTTGATGGGAAAAAACCTATTTGACTGGGTTTGGATTTTCCTCAATTTTAAAATACGAGGGTGGACATGTAATGGAAACATTGATATCCACCCGAACTCGTTTATGAACTCGGCCCGCTTGTAACTATTTATATTTTACCTCTCTAAAATTATAAACCCTTAAACAAAGTCTTAAATTATATTCATATGTTTGTTTTTATTTTTAAGTTGACTATTAAACGAAGTTGGTTTTTTTTAATTATATTCTTTGTTTAAAAAAATTATATTGTCGAAACAAAATAATTTTTAAGGCAGAATTGGGATATCTGAACCCCACGGGGATACCCGAACCTTGTTGGGTATGAGTTTGGGTTCTACTTTTCATCCCTGTTAAGAATTTGGACGGATTTGGGGATACTTGAACTTTATAAATTTGGTTTGGGAAAGAAAAAATCTGTTTCCACCCAATTGACATGCCTGCTTCTCTCCCCTCGATTAAAATCCCTCCTCTCCCCTCGATTAAAATTCCTTCCCTCCCCTCACCTTTATTGACTTATGTTTTCTAACACCATTAAATCTGTTGATGTGGAGTATGTGTCACGTGAACAATGACATCACACAATTTAAGTGACATAGTCAACGATCAATTTAAAGCAGTGACTATTTGATATAAAATTGGTAAGAAAGATACAAATTTGATTGTATGTTAAAAATGTCAAGGGTTCTTTTTTTAGATAGACGAAATGACAAGTCATTAAAAACTCACACACACAAGGTAGAGAGACCGATGTTCGAACTCCGGTCATGATGTCTGACGCTAGCAATTTCGGTATTTCTGCTTTATGACCTATGATTTTATTGAAATTGGATGAAGAGAAAGACTAATTTAAAAGTAAGTGAAACATATATTCATAGAGGAACCAGATTGAGAAAAATTTAAAAGTGGCAAAGATTAATGTGAGATATTAAAAGATTCACAGAACTAAGAGACCATGGTTTAATCCTTATAAATTTGATAGGATAGTAAATTTTAACCAATAAAAACAATCTAAAGTGAAAGAAAAAAAACCAATAAAAGATATAGAAATTTTGAATATCATAAATAACATTAAATATAAATTGGTCAAAAACATAAAATATAAAGTGTCTTGAATTAAATGATGTTAGAACGTTTTGATTGCAAGCTAAATTTAAAGGCTGGCTAAAGAACATTACACGTTGGTTTGACCAACGAGTCATTATACAAAAATCCAAAAAACTTTATGTCATCTCACTCTTGTTTACTCCGCCTTTATACTCTTTATAAACACCCACACATACACACCCTCCTCACTCGTCAGTAACCAATTCTCAACACCAACAACACACCCGGAACCATATATTAATACATTGGGAGTTTCTAATTGCCTTAAAAAAATTATTCTACATCATAAACGGCACTCATCGGCAGCACCAATGCCGACCACTCTTCCCTCACCTTTTTCTCCTAAACCTATCAACCCGCAACCAAAACCTAACTCCTCACTTGAATATGATTCTTCTTCTCGTAGAAGAATATCCCCCACACCAAATCCTGAACCTGACACTAAATGTCGCAATATGACGATTTATACAACGATCTGTCGTCGTTTCCTGATTCTGGTGATCAACGATTAGATTCTAAACTTGCCTGGTCATCTTCATGGGTTAGGGCTAGGCAGTTCGAAGATCATAGGTTGACTCTTACCGAGTCAAATGACAACGAATCATTCTTGATTCATGCAATTCTTGATTCGTATCATCGGAATCAAACTCTTGAAACTGGTTATGATGCTTTTGTAGATTTTTACCATGTTAAGTTTAATAAGTTCGCCACATCATCATCACCTTCATCAAAATTGGTGGTACGTTATAGTAGTCATCATCATCATTCTAATCATAATTATTATCATGATATTATTGTTGAATTGTTGATCTTAATTGTGATTTCTTTCATTTTGCATGGAGTTGGAATTAAGAATATGGAAAATGCATGGTTTATGAATCCAATTCTTCATTGTTTCACACATATTTCACAGGTTGTTCTTGGTATTCGTTATTGCACTCATAGCTTTGCTCCATTTGGTATTTGTTAATTTGTTAATGTGCATAATTTGCTAACAATATCACCCCCAAATATATGATCAACCATATTTTTTTCTCCATTTGGGAAGTACATTATAAGTTTCTTCAACGCAGAACGTATAAACTCATGTGCATGGGTCATGGATATAATTTAAAATCTTATAAAACAATCAAAGCTAATTAATTATTCAATAATAAACTATAATAAAAAATTAAATTAATGTGCATGCATATGATACTTTGCAAACAATATCACCTCAGTCATGAATCCGATGAACCACACCAATGAAACTTAACTAGTGTGAGATAAAACAAATAAAGCAACCAACAATAACAACGGACCAAACAATAATAATCAACCAACAAAATCTAAACAAAAGCAATAAAGAACACAAATCAAATTGTTTACCCAGATCGGTGTTAATGAACCTACTCTGGAGGAGAGAGCTCTCATTTCCACTATCAAACTTGTTCCTTCTTGATTACAATGAGATTTCCAAAGAGTTGCAAGAAATTAGACAATCCCTAATTTCTACCCTTTTTCCAAATCTCTTGCCGTGACAAAAGATTTCAATGCTAACTATTTCGAAGGTGTTAGAATCATTTCCCAATCCCTCGAGTTGTTCCCAAGAGCTTCCTCTATCAACCCTAGCTTTGGATATGCCGCACAAACCCTAAAACCTCACATTTTTCCCACTCACACTGCTGCAAAAGCAGAACACGTGCTTATATACATTGCGACCGCGCCATGCGTAGGGTATGTCGAACAACATTCTTCGAAGTCGCGTCTGGCGCTGCTCCCCGCGCCAGTTCCATAAGTAATCCTTTTTCTGTTTCAGCTAAGTTTCAAAGGCACAAGTCCAACAGTCTCCACCTTGCCTTTAAAACGATGGTGATGCCAACTTCTCATCAACCATCGTGCTTACACGACATCCTCTTTGAACCCCAGAATGAACCGCTTCGTAATTTTGGTAACATCATTGCATTATTTTAATAGCAATGAACAAAGATTTGAAACAATCGTAACGGTTTTTATTAATGCGGCCTTTGTTGCTTCAGTGGTTCTACACATTCGGTATTTGTTTAAGAATATTTACTCATAAGCCAAGAAAAAAAAATTGCTTGGATTTTTTACCACAATTCTTCTTGAATTTCTAATACAAGTTAGGGTCTGTTTGGTTCTTGGGTTATGGAGCAGATGGGAGGTGAGAGATTATTTTAAATTCTTTTGTGTTTGGTTCAATTTTTAGAAGAGAAGAAGAGGGGAGCAAAATTCCTCCTAAATCAATTTTTGCAAGATCCCTCCAGGCACGGCTATATAACGCATACTCGCGAGTACCTGTCTGCTCCGATTTTTACGTGGAAAAACCTAATTGACTGGGTTTGGGTTTTCCTCAATTTTAAAAGACGAGGGTGAGCGGGTAATGAAAACATTGATACTCACCCGAATCCGTCTCTGAATTTGGCCCGCTTATAACTATTTACATTTTACCTCTCTTAAATTATAAACCCTTAAACAAAGTCTTAAATTATATTCATATGTTTGTTTTTATTTTTAAGTTGAGTATTAAACCAAGTTGGTTTTTTTGAATAATATTCTTTGTTAAAAAATCATACTGTCGAATCAAAATAGTTTTCGATTTTTACCCCTTTTATAATAAAAAATATCAAAATTCAACTCAAGTTCACATGGAGGTGACTGAGGTTCGAACTTCGGTCATGACGTCCGACACTAGCAATTTCGGCATTTTTGTCAGTTGAACTATGATTTGATTGAAATTGGATGAAGACAAAGACTTATTTAAAAGTAAGTGAAACATATATTCGCGGAGGAACCAAATTGAGAAAATTTTAAAAGTGGCAAAGTTTAATTTGAAATATTAAAAGATTCAGAGACCTAAGAGATCAATTTAATTTGGTTTAATCCTTATAAACTTGATAGGATAGTAAATTTTAACCAATAAAAAAAACCAATAAAAGATAAAGAAATCTTAATCTCGTAAATAACATTAATTAAAAAAAAAAACTTTTGCACAGCCCCCCTCCCCTCTAAATCTAGTTTTTTTTTTTTTGGTTTATCCACCAAGAAATGGTGGTTTTAGGGTCAATTTTTGTTCCAAAATTACCCCTCTAAATTGTTATTTCTTTTCTTTTTTTAAATAAGTGATTTTCACAAATATTTAGTTTTTCTTTTTTTGATTTCATCGTCTTAGTGCAACGTTGTTTTGGTCGTCGTTTTGTTGTGGCTTTAGTTTGTTGTCCCATCTTAGTGCGGTGTTTGTTCGGTTCAAATTGACAAATTAGATTCGACACGGTGCATATTCAACAATCAATGATTTTAGCGTCATCAACATTGCAAACTCAGAGACATAGGTATTCAAAGCACTTCAAGTTCGTCATATTTTTGTAGGCTTTGTCACACTTTAGGCATTTTGCCGTTATAAGTTATTAACGTGGATGTTTTGAGTTTGTTTGCAGATTTATCCTTTTAAGTTTTTAGCGATCTTGAGTTGTATTATTCGATGTATGTGATCAATTTGAATGAATGAATGAATGAATGTCGTTTTTAGTCAAAAAAAAAACATTAAATATAAATTAGTCAAAAACATTAAATATAAAGTGTCTTGAATTAAGTGATGTTTGAACGTATTGATTACAAGATAAATTTTAAAGGCTGGATAAGAAACGTTACACGTCAGAGCAACGGGTCATTATATAAAAATCCAAAAAACTTTACGTCATCTCACTCTTATTTACTCCTCCTTTATACTCTTTATAAACACTCACACATACACACCCTCTTCACTCGTCAATCACCAATTCTCAACACCAATAACACAGCTGGAACTATATATTAATACATCGGGAGTTTCTAATTACCCTAAAAAAATTATTCCACATCATAAACGACACTCATCGGCAGCACCAGTGCCGAACACCCCTCCCTCACCTTCTTCTCCTAAACCTATCAACCCCCAATCAAAACCTAACTCCTCACCCGAATTTGATTCTTCATCTCGCAGAAGAATATCTCCCAAACCAAATCTTGAACCTAACACTAAACGTCCAAATGTTCTCCATACCTCCGCCGGAAATAGACCACTCCCAAAATATGACAATTTATACAACAATCTATCATCGTTTCCTGGTCATCTTCATGGGTTAGGGCTAGGAAGTTCGAGGATCGCAGGTCTACTCTTACCGAATCAGATGACAACGAATCATTCTTAATTCATGCAAGTCTTGATTTTTATCATTAGAATCAAACTCTTGAAATCAGTGCTGATGCTTTTGTAGATTCTTACCATGATAAGTTTAACAAGTTCGCCACATCGTCATCTCCTTCATCAAAATTGGTGGTGCGTTAAAGTAGCCATCATCCTTATCATGATATTATTGTTGAATTGTTGATCTTAATTGTGATTTTTTTCGTTTTGCAGGGAGTTAGAATTAAGAATATGGGAGTTACATGCTTTATGAATCCAATTCTTCAATGTTTCTCACATATTTCACAATTTGTTCTTGGTATTCGTTATTGCACTCATAGTTTTGTTTCCATTTGGTATTTGTTAATGTGTATATGATACTTTGCTAACAATATCACCCCCCAAATATATGATCAACTATATTTTCTTCTCCATTTGGGAAGTAGTTTCTCCAAGGCAGAATGCATAAACTCATGTGCATGTGTCATGGATCACAATAACAAATTAAATAATAAATAGATAAATTTTCATACTTAACACCCATTATTAAAAATAAAAAAGGATACAATTAAGGTTATCCACAAGCAATGTTTGAACGTATTGATTACATTGAAGCTGATTTAGAACCTTATCAAAGTGTCGCTATTCCTACATTGCTTGTGGATAATTTGAATTGTATCCTTTTTATTTTTAATAATGGGTGTTAATTGTGAATATTTATCTATTTATTATTTAATTTGTTGTTGTGAATTGTGATCCATGACACATACACATGAGTTTATGCATTTGCCTTGGAGAAACTTAAACTATACTTCCTAAATGAAGAAGAAAATATAGTTTATCATATACATTAATTTAATTTTTTATAGTTTATTATTGAATAATTAATTAGCTTTGACTGTTTTATAAGATTTTAAATTATGATCGCAATTACATTAATTATACAATATATTTAGTAAAGATTTGAAATTGATGTTTTATACTCCCCCTGTCCTTAAATATAAGTAAAAGTTTATCAACAAAAGTGAATGTATTTGATCCAAATCTTTAACCAAATGCATCAAAAGATTTTGACTTATTTTTTCTTATATTTTGGGATGAAGGGAGTATTAATCACATTTAACTACACCTTTATATGTCTTGAACCTCCAAAGTTGAGAGAATATAATTTATCTCCAATGGTTTAAGACTTTTCACCTACAGGCTTAGACATTTAAAGGAGGTCCCCAGTCATTGGGTCCAATGGGGGTTAGTAGAAACATTATTTCTTTTAGGTACCTATTGTGCAACTAGGATGTTTGATATAATGTTGGATATTTAAATGTTGGCATTATCTTGCTAAAATAAATATACAAGCAGGATGTCTCAATATGTGGATATGTCACATGTTCAGTATGCTATGATTGCGCGTCTTGATTACGCGTCTTTTATATTTAAGGAATCCATACCTATGTTCTAGGCTTCAAAACATGTGGTTGATCAAAATCTCTGATGTGTTCAATCAATTTTAGGAAACATTGTATTTTATTCTGATCATTGAGAGCTGGAAATGTTGATGGACCAGCTAAGTATGAAGCCCATAATTGGAGTTCAAGTCCGTGCTACTTCTAAGTATTTAAGCAAGACGAAAAACCTAATGTATCAACTAGAGCTGCCATTGTAATAGAATTTTTAGGGTTTTAAGTTGTTGTTAATTTTGAGTCTACTTTGTGTCATCTTGATGCAATTCTAGGACTTGGTGTTATTGAGTTGTAAAATTGTATACTACTTCTAACCTTTGAAGTACGGAGATAGTTTGTGTTTGAAGGAGTCTTCACAATATTGTTTATTCAATTGTAGTCACAGAGTGTGTGATTGAGTGGAAGTGAGATGGGATCTCAGGTTTATGAGTTCCTAGGCAAAAGTTGCACGGCTAGTTGCTAGGTTGTAAGTTGTAAACGGGGAGTTTGCTGAGAAACTAAGAACTAGGACTGCTGAAGTGAATTTCCTTCCAGGATTGGTCTCCTCTAGAGTATGTGTGTTTGTCACCGAACTGAGTTAACAAATCATCTATGTTGTTTTTGTTTCTGTCATTTATATTTCTCTTATCTAGATTATTTTAAAATAAATCCATTATCAATTTTTAAGTAGCCAAACCGTTTTCTTTTTACAAATTAAGGCTTATATCTCATGACCAACTCATTGCTTTTATTGCCAATTATTTTATTTTAATGGTCATGGATTAATGTTTAACGGTCACATGTGTTTTGAGAATTGCCTTGTATTATTACATGGTTAAAGTGTATATATAGACTATACATACATATAAAAATGTGACATGTAGAAGAAAATGATATATATATATATATATATATATATAAATCTTCTTTTTGACAATAAAAAGATTTATTTCCTGAGTGCATTTCCTGTGTTTATCAAATTCAAGTTGTTCTGTCATCTCGAGTATGATTCATACTCGGGAAGGACCTGTTGAATCCTGGAGGATTTGCGCAAATATACAGCGGATAAATCCTTAAGGACAGTGACTTTGTCATGCCTCAAGTTATTACTCTATTTTGCAGGTTATCCGCAATTCATGGGTTTAGGCGTTCAACAAAAGATAAGTTTATCATCTCTACTTTATTTGATTCTCATATTCATTTGATGTTTATCATCCCTACTTTATTTGATTCTTACATGTTTATTATTCTGATAATATTAGGTCTTAATTCTATGACAATCTTGAGGACTAAATTGAGAAAGATGAGTTTATATGAAATCTCTATATTCGTATCGAATTATCATATTTATTTGATGTTTAATTTATATTCTTATATATTTATTTATTATGTTTTGTAGGTCAATTATACAACATGTGTATCGTTAGTTGGATGTTTTAACATTACACTCAACATCGTAACTATGTCACAACAAAAAAATGGGAAAACGGCGACGGTTGGATTGAGTATACGGCGGCAGTTATAACCGCCGCTAAGCATTTAGCAGCGGTTAAACTGTCGCTGCATACTCAATCCAACCGCCGCTGTTTTTCAGTTTTTTTGTAGTGTGTCATAGTGTTGGAACATCACATACAACATTTGGATCTAGTGTGCCATGATTTCAAAAAGCTTCCTAAATTTTCATTTAGCAATGACGTGGCCCTTTTGGCAACAATAGTGACACACAATATTTGGGTGATGACTTTTTTTTTTTTTTGAAACAAAACCAACTATATTGATTAAGAGAGAGTTACAGTGGTGAATACAGGTTGGGTAGCTATCATCCCAACATCTATTGGGCTCAACAACAGCCCAACGAGCCAAAGCATGAGCTACAGAGTTACCATCTCTGCAAACCCATTCAACAGAAATGTCACTGCGCTTATTCAAAACCCTAGCTGAATTTCGAATCATCATTCCCCATTGAGTTCTAGGGTAGACCTATGACTTTTGTTATGGAAACGAGTACTTTTGCGATTTTCCTTCTTTTTAACAAACTTGTTTTTCTTAAAAGTCCTATTCAAAGGCTTATCAAATTTCTTTGGATCTATCGCAAAGGTCATTTTCGGAACGAGAGCGTTGTCCAATTTGGCTTGGAGAGTGCTAACCTCTTCTTTCCTAATGTGACAAGTTTCACAACCAAACAAAGAAGAACATTTATCTTCAACAATATCTTTTTATTTTTCTACAATCAACGCTTTAAGGCTTCCGATTGTTCTTGAGTTTCGGAAACTTTAGCTTCCAAACTTAAAATCAATTTTCTTTTATCATCAAGATACTTATAAGTCTTAAGAGGCGCTTCATGCAAATTATCAAAAGCTTCTTGAAGCTCATTATAAGAAGGATTACTACTAAGAGAGATAGAGTGACGATGACTCGCCTTCTTATGTTGATGCTATGTAAGATATAGTTGTCACTTCTTGCTCCTCTTCACAAGAGCTTTCGTGAGTGGATGACTCACTTTCGCTTTCACACGTTATGTAAGCCCTTTCTTCCTTTTTTGAAAGTATTTCCTTTGCTCTTTCTCTTGAGGTTTGGACAATCAAATTTGTAATAACCAACTTGTCCGCATTTGTAGCATAGTCCTTTTCCTTTGTCATTCTTACTTCCTTTGGCTTTACCTTGGTTGTTGGTTTGATTATGGAACTTAGCGAAATTTTCATCCGAATACTATTCATTGTTCCTTTTGATGTACTTGTGATATTTTCGAACAAATAATCTTAAACCCGCTTCACCATCCCATTTTTTGTCACTTGAACTACTATAGTCATGCTCTTCATTTTTGTACTTTGGTGATAATTCCTTAAGAGCAATAAGCTTCATCTTGTACTTCTCGGAGTGTTTCTTTTCCATTATTGTCTTCTCATGATTTTCCAAAGCCATGAGTTCATGTTGGTGTTCCTCAAGCTTTCCAAACAAGGTGGTAAGGTCAAGAGTTGTGAGATCATTAGCTTCTTTAATAGTCGTCACCTTGGGTTGTCATTCCCTACTCAAACACCTTAAAATTTATTAGTACTAGCTTCATTTGGAACCGGTTTACCAAGTACATGCAACCGATTTATCAAGTAAATGAATCTCTTTTGCATATTGGAAATGGTTTCACCATCCTTCATGCGAAAGAATTCAAATTCTTATGTTAAAGTATTAATTTTTGATTGTTTGACATCATTGGTTCCTTCATGGGCAATCTACAATGTGTCCCACATATCTTTAGCCGTTCTACAATTAGATATGTGATACTCCTCATCTATCCCCAATAAGGATATCAAAATGTTTTTCTCCTTCCAATCATAGTTCCACTTTTTCTCATCATCGGTAGTCCATTCGTTTTCCCATTTTGGTATAACAATGTCATTATCTTAGATGGAATAAAGGGACCTTTGACAATAACATTCCACACCTCCATATCATATAAGAAGTGATATGCATATACATACAATTCTTCAAATAGCCACAATTATCTCCATTAAAATCTGACTCCCTATCATACGCCCCTTTCGGTTCAAGAGCCAGAGGGGGTGAATAAGTCGGTAGATTTTAACTTTGATAATTTTAAAAATTCTTTTCACGCGGCGGAAGCATTTTCGGATCGACTCAAGTCTATCCCGAACCATTATTGAAAGGATCAAATATACTTAACACGGATACGAATTTCACCCAAAGAAATAAAGCACTAAAGATATTGATTAACAAACTTATGGAACAAGCTTAATTAATCAAATCGCAAATCAACAATTTTCACAACAAAATCGATTTATGTATTGTTGAACTAATTCCAACTGAAGCACAAATAATATGGAAAGGATCAATTGGAATTGTATCGAACAATTGGTGTGCGTACTTTCAAGGTTTTCTCAAAACAAGTGAAAATTAACACCTAATGATTTTATCAAACAATTGATGTGCGATTTCCATTCTCTTTTCAGATTGAAAGGCATATACAGAATCTCTCAAAAATACCTAATGAATTGAATGGCATATAGAAGTATGAGAAAAACCAAAAAAAGAACAAAAGGCCAGAATTATTATTTTTTCAAAAAAAGGATGGCGGCAGTTCAAAACCGCCGCGAAAAACTTAAAACACCAAAAAAATTTCAAAACTATGCGACGGTTATGACCGACGCTAATGTTACTGCAGCAGTTTGTGTGGCTGTTTGCAAACCTATTGCTATATAGTGTTGCCGACGCCAGGATCTGTAACCATTTATAAACTATCGCAATATCGTCTTGCGGCGGTTCAAAACCGCCGCTATGCCCTTTGAAAACCTCCGCTAAATGTCAGATTTCTTGTAGTGATTGTAGTAGCAAGTCGATTTTAAGGAATGACCAAATTTTGAACTTTATCAGGTTGTCTTTGGAGAATTCAAACATGCTCCATAATTAGGGCTTCCTCTTGGTTTTTGTTTACAATAATATAACTAGAAGGAATTGCAGTCCTAATAGTTTTTGGCTTGTTATTCACTTTGGGTCTAATTTTCTTCATAGTAATGGATTGAATGTTAAGAAGTCCTATATTGACTAGAGATATGACATAAATGGCCTTTATAAATATAGTGTAAATCTCAACTCTCAAACTATCTTTTGTGGTTGAGTATAGGGCTAATATGGTATCAGAGTCCATCCTAGATCCATTTATTATTTGTTGTGGAGACCTCCCATATCGGGTCGCCCGCTATTTATATCCACACACCAAACCCAATAGTATTGGGCGTGAGGGGGTGTTAAAAAGTCCCACATTGGCTAGAAATATGACATAGATAGCCTTTATAAATATAGTACAAACCTCAACTCTCAAAGTAGCTTTTGTGGTTGAGTATAGACTTAATATTGAGCTGCTTTAAAATTTTGTTTTTTTAAGTTGTTACCACCTTTTTTTTTTTTTTTTGAAATGAAGTTGTTACCACCTTTTTATTCTCATCATGTGGAACATTAGTTCTATGGTCCAGTGCATTTATTGGAGCGTAAAAGTAGGAACATTCATTATCTTATCTTGTTTGCTAACTTTTTCCTAAGTTTGAATTTTCAGTTATCGAAAATTCGTTAATCACATTCTGATTATTTGCAGTGGGGACTACCTTATTATTCGACCATCTGCTTGTTCCATCGCCACCGCCTTTGTTTGATTGGCCATATCTTCTTTTTCTCAAGGGTTGGATTTTAATTTTTCTGTTTGCCAGTTGCTTCATGATACTGATCAAATTTATGGTCATACTTGGCATAAGCAAAGCAAATTAGATGAATGCCCTCATATTCAATCGAAAAGGTGTTCCGTATAACAATGTGAGGAGCCAAAACTTTTTCTCGGTCAATCTCAACACATATACTCCCTCTTGTCTCAAATATAAGCAACAAAATAAAAAAAATTGAAAGTCTCAAATATAAGAAAAAATGTATTACAATTATTATGTTTTATGATATTATTTCAATTTCAATCAATAAATGCAATATTTTACACTTTTCAAAGTGTTTTTTCTCCTCAACCAATACATTTACCTACTTTCTTAAGAAATGTGTTTTTTTGAAAATTTGCTTATATATGAGACCGGAGGGAGTGCGTGCATATTGTCCTCTAGAGTGGATGGAAGTTAGAAAGACGATCTTTAGCATGGTTCATAATGCTAACCCTATCCTTCATAAGAACCTATCATTATAAAGTTCTAGCGAGAATCTAGGAATACAAATCTAAACCGCCACTTTCTTAATATCATCAATATTCTTAGGAAATAAAAGTCTTCGTCTTTGAACAATTAAATAATGATCAGCAACATGCCATGACCCTTATAACAACGCATGATTGTAATATCTATAAATTGAATGGAAAATAAATCATCCGCTATATCGAAGATATTATTAGACAGATTTCACAGCAAATAATTTTCCAATATCTTGTAGTGGATCTTCTTATTTACAATCAATGTTTTTTTCATGGTTGAGCTCATTGATCTCATTCTTTATCCTCAAGAGGGATAACATGATCATTATCCACATATTCTTAGACTGCCTTTGAATTCATCTTCCTCATTATGTTTTGAGAATATCATGAACATCTTTACCAAGAATATTGAGTAATTTTACCTTGTATGAACTTAAGCCATTGGGTGTCTCTTTATCGCCTTCAGGTTTATCTTTACGAGTGTTGCTATTGAAGATGTTTTCCTCTTCGGTTGAAATCATGTTAGCGTTTTCACTAACCTTAGCAAAACTAACCATAATATTTTTGTTCAAGTACCACGTTTTAAAATTGTATGATAGGAAAGTTCAAAATAAAAATTTAGTTATTAAATATAAAATATAATAATTTTATATAAATAAAAAAATTATTTAATCTAATATTATACAATAAAATACTAATATGTGTGCATACACAAAGCATAACCCAATAGTAAAGTAGCCAATGTACCTATCTTTCTGCTAATTTAGACTCCTTTTACACTACATTTTAAATACATAATTTACTATCTTTTAAGTTTAACTTTTCTAACAAGTTATTATTTTATTATCTGCACCATTTACTGTTAAAACTTCCCCAATTTGTTAAAAAAATAAACTAAAAAGAATGAAATAATACAAAACTATTAAAATGAAACAATTACACACCATCATTTGGTTACAAAGTCGCTATCTGAATACAGATGCCAAAAAATGCCAGGAAACTCTTGTAAATATCACATGTTCAATTGATATTATCGGCATTTTAAGCATGATTAATTAACACTCCATAATAATTTATTAATCTTCTTTTAATCTTTCTTTTTAGTTTTTACATTCTTCTATAAAATAAATCTTTCTTTTTACATTTATTTAATCCCTGTCAATTGTAATTTTTTTACAGTAGGGTAAGGATGGCTTTTACAAGTGAATAACAGAAAAGAAGGAAAAATGGGTAATTGGTTTAAATCAAAAAAGGAATCTTGGTTCTGATAGCAATTTTCCAATCTTCACTAGCCTTGCCACTTTTTCAGCTTGAAACACAGATTAACAAGTTTACTAAGCACTAAATATATATTATATGAACGAGTACCTTCCAAAGATTATCAAATACATCTATTTTTCTCTATGCACAACCTTAGACCTACCAAAGAAAACCTTAAGCTTTCAATTTTGGAAACAAAACAACAATTACCACTAAAAAGAGAACAGAATATCATAAATCAATGTCTTGCTGAAGAGGAGTCAGCACTGCCAATCTCGGTGTTTCATTTACAAGTAAAGGAAAATCAAAGAATTAATATATTCTTTATATTATAACGAAACAAGAAGAGAACTTACGCACAAGTTGACACATCCTTAAAACCCCAAACATCAACATAAGAGAGAACATAACACCCCACAACAAAATCACAATATACTGAAGGGAATTCCCACATCATGCTCTGAAATCAGCTGCGTCAAACTCCAGTCAATCGAAACCCGTAAAACACCACTTAAGTGACATCATCAGCAAGGGAGATTCTATCTGCTGCTCTTTGTATATATGCATTAGCACCTTGATGGAATTAATAGAATATTTGACTAAGCAGCAAGAACTATGATCACAATGAGAAGCACAATCCCGAATATCACCAAAAGCAAGCATGCCTTGAAAACAGACAAAAACACAAAATTAGCAATGGAAAGACTCTTTGTGATGACGTGATGCTATAATATCCTACTAAGATCAAAATGGTAGAAAATCTACAATATCTGTGCTTAAGTAGGAAATTAAAGCACATCATAGTTGTATATTCCAACAACCACTATCCCCACCCAACCAAGGGGCACCAACAAAAAAATAATGAAGCAGGTTCAGACTTGCGCGAAGTAATAAATTGCATAAAGAAAATTATATATTACCAAAGACGAATTTGATCTTTGTGTTTTTGAAGCTTTTGCAAGTTGAGATCTTGCTTGTGCAGTCGCTGCATGGGAGTTCTCAATGTTGGAACCAATATCATCTACAAAATAAAATCTGTGACATCAGATAACATGAACAAGTACAGAAAAATAAATGACAAAGGTAATGGTAAAAAGATACAAAAATGAAAGAAGAAATAAGTTACCAATCATGGTTCCTTGCTCATGGACAAGCACAGCGAGATCTTTGAAAATTTCATTAACTTCACCAATTTGCTGCTGTATTTCTTGAATGCCTTGCTCCCTTTCCTCAATGATTGCTTCATTGAAGGCAATCTCATTATCTAAGAATAAAACCTCCTGCCTGTAGAATGAATAATCAAAGAGCTGAGGTGCTAAAATGATGCAATTTGTTGAATTGAAAAGTATCTTTTTCTGGTAACACAAGTGAAAGTTCATCAAATTTACATAGAGCAATCCTGTCATTGATTGTACACCACAAAACATATTTGAAAAGAGAAATGAAAGCTTTTGGTATCAAGTTTTTTCAGCATTATAATACTTTGCAGATGAATATGCAAGGGATCGCAACAGGTTAAATTGGAAGCAAAACCTCGTTGACAAATAACAGAATCAGATTTCAATCAAACTTTACAAGATATGACTAATATTGTTACTTGACCTAAAATTACATATAAGAGTGCAGTTTATCACAACATATATCACATCCATTTTATAATTAATACAATATCGACTCTATCTAGGGGTGGGGGGAGAATCATTAATTTTTATCAGAAACAATGCAATAATTTTGAGAAAATAACATATAGATCAGCATAATATATGAGAAATAACCTCCTGGATTCTACAAGAAGGGCACGCTGTTCTGGTGTCTTATCAGAACCGACATTCATTTCACTAGCTGTATAGCTGCAAACCAAAAAGAAAAGCCCATGTTATAACCAGTGTATGCTGAAGTCGTCAAAAATAATAAGCACCAAGTGCAACTAAAGAAACACAATTGATCACAATGAAACCTAATGCAAACAAATTTAACAGGTATTTTAAAAGTAAGCTACTCTTCATTGTGAATAGCCAACAATAGAGGACGCAATTTTTCCCTTTCACTTTTAGGAATCCCAGTAGTATAATAATTGATAAATCACCTTGAAGGGAGAACTGCTTGTGGAACAAAAGGAGTGTAAGCTGTTTCTCTCTCAGCTGAAAGACGTTGCGCCTTCTGAAACTCTTTCAACACTGCTTGAAAATCTTTCGCAAGTTTAGCATCTGCTATCTTCTTGCTTGCCTGAAAACACAAAATAAGGTAAAAGACATTAAGGTCGTGGCACGCTAAAATACAAAATAAATATATTATGAAATACTATTCATAAAATATATATTATGAAATACAATAATTTTTTGCATTATTCAATTAAAGAATGATGCAAAAGGATTAAGAAATAACATATTTTGTAGAGGGCACAACAACAATTTAAGTGAAATTAATCTAAATGTTTGTGTTTGCATGTGTGTGTGTGTGGGTGGGTGCGCACGTGTCTGGCACAAAATATCTGTAACCTTGATCTATACAAATTCTAAAACCATATAAATATCCCTGCATATGCAGATGATGTATGGCACAAAATAAAGGTCCAAACTTACATTAACATTGTCATGGTGATCAATGTCACTAGCTTGTTTAAGCTTGGCTGATGTATCCTTCACCAACTGCCCAATATGCTGTCTTGTCTTGTGACTGCAATTTGAAAAAGCCTAACATGGTCAGAGCCTACAGGTAACACTTACATGAAGATTTTGCTTTGGACAATGTTTAGAATTAGGCGCCGAATTAAAATTTTATAATGTGAGGGGGATGGGAGCAGCTTGCAAGCCAAGAAAAAATTATCAGTTTCCAAACAGCCCTTGGCATTTTATCTGCTTTTAAATCATTTTCCTGCCATCAAGCAAGTTTCATCTTATAATAGTTTGAGTATATCTGAATATAAGGGGACATTCATTATAAGGACTATAACAAAGCATGTTCCTTTTCAGATATAAAAACTTAGGATATCGCTACAACAGCTTAATCCCAAGTTCCCAACTGATGAAACAAGAAGAAACAAGACCTTGATCATTGCATAAGCAATAAAAATATTGTTTGTTTTGCCGGCCCAGCCGGCAATCGACTCCTGGAAGTGGGAGCAAGTGACACACAATATACAACAAAATGACCTATAGCTAAAAACGAAGATAATAGTTCTAAATTACTAAGCATGTAAACATAAAACATAAGACTTTCTTAAAACCCCCCTCCAACTAAAAAATGTTTGTCTAAGAAGTGCAATGGGAAGAAGAACTGTTAGCCAGATTCATCTTCTGTCGTCGTACTCATGCCTTACACAAATAAAAAAAAAACAACCATGATTCACTAGAACGACCCGATAAATTTCAATTTAGATAAAGCAAAGAGGCCACTATAAAACTAACTCAAAGAAAACCCTTTAGGCTTTAACATGCATTATTTACATTAACAACACTGGTAAATTCAATTAGGCCTGTTTAAATAAATAAAGTAAACCGAACCAAACCAAACACAATAAAAAAAACCATTTCACCGGTTCATTGACTTAAACACAAGAATATCAAAACAGGTCGGTAACCAAACTACTTACCAATCCGATTCCGCCAACCTACATCCAAACCCAAAAAGTTCCTTAAGAGTAAGACTACCAATCCTAAAACCACATTCAGAAATCCTAAAATCCCAACTTATTTATAATTCTCTACACCTCTACCACAACTTACACAAACCCTAAAACCCAAATTATCGTTCCATCCCACTTCTAATCTAAACCATCATATAATTCCTTTCATTTACAACTAATCTAATCCCCTCTTCAGTCATCATCAATTACACAATTCTCTCTCACTTTTAGGATTCCAAAACCTATAGTACAATCCCATAATAATTAACCGATGCAACTATAATCAACGCTGAATTATCAAAATCAACATCTACCTAATTCCAATGATAATTGAGTTCAATCCACAACAAAATTTTCACTTTTATTAAAAAATTAAAAAAAAATTAAAAACAGAGTGAATTCAACAAGCAAAACAATGGATGACGAAGAACTAACAGCTTTTCACGGAGCTCAGGGGTATCTTTAGGGGTTCCAAGGGTATTAACGAGTCTCTGAAACGTCGAAACGGCGGTGTTGATCTGAAAAATCCCGGCGGCAACCGCTTGCGTTGGGTCTTGTTTCCCGTTGATCGGTCCACGTCTTGAACCGAACGGCCGGCCAGCTTCGATGTCCTGGAAGCTCATAATTCTCTGTTGTTTTTTATTTTCTGTTCGATGATGAAAACTTTCTCGAGAAAATTAGGAGAATTTTCCTGAGAAAGGGGAAGAAAAGCGTTTATTGGGATCTGTGATTTTGGGATTAGGGCACACGATGAGAAGAGAGAAAGAAAAGGAAGATTTGGAATGCGATTAAGATTCGGTGAGGTTGTTTCTTCCGTAGGTCGCTTTGGTTGTTTTTCTTGTGGTGGTTAATTCTCTTTTGTTACGTTGACGTGGACATTTTGGGTTACGTGGCGGGTTTATATTGGGTGGGAGATTGGGTTTCTGTTTCGGTGCGTGGCGTCATTTTTTGAATTAATAATTGGTAATTATTGGTGGTTTTCTGTTGAATTATTTGTGAGGACGTGGTCTCCAACACATTATGAAAAGGATTTCAAAATTTGATTGCTCTTTTGTTTGTGACCAAAATGTTTAGCAGCTACTATAGTTTAGTTATGTCAAAAAAAAAAAAAAAACTACTATAGTTTAGTTATGTCAAAAAAAAAAGCTACTATAGTTTAGAAGCAAAAGAAATTTGAGTACTATATGCAAGATATTGTAAGTTTAATTTTTATTGTAAAAAAAAAGGGTTAGTTTTATATAGATAATTTTTTTTGTAGTAGTAGTAGTTTGTAAGAGATTGTAGGTTTGATTTTAATTGTCTTATAGTGTAGAATATTTGATGTTAAAAACATAAATGATCATGAGCATGTTGTACGGTCGGCAACACTTCTATCTATTTAGTTTACACGAACAGATTTCTTTTGTCTATAGTGATTGCTAGAATAATCAGAAGTAGCGAACAATTAAAATTCAAGTGCAATAACGGCCTTTGTGAATTCTACATTCTAAGTTAAAAAGGGACTAAACTTGAAACTTTTAAAAACATAAGGGACCAACTTGAAACTTTTAAAAACTTGAGGGACCAACTTGAAACTTTTAAAATATGAAGGATCAACTTGAAACCTAAAATAAACATAAGGGACCAACTTGAAACTTTTAAAAACTTGAGGGACCAACTTGAAACTTTTAAAACATGAAGGATCAACTTGAAACCTAAAATAAACATAAGGGACCAACTTGAAACTTTTAAAACATAAGGGACCAATTTGAAACCTAAAATAAACATAAAAGACCAAATGTGCAATTAAGTCTTTTTTTCATTTACCCCTCTGTAATGTTTTTTTTCATATAAGTGATAATGTAGCATGGTCAGAAAGGGGGTAAACTAAAATTCCTAACATTACAGGGAGCAAAATGATGGAATTTTATGCCCACATATTCAATGAGGGGGTAAATCCAAAAAAATTAAAAAATTACAGAGGTGTTAGCCTATATTTAAATCTATAGGAATCACATATTAACTCTCATTAAAGAATGTATTGACTTCTCTTGAAGATTGATTTGTCTCATTGTAATGAAGGTGAAGAGTAATGTCTTCAAGAACAAGAGATGAACTCTTTCTTGAATGAATGTTAAGGGTAATGTATTTAAGAATAAGAGAGGTTTTCTTAGAATCTCTCAATGTTGAAGTTATGTTTCACATTACCATGTGTGGCGAGTTCGACACATGTTGTTTTGCGTCGAATTAGATTTGGTTTGTCAAGTAGAAGATCATACATTATACAAGGACACTCTGCTTTGTGGACTTAGTATATTTTCAAGAGTTATTTCATTGCATGGTTTGAATTATGTACCTTGGGGCCAAATATTTTCAAAAGTGACTGAATTGTGTACCTTGGGGCCAAATATTGCCTTTATATAGGGGCAGATAGTTATAACCGTCTGTGCCACTTGAAAACAGTTGTTATTAGAAGCAATGATAGATGTTGAGATGAATCTAACGGTTCCTTGAACGTAGACATGATTGTTTCCACTGCGGAGGTGTATAGCCTTGCATGAGAAGTCTCCGTGAAGGAGTGGTTGGGGCTGGATATTAGAGCACTTGGTCCTATATATTGGGTTTTGGCCTAGTCCAGAACAAAATCCACATTTTAATATAAATGGGTATAAACTTTATTTTATTTGGTTTGTAATAATTATTAATTTATTTTAATTTCGAGTTGTAATAGTTTTAATTTAGATTTGGTTTGGTTGATGTTATTTATAAGTGTAGGAACTTCAATCCTTACATTTAGTTTATTTTAGGAAAATATGATATGACTCAATACAAGTCTATAGAGTAGTGTCACTTATGCCCATTTAAATTTAGAAAAGTCTTCGCTATAAGTTTACATTTTGTAACTCATTTGAGACAACTTTGAAATGAATTAGAATATATCTCTCATGAGAATCGGGAGTGAGTTAGATCTTCTCCTTTACCATAATTAATTATTATCAATAATATTTTTACCATTATGGAATCCTCACTGGCTTATCAATCTTCTAGGTTATGGCGCCCTCTTATCTTCTCGCCTAATTCACTTTTTTTGTTTATTTTTCTCTTTCATTTGTCACTTTGACTCAAGAATCACATGATGATATCATTCATTATATGCGGAAGTAACTTCATCCACATCATCGCGATTACTTGCTTAGAAAATCAAAAGTTTTGCTAACTCCGTGCATGCGATTAAGACCATGCATACACAAAATAACTAAAACAGACGGATTCACATTGGCCGATTGTGCATAAGGAATCTTTCCTCGTATATACAAAGACACGTGAAAAAATAACTCATAAATAACCATCCCGCATACGCAACACAATACTTTCTCGCATGCAAAAAGATTTGAAGTGTGATAATCAAAACAAAAAGACGACATAAAATCCTCAACACAATTAACTAGTCAAGTAAACACTTCCACACATAGTTCAATTTCAACTTGGACAACTATTCAACACTTAAGAGTTAAGACACACAATTAATTGCTCACATTTTTTCACTGCATAGAGAGCAGTAAAACATCCAACCATTAAAATTTTAACTTTATCTTCTCTCCATATTTATACCTTAACACAGTCAAACTATCCTTGAAAAGTCGAAGTCTCGCTCTCCAATTTCCGTGATTATTCAATCACTCACTCACTCACTCACGCGGTTAACCCTTTTCAACTCTATCTAACTCCTCTCGCACGTGCGACGCACACGTTTCCAAGTCCTCTCTCGTTCGTTTTTAAAGTTAAACTCATTCAGACATTAATAAAACTGAAGTCGTGTCTGCACTCTGCTCCGTTTTCTTCATCCTCCGCCCACTTTCGCCGCCGCCGTTACTTCTCACCCGCCATGTCGGTCAGTCCTCATCTCATCGCATGCATCTTCTCTTTATTCATTTCATATATAAACTCACCAATTACTCTTATTTTCTTTGTTTTCATAATTTCACTTTCATTCATACATTCTTCTACGATTTACCTTTTTATTTTCTCGATTAGATTTGTTACTTATGCTAGTTTAGTTTCAAAGTGGAACACTAGATCCGTCTCAGTCTTCTTTTTTCCATTGATGTGATGTGATTTTTATTAACTTCCTCTGATGTGATGATTATTGATTAGTTTTGGTAAAGTTGTATTTTCATTCAGATTGCCAAAGATTGTTTGTGTTTCTTTACTGAAACATATATTTAGAGGACCAATAACTATTGTGTTACATTATTTATTTAAGTTATAATATTTGATTCTCTTCATATTCTGCTGTTTAGGTCAATGGATCAAACGACTTTTTGTGTGGCCCTAAAGTTAAACTATATGTTGTTGGCATGTTATGTTATTCTCCTTTTAATTTATTTTTTTAATAGAATTGCTTGTTGTAAAACAATTTTCTTTTAAGAGTTTAATATAATATTAATATTAATTAATTAATACTAACATCGTCGTGTAATTAAGAGAAAGGTTTTAAATAACGGTCGAGGTTGTGGCCATGTTACGAATTTTACGATTTCGGCTGGTATGGATTGCAATCGTCGTGGTGTGTATTAATCAAAGCATCACACAAATTTTAATAAACGTCACACAATAGTAGTCCATGCTATCATACATGTATAATAACTTAAAATTAGAGATAAGTTCTGAACTAGGGAAGTGGCTAGAATGAGATAACGCTGTGTAATTAATGTTCATATTTGTACTAAAATGTGATTTTTATGCATCTCCATTGAAAGAAGTCGGAATTCTCTACCTATTTTCATTTTTGTCACGGCTGTAACGGCATTTCAACATGATTTTTTTCGCTCTATAAAACGGTGAAAAAGGTAACAGTTGCTGCTGAAACTGTTATGTCGCGGCCGATTTTTTGGTAACGGATCATTCTTTTAAACCTTGATCAAGAGAGGCATGTCTTGAATATTTTTTATTGTGATAAAGATGTTCATCTACCATGCTCCCCTTTCTTTCCCTTGAAATGATTCAAATAGTGTGTGAATTGGGAATGGATTCTCTCCATTGATTTTTTTCTCAATTGATACATCTCAAACATTAAACACAAGAGCGAAAAAGAGAAATAAAATTATTAAGAAAAGAGGAGATTCAATTTGATGGTTGAGATGTTGCAATCGAGAAAAACAAAGAGAATTCAGTTCCGTGTCGATTATTAGGCTGATCTCATCTTACACACGTTTATGTATATATTTGTGCTGATTGATCATGTTTTATTTAATTATGGTTGTCAGCATCCTGCTTTTGGTTTAATTTTTATGGTTGTCTTGCTCGCATCCCTATTTTGATATTTCACACAAGATTGCATTTAATATGAATAGTAGTTATAAGGAGCAATCATAAAGCATTCAAAAATCGAAATGAGTGGATTGACAGCTTGATAGAAATTTTAATGTTTATTAATTTGTGAGTAATATCTTGTATTGTTACTGATAGTCGTAGTAGACACCACGAGGGAAGTTCCCATTCTTAGTTAGTATGGATCAGTAGATATTAGAATGTAAGTGTGTATGCAGAGGTGGGTTCTCCGCAAGGTTTTAAACTTTTAATGTTACATGTATTTTCTTTGCAGATCAAAACTATAAAAGTCGGTAATGTTTCCTTGGGAGCATCTGAACAAGACCTTAAGGAGTTCTTTTCCTTTTCCGGTGATATCGAATATGTTGAAATGAAAAGGTCAGAGTCGCTGTGCTTGGTAGTTGACTATTTTTAAGATTGTTTCCATTCTGAAGTTTTATTAAACAATTGAATGTTTATATCTTAATGCAGTCATGATGAACGATCTCAAATTGCCTTTGTTACTTTCAAGGATCCACAAGGTGCTGAGACTGCAGTACTACTATCGGTAATCTTCCTGACATTGATTATCAATTAATAAATATATGTGTATCAAACATGTTTGTTCATGAAATAGTTAAGTATTATATATTCATTAGTGAGATTTCTGGGCTTAGAAGAACTACAGGATTGCTTGTCAATATGACATATTCAGCTTTTGTCTCGATAATGGAGTATAAGTGAATCTTGTAGAAAAACAATATTTATTTGAGGATCTCAGAGTACCACACCACATGTTTAGAAACTGTTACTTGAGAGGGTTCAGATTTCAGAAGTCTCATTTTTTGAATGTCTTGTTTTCAGCCCTTTCAAACAAGGGACATGCCTCTTTTTTGTTCATGTATCATCCATCTTTCCAAAGTTGCTTATCATGTAATTGGTCATATACATGTTGGTTAATCTTCAAAGTTCAGCAGTATTTCCATCTCAGCTTTGTTACATTGTGTCCCATCATTGAATCTCATTATTTTTAATTTTTGAAGTACCTTGGATTATATTTTCTGTTGATGCAATCCTTTGCTTGTTTAGTCTGGACTCTGGAGGCTGCACATACGTCTCAGCTACTTTCTTAGGCAAATAGGAATAGGTTACAATTCTCCTATCATCCTACGAAAGAAAGTGGTTTTGGTACTTATTTTGATACCACTGTTAGTTCATATTGATCATCTGTTGTTTCGTTTTGTCAACAATAAGGGTTCCATTGGGAACTTCTTTCTTATGATATAGATTCCTTATATGAAATTCTGAGCTTTCGTCTACGTTGAAAGTAAACCTGAGGTTTGGGGTCATTTTGAAGCTATACTATAAGAAGTTAAGAACTGTCATTATTATGTCATGAGCCAACTATCCAGAAAGCTTAAGCTATTGAATGAAGACACCCAAATGGTTATATATCTGATTCGTGGGGTGCACTTGCCCCCTAATGCAAAACCCCGTTGGGTTTGAAGCATAGACAACACAGACCCACCATACTTCAGATTTTATATAAATTGAAGGAGAATTTGTAAGAGTTTATTATGCAAGCTTACTGATGTTTATCTGTGCTTGGTTTGCAAATGATCTTAGACGCTAGCTTTCTTATTTCTTGGTTTGTGTAGAAATTGAAAAAAACCTTTGAAGTATGATATGCTGCCCAAAGTGCCACTACTTTTGGAAGTGTCTGATTTATCATTTTATTTGGGTGGTATATTTATTGACAACCTAGTATGTTGGTAAATACTTATTCTGGTTCAACAATATGTATGCAGCATCTCATTGCTCTTCCATAGATATCTGTGACATCAAATTGCACTTTTAATTCACATTTTTACTATAAAATGATCCCTAAAAGGACATCAAATTGATGCTTGAAGGATGAAACTAGTAATACTAATCATTGAAGAACCAATTTGATATCACTCAAAAATGGAGAAGCAATGTGATGCCATGTATAGTTTTGGTGAACCAAATTAAGTGTCTTTTTCTTTAATGTAGAAATTTATATAGCCAGCAATTATATCAAAATTTAACAAATTTTTCAATATATCAGGGAGCAACAATTGTTGATTTGTCGGTTAACATAACTCTGGATCCAGATTACCGGCTTCCACCCTCTGCTCTGGCATCATCTGTAAGCCATGCAAAGACCCTCTATTTTTTTATGTTCTCAAGTAACTTTGTTATTTTTGCCTATAACGAACATGTAATATTTTCAGGCCGCTGAGGGTAAAACTCCCGGTGGTGCCGACTCTGCTTTACGGAAGGCAGAGGATGTGGTCACCAGCATGCTTGCCAAGGGATTTATCTTAGGGAAAGATGCTGTGAACAAAGCAAAGGGTTTTGATGAGAAGCACCAGTTAACTTCAACAGCGTCAGCAAAAGTTACATCTTTTGACCAAAAACTTGGGCTTAGCGAGAAAATAACTGCTGGTGCATCAGTTGTGACTGGTAGAGTCAAAGAAGTGGATCAAAAGTTTCAGGTTTCGGAAAAGACCAAATCAGCATTTGCAGCTG